>OZ022581.1:19350531-19793031 GCA_963669155.1 Arbacia lixula
TTGCCAATGGTCTTAAATTCATGTATTGTACATTTTAGAAACTTGGTGAAAGTTATTTGCCCTCAAATGATCCACATTTGGAGTAATTAGTGATTAAATCATAAATCATCCAATCATTTAAGGGCAACTAACTTCCATCAACTTTCTAAAATGGACAATATACATGAATTTAAGACCATTGACAAGAAGATTGCTCACGATCACATTTTTAAGGCGCTATGTCTTCCCAGTACAGTATATTCCCTTTAAATCTCTACCGAAATCCTGTAAAAAAACGTTTCAATCGTTTTTTTTTTAACCGTCGGCATAACTGAGCGCTTGCTCGTCAATCATCTTTTGGAGTTTTTAGACTCTTTCTTTCGCAACTTTTAAAAAATAAGTATTTTTCTCCTCTAGTGATTTAGGTTGCGCCTATAGATTACCCTCATAATCTTCCTATATTGGTGTCATTTGGACCTACCATTCTAATTTCCGTATCCTTAGGATACCCTTGTTTTGGTCTGTTTTAAAGGGACCGAGAGTACTGGCGCCATTTCTCTACATAGAATCAGCCATTTATCATTTTAACAATTGAAACAGTAACACCAGAAACTAATCTCATAAGGTCGTAAACACTCATAATTAAGTCGAGAATTTAAAACTCAATTAGCATGCTTGATTTTCGCAAACGATATGATAAGGTCTCCATAGTAATGGAGTCCGTTGAAATTTCCCTCACAGATTAAGTCGCGCAAAGTTTCAGTCATACATAGGTTAGGACCGGTCGCCGATGGCCAAAAAATAGAATAAACCAAAATCTACAATTATGCAAATGTTGGCAATTTGTTGTAAGAAATATTGCCGAGTGTCGTACGAAGTTTGTCCGCTCACGAACAGTTTTGAAGGCGGATGAAAGGTTTGGCAATTGCCCGGCGATCATTCACAACTAGTCGCAGATCAGTGTCCCAGGTCTATACGACGCTCAGCAGTCTGAGGATACCTGGAGGAATTTCTCAGTATTCCACAGGCTACCTACTATAATTTCTGTCGCGTGGTATACGATCAGTCACCAAATGGTTGCTGGTGGTTGAGTGATTGCTCCCGATCAGTTACTACAGTTTATCAAACAACAACTGGTTGGTGAATACCTGCAACCACTGGCGACTAGTCTGCGATCAGTCCAAGGCCTTTCGCCTACCTTAGGGAAACTGATTGACCCTTCCTGTGCCAGATAAACGGCTGCTCTATACAAATTGTTTGTATTACATGTGAACAAATACACACATGGTACCCTAAGGGATAAATATTTGAGCAACCTTCTCGCGACAACTTTGATTGATAAAAGGTTCTCGATAGTCGATGCAACAACTCGAAAAGTCAAACACCCATTCGCGACAATTGACCACTATTTCCTGAACTCCGAAGACCGTTCTACGACCTCTGACAACTAACTACCGATCAGTGGTTATCATCAATATCCGCAATCGGTCGTATCTTATGTGCGACTGTGTTCTTAGTGTCGCTATTAGTTTGCTTTAATGGGTCATAGATATATATCTAATGTCAGGAATCCTCGTATGCGAGCATTTTATCGGATCTTCTGACAATTCATAAGATCTAGAAGAAAGGCAACGGAAGACATTCAATGCTAGTCATATAGAATGAGAACATTTTATCTGATTTTTTTGGCAATTGACAAAAATAAGAAAGACAATTGATAGATGGCGGTTATCCTATACATTTCCAAACCGACGGCATTGGGTCGTTGATTTTGTTCCCTCAAGATTTAACAGATAAAGTCGGTCATACCATGGCAATTTGTTTCACCAGATCCCGAGCCGGAGGGGTGCAATACATATTTATGACCCGCGCTTACGTAGATCGCTGCGAATCTTACCGCCGAGCTACCCCGGGCGAGCCCGATCAAAATGTCACTCTACGGATTGCATCGTCCAAAACCTGCTTTGGCTTTCACAAAGTCATAAACAACAACATTCTGGCCCTTGGATAAGCCAAGAATGAGAAGATCTCAATCATCTGTAATTCCATTCTATTCCATCTTCCTTGCTTTTTAATGATGGAAGGCTATCGATCTTCGATCAGGGAGGATTTATCGTCGGCGTGATCGCTTTAGCGGGAACAGATCACAGATTTACAATTGTTATCCGAGTGTCCCTCTGCCCGAAGGCTTGTACATTATCCTGGTTCACATCAGAATACGAAAATAAAAATAAAAAGTTCCCTAGCATTCAGAAGATGTAGCGCACGTTCCGCTATCTTGTTATTCCTTGTAATGTCTCTTCCATCGGCTCATTTTATATAAGTCAGAGATCATTATGTCTTTCCAAGTATTTTGAAGCAGTTGAGCGTTACATGTCTTGTTGCGAGGTATTTCCCAGGGCAAACTCCCTATACATAATGACAATATGGAACGCTATTCATATGGACCGCTATTCATAAGGACCGTTTTTCATAACATCTGATGATCTTGTCTATATTTAGATATTTAGATCAGTGCCTAGTTGTTTCCTTAACTGCACAAAAAGGATTGTTCACTGATTCTTGATGCTGTCTTTTTAGCCACTTAATGATGCCTCAGCAGTGGCGTATAAATTGAAAGCAAATGGCTGATGAATCGAGGACGCATAACATTCGTCACGTTCTTAGCACTTGTTGATTTACCTCGAACTTATGCAGTAATCTTCTTTCATCTGCTCTCATGCAAACAACATTTAGCATGTTAAGTGTCAATGTCCGGCTTTTTAACCCTCCTAGTATCACCCTTTGAGAGTCCCACTTTAATTGCAACACGGAGTATTGGGTATGGGACTGAGAGACTTAAGAGCAATTTCAAGTGTCCAAGAATGCGTAGGCGTCAGACACAAATGTCGCGCAGATCAAATTCCAGGTTGACATAATATTAATCTTTCCATGCTTCAAGGACTTTCTCTCTTTGGCCGTTTAATTCCGTAGAAAGATTGACGTTTTCTACCAAACGGTTGACACAACCTTTGGAATCGTCCTCGAGAGAGACATCTTCAGTGTTTCTACAATCACTCCGCTAGCCACGCCAACTGCTACCGGCTTTTCTTCCTATATCACTGGGCTGGTGGTGTTGTCGTTTCACGGATATCAAAGCAAAACGCTTTTAAAGTCGCTCTAGATATTTCCATCACTTTGCGCCAACATTTTAGCATGACATGCCTGTGCTCTCCCTCAAGTCAGTTTCAATTGAGGGTGTTAGCGTTTGTGCAAGTCTGTTATTGTGGCAGTTTTTAGAACTAGAACGCAGGGCGAGGTGCCCCAAATTTGCGAGATAAATCGTGAGATCGACAGAGGAGCCGAACTCCCAGCGTTTAGAATAAGATACCCTCACACAAAATCCAGTTTATTCCAATCTTCGACTATTAGTGATGACCGTATAAAACATGCAAACGTTGAGGAAACGTGGAAGTTCTGTGGCAGATATGTGATAGTCCTGCAGTGTGTAGATGAATAAAAGGATTATTCAAACTGGGAGAAGGGGCGACACCAAATATAGGGACACTTCCAAAGGATAATAGGTCACCTTCAAGAGGAACGATAACAAAGAGAAAGGGACGCCTGTAGTCTGACAGATATACAGAAACATATACACATATGCACACGTACACACATACATGCGTCACTGAATCTGTAGAGTAAAGTTCATTTGTTCCGGTATCAGAGCTGGTTAATTGTGATCCCCCTTTCCTTATAAATTTGAGCAGTTCGGAAAAAAGGGCTTTAGTGGTACGAAAACCCAAGTTTGTCTTCAGGGAGGGGGTGCTTATATTTAACATCATAACCCTAAAGAGAATAATATTTCACAAACAATCACCTTATTCCGTGCAATGTGTGCCCTGTTTTACAAGTAATACACACACACACACACATACACACAAACACACACATACATACACACACAAACACACACACAAACATACACACATCCAATAGAGTAGCAGTTATACATCACACAGAGGGTTAATAACCTCTGAATTTCAAAGAATATTACGTGACATTGGTGCTTTGTAGAATGAAGACATGCTTACAACAACACGGTTGCATTACTTCAATTGATTTGATTTGTTACGTATGTGTTTTTCTGTTTGTCTGTCTGTCCATTTCCAAGGTGCTGAGTTCTGTAGACATGGTAGATTCTTTACGATAATTGAATGATGTCACACCGTGTGTGTGTGTGTGGGGGGGGGGTGTTGATGTGAGGTCATATCAAGGAAACCATATCCTATCCTGCTAGGGGCAACAAGCTGACTTCTCACCCCTTACCCGAGTTTTGACATCTCCAGAAAGCATCTGGAAAACAAGCGCCTTCGGATCGGGATCATGCCGATCGGAGGAGATAAGTCAGGGAGGGGGGTGGGTTGTTGGGAGGCGATTAATCGGGGATTTCGGACTCTAGGGCTTTTGACCTGAATTCATTACGACGGCAGGCTTTAGTATTAACAGTGACTTCAATCGGGGGAGGTAAAACAGGGTCCATTTCCAGACGTCAGTCAGAGGAAGAGGCACGATCGCACTCACTTTGGAGAACCGATGGCCAGTGGCTGGGGAGAGATGTGAGACAGGAGGACGGAGAGGTCGAGGGAAGAGGGACGAGAACCAAGGAAAAGTCACAAAAAGTGGGACAATGATTAGATAATGAGCACAGTGCAGCTACGGTGTGTAGTTACTCTCTCGTTACAGAGTTTTAGATGGCCACGACTGTGACTGTATCTGTGGCGTATGACAGCTGGCAATATTAATGCTTCTGTTTTCTCAAATCACCCGTCAATGATATACTATGAATTATATGTGGCATATACCCCCCTCCCCCCAGAAAAAAGAAGGAAAACAAAGTAGTAGTAGTAGTAGCAGCTGCAGCAGCGCTAGTAGCAGCAGTAGTAGTAGTAGTAGTAGCAGTAGTAGTAGAAGTAGTAGTAGTAGTAGTGGTGGTGGTAGTAGTTGTAGTAGTAGTAGTACTAGTAGTAGTAGTACTAGTAGTAGTACTACTAGTAGTATTAGTACTAGTAATAGTAGTAGTAGTACTACTCCTAGTAGTAGTAGTGCTAGTAGTAGTACTAGTAGTAGTACTACTCCTAGTAGTAGTAGTGCTAGTAGTAGTACTAGTAGTAGTACTACTCCTAGTAGTAGTAGTACTAGTAGTAGTAGTAGTAGTAGTAGTAGTAGTAGTAGTAGTAGTAGTAGTAGTAGTAGTAGTAGTACTTAGTAGCAGGAGCAGCAGTAGCAGTAGTAGTTAGTAGCGGCAGTAGTAGAAGTACATGTACTGTAAGGATATCAGACATAGGAAGGTAAAGAATTGTAGAAAGAAATGTAACTACATTCCTAGAAATGCGGTAAATTACATTCCCGCATGGGGTTGACTTCTTGATCAGGTAAGCCTTCCCGATTAAGCGCGTTCGCGGGAAGAGGAGAGCAAGAATACCTGGTTATGATTGATTTTTGTGGGGGACGTATGCGGCTATAGCTCGTTGAAAGGGAATGCCACTTTCATAGCCAGTAAGTCTGAACGGAATGATGAGTACCAAAGAAGCAGGGTGATGGAGGTTGAAATGAAATAGAGAAAATAATGAGAAGTGCATTAAATGTTTTGATATCGTAATAATAATAACTTAAAATGTTTGCACTACTAAATACAAAGCTGAAATACGGTGTGCTCAGTTGCCGGTGCATGACGTATTTACCACATAACTTGGCGTGTTTGGTAGTGCCCGTGTGCGTAAAATAAACAAATAATCAACGTTGGTGAAGGTGATGGGATGAACTATCACTTCCGAGGCGATCTGGATGTAGCTATCTTTCCGAAGCGCAGCTGAGGAAAGATAGCGTATACATTCAGATCGCAGAGGAAGTGATAGTTCGTCTCATTGCCTGAAACATAAAGTTGATTATTTGATTTATATTCCACATCTGAAACCAACTATCTATACCAAAAATGACAATTTGACGTACAAAAGTAATGTTTACTTCTCTACCTAACCCCGAGCCGCTGCCATGGGGACACGCGTTAGGATGCGCGTTAATTAGGACGCGCATTAGGACGCGCGTTTAATTAGGACGCGCATTAGGACGCGCGTTTAATTAGGACGCGCATTATGACGCGCGTATGGACGCGTTAGTGGGAGCTGATAGTCCGAGTGTAACGCACTTTTATTTCGCGCATACTCAAAAACTTGATCACGCGTGAGGAGTGAAGAGATCAGCGAAACCAAAAAGTACTATCATCTAGAGTGTAACGAACTTTTATTCTCAGGTCATCTGATAGGAAAAACTACGCCTCATCACGTGATCAACTCTTGACATTCTTAGTATGTGGAATATAATGTAGTATATTCGTGACCGTTTGATAACTGGTATCGGCTTTGCATGTGGTCCAAAATAATGGTTTATCTCTTCTAATATTCAGATTCTTTCAAATGTTTTGTCATTTGTATGTATGAACGCTCTCCGCGTGTCTCTTGTCGGGCTAAGAACATGAAGAATGCACAATCTTGACCAGACTCTCTTTGGAATTATATATATTTAAAAAAAAAAAAACTTTCAGAGAAACGTTGCTTATAAATGGTAGCTAAAAAGCTTGGTAGGCCGTTTGCCCAACTGAATAGTAACATATAATAGAGAAATCGTGAACTTGAGAGGAAAGGAAGGCACTGTCACGGAATAGTTGAAGGACACTGCCCCTTTTACACGGAAAGTGCATGGTCGATACACTATCCTCCGATTGTATATTCAGCTTTCTTCTTCAACAATCAACACAACGCGTTGTATACTCGTCTTTCCCGCTACCGCTAGACGCCTCTACTCTGCCGATAATTTTTTTCCGTTCCGTCAAAGTATGAATGTTGCATCATGTAGCGATCCTTAAAAATGCTTAAATACCATTATACGGCCATCAGCTTCACCAGAGTGAAGAAAATTAGTTTTGGTAATCAGACAAAAAGGAAGTTAGTGAGAAATAGGCGTTGCACTCGAAAAACTCTGAAAGTTGTCATAAAGTTGTCATTTTCGCCAGCGGCAACGACAAATCACTTCCCGTGTGAACGCACCTTTTGCCGCCTTTCGACTGCAATGTCTATGTCTCCCTAATTTCCCTTTTGTCTGATTACCAAATACTTCTTCTTTTTTCAATGTGTATTTTTTTTTCACTGTCATGAAATAATCGCATCCAAAGATGATACGCCTATGTGCTCTGGGCCGCCCATTTACACCATTAAACTACCTCCCGGTAATTGGAATACATCAAAATGGTTCTCAACAGAATGATCTGACATATTAGGACATTCTTTTAAACATATTGTCGTGAGGCCTTACAACGTAGAAGGATAATTGGACTGCCCCTCGAGTTGCGCATACGCGTGCTGCTCGCATTTAAAATGTTACACGGAATATATGTAATTTCAGATTCTACCTGCCCCAAATATATAAACAGAAAAATGCCAAGGAGTTGACTTGCGGACAAATGGATTTAGAAATGGACAATTCAAGGCTATCTAGAAGGACTTCAAAACACTATTAAGTTTTTCATTTTTATCAGATTTCCTCAAATGTTTAATGAATGTGTTTGTCTAGTTATTGTGAGGTTTTCTATAAAGTCAGCTTTTTACGGCCTAATTTTGCTTTAACATTCACGTTTTCAGTCACTGCCTTCTCCATTACCTCTGGAAATTACAAAGACTCTCTGGTAATAACATCAATACTTTGACATTTATTTGCCACTAACGTTCATATTCAACATGTATTCGTCGTACTGACCTTTTGCCAAGAACCCTTAAGACCATACTTAGATTCCTTTTACTGAGCTTTTCGCTTGAAATCTTAAGATATGCATTATAGATGGACAATGTATATTATACGTCAGATTTGATGGTTTGCTTAAAAGATAATATCATTGACTAGGCTAAAAAGGTTAAAATTTTCCTTGATTTCTCTTGAAATATTTTAAAGCAATCAACACTAAGATACATGTAATTAAACGTAATATTTATTTGTTTAAACAACAATCATTTTGTGAAAAACATATCGACGTGGCCAATATCATGAAGGCATAGTCAGCTTTTTTTCATAGAAAGTGTCAATTATATGTGTATTGTGTAATCATTGGTTTAAGAAGAGGTTCAGCTTCTATGTACCATGAACCTGATTAATGCATCTTTGCAAGAGTAACACACAGCACCTGTTGCGTAGCAAGTTAATCTGGCCAGGAACGGGTTAATAGATATTGCCGCCATTATCAAATGTTTGTGGAGTAAGTTGTGGGTTCAATGACAGTTCAGAACCTCATCAGATTGTGTGTGTGTACAAACTTAACTCATTCCACGCAGAGTGTAACTTTAAAAAAGAAAGCTGTCATTCCTGCTATAGCTTGAGAAAACTGGCCTGGATAACATGCATCTTCCATGTCTGTTGACTTTGATGTGTAATCAAGCCTCAGTCAGAAAGTCACCCGGGAAAAACCAGCGCGAGGATATGATGGGATCCAGTTACATAATCATAACACCGTAAACGTTGAATAAGCACCCGTGGCGCCTCGCGCGGCGACGGTTTATACGGGCCCGATGACGGCTTCCTAATTGGACAACGTAGCGAAAGGCAGGGGAACGCCGCAGCCGACCAGGCGGCCTCCGGCAACGGACGTAACTCCTCCTCCATTCAGACTATCGGGATTTCAAGCATGCAAACACACACATGAAAGAAAACTAAATAAGAAAAACAATTCTGAAGCGCTGAGTTTACTTTGGGATGAAATCCTTGTTAAGTGCTGCTTTAAGACGTGCAATCATCAAGAGTCCTTCAAATATAATACTCTCTAGAGTTTCATTGCGTGCGAGGGTGTAGTTCAAACAGCTGCAAAAAGAGAGGCACCAGATATAGACATACACGTGGTACGGATTTAATAGAGTCTGATTATTACTTGAATCCTTTAGCCTTTAGACGAATGACTTTTCGTGAGAAATGACGAAAATATCGTTTTCGTGTTTTCTCTTTTGGTCATGTTTGTGGATGGCGCTCTGCCCCGCCGGGCAAGGTGATTGGAATACTTCCGATCGCGAAATGCTTGGCTTTTAGAAATTGTTTTTAAATATAGGATAAAGAAAATCGATGAATCATCAGACCAGATCACACAATGTTCTAGCCAGTTTGAGTTTGACAGGGATAACATGAATACATAATTAGGGGTTGCAGATTTCAAGTCCTAACCAAATTAGCTTAGTCCCAGCCGATCTTACAGTCTCACGCGATTTTCTGCTGAACCAAAAAGAACACTATATGATAACCTTTACTCGTCAGGTCTTCTACTGTTACGTAACGACTCTGACCCTTGCAATTCTGAAAATCGGAATAAAATCATCCACAAGCATGATACAATATTCGATGGTATACTATGAGTACAAACTACGCCTAAATCATGATTGAAACAGGTACAACATACCGCGAGTGGCATTTCCTCGCCGTTAACTATCATACCTCTGAGGTACATGCTTAATATGATTTGGGATCCTCAGTTAGTGCCGAAACGTGGACAACACCAACAAATCCTTTGCAACGGAAGACACGTCGACTGAAAAATCCACTTTATATTGATTTCAGGATTCGGCGAATACAGATGTAATAATACAGGGTGTTCAGGGAAAAGAGCGAACGCTTACAATATTGGTGCTTTGCTGCTTTGTTCCTTGTAAAGACCTCCGTGGACATTGCTTTTGATTCAATTTCTTGCACGTCCGGTATTGACGCGCCATCACTGAAACAACTCGAGACTGTTTGGTCGCTCGGTGCCAAATTGCGTCGACTCTCTAAACTCCCTGGTTTCACGTTCATTATGTAAGGCTCAGCAGGGTTTAACCCGTCAGGTGCCATTGATGCATTTTTGCACAGGCATCATACATAAAACCCATATAGCAACCATTTGCCTGGTACACAAAGGATTTAAATGGGAAGAGCAGATTTGCACCAGTAGACAACATTTGGAAGTAACTCTGGCTAATAGTAGCGCAAGAAGCACGTTTGGTACACCAAAAACACCCCTGTTTGTGTTGCTTAAAACGTTGTCTTTTTCAGTTTATGATATCATGATTATATATACCGTTTAAGCGTCAACGTATGCTCCTGTCGATAATGCAGCATTTTTCATTTCCAACATAACCGCTTAGAGAGCCATTTCCCGTTTACGGCCTGTACACCCTTACATGTATTAATATCTTCCTTAGATAACTGTGCAGTACACCTTTGCTAGATGAATGAAACTAGCACGACTATTCTAAGCATGATAATATGTGATATATTTTTATCCATCTCTCTCACGCTCCCTCCTAACCTCCTCTCTCTCTCTCCATAGCTCTCTCTTTCTCTATCTCTCTATCTCCACCCCTCTCTCTCTCTCTCTCTGTTGCTCTATATACGTATTTCTCCGTTTCTCCCTTACTTCTCATGACGCTATCATATTTCTATGTCTACCCTCTGCTCGTATTCGTGGTAAGGAAGCTTCAAGAACGACAATTACCCGTGTTCCATTTCATACAGCTGAAGAAATTCCGCAATACCGGGTTAAGTGGGAAAATGAATGCACATGGGAAGTGGCATAATGCGACCAGTGTGGACGGGAATGGAGGGAGGGGGGGGGGGTCTCCTAGACCGATAAAACCCACACCTTCTTGAATGACCAGTCCAGAACTTTCTGATTGTCAGGTGACTGTCACGCAATACTCCCATTGAGACGTGTTTTTAGAGTAAAGCCTGGTATCATTTTTCATACCGGGGCAGCCTCGCCGGGTGCACGGTGCTTAACCGTGTTTGTGATACCACTCTCTTTATTGATTCGGATGGTGCCGTCGACGTAATTATCACACGCTGGCCTAGAATTAGCGAGGTGATAGCTTTGAACACCTGAAATGAAATTAGAGGGTGTAGAGGAGATGCCGAGAAGAAGAGAGGAATGTGTGGGTCGGTGGAATCATAACGATGAAGTAAACAGGGGCAAGGCGAGCGAGAAACCACTCGCATGTATAACGGGGTGCAGTAGACCGAATATTCCCAAAATTTATTCATTCCTTCGCTTGGGTAAAGAAACTAAATTCAACCTTTATTTATTCTAACCGATGAGCTTAGGAGCCACGTGCAGAAATAATAGTATTAGCCAAACCCATTATATTTTGTCCTAATAGTTTACAAATTAAGCATGCTAACTTTCTTTGTTTTATGTAAGCCAGCTTTTACTTTCTGATTGAAACAGCTTGATGAAGACCAATGCTATCCTATAAAAGTACCTCTAAGAATAACACCATTGCATTTAAAGTGTATTTAACACGTGCTCTGTAATCAACAACAAGTACCATGTTACCTCATCTATCTAAGTTTATCTGTTGTTACACGGTAAAGGCGACAAAACGGACAGCCTGTTGGTATAGATACAAATGAGTGGGAACTTTGATAGCAAATCCTCGCCGATCAAATATGGATTTAAGGATGTTAACACGTAATTTCCTCACGTTCAAAGTTCATTTAACACGTGCTCTCTCATCAATATCATGTACCCTCTTACCTCATCTATTTAGGTGAATTTGGTGTTACAAGGTAAAAGTGACAAGACTGATGACAACCGGTTGGTATAGATATCAATGAGTGTAAACTTTGATAGCAAATCCTCGCCGATCAAATGTGGATTTAATGGTGTTAACGCTAACCTCCCTCACGTTCAAAGTGCAGTTAACACGTGCTCCCTAACAACACCATGTACGCTACCTCTTCCGTGCAGGTGTATCTGGTGTTACACGGTAAAGGCGACAAGACGGACAGCCGGATGAAGACGGGTACGACAGGGTTGAGGCAACGGACGTGGGACGCCACCAACTCGCTGTCGTCGCAAGGCCTCATGGTCAAGCATGAAGAGAAGCCGCTCAACCAAGGAGATATCCAAGTACGTATGAGGGCGCTCGCCATGACAAAGTATCAGAGCAGAGTTTCACAGAGTTTCACAGAGTTTCACCAACTCGGTTTCAATAGGTAGCAACATGGTGCATATTATTTTGTTGTTTGCCTGCCCAACCAAGCAACACGCGCCATGTTCAAACCCTCTTAGTACTAAGCAGTGTCAGCTCCATGCCAACAACATCTCAAGTTTCTTGATTATTTAACTGAGTGGGATACAGAGGAAGTCCAGTCCATATGAGTTACTCTCTATGATAGAAGCAGACAATTCTGTGAAGTATATCAAAAAGAAGTTGTAGGAAAATCGGACGAAAAAATAAGAAAGTTATCATGAATGTTTAATTGATTAATATTTTGGGAAGGCAACTCGGTCATGATGCTGTGACGTCATAGGCAAATCCTGCTATTGAGAGCAACTTATTGTTTGGGCTGGAATTCCCTTTAACCTGTAATGCGCAAGGCGTAGGCTTTTCAATATTAAAAATCCTACATATTTATATTCTTTGATAATATCTATGTCTGATAACCTCTATTTTCAATATCTATCCTTGCTTGCATGTATACCATGTATACCGCTTTCGTGTTCTACCCCTCCCCCCCCCCCTTCCCCCTGTTTCTCTTTACCTGGCATTGCCTAACATTCCTACACTCAGCTCCGCACGGTCTGTGACAGATATGCATATCGCCTCTTACATTGCGCGCGTTAGTTTGTCCTCCTTGCTTATATTTCCTGTGTTACCCGTCAATTCCCCTTTTAATGGGTCGAAGAGAAGGAGACTTTGGCACAAAATCTAGAATAGAAGATAAAAAAACCCTCTGTACTTTTGCAATAACACACTGGGGACATTTGCCCCACATCTCGGCGACTTCGACAAACAGCAGTAATTCTATCACTGGGCCATTCGATACCCGAAAATGGGACAGTCATATCCAAAGATAACAAGTCTCTTTCCGCTTGGGATTTACTCTAACTCTGGCGCGCTCCTGGGTACATATGCCGTTTTTGCAATCGTCAGGTTTAACACTATTGCTTTTTCTTTCTTTCTCTTTTTTGTCCGACATCCCACATTTCTATATCTGAGAGGACAGGGGAATCGGACGAGACGTGAACAAACATTTATTAGGTCTGCTTTCAAAATAAGCGAGTCGTTGTCATACACTCACCCTCCTCTTCGCTTCATACAAATAAGACAACTCCAGCCCTGCGAACCTGTTTTCACAGATGTGATTGGTTTGGGTTTTCTTCTGTACGAAAGAACTTGAAACTTTGCATCTCTTTACCTTTTTCTTCTTTGAAAATGCTGTTCCTTCAAGTTTGTACTACAATGAATGAAAAACAATTCTGGGCGTTAAAATCTGATCATCAATGATACTCTAATAAACGTTTATTTTCCCAAGGAGTTCAGTCATTTTAGTTACCGTACTCTTTATCTCTAGTATCCTTATTATATCCTATTATTGTGTGTCCACACGGAAGAGGCGATGAAAGAATATTGCACTATGTGCTGATCTTGAGCATGTCCAGATTCCAAGGTATACGCCCTCTGCGCTGGAGTGGAGAAACAATTTCATGGTACGTTCACACGGGAGGGGTTTGCCGATGCCGCTCGCGGCTTTTATTTTTTCCTTTTTTGCTTTAGGTTGTCCTCCCAAAGCAAGAAAATCCTCCGGGTAGCGATCCTTAAATACCAAGGTGGTCAGCCACTTCACTGGAGTACAAACATCTTCTGCATGGCTCAATAAGGTTGTTCTTATGGAAAGCGGTACCGACAATTGGCTTCCGTGTGAATGTGCCTTAATACTGGCAAATCCCGTGCTTGAGAACAAACCTCGAATCGGTGATTGATTAGGCTGCATTATTACTCACGTTGTCACGTCTATTTTCCCCATCTTGCAGGAGGAGCTAAAGAGGTTATATACGCAGCTGGAACTTCTGAAAACGAGGAACATGGTGGTCGGCAACCCTCACCTGACCCGGAAGTTAACTGCCATGGCGGAAGCGGCACGGCAGACGGAACAAATGCTCATAGATTCCAACGAGCACGAAATCAGTTGCGCTTCCAACGGGGTGGCAGAGGTCACTTACACGGTGAACAACGGCAGGACTAGTAGTGCCTCTTCCAAGGGTGATTGGATTTGAAAAAAAGCAACAACAACGCAACAAAAACACATCACGCCGACGATTTTATGACGCGTATGAATTCTTAGCCTAATAAAGTTTTCCTTCTTGACGGTGTATCAAGTACAATGTGATTTGAATTGATGTCATCCATTGAGGACCCTGTTCTGCAACTGTTTTATAAACGTCTTGATGTAATCTAGCTGCGCCATTGGATCAAAATATGTTCGGAGAGTCAGATGATCGCTGGAGCACTTCGTCCTATCAAAGTACGATCAAAATTATGTCAATGTATTCATGTCCTGGTAGTCATGATGATACGAATAAATAGACCATGGAAAAAACGGACCAACGAGATGGACAAGGTTGGATGGTACGTGTCTTCAGAACATACTGTATATCCTGGTTATCGTGGTGTTGGTAGGAATATGTGTTTGATTATAACGATGATGCTACTACCAACATGATGCAGATGAACAAATGAAGAGCGATGTTACCATGGTTATGACGTCACAGGTCGGACTGCTGGTAGTCCTCGTGATGGTGGTTGTCAGGTGGAAGCAAGCTACATTGTCATGCACGTTGTAGAGATTCAGCATGGAACTGACGTTGTTTCCACCTAAACTGAACCAATCCCAATATCAGTGACTTTACTACCAGTGGTGATGAACATGATGATAAACAATGAAAGGTCCGAATAAGGTTTCCCCAATAAATACTTTAGCCACGCTAATGTGTTTTAATCAAGCTGTGCTTGGCATGATTGCATCGTTTCAAACAAACGTTATTGTTGTTTTGTGGTGGTTTTTAGGTGAGTTTCCCAATCGAATGCGAATATGTACACGCCACTGTATACAGCACAGAGGCATTATAATGACATTGTGTGTCATAAAACTGGCATCGTTTCACATAGCAAAGGCTCACAGTGGTTTTGGTGTAGCCTTGTGGAATTATCGTCTGTAGCCTTGTGGAATCGTCGTCCGCTCACCATCGGTCTACAGAGGTTTTACAGATCTACCTTAATCATACCTATAGGTTACAGAAGACGAGACGCACAGAGAACGTCCGAGGTAAAGGACCGTTGTCACCGCGTGAACAGAGCTTCGATCAACGAAGTGCGCGCGCAGAGTACCAGTTCTCCAACCAATGGAATGCTTGTATTCCATCCCCCATTACGTCATCACCCCCCACATACGTCACAATCACTTATGGTATAGTGTGAATGATCGTAGCTTATCTATTTATTTCATGCGGTACATTGCATGTAATGACAATAGTGTGGAATTTAATCAAGATTGTTTGCTTTCGTTATATATATGTTTATATATTGCAGCTGGCTGTCGGGATGGTACATTACGAATGTTTGAAAAAAAAATCATGAAATTATACGTTTTTTAAAATGGAAAAGTCCCGTCCAGTCGAGCCAAAAGAGGTTTAGATCGAGTGCTATATAGATTTGTATTGGTAAAAGCAGACTGAACATTCATAGACGATAGAAGTGTGTTTGGATGGTTAGTTTGTTGCGGAGTAGCTTTATTCCTGCTCTGTTACCATGGTTATAAGTAGAAGGGAGAATGGGGGTAGGTCAGAGGGAAAGTGGGATAGTGTGCATAGAGGATAGGAGACGAACAAATGTAGAACGGAAGGAAGTGTTGGGGGAGAGAGGATAGAAGAGAACGAAAGCCGGAAGAAAAAGATTCAAAGTCGTTAATGACGTTGAATTTGACGATGAAATACATGTAAGAGAAAGAGAATAGGAGGAGAGAATGACATCATTAACGGGTAACATGGTAAAAGAAAAATGAGCCACTTGGAAAAAGAGGGGGCAAAGTGATAAGAGATGGCGATAGGAAAGGAGAGAGTAGGGGGTAAAAGAAAGAACGGTGTGAAGGAGTAAGATATGGTGATACCAAAGTGGGGAGTAAAAGAAGAGAAGAAGAAGAGAAACACGAGAAAGGGGAGGGAATAGAGATGGCGTTAGGGAGTATAGAAGGGAATAGTGGAAAATGAGAGAAGGTGAGAGTGAATGCAAAAAGAGAAATGCGTCTGGAAGAAAAGGAGAGAAAGAGGAAAAGCAGTGAAGAGATGGAAAACGAAGAGAGGGTTATACGGAGATAAAATGGAAAGGGACAGATCAGTATGATAACAAGTTTGCTTAAACGATTCAATATACATGTAATATTAATTTGGCGTATGTTCTGCAATCATTATGTTACGTTAAAGATAATACATGTACTATCGTTGGTTGAAGTTTCAGAGTCTCATTTTCCCCCAAAGATTGTTTAATGCTTTGTGGTCCTTATCTATGGACAACGTAACGTTTCAGAGAAGAACAACTTGGTAGATAATCAGCCAAAAGATCTCTTGTGTGGAGGAATATTCTGGACCTGTTATCTAAACCCCACAAAAATCGCACAAATTATCGTAAATATAAGCAGCACATTTCGAGCAACTGCCCTCTAAATATTGTCGTTCAAAAGGGTTATATCGATTCGACCCTTTCCATGTTCCTTATCACTTTTTAACGATCTGATGGAGGCAGAGTACATGCTACACGACTTTGACACGATTCTGCACTCGTAAGGGCTTATGACTGAAAATGTGACGTCGTAAATCCACGGATCTGCGATTCAGGCAGTCACAGAATCGTATATTGATCGTAACGTATGTGGTGGCGCTCAGAGTAAGAGTGTTGTTATTATGATTGCATTGTTCCTAAAAAACTAACGGCTTTGGCTAGATTTCTGTACATGTTTGAAGGTTATGAGGGGTCACATTGGCTTAAATGCCACCACGCGTTGTCAATGATGTATGATCATGAAATGTAGAGTTCTTGAAATGTGAGTTCTTTAAGGCAGAAAATAACACTTATTTAGATTATAGCAATAAATGTTTATTTCTCTATATTGAAATTATCATGACTTTCACGCATTTTTAGGAAAAAAACGACATGTGTGGCCCGTCATCACTAGTAAAAGAAATGTGAGCGTAATGTAGTACCAGTTGTCTTAACAGAAATCTGCTGAACAATAGCTATGACGACACCACTTCGGTTCTATATACCTTGTGTTTCGTAAGCGAATGTACAACCCTCATTTCGCTGGCCATGTCGGAAGGTGTAATCAACACTTTACCAAACAAAATGTGGCTCTATAGAATGTATGTAGGAATGGCTCATTTGACGCATTAAGACTTCATGTTTTTCTATTACTGCAGAATATTCCCATGACAATGTTCAACCGCGTATCTCTTTTGTGATTAGGTTTATGACTTTTGACGCACTACCACCGCCACCTACAACTCTTCTCCACACCCCCACCACCACCCAACGGTGAGGTCGTCACAGATTTCATTGATATCAGCATGGGCGTACTTCATAATACCTCATTTCTATACGGTGGTAGAAACATTGAGTGGGTGTTGTGGGCTCTATGATATTACTGTGAATATAAATTGAAATTTTACTGCTTTGATGGATGACAACAATCTACATTTTGAGTGATCATTCATAACTTATACCCTTTTTGTGAAATCATAAGAAGAGGGACGTCAGCTTTCATCTCAATGTTCATATTAAGACACATTTTCCAAATTGCTTCATTTCGTGCAAATTTCAAATTTATGTGAGATGGATATGTTGATTTTATGATTTGGCGATTAATGCTCCGTTCGTCACTATCTTACCGAACATAATCAGAACAAAAATATTACGCGGTGAATACAAATTTAAAATCTTAAAGTGTGAAATTACTGGAATGATTGATCTTCCCCGAAGCAGTATTAGTTTTTACATTTTGATATGAATATAGACGCGGAGAGAGAACGGATTTTGTGGGACGTTTTCAATGCATGGGGTTGGATTCCATGAGGTAGTCCAGTGTACATGGCGGAAGGCATTGAGATGGACGACTTTATGGATTTAACTCCTTTTGGTCCAGGCGAAATGCTCCTCTCTAGGACACGTGTGTATTAACAGGTTTCACAGTGTACAAATGGCACATAAAGAGTTAAATATCAGGGTTAATATTGGTAATAATTCGGGGACTCATTATAATCATTAGAACCGTTCTGCACGGAACCCAGTGTCGTTAGGTCATGACAAATAATACACTTTGAAATGATTGAATTTCCATCACGTGATCCGGAAATCAAACGAGAAAGTGAACCGTGGTCACGGCAGAGCGTTTCAGCAATGATGACGGACCCCTTATGCTGACCATTCTCCACTCCCTATGCCCTGGTCACAACCGGCCATGCACTTGTTTGCGTGTGGTCTGCGTCGGGTTTCACAAAAAAATCCTTGCGTCGGACGCAAGGAAAAGCGCGTTTGTTTGTTTGTTTGTTTGTTTGTTTGTTTGTTTTGTCAGGTACGTACCAGCACGCAGAACGACGCGCGCAAGGGATCGCATGAGTTGGCAGGCAAGCTGCTGACACGCACGTACAAAAACACGCACGGCCGGTTGTGACCACGGCATTGACTAGAAGCAGCCTTAAAACGGTCGGACACTTCGACTGCCCTGGATCACTGTGGGTCTAAAGCGAATGGTTATATGATTATCATGTGCCCCAGTCAAATGTGCGGGATCTCGTTTAAAGGGATAGTTCAATTATGTTGTTTTCAATAAAGGGAGACACATGAAAGGAAAATGTTAGTGATGGTTTGGCGAAAATCGGTTAAAGGAAAAGAAAGTTATTTGATTTTGTGACGTCACGTGCGAGTCGCACTCCCATATGTTGTGTAGTACTTTTTCCATAAATTGCCTTTTGTATGTTTTGTGATGAAGGAATAAATTCTTTTCATAGCGATATGTGTGTAAAATATGTGTCCAATGATATATCAAACGCACAGTTGAAATGATAAATATAATTTTGAGAAATTTTTCCAAATAAATTGTACACATCATTTTTGGAGGGTACCTCGCACGTGACGTCACAAATTCCAAATTTTAAAATATAATAACTTTCTTTTCCTTTGACCGATTTCGTCACACCTTCACTTATATGTTTCTTTTATGTGTCTCCTTTTTGTCTCGCCTTAACAAAGAGACCTAGTAATCACTTTTCCTGTTAGTCTGTTAGTCTGTTGGTCTGTTACAATTTTTTTTTAAATTTTGTGGTTAACTTGCTCTCATTTCTGTATTTCTGCATCAGTTGTGACCACAATCGGTATTTGGGTAATGATCCTTTGGCAATACCACATGTGTCTCTTTATGAGGCTGATGGGGTCAAAGGTCATCTAGGGTTCAAAAGGTTTGAAAAAAATATTTGGTAAAAAAACTTAGCCCTGTTTATCGATTGCGAAATCAGGCGAGACTTGTGGTTCGCGAACCACCTTGTATTGAAACCAAAATCTTTTCAGGGTGAACTATCCCTTTGACTGTGTTGAAAAACATCACTGTTTGAAATGAAATTTTAAGATCTGAAAACTGACGTTAAGCGGAATTATTGGTAAAAATATTTCAAAATCAATCAGTTTCAGATGGTCTTTAGCCTAGTACCTACAGACCTTTGTGCCGAGAAATTAGCTTTGAAAATAACATTTTTAGCCATAAAAAAACTCCCACCATATTACCATAAGGGAATGGTGTGTATTACTTTCTGGAAAAAAATGCTTACGTAGACAAAAGGATGATGCCATCGTTATCTATTTAGCCTGAGAGGCAAACTGAAGCGTAGTTGGTTTTGATGGAATATTTGAATCATACGTAAAGTTCTGTTAATATGCATGTTTCACAAACTGATCCTACTGTCATGACTGTGGTATGACAGAATGTCGTAACATTTTGATACACTGCCTTTAACTATACTGATAGCATATATTTTCTCCCAACACTTAGGTTAAACTTGATATATGGTTCGACAAAAATAGTGAATGGGGCATTATGTTGCATAGTAATTACTTTATTTTTGTATGCAGACAATGAAATTGATAGTTCTCCAACTCGTGTTTATTGAGAAGGTGGTTGCAATGTTGGGGGCGTACTCAAAGTATCTATTACTCGTGTTTCATATTCAGATGGCTGTGGTTTGACATGAATGATAGAAGAGAGTAAATATTACACTGCAACGAACACATTTCACATTTTTCTTCTGTCTGCTTGAGTCGTAAAATACAGAGTGAGTGATGAAACGACATACACTTTGAATGAGGAACATTTTTCTTTTGAAGCATTTCATCTCTTTTATATTGGTCAGCTTTACTAGTCACCAACTATATATTATTAATAATTATCTACAAATCAATCCATGTTCAAATGAGTTTGATTAATCGCATATGATTATTGTATCAAATTTGATATATATAGTGTTGAGTTTTTATCGAATTGTTTCTAAATTCTTACATTTCCATTGTCCTTCAGTGACATTTCGCACATAATATCATGGCATCTTTATCAACAAAAGAATTGGTTTCTGAAGAGACGAATTCAAAACGTAAAATACCTTTACCCGCGTGTATTTCCTATACAAAGTGTACTGATACATTATATTATTGATAACATGAGTATTTTTTTATGAAACAGGTCACACGTTACATATATTGAATATTACCGTTTAAAGTGTTTTAAAAGAAAGGGATTTCTTTAGCGTTTTACCCGTTGCACTTTTTGGAACAAGTATGATCGTGATGCATTTTTTTTTAGCGCATGTTCAGACGGTATATATACAGGAGAGGTAACATGAGTATTGTGTTTGCCTTTCCTATTCGCAGAATTCAGTATCATATCGTGTCCGTTGGTGGAAACGTGACCACCGTTGTTCTACTCTTATTAATCGAAATTCTGCTCCATTGGGTTTGTATGTATTACTTGTGTCAACATCCAACAAAAGCACATCATGAGTTAAGTACCATTTTTCCCTTTCCTCTCTCACCTTACGGTTCATGATATCAATATAACAACGATCAAGACTATACATATTTTTACATTACTAAACCTGTTAGATGCGAACGATCTTCAAGATACTACATCAAGTGCAATATGGCATGTATGTAGAAAGATATGTGTGTATTATTTTAAAGACAGGTGAAACGAGGCGAGTATGATTTCACTGTCAGGTTCGATGTTCATTTGAAATTAAAACGCATAATGATGAATGTGAATATTATGTTCCGTATTTTACGCTCTCCTTTTAGTCGCAATGTACCAAATATGTGTAAATAATTATATACAAACCTGTTTTATAAAAGAGTTTTGATTTGATGGGAAAGAGGTGTACTTCCGATAGTTGTGTTTATCAATAGACTTCTGTAAGAAACAATTGTATATTAATGTACAAAAACTGTGAATAACGTTATCGTTCGTAATAAATACATAAATAATAAACAATTCCATTGTACTATGTGTATTTTTGTAGGATTCGAAATCTTATAGGCGTGTTTCAACACATTTATGAGACATAAACAGCCTACATACCTTTTTCTGAAAGGCCTGACGTGTGTGAAATTGTATTATTTTTTTCTCATTTTCGGAGAGGGACGGGGAAGTGGGTTCACGCATCCCGAAGACATTTTGATGCTGCAGTGGTTTTGTTTAACTTAAACATGAATCTTAACTCCTTTGTGCATTTTGTTCAAGAAAATGTATCTGCCAGCTATTTCCGTGCTCGTAATGAAATGGCCATGTAAAAAAAAAAAATCCTATAGAGCAAGCCGAATCCCTATCACAGGTAAAGAGTCGCCGCGCTTTTCTACCAGTGGGCGGCTCGAATGACGGTGGAAAGAAGCCGATGTGTTCTCTAATCTGATACGAATCTCACCGATCATCAGTTGAGACATCACTCAGGGGTCAGTTTTCCAGGCAAACGAGGAACGATTTGGCGCTTTCCTGCATTTAGATGTTGTCGTGTTTTCCAAATAAGTAGCGAGTTTTCGCTGAGCGACGTACGACATTTCAACGTCGCGGGATAGATTGGGAATATGGAGAGCCAAAACTTCAACAATTCGTATACTCATACGTATATGCAAATTCGAAATACGAAATTTCGTATACGAATGAGTATACGAATTGTGGAAGTTTGGGCTTTCCATACACCAATCCCGCGTCGTAGAAATGTCGCTTGGCGCTCAGCGAATGCAACCTAGTGTGACTCACACGGAGGATTGGGGAAACGAATGTAAATTCATTGAGGATGATTAGAGGAGTGAAAAACAATTACATTCAATCGGTGAATATGATATCAAAGGTCATTTTTTCAAGTCTGGTAATAATACAATAACATACGGGGCTTATTTTAATCTGGAAAGGTTTGCCTATTACAAGAAAAAGGCTTTTTTTTTTTACGATACATTGATCTTTGAGTGAATTGCAAAAAAAAAAAACGGGTAAGCAAATATTTCAGAAAAACAGATGTGTGAAGAGAAATTTGCGAGTTACAAAAAAAAATCATGATCCTCATTACTAGCACTGAATTATGATCAGTAGCATTCATGGATAACTCCGTCAGTATTTGCAATGACGTGTTTTACGGAGTGTTCATTGTTTGTGCGTACCAAGCGTTAGCATCACTCGTTTGGCATGTGTTTACGCAGTAAGATCACATAGGAAAGTGATTGTCACTTTTTTTTCAATATAAATGATTTATACATAAAGCATTATCTCTGATTTTTCTCAAACATTTGCCAATCTGTTTCTCTTATTTGTCTGCTTTTATTCAACTCATATATTTCTACGGTGTCAACTCTTTTAAGAGAAACAGACAAAACAGTATACTCATATTAGATGACTTGTTAGTAACATCAGACCAATATTATGAAAAGTGTACTACCACCACCCCCCCCCCCCCTCCCCCACTTCAGGATTGATCCATGTACCAAGTCTTATTCTGCGTGTTTTAGGCATGTGTGTGTGTGTGTGTGTGTATGTGTGTATGTGTGCGCGTGTGTGTGTGTGTATGTGTGTGTGTATGTGTGTGTATGTGTGTGTGTGTGTGTGTATGTGAGTGTTTGTGCCGTGTCGTGTAAATGATAGTGCACCATAAACACGTGCATATTTGTTGTAAGCTGCATTTGGATGATGTAAATACCTACACAAAAATAAAGGTATCAATAAACACGTGCGTATTTGCTGTCAGCTGTATTTGGATGATGTAAATTATACCTAGAAAAAAAGACAGAACTACCAGACGATACCTCTCTCCATTCACTATTCGGAGATAATATAGTGTAGTTTGTCAACTAATTTGTCGAAAGGCCTGGAGTTTTTAATTAAAGATACAATTAATAAATGATACCTTACGGTACAAGTTGTTAAGTAGAATAGTCCTAAAAAAAAAAAAGTGTTTGTGTGTACTTTTGTGTGTGTGCGTGTGTGTATGGGCGTGATATATAGAGAGAGATTTGGATATACCATGGGAGTGAATAGTGAACATTGTGAATACAGTTAGTATTATAATGGCTCCCTTGATATTCCCACTATTCAAATACATTCAAGCTTTCAGCAGCTAGCAGGCGTAACCTGCATTGTTATCACAATGTTTTACACTGTCGGCTTTATTTGAGTAACGTGAACAAGATGGGTTTATTGCTCAAGGCAAGTCCTGTAATGCACTAAAGAACATTACAACGCAATTACGCGGATTCAAAGAAACTCACTCTGAAATTAGCTTGTCATTCGGAAACTTACCTGACTTGTTGGCAATTTCCAAGAACTTGTATCAAGCCCATCTCTCTGTCTGTTTGCGTGTCTGTCCCCCGAAGGCTCCTGTGTCTGTCTGCCTTTCTGTCCGTTCGTCTGTGTGTGCGTCTTTCCCCTTCTCTCTCTCTCTCTCTCTCTCTCTGTCTCTCTCTCTCTCTGTCTCTCTCTCTGTCTCTCTGTCTCTATATCTCTCTCTCTTTCTCTACGTCTCTCTCTCTCTCTTTCTCTCTCCCTCCTCTCTCTCTCTTTCTCTGTCTCTCTTCCTCTGTATCTCTCTCTCTCTCTCTCTCTCTCTCTCTCTCTCTCTATCCCTTTTATTTCCTCTTTCTTCAAAGGCTATGCCACTTCTTTTCTTATCTCTTCGCTGCTCCCCTTTCCTCTCCACCATTCCATAGAACTCAAAGCAAAACAAAAATCCCTTCAAAAATTTATCGTGGAGATTTCGAATCATGGATTGACATACACAATTCAAATTGACGTTTAATTGGTCCATCATTCTACTCCGGTACCTGCAAGCCTTTTGGCTGACAACTTTAGTTATGACATCGCAATTCGAACGGCCCAATCACATTGATATCTTAAAGCGTTATTGTAACTTAATTTGAAATTTGTTTTCAAAATTTGTGATCACATCTTATACATGTTGTAATGTAGGCATCTTGAAACTGTAATTGTTAACCCAAACTTCGTGTGCATTTTGACGAAAACAAGAACACTTATGAATACACGTACATGCAGTAAGAAAACTACACATTACTAAATCAAAATTGCGTTTACGTGTAGCCTTTCCTGGTTTAATGGAATCGTACCTCATTGTTAAGTTACTTAAATATGACTTGTAATTGTTTGTTTGATGATGTATTTATCTACTTTATGCAATGTTTTACATCACAATGATAATCTCTGCTCAAACAATTCACTCCCTTTAAAACCTGCATTTGTTAGTTGTGGCTCATCAGTCGCCCGCAGCTGATACATCGTACGAGTAAGTAGATTCAAGGCGATATCTGTCAGTTGGTGCCATTCCGACTAAATAATTGCAAATTATCACACACACTATCCTGCTGACGACTTGTAATCCTGAAGTTACTCCGCTTTTCACTGGGTCACCCATCATCTATTTCACTGGCATGATGGCGCAGAAAGTTTGTTAGCCTCTGTTTCCTTACACCGCTGTACACGATCTCCCTTGATCTCTTTCTCTCTCTCTCTCTCTCTCTCTCTCTCTCTCTCTCTCTCTCTCTCTCTCTCTCTCTCTATATATATATATATATAAAGTCCTCTCTCTCTCTCTCTGCCTCTCTCCCTCTCTCTCTCTCTCTTTCTCTCTCACTCCTCTCTCTCTCTCTCTCTCTCTCTCTCTCTCTCTCTCTCCCTCTCTCTCACTTTCTCCCTCTCCCTCTCTCTCTTTTTATCTCTCACCCCCTCTCTCTCCCTCTCTCTCTCTCTCTCTCTCTCTCTCTCTCTCTCTCTCTCTCTCTCTCTCTCTCTAGTGTACCATAATGATTTCCTCCCGTACCCAGTCTGCAACCCCCCAATCGCGCCGCTTCCCTTCTCGCACCGTCCCACTCCTACAGCAGCTCTCGCGATAAGATCCCGCGCGCTTTTTAGCGAAACGTGAGCCGAAATCGGAGCAAGTCGCCGTTTATCGCTGCCGAATCAACACCGGGGAAGCTTCATCTTTTTTCGGGACGGAATTTGTCTCAGTGTGGAGGAACTTTTATATCCAACTCTGAAGTTATATAAACGCTTAGGAGATGTTCATTTTGCAAAAAAGCTAGATCTTATCGGCTCCATTAATCTTGCCCTGTGTGCAGTTGGGAGGTACATGTATAATGACGGAAACGTGGCGAAATGCACTCACTGCAGTCATGAAAGTACTGGGGGGCGCCGCCAAATGTTAAATAAATGGCTGGATGTATATCTGCCTGTGTGTGCGTGTATGTGTGTGTGCCTGTATGTGTGCGTGTGTGTGTGTGTGTGTGTGTGTGTGTGTGTGTGTATGTATGTGTGTGTGTGTGTGTCTGTGTGTGTCTGTGTGTTTGTTCATTTATGTGCACGTGTGTGTGCGTATTTGTGTGTGCGTACATACAATCGTGTTCCAAAGTACCTAGATAAAGTACCTCGAGCTGTCAGTTATAGATATTGCTGTGGAGGACCAGGATAACCATAACCATGATAACAACTAGTAACAATCTATCGTGACTATCATCTTCGTTCCGACTTCCGACCACCTGTTAACACACACACACATACACGCACACGCACACACTTTTTTCAATAGTTTTTATTATGTTCCATTTCAAGTAATACATAATACTCACACACACACACACACACACACACACACAGTCACACACACACAAACTTCCCTCCGCTCCCACCATCAAGGCCTGACTTAGAAAAGACGGACGTTGAACGCATAACATCAGCAATAAAACAGGATTAAGTCTAAAGTGTATAATAAATTAAGGGTATTGCTCCAACCCCCCCCCCCCCCACACACACACACACACACGAAAATAGCGCAGTTTTACGTTCGAACGGTTGTAATTCAAATTCAAAGCGTACCAAAGATGTCATCCAAACTATAAAAAAAAAAATCTTTAAAGTTAGTGAAACACATTCTAGCAACTATTTTTATCATTATTTTCTAGAGCACAGCATTCTGGTTGAGCACAAATGGGTCTTTGGTTAAAAAAAAATATGGGGACTTTATGAACTCGTAGGTACACCTGAAATATGGAGACAATGGCTGGTAGTCTCAGTTTCAGTACTTCTTTTTTAAATATTCAAGTGAAATTCAAGTGGAAGACTAACGCTTCATAATTTCAGGAGATAATTGAGTTAGCTACTTGCGACAACAATTTAGAAAGCCTCATTATTAACATAGTTTGTCATGAATTATTATCCTAGTATCCGTCATTTTAAACACAATCTTTCTTGAAATAATTACAGGCGTGTGAGCAGAAGAGCAGTTTACACTCTAGTGTGTCTGTTGGCGATTCTCACGCAGCGCCAGCTATAGGCTCAACTCAAATAACCGATATTACATGAGTGTCACCCACTGATCTCTAGTGGGGAGATCAGTGGTATCACCAGCATGACCGATGCAGGGAGCTGTAAGGTTTATGTGCTGTCTTTGACCACATGTAATGCAAGAAAGGGACAAAAGAATTCTTATTGCATAAAAGCTGTTTACAGGATTTGACGCGGATGATAAATTATATTCATGTTCATACGCTAAGGTGCATGTATCTCTCTTTCATTTCTCTCCTCCTTTTCTTGTACCGATGTCTTTAGAATGAAGCAGTAATGGCACATTTAACGTGTACACATTTTTAGTTTATATTCATCCAGTGTAGCCATGGGCAGGTAACACTTCTTGGATAATGCTTGTTTTACATTAAATGATATTTAATATGTCTTCAACCGAAAGGCAACACATTGTAAAAGATGTGAAGACTGGAAAGAAAAAAAGTTATTGTTCTAAATTGTTTTAAATTAAAAGCTATAACTGTGTGAGTTGTTTAGCCCGACATAAAATAGAATCCATGTCTTAGAGCGTATATCAGCACTGCCATCATGTTCGTGAATATGGAGGCATTTAATTATTCATGCGCCATCGATTGTTTGCACACGCAATACACACACACACACACAAAAAAAAAGCAGAAATATGACAGAAACACATAAGTGAAGGTCTGGCGAAAAACCGTCAAAGGATAAGAAAGTTATATTTTGAAATTTCAGTTTTGTGACGTCAAATGCGAGGTGCTCTCCCATAACGTTGTGTGTAGTGTAAGTCCATAGATTGTTATTTTTCTGTTTTTTGACATACAGTTATCTGTGTTAAAACGTTTTTGGAATGATGTATCAAATATATTAAAGGTTAATTTTGAGAAAATGCACATTTTCAAAAAAAAAAATATACACAACATATGGGAGAGCACCTCGCACGTAACGTCACAAAATAAAAACTTAAAAAGATCATAAACTTCTTATCATTTGACGGATTTTCTTCAAACCTTCACGAATATCTTATTTTTATATGTGTGCTTATTGAAACAAACTTAATTTCAGGGTGAACTATCTCCGAGAATGCGTGAGAAACATAACAAAATGAGCGATTCGAAATTTTCATATGTGACATTATATTTACATACAAACGCGTTTTCATTTGCTATTTGCTCAAATGGAGAAGTTTGAGTTTACGTGTTAAAAGCCAAAAAAAAAAAAGATAGGCCTACTAGTAGATTGTTTTAATGGGTCTTCACTTGTGTTCATATTTGCAACCTAATTAATCTAAAATTCAAACACAACACAAGATCAAGTAGCAAGGTATCCTAGCCCCCCCCCCCTTTCACGCACATACACACTCACATGCACACACACACACTCACACATTCTTGTAGTGTGTCAATGAAGAGACCCATTTATTTTTTACCGCCGAAGTGGAGACGTGTGTGTGCGATGTTATACACTCTAAATATTGAATTTAATACATTAACCGGGGCCATAATACATACAAAACTAGAGCATAATCCACTAACTGGTGACGCTTAATTCCTACCCCCTATACACACAATTGCAGTTTGATTTGCCCAAAATGGACTTTTCCCAAAATATGCATTGACTATATGAAACTTGTTTAAAATGTGATGAGGAATTTATTGGCATGGTTATTTGGTCCGAAGACGTCCCCACTTGTCAGAGGTCCCCTGTAAATCCTTTAAAAACACAAAATTGTCCACGGATGTAGGTCCTTACAAGACCCCCCCCCCCCCCCCCCCCCCACACACACACACACACACACACACACTAGTACACACACACGCGCGCACTTTGGCCAAATCACTGACCTCCTCCTCCTACACTTTCTTTGATTGTCTTCTTCTTATTGCACATGATTGTATCCCTTATGTACGCACCACTAATTTAATTGCCCACTTCCAACCTAGGGGTACCCGACCATGTACCATATCACCGCGTCGATCGGTCTACAAACCGACCCAAACCAAACCAAACCGCTTCGACTGCTAGCTGGCTAGGCTGGATTTCCACGTACCTAGCCAGCTATCGATTGTTACTAGTTTTGTAATTTGTTAATTCCGCGAATCGATACACTGATCGTGTGTGAGCGAGTGATCGTGAGTGCAGTGATTGTCCATAATTTTGTCACTTTCTTTCTTGCGACATGGCGTTTACATCCTTGGTACGATGCCTTTCGAAGCATGTGAGACCAACTGTTTGCCTTTTACAAGCAAGCAGAACCTCTTCAAAACCCATATTTACGAATACATCGTTGTCAAGATCAATTTCAATCAGTTCAGCACTGTATTCAGGTGAGTCTGCAGATCAAATGTTGTTAATGCATGCGCCCATCTGCTGAATTCCGTGTCAGTACAGCAAGTAATGCCTAACATCATGCACGTCATCTCTGACTGATCTGAAAAACCGAGACTCGAGTCAGCTGGAGCCTATTAGTAATTAGACTCTATAAAATTAAAAATAAAGTCAGTATTACCACTCTCATCTAATCTCATGAAACTGAATGTTTCTGAATGTGCGGAAGTTAAGTTTCCGTTGTTTGTTAAATTAATTTATTCTGTAGCTGTGTTACTGTTGATTCTTAATCATCTTTTTATTTGTCCAAGGCAATGGCAATGTCACTTGTATGAATTGGTTCCATCATGTGTTTCTATTCATAAAAAACACTTAAATCACAAATTAAGAATTGTGAGATTATATTATAAAGAAAGGAATGTCTGGGTTAAATATAATTTGGTCTAGTCATACACAGAGTAGTAAGGACAACAGCGACAACACTAATTCTACTAACGAGCTTGTCTGTTTTCCCAACATTTTCAATATGGAGCATATTATTCTGTCTACAACGGATTGTGTGGCTTAAGTTGATATTCAAAAAGAAAAAAATAAAGGAATAGTTTTAGTGTAATAAAAGGTTGTCATAAAGTCAACACCACAACACAGTCAGCATCCATCTACACTATGTACAGCTTAATGATACACGTATGTTCGTATATTCCTAGTGGCTTACATTTTTTCAACTTTCCTGTTCAGTAAACCACTGTTTATAATCGCAATGGTGATGATACATTGTATGAAGAAAGCCTTTGTTTTCTCTTGCAGATAAAAAGTTTAGCATCGATCATGAGTGGATTGTGATGGATGGAGACAATGGGACAATAGGAATCACAGACTATGCTCAGGTATGACCTTTGACTGTGCCTTGGAACAAATAAAAAAAGTGATTACAATTGCAAAATTTTACAATTTTAATCTGTATCTAAAGCACACCTTTATTATGTGTACAACTATAGTGATTTTTTTAGTTGACAATTTGTTACAATTTTGTTTGTAGTGTTTGTAGATGGTACCCAATAACATGACTTTTGACTAATGTATTGATAAGAAATTTGCCAAACTTCTGTGAAAACTAAAGAGCCAAATAGCTGCAGGGTGCATTTCATTTTGATTTTATTAGGTTTTATTGCCCTGGTCTTGAGGATACACAATTGTATCTTGAAAAAATGTTTATCAGGGCAAAATGTGTACAACATTAAAACTATTTTCTATTCTCTCATTATTTTTAAACTCATTTAGCATTAGTGAGTAGAAGAGAATTTGTACCCTGATATATCTTCTTTATAATCTTAATAATAAAAGCATTCATATTGTCACTGACACATTTCAGCCTTTCTTCCCCCATGTGTTTATTTCCTTTTCTCACTATCTCTCACTGTCTTGCTCTCTCTCTCTCTCTCTCTCTCTCTCTCTCTCTTGCTATCCATCTGCTTCTCTCTTCCATTTTCCTCGTAACATATCAGATGTATTTGTACATATATACATGTGTTTGTATTCCCCTTTGTCAAATGCAGGATAAACTTGGTGATATCGTATTTGTAGAGCTACCAGAAGTTGGCTCAACATACGCGAAGGAAGGTGTGTTGAACATTACCTACAATCATTGCCATATATTTCTATTATCTTGTACCTTGATATCTCATAAAGATTAGTGTTGGTAGTACAATTCAGGGCTGCCAACTGCTATGGATTTTTTCACTATACTGGACTGAAAATATCTGGAATACTGACAGTTTCTTTGAAAATGTTGCATTTTTGCAACCAAGTTCATGTGTAGTTTTCTTTCATTGAATGGGGAATTCTAAGTTGCAAATACTGGTATTACTGCAATTGATTCAGAGAGTGTGAAGAAAATCATTTGATATCACTCGTATGACATTAGGAATGCTCCTGTTGTTTGCTATACATACATATCTGCAGTATTCTGCACTTACAGAATGAAAATGTCCCTTGTGCAGTTGTTTTCCAACCTTGATCTATGTGAAGTGCACTAAAAAATTAGACAATGTTAATATTTTGTTGTAGTCAATTTAAGATCACCTGCTATTTATATAATATTCATATTATATTTACCTACCTTTAGACACGTTTGGCACAGTGGAGAGTGTGAAAGCTGCTAGTGATGTCATTACCCCTGTCTCAGGAGAGGTTGTAGAGATCAACTCATTCCTCGAAGGAAGTCCAGAGACGGTCAACACTGACCCGTATGGAGCTGGTAAGAGTGACCCCCTGTACTCTTTCTCCATTCTTGTCGCAAAGATGGCACTGACTTGTACACAATGATTACAATTTCAATCTTGACTTCTACATGTTTTCACCTTATGAATTATTTCAATGCTTTCAGAATAAATAAGATTGATCAGGAAATTTCTGAGAGATATACATTTTCTGTGCATCCATTATTAACTGAAAGAAACTAATCCACTGCTTATTCCATTATCCAAAAGTACCTAAAAACAGGTTCACCTGATTCCCTCAGTCTAAGGGTATATTGGGCATTTCATGAATAGGCATTTATCACAGTTTATGAGTTTTGTGGATTGTTGAGCTGTGTTAGGTAGTATGCATGCTTACAAACATACATTTTTTCCCTGCCCCCGTCCATTCACACACATGATAGAACAAAGTTGATAAATGATCCGTCACTGCAGTATTATTTTATTCACTTAAGAAAAAGATGAAATATGAACCAATTATATTGGTTCAAACAAGCTTATGATTTGTTGGATATATGAAGGAAAGATGATGCATTATGCATTATGATGCATTATAAATATATATGTTTACCAGTAGATGAAAACTGGTGTGTTCATAGGACTACCATGGATGTTATAGATTTATGGAGATTTCAAGTCCAAAGCTTCAAGATATGTGCATGGATTTCAAAATACAGAGACTTGTTCATCATCCACTCGTACCATCCCTCAATACTTTGTCTCAAGTGGAAGTGGTCCAAACAAATTGTTCTGTATTCACAAGGATGGTTTCATTTAAACCGCATACTTAGAGTAGACTAACGTTATAGGGCACAAAATAAACAATCTGATGCTGTCAAAAAATCATTGATTTTCATCACAGAATCACAATAGTGGGTGATTTCAATTATTCGCCATAATTATTGTGTGGATAAACTCAGTATACCATAGTGATTCTGAGGACGATATCAATTATATTGAATCGGTTACGATGTTTCATGTTGTTTTATTCAACATACCAAAAAGTTAGCCTGTGTTTAGTACACTGTTTGCATTAAACCTCTGTTCAGAATACGGGCCATTATTTTCAACACATCAATAAAAGTGATTGGCTGATTTGTCTATGTCTGTCTCTGTCTCTCCTAGGTTGGCTGATGAAGATAAAACTCAGCGACATTTCTGAACTCGACGAGCTCATGTCGGAGGAGGCATACGAGAAGTATTTGAAGGATTGCGATTGATGCATCAGCATCTGTCCGTCACAAGAAAGAATATATTCTTATAACTTGCTAAAATTCTATAAATACTTACTCTTACTTCCTCCTTAAAAAGGTGTATGATTTTTCTCAGGATGTATGGCTAGCATGATTTCCTCCACATATATATGTCCACTTACAGAATATGATGGTATTTTTGTAATAATTTGGTTTATGATTACACGCTATTTGTTTTAATGACATAATGCAGCCGAAAAACACTCCTGAAGAAATTCATTACTGCGTAGTTATTAGTTAATAATATAAATCTAAGAAGAGATTTTCTGTGATTATTCCATTCGATAGAATAGAATAGAAGAGGTTTGTTTTATTAAGTCAGTGGTATACTGTACGAGGTATCAAGTTGGAGGAATTATAGATGGGAATAATATACAGGTTAGTTTGTTGTTAGATTGGGAGAGAACACAAGAAAGGTCTTCCATAAACACCATGCAATTGATTAAATGTTTGTTGTGCTGAAATGTTTTATTTTGGCTTTGGTGCTGAAAGAGCCATCCATTGTCTAGCATGGGACTAGGAAAGTCAACCTTCGGGTAAAATGTTATGGAAAAGTGAAGTTTTTCCACATATATAGTCTTAGCTGTTATTTTCCTTACATGCCTGTTACCAGTATGGAGTGAGTAGAAGGAGATTAATTATGTTACAGTTATTCATTTATCCTAATAATACAATCACCAGAACACTACAAAAAAAAAAAAAATTGAGCCCTATATAAATCATTGTCAAGAAATTTGTGACTTTAAGGAAATGTCCTTACATACAGTGTATTTGAAATTTGAAAGGGACACTCCTTGTTTTCTTTTGTCTTCTGTTCAGTGGAAGTTACAAGTTTGAAATGCAAAACATGATAATTGTGTTCTGTTGATTTCTAATGATGCTGATATCAACATCATCTTTAGAGATGCCAAACTATTGCTCCATTGAGGTGGATTAGATCACCATTATAACTATAATCAGAGCTGTTGGGTTGATATAACGTTGAATGTAACTTCTGATGACAAAAAAAAGGTTGTTGAAGTCCAACATTTCAATGTCTGCCATGAATGTATTGTATTTCAAGGCTCTGCTTTGTGATACGTACAATTACATGTCATATTTTCAATCAGGTCACTTCTTTCTCTTTGCCAATCAAATGTCAACCATCATATGACGCACTAGTAATTTGAGGATGTCAGTCATACCGGTTGTATGATGTGCGCCATGATGTAACTTAGATTACTGTAGTTAAACATGAAGTTAAAAAAAAAATATGTTGGTTTGAAATACGATATGCAATTCAAGACATCATAAACATTCTAATATTACAGTATATTAATATTATTGAATGAGAACATTGGCCTTTGTCTTTTCAGTCTTTTTGCAACATTGATGCATATTTGGACAAGTAATAGTCCTTAAACCCATAGAACTGCCATTTTTGTAGCACCCAAAGGGTTAATGAGGGTAACAGTATTCAAGGCCCCTCCCAATCAATAGTCATCTCATTCTTTGAATATAATCTCAATGGATTGAAAGTTGCAGCAGGGGCATGCTCAAATACTTTTAAGAAATGCCTGGAAAATCATGTGAAAGTCCCTTTTATTATGAATACTTTAATTTGTTATACCGGTACCTCTTGTCCTGTGTTTGTGTGTGTGTATGCATCATTATTTGCATTATGATTGAAGAGCTGGATTGGCTGTGGCTAACAATAATTTAGTCTGTAGCGGGTAGAATCGATTTGGAAAAATACTTTCATTTTTTTTTAATTGCTAGATTATAACCATATACATGTAATATATGGTTGTGATCCTGTAGTAACAGGAGTAACAGTTTGCGGTTTATTTTTATTAACATATGTGGCACTGATAACTGTAGCTCTAAGTATTCAATAGCCTGGCTGTCAGGCTGTTGGGCATATTTAATAGAAACTGATTAGTCTAGTCATAAGACTACTGGCAGTTACCTTTAATATCATTCTCCTACGTTCTCACTCTTCTGCAGCCAAATCCCTCTACTGAATAGTTTGGATGACAAATGCCAAATGGATTTATTGGCTAAGGATTTATATGTCGTTCAACACACACCATCAATCCCCTTCCTTAGCCGTTCCTCGCACCTACTCGGCTGAGCATGAGCAGTCTGTACATAGTCAAATTTGATTTCACTTCATGCAATGAAGTTGAAATTCATTTTTAATAACCATTTACATCCATGCATTGCATCTGATCTGAAAGTTTGATTGGTTTGGTTGATTTTTCTTGGAAGCAAAGATCTAGTAAAACTAGATTCAAGAATTTGCTGTATCTGTGCTGAATCATGGATAATTTTGGATATATCTGTTGTGCTCTAAAGTGGTTTGTAAGGGTGGATTGCTATGTGATATTTTGGGCAGGTGACTGTTTCCGTCTTAAATGTGGAATAAAAAATTATTTCGTAAAAGAGCAAATCAATGCCTCTTTGGTGTGTCATATTCTTGTGGTTTTAGAAATATGTGTTTTCTTTTGGTACACATGGATTAGATATTGATAGGACTTTTAGCACTTTGCAGATAAATTCTAGTATCTACAAGCTACACATTTCTCAGGAATCCACCTAAAAATCTTATGTTTAAACGGTCACAACAAAAGTTGCTAAGCTGGAAAGTTGCTGATATGGATATGGAAAAATATGGAAATCAGCAGTCATGTCTGTCTCTGTTAATGTACAAGACAAGTCCTTTACTTTTTCACAGCAATAGATACATGTACACGCAAAAAAGAGGAGACTCTTTATTGGTACAAGTAATATTTCATAAAGGTGACACTCTAACAAGTACTTGAAACAAAACTAAAAATCGCGGTGACCAGTCATAAGGAGCTGATTTTTTTCCCTTCCATTTCTCTCCCTTCTCTCATTTTTGCTATTCCTTTACTCTTACTCTTTACTCGCATTCCCTTTTCTGTTATCTGTGCTTTGCTCAAATCCTCATCTACCAGTACATTTCTTCAATTTCCTCTCTCTCTCTCTCTCTCTCTCTCTCTCTCTCTCTCTCTCTCTCTCGCTTGTTTTCCATCTCTCACTCTGCCTCCTGCTCCATCTCAGTTTTACATGCCCAGTGTCCTAGGACCTTGAATAACCTCAAAAACAAGTACCATATCATTATTAAATACAAATTTAATCATGTACAGCAAGCTCCTTGTTTACAAATAGGACTCCTATCCATACTAAAAACCTGTAATAATGTTTCAAATAAGTTTTTTTTTAATATCTATAAACAAATTGAGCTCTCAATGTTTACATTTTGTACATATATTTACAAGATGACTGAAATCATGCTGCAGTGTCCTAGACACATTACACAGCACAAGAAAAGTAACCTCATTTTCCCTACGACAGGAATGTCTATTCTTCGCCAAAACCTTATCAATTTCGACATGTAGCCAAAATCACTTATGTTGGTGTTCTCATGAAACACAACAGATAAGGGTAATTAGCCGTGTAAGTACTTTCATGAAATATGAGCAGCATGCAATAGATCATACATAACAATAACACTGAACAAAGACACAAGTAAGTCAATCCTAAAACGGCCATCTTGTGGACAGAACTATGAAACAAGATATAATTGCAGGTGAAGTACAAAAGCAATGATGTTCTTGTATTTAATCTATAAAGTTGTGACACTTATAGGGAATACATTTTCACTAGAATACATAATTCATTGTACTTCTCTTCTTATCATGAACCTTGTTCTTCTTATTTCTTGAAAATAATACTTGTTTGAAGGAATCTCTTGAAATGCTGGATACATGGTAGAATATTCTTCAAAGGTCTTCTTTATTCTACAACAATTAAGGGAATGGAACTGAAAACCAAGACTCAATAATGTGCTTTTCTTCAAAAGAGATGGACAAGGAACGGAGCACATAATATGAATTGTCTTACATTTCACGTACACAGAATAATCAATGTGTAGTCCCGTGTGATCGGAAACTACAAATGGGATATATGGCCCTAATACCAGAAAAACCCTCCTCTCTTCCAGCTGGGGATTTAGGTAACCATAGAGACTATGTTGGGGCAGCGACCAATCCAGCAGCACCTTGACCCAGCTGTTGACCTCCAACAGTACTCTCCAGGGGCTTGAATCCTAGTTCTTCAGTTGGAACGCCAAACGCCTGTAACTTGGACTCGTACGTCCGTAATAAGTCGTTGTGTGCCTGCAGCATGGAGAGAAAACAGTGATTAGAAAAGGAGGGATATTGTGGGAAGGTAATGTTAACAAACTCCCATATCCTTACAGTAAACAAAGAAATTGTAAGTTTTCCAAACAAACGATTCACTCTTTATTCATCTGTGTTGGGTACTGATTCATCCATTTGGCCTTGGTTACAAATAGATGGACATCTTCAACAATATCTTTTTAATTCATTATTAACCATTTCGCAAGAGACAATGTGAAGTCTTTTACAAATCTAGGACGTGTTTTACATTCTCCATACCGCACACGAGGAAAAGTTGTCCCATGAGGCACAGCTCAGCCACATTAGGATTTTGTTTGCATTCATGTCCACTTCCGGTCCAGTGCACTAGTGTATGAGATCAGCAGCGGACATGACAGGAAACCAAATCTGGATATCACTGTGCAATGCATTATGGGGTGACTTTTACCTACATGCAGTATAAAGACTTATTCCATCTTGATATCGATTGTACAGTAACATTCCGACTAGCAGCAACAGTGCTCAGAGCTGATGTGCATTTTCCAAAGTAGTTCCCAAGGTAAAGCTAAACCACTTTTATTCGTGCCATGTACCTTAAAAAAGATCTTTAGTCTTACCTTGCAGACTCGAGCCAGCTCATATTGCAGATCTTTGATGGCACTGTTCTTTGAATCCAATACATCCTGAAAGAACACATGAAAACAATAAAAGAAATTAGAGGAATTTGCTTCATATAAGTCATTTGTACACTCACTTCTTTCATGTTTGTTTATAGTAGTTTCTTAATGGTAAATGATAGATGGCTGATATTTCACACAATACATTACAACAAGTATAATTTGAGATACTTTTAATGTAACCATTATCTAGAGCTGGAATCCATGTGACAAAAAAAAATGTATGCATTAAGCAAAACTCTTCTCAAACTGTGCATTTGAAACATTTATGTTTATGATCAAGCTGTAATGTTTTGAACACATCTATTTTTCTACATTGACAAACAACCAGTAACAACAGATCAAGAAGGTAGAAATTTCTAGATCTCTCCATTAGAATGATGGCTTTGCATTATGTGTATACACACACACACACACACAGAAGAGCGCATGTTCGATGAAGTATAAATTCCCTATAAACATTACCAAACTGGCGCTAACTATCGGTCCATCTGGCGGACCAATCACATGACTGCGGTCTAAACTCACCTCCAGCTTCCTGGTGACGACGGTGAGAGCGGTGGGGTCGAGGTTGGAGGCGGAGAGCACCTCGTTGAGCTGAGCCTCCTTCTTCTCCAGCGTGTCCGCGAGGGCGCCGAGCTTCTTCTCCAGCAGGAGGTTCTTGAAAGAGCTCTTCTGCTGCACCTCGTGGATCGCCTTCACAAACTTGGCGTACAGCTCGTCGCGCTCCCGCTGCAGCTGTGTGGCCAATTGTTAAAAAAAAGGGTTAATTTTTTTGCGAATATATACATGCAAGATGCAAGAAGCAGTTTTCTTGTGTGGCTATGGCTAGACTATGGCAGCTACGTTTCAAACGTCAACAGGGTTGGTTTTCCACTTTTCCTGAAAAGGTTTGTGAAGCGATGACTGCGAGATTCCAGACACGTTATTGTGAGGGTATACTGCAGATTCCTGCTGAGTTTCATGACTTTTGCATATGGGCTGCCCCGTCTTTAATGTACATTCCCAATAACACCTCATGCCCACTAATGACTGCCCTGGTATACATACATGGCTAGATTCGACAAAAACATACTTTCACTGCTGTGTGTTACTATGTTATCTCGGTGGGCGAGTGTGCTCGGTGTGAACAACTGCATTCAATATTTTGAGGGTTGTTAAAATCACAACCCTAAAATGGTTTGTGAAACTTGCAAAACTAACAGCTTATACAGTAGTGTATTCATAAAAACAATATTACTGTTCATGTAATAGAAATATAGATTTTGTTCTGAAATGTTTCCTTACCTGTTCAAATCTCTGCTCCAGGACATCGTGCTCCCATTGTAGATCCTTGTACTCCTTGTCCATGATCTTCAGTCTTGCCTTGGCACTCTGGAGGGGAAAGAAATATTTAGACATACCATAAGTCATGTTGTATAGGTTGACAATATCAAAAGTCACATCCTTCTTATAAGTCACACCATTGTTTCATATTCTACATTCATAACCATATAAACCACTACTCATAGCCATATTCATATAATCAATTCCCACAGTTTTTCTTTTCATGAACTCTAAACCACAATCTAAATCTTAACCATAATGCTTATAACCATATCTAAAAATATTCTGCCTAAGGAAGCATTATTTCCCTCATAGTTTATCTTTCTGTGCACCCTAAGCCATATTCTACATTTATAACTATATAGATACAATGACCATGGTCCCATTGCATAAAACATACTATTAATGGTAACTCTACCATCAATGGTAACTACCATGGTAACATCACTCAACAGCCGATCAAATTCAAGGTTTCCACAGAAGATACCGTGGTAGAAATGTTTTACCACCAATAGCAAGTTTTATTCAACAGGGCCCATACATCATAATCATAAACCACAACCATATACCACAACCATATTAACATAACCATATTAACATAACCATATACCATATCCACATATTTCCTGCCCATACTCACCGCAAGGGAAGCCTTATCCTTCTCATAGTTCGCCAGTTGCCTGGTCAACTCAGCCACCTCCTCCCTTGCTTTCTCCAGGGGCTCCTTGAGTCTACGATTCTCCGCCTGGATCTCGTTCATGTGCTTCTCCATCCGCTCCTCCTTCTTCTTCATCTCCTCCACTTGCTCCTGCAGGAGAAAAAGGATGGTTTGGAATCATCAATATGTAACCAGTCAAATAGCTACATGTTCTTCTTGCTTCCAAAAAAACTATCAGTCACAGATGAATGCTTTCTAAACACAAGCGCACAAAATTTGAATCCGGCCAATTTGTAATTGTTTTCCCTGGGAACACATAGCCATCCATGAAGCAACAGATACAGCCCTAAATCTCTAATACTGTCATTAATTTGTAAGATGCTCATGGTATCAAAGAAGCAGGGGGTTGGGGGTATTCTGAAAATTATCTTAAGGTTTGACTCAAATTCTGACTGGAGTCCTGTATGATCTAACAACTGTGATTGACTTCTAAGCACAATTTTTTTTAAATGAAGTCAATTTTCAGAATACAACTTGACTTAGCCTGGACAATTTTTTTTACTTAAGTTTCATATAGAATTCCACACCTGACTGTCATTCACAAATCTGTAGCCCAACCCGCTCGTACCTTGAGTGAATTGATGAGAGCCAGGTTGTTGAGAGTGATGTCGTTGTAGTAGTTCTTGATGTCACTGAAGGCCTTCTCATGATTCCTCATCAAGGTGTTGATCTGGCTGTTCTTCCTCTCCTCAATCTCGTGAATCTCCGTCTTCCGTCTCAGCTCGAGTTCTTCTCGGAGGGTGCGCATCTTCTTCTCGTACTTGGCCTCGATTTCTGTTGAGAGGTGACCATTTGTATCTTGTTAACCCTGGGTATGCCAAACAAATTGCTGCCCTCTGGAGTTTTTGTGTATTGTGCCCCATAACGAGTTAATCAGCTGCCTACTCACATCATGCAGCTAACTGGAGTTGAAACCCTGACGAGTTGATTTGCATAAAAGCTGACAGATTACAGCAGATTTGAGGTTTGAGGAAAATCAGACCAACAATATGAAAATTGGTAGCATTTGAAAAGTAAGATTCTGAATCTTAGAATTTTGCATTGCCATGGTTTTAAAAACATACATTTTCTTATAAATTGGTCTGGTTGCCCGTAATTTCTAACTTCATATTACTTGTATAGCTATCATTAAAAGAGTGTACTCCTGTTGACTTCTTACCTCTTGCTTCTCTTTCAAAGTCTGCCCGTAGATTTGTGACCAATTCATCATTTTTCTGGAAAGATAAAAACAATTCTCAAGGTTTATAACTTTGAAACATGCTTTTCATATGAACAATTTTATGAACATTCATTAGATACTTGATTATCTAAATGGAATTTTACTGCAGAGAATTAATCTTGTAAAATGTAAATCTTTCAATTCATGTATGTTCTCAAGAAAACATTATCATAAATCAGTAATGACTTACAACTCATTCATTTACTCAATATTTTCATAGAAGAATTGATAATTTTGAACGCAATATGTGTCAATAAATATATCCAATATGAAATTAAAAATCTGCTTTAATCTGAGTATTGTTACCTTTGCATATTTCAAGCTTCATGCATTCTGTAATTCTCACTATCAACACACAAAAAAGGAAATAGTACCCAGATACCCTTTTTGCAGATCGCATTTATCGGAACACACATACCTCCAGTACATGAATCATTTCATGGCATAGCAACTATTACAAGATCCCACATTTTTGTTAAAAAAATATTGAGTGTGAATTCACTATACAAAGAATTGCAGTTCTCCATTCCACAGGAAAAAAATCATCCCATAATATACTAGTAACACGCAGCTGGATTCAGAAATGTTGTGCAGTGATACTCATTTCCAATCTATGCACTAGTGTATGAGACCAGAAGTGAGTATGACTGCAAACGTGTTCGAATGAAGAGTGAAGTGGTCAAACTTTAACAAAACATGAATTTTGCAGATAGTCTGTTTCTGTATCATGGTCATACCATAACATGCATTTCTCTGAACATGAAACAAGCTCTGGAACAGTCTGAGTCTCAAAAGCTATAAAGCGCATTGGGATTGTTCTGGGTATTTTGCCATATTGCTGCCAAATGAAATGGGCGACAACCTAGATCGGAAGCGAAAGTTAAGCCTACCATCTTGAGGTCCTTGATGATGTCTTCATGGGCAAGCTGCTGCTCCTTGAGCGACACCTTGAGATTGCGCTTGTCTTTCCGGAGATCGCCCTCTTGTGATCGATTATCGTCTTGAGACAGCTTCAGGGCCACGGCACTCTCTGCCTTCAGCTCAGAGATGTTGTTCTGATGCTCATAGAGCAAATGCTTCACTTTTTGCTTGTAAACCTGAAACAAGATTGATTTTTTATGATAACTATCAACAAAATTGTCTTCTTGTGGTACTATACACAAACTAAATCAGTCTGTAAATTGCTAATCTAAGTCACTGTACACATTTCATTAGAGAGTCGATCTACCATGAAGAAAGAAATAAAGAAAGTATTGATAGATTGAATAAAATTGAATGACAACAAAATATTTCATGATACATCTATGAATTCCGCATGGTCAGTATCTTGTCTCATTTCAATAGACATTGGTTACATAAAATACATAACTGGTACTCACAAAATAAAGAAAAGGAAAATAACAAAAGAATTTTTGTGTATTTAAACGGCATAGTTCATGGGAGGGGCTGGTCATTTTTGCAAATTTTTCTTCATCTTAACAATTACAATATGGAATAAATGAGGTCACACATTATTAATGAAAAGGAAGGCACTGTGAGGGAGGGGGGGGGGGGGTGAGTGGGAACTAACCTTGATTTCTACTTGATGCCTCTCCTCTGCATCTTCCATCTCACGATCCTTGTTTCTCAGTCCTCCCTTTGACTCCTCCAGTTGCCGCTTGGTAATTTCCCAGAACGTGTTGACCTTGTCTCTCTCCAGCTGGAAATAATTTCTCTCCTCGCGCTCTCGGTCCAACTCTTCACGAAGTCGTGTAATGTGCTCCTCCAGCTAAAGAAGCATAGAAGGAAATGAAATATAATGCTGTTGATTTATTCATGATCATGGCCTGTTTGAAAAAAAACTTCTGATTGGCCACACTTTTTTTATAACATATATTTCATAATATTCTGTAACATCACAAAAAGGAAATTTAGAACACTAATTGTTTCAAATTATTGCCCAAAGCTCCTTTAACCTTGATAGATTATTGCCGATATAAGGATTTAGTGATTTGTCATTTTCATTACTAAGGTGACGCATATCAAAAATTGTATGGAATCATGTTGTGCAGAAATGTATGATCAGTCATCATTCCAAAGGTTAGAGCTTCCAACAACTTGTTTGTTTAAACAAGTTTGGTTAAAAATAGATTAGATTTTCAGAAATTTACCCAAACCCGATCAGTCTAAGAACTTTGCATTTATAACCTTAGAACTCTAACTTCAATGTAAAACATTGATGAAAAACATCTATAGGTAGTGAATATTGACAGTACAAATTTAATTTAGAGGTTAATAGTTCAGCAACATAAATAGCATGTTTTTAAGCTTCAACATGCAATACATAGTCATTGGTGCACTATCCTATATATTACAGTTGAATGCTTTTGCATATATCTGAATTATACTCATGATAAGTCCTATAGGTAACTGTATATATTGTATTTCAAATTGAATTGGAAACTAATGCTTCTATGATAGGCCTCCAATTTATAGGAACTATAAGCGAATAACATTGCTTTAAATGTATGAGATAGCATGCCAGGTTCCCCTTGCCACTTTAGGGGGAGTGATTTAATTTCAAATTGACAAACACTGCGAGAGGAAATGAAATAGTTCGATCACAAATAGCTGATGCAAAATCGAAAGTCTCAATAATGTAATCACATAGAGCATTGTGCATGATTTACTTCATATTCAAATATTTTCATGAAACACATTTCTCCAAACATACCTGCTCCTTCGACATCTCTTCAGTAGAAATTCCATCGATGACAGTTGGTGTCTTCGCCTTGGCAGACTTCTTCTTTCCCTTCTTCTTTCCTTTCTTTGGAGGCTATGGATAGAAATAAAAATGGGTTATGCATTAGACAAGTTCAGTATCCTCTTTGGAAGTATATCTGCCAACACCAAAATTGACAAGTATCACAGAAGCAGGCATCTCTGCATATTTTCTTTTGTTTATCAACTCAGCAACATTGCTATTTTTCTTTTATTTTATGGGACAAGTACAATAACTACAAGAACTTCCCCATCTTGGATCGCAAATAACACATCTGTGACATCAATACTATATCTTCATGCTTCTGAGTCAGAGCGGCAAGATTACTTGAGATAAGTGATCCTGGTGAGCGGTGGTGAGTAGGAAACTTTATTATAATAATCTACAATAAATTTTTCTACACTTTTCTGCATGCTCACACACATTAATATCCATGTCCGCTAAAGTATAAATTCCCTAAATATCTTTCAAATATTTCATGACAAATATTAAACTACAAATATACAAGAAGGGAACCAAGGAAAAATATCAGAAAATATCAAAAAGTCTCAGGAAATCTATTCTTCATTTCATACAATTGTGTGAGTGCACATACACAAAGTCAACAGCTCAAAGGAATTGGCATAGAGAAAAGGAAAAGGGAAGAAAGGGAAGGAGCTGCAGTTCTAAACCGCGGTATGTTTTGTCCAGTTCAGCATGTAACATGATGATTTAACCTAAAAAGCATCAGGTTTTATGCTGAACTGGACAAAATATACCGTGGTTCAAAGCTGCGGCTCCTTCTTTTTCTTCCCTTTCCCTTTACCCGTGCCAATTCCTTTGAGCTGTAGTGTATTGGAAAGCCTTTGAAAAACATGTTGTAGCTGATAGTTGTGGTGCTCCATCAAACTGGTTAGTTTCTATGACTTTCGGGACACAAAATTGCTCTAAATCACACATTAATCTGACACTAAACCCTACCCTACCCTCACCTCATTCTAGTCCAGATCCTAATAATAACCTGATTTTGACAAGTTTAAGATGTTAATTAATCAAAGAAACCATCAAAATGAAGAAAAATAAAGAACGTTGTTTTGCGATGAAGACTTGATTTTGAAATAGAGTCTACCCGAACTAAATAGAGGGGGGCTACAATGGGGCAACTGGACTGGACTGGTGAAAAGAGGTCGTTCTGCCTGTGATTTAGTAAAACAAATGATTCGGTAGTGTTCAAAGTTGATATGGATCCCTCACGCAAAATTTGTAATGGCCAACATCATCGGTCATCGACATGGCCCCCGAGTTCACACATTACAGCGGTTGGTTAGACCCTATCGTCACCTCCGCCCCCGGCCCACTGGGGGCCCAGCCGGCGAAGGACTCGGTGGGGAATCAGCATCATCGCACATGCAATTCTCTTCATCTTTTCGTTTCCAGAGTATGCACTTTCATGACAAAATACAGAAACATAACCACAATCTAATCATTAAGATTGACCGATCTTTTAAAAAATACTTACCATTCTGAATTATGTGCGTAGTATACTCAATTCAACTTTAAAATTCGGCAGTTCAACACAGTTCTTCGCTGCTCGCATGTATTGTTTGTTGATCATAGAAACCATTTGTGTAAATGCCCGGATGTTAGGGCGCCATCTCTCGATCCAAATGTGCTAAGCCCCCTAGTATTATTTTTTGCATCTCTAGCTCTCACTGCACACTCCTTGATAAAACTACTGAACTGAACGCGCGCGACCTAAATAAACTAATCATATTTGTTAATACGTCATAAGGTAGTTGTCTAATATGTCATTTTGTTTCACTTTATTTAAGGCGATGCATGTAAATATTAGAGAAAAATTGCGCGCGGAGGAAAAAGAACGAAACAGCTGAAATGAAAAAACAAACAAAAAAAAACGGTTCACTCATTTGTCAGATAACATGTCCCTCCATGGGATATTATGGATTACTTGTTAAAAAAAAAAAGTCAAGTGCGCACTTTTCCAATAGAGATAGACTGGGTGCACATGCTTACAAGAGAACAAAAAAAAAAAGGTAATATGGATGATATAACAATAATGCTTTATGATTTTAACAAGCATTACATAAGATTAGGTAGGATAGGCAAAAATGTTCGGACCTAGCTCTTTTGATTTCTATTTCATTATTACATTCACAGGCGCTATGTGATACTAGATTACAGAATACGCCTTCATAGTTCCAATGGCTTGTCTGACCACTGTGAACTCCCAACTAGCAACAAAACGATAAATCATAGACTGAGGTTTCTTTTTATATCAGCCTAATGTCAAGTGGATATGGAAACTTCTCAATTTTCATGAGGATATCAAAAGCCCCCAAACCCTTAAGCATCCCGCGCATGTTTTTTTGTCGGCACTTATTTGTAAAAGCATCAAAATTCACACCGACTGTTACCTATACGAAAACCTGTTCTAGAGACCAAATAAAGACCATAATATTTCTTATATTCTTTGTGCGATCTTTCTATACAAAGTTCACTGTTTCCTAACTCACCCATGATCTAACCGATACTGATTGTATTATCATTAATTTTTTTTTGATCGCTCAATCCATATCATTTAGTTTGCCCGGTAAATTTGGCACAATCAGAGAAAGGCACTAGTATAGCCAGTGTTTCGCATTTTTGTGTTTCATCGCTTAATATTGTAAAATCTGTATGTTATTTTTGAGATCAGTAACTGTTTCATGAAAAAAAATCTTATTGGGTGATAGACGGTTCCCGTGACTATAACACCAAGTAAACTTAAAAACAGCAACTGCACAAGAAGTTGTCGGCACATTTTCTTAACATTTTGGGCTGATTTATAAACCGCGATTAATAAATTGATTTGGGCCCCCCCCCCCCCCTCCCCTCTCCTGGCCCATGGCTACGCCTATAGAGAGAGGAAAGGGGGGCTGAGATAGAGACTGGTAAGGTGGACAATAAAATGGGGAGAAAAAAATAAAAGCAGATTGAGTGAGAGGGGTTGGAGAGATAGATAATGGAGAAGAAAAGTGTGAAATAAACAGAAAGGGAGGTAGGAATTAGAAGAAGGGGTAGAATGAAAAAAAAATGAGATAGAGGAGAGAGAGAGAGAGAGAGAGAGAGAGAGAGAGAGAGAGAGAGATGAGAGAGAGATCACAAAATCCCTGAATTACATTAGGGCTGGAATGGAATTCTATATTCTTTTCTGGCCTTTTCGCTACGAAGACTACGATAATTCAAAACTCCTTGTTTTCCCCCACAAAACGAAACTACAGGAAACCGCAATTTAGGCGTGCGCAATGCATGTAAAACTTGCACACTGTATTCAAAGCCAAAGCTCTAGCTTATTATCCATCCCATGATAGTTCTACTGCGCATGCGCTCATTCATTCATTCACAAGCCATGGTGGAGTGAAGATGGCGGTTGCGAAGTCCATTGATGATATATTTTCTACTGAGGTGGACGAAAAGGAGGTGAATGCGTTGATTGGATCTCTTGAGACGAAGCTGGCTCCACAAAGTGCCAAGGCAGGATCAGAAGCATTACAAGATGGCCCAGGGAACAGGAATCATGTAAACGACAACTCTTCTCTTCACCCACAACCGGGACCTGGCGGGCTAACAACACAGAAAGCGGAGCCGGGGGTTTCAATACATGCTAATGCAACAGCACGGCAAACCATGCAGGATTTGCATTCGGGTAATGCGCAAAAGGCCGGTCATAATCACAACGCAAGATCCAATAATGCTCATCAAAAAGGAACTACACCTCAAGGAAATGGTCAGAGCAATCATGGAGTAGGTTCTACGATTGTCGATATCGTGAAATCCGAGGGGCAGTCGCCGGCAATTTCAAAAATGATGACGAAGCCGCCAAAGCCGACAACACCGTCTGTGAGCCAACAGTCACCTGCGATAGTCGCGCAAATCACAGGAGGAGGAGCGGGATCTGCAAAATCGAATGCGGCCCAAATAGGGGTTAGAACTAATGTTCCAGCTGCAAACGATCAGCAAATTGTAAAAGTTGTGTCTGTGCCTGGTGCTGGGCAGAATGTGAATGTTATGAATGTTAAAAATGAATCTGGTGCAAATTCTTTGGACAGCTCTGGGACTGGATCAGCAAAGGAGCAGTTGCTTATGAGGCATCAACAGGTATCAGTTGATCAGTCAGGTGCAATGAAACCCAGGATTGTGGTGCAACCAAGCATTGCAACAATCCAGCAAGCAACACCGGGAGTCCCAACAATATCTGGTGTGGCATCAAGCAACACGAACCTTGGAAATACCAGCCAAAAAGTTGTAACAATCAATGTTGCCAATCCGGCCGCAGGAGCGGGGCGACCAGGGCAATATGTGGTGAACACTGTTCCTGGAACGAAAGCTGTGTCACCACAAGTGATCACCCAAACCGTGAGAATGCCCGGTGGTCATCATGTTATTGCGCCACGGGCACAGCTCGGTGGACCGCTTCAAATCCGTCTCCCTCCCGGTACAACTCTTCCACCTGGAGTGGTGCTAATTAACAAGGGAGGGACAGTGCAAGCAGTGATGAGCAACACAGCGGCCATTCAAGCTCATGGAATGACCACTTATAGACATGTTCAGGTACATTTGCACTTTCATTGGAAATTTCTTTGTCATCTGTGATCAATTAGACTAGATTAAACCAAAATCTGTTGCTTATGGTCATAGTTATATAGTATCATGATGAGTATGTGCCTGATTTTATATTTGATTGAATACCAATACAACAAACATTTTTTCTCGGACAAAACATTAACTACCCCCCGAAAAGACCAAATTATTTTCCACATTTAAATGATGAGATTGTACTTATTGTTGTGCTCTTAAAGTCTTAATCTTTAGTTATGCCTATTAAATTTTTAAATCCATCATTAAGAATAGGGCCCTGTACCTTGGTTGTAATGCTTGAACATGAGAAAAAAGATATTGAACAAGTTTTTGCCAAATAAGTGTGAAAGAAAATTTGTCCTACCGGTTCTTGTAATTGTCGTTGCAATCAGAGTTGGACAAGTTAATGCACAGACCAAATTGATATTTTGAAAATGCTATAGATTTAAATTTTGATTCGCTTCATGTTAAAAGATAAACACAAAGATTAATTGGAGAATTAATGTCACTATAATTGAAAATTTCCTTACACTGTGCTTGACTGTATTATAGATGTAACCAGCATTTGAGGGATTAAGTACATTGTATTTGATCTTTTCGTAGCTCTTTGCTGTTGAGACCTTTCAGTGCCAAGACTCCATAAATTTTATGGAGTCTTTGTAGTTTTCCTTTTATCAAGTGTGAAATTGAGTTTAATCAATGATATTAGAACTTATAATAATCACATGGTTTTATCTCATTTAATCAAAGCCAAGCAATCTAATTTATATTGCCTTTTTCAAGTTTTGTTTGACACAAATGGAAATGAAATAAAATGTTCAATTCATAGCATTATACTAAACAAGTACTTTTGTTTCCTCCTACCTTGCTTGACCACAGCCTGGTACCCAAATAGTGTCCTCCACCGCCCAGCCAGGCCGAGTCCTCTCAGCGGCCAGCTCTGTGGGCACAGCCATCATCAACAGTCCCCAGATAGTGGCCAGCACCACGCGGGCAGCCTCACCAGTCATCATCACGGGTGCCCCAGGGGGCGCGGCGGTGCGGGGGATGGCGACCGCAGCAGCCAGCAGCGTCACGCCGCATCAGACGACCTCGTCGGGGAAGTCTGGGGGGAAGAGCTCATCCAGTTCTGGGGGCACGTTGTCAAACTCTGCTATGGATAATGTGAAGAAGTGCAAGAATTTTCTCACAACTCTCATAAAACTGGCGTCCAATGCGAATCAACCCCCACAGACTGTTCAAAACGTGAAGACGCTCGTTCAGAATCTTATAGTAAGTATTTCTCTGTGTAAAGTGGTCAGTTGAGCGAGTTTGCATACTGGCAGGAACAGAAGAACATTTGGTTGGATCTGTAAGCAGGATTCAACACTGATGGTTGGCCAGAAGTTGTAGATACTCGCATTGTTATCTTTGAGCTCCCAAATGGCAATTTGATATTTCTTGGAAGGCTGCAAGTGCAATAAAGGGAAATTTTTTTCTCTCTTTAATTTTGGAAGCTATTATTTAGCTCTCGGGGGCGAACTTGGTTATGAAATACTATATGTATGGTCGCAATTTAACAACACACAAAAATATTGCCAGATTTTGCGCTGAGCACTGTGAGCATACAGAAGCATACAGAAGCATACAGAGCATACAGAAGCACTGTAGATCACACACGGGATACCGTAGATAATGTACAGTACTACAGGCAGTGCATGCAGACGTGCGCTAGCTTGCATAGCATTGCAGCACACAATACAGTTTGTTTTCTACCATTTGTACACTACAGCTCAAAGGAATTGGCATATGGAAAGGGAAGAAAGGGAAGGACCCGCAGTTTCAAACCGCGGTATATTTTGTCCAGTTCAGCATGAAACATGATGCTTTTTAGGCTAAAGCATTGGTTTCATGCTGAACTGGACAAAATATACCGCGGTTTGAAACTGCGGGTCCTTCCCTTTCTTCCCTTTCCCTTTCCCTATGCCAATTCCATTGAGCTGTTGTGTATAGGGTGGCGCACATAAGTATGCATACCTCATGGCATTAACCTGACAAAAGTGTTCATAAATTCAATGTTTTTCAACAAAACTTCATAATTTTTTCAAAGTACATGATGAAATAATACACAATTATATTTATTTGTAATACTCATCAGTTATTGGCTGCTTCCCCCTTAATTTTCACAATTTTTGTTTTTAACAAAAGAAGTGATAAACCTCTTTGCTTGGGCAGTCAATTTGCTCTTCTTGGCCTTCCGTTTCCTGTCTGAGAGATGAGGCCATTCCTTCTTAGCCCAGGCGGATGTAACAAATCTTTTACTTGTGTTCAATATTTGTGCTACTTCTCTAATGCTTTTACATTTTACTTTTAGTTGAATTACCCTCTTTCTTTCTGAAACAGTTGCATTTTTCCCCTTGATTCTTGCCATTTTGATGATCCAACAGTTTGGCACTGAAAATTCCAATCCTCCAAGAAGAACCTCAAAGTTATAGTCCAAAAGAAACAGCTGTAAATCCATAAAAAGTTCTCTAAATTTCCTCGAAATTTCACATCACGTAGGCTGCTATCTTAGAAGTGATTGACAGAAGTTTCAGACTGATTGGAACTATATCTGCCGAGAGATGACAGCATTGCACAATTAAGAGGGTATGCATACTTATGCGCGTCACCCTATATGTGTACATATCATGGTAGCGGAGCAGTGCTTGCATATCATAGCGCAAAGGATGGGTGTCATTTGTGAAAACAACCCGCAAAAATGTCTACAAATCCTTCATTCATATCTGTATGCGGAAATATAGGCTTGTACAGTAGAGTGTAGTTGTTGAAGGAAAATAAATACAAAACTAAGGATGTTAAGGATGATCTACAAGAGTACATGTAATTCTTCTTTATGTGTTTACATACTGTATATATGTAGAAAAATACAAAGTAAATCATCTGAAATCTTACAATGATGCTGTTGCCCTCTTCCATTCCTCTTCCATCTCCTTTGGAGTAGGCAAAATGATGAAAGATCGGTTTTGCCATTGCCATTGCAATGTGCAGAGCATGATATAGATTACATTTTTGCAATTAAGCCTGACTCATGTTGGATATTGTTTAGACGGTAAGACCCTGTGTCCAAAGTAAACGAAACATATTCAATTATATTCCCCCTTTATCAACTGTTATTACTTCATGAAGATGTATTTGCGGACTCAATACATAAGAGATGTAGGAGATTATTATAATTATGAAAAGAAATAGATCACAGAGGAGCAAGAGGTTGCTCAAATGGAGGAACAGGAATTTGATCAAAGTTAGGGAGGAACAGAAGTATATTAAAATGCAGGAGTGGGGATTAATAAATCTTATTTATGAGAGCAGGGAGTTAGTAAAATTTATGAAGGAATAAGAGGTTGTTAAACCTAACAGCAGGTACTGATTTACTGAAATATATAAAGGAAATTCTATTGAAAGTTATGAAGGAACAAGAGTATGTTGTACAGGAAGAGTGGGAGATTGTGAATTCAAAGTTATGGGAACATTTCAAGACAGAAAAGCATGAATTTGCTCAAATTTGTGGAGGCACAGGATTTTACGTAAAGAACATTGAAGAAAACTCTCCATGGAAAGTACATATATGATGAGGAAACTTATGCTACAGGTAAATTCAGAATTGTTCAAATGTATGAAATCATTTTTTATATCAGTAGAGTACATAACTGTGTAGCCAATATGGCGAGGTGCATGCACTTTTAGAAATTATGGGATTGTGCTGTTTACAACATTTTCTGTAACAAAATTAAATTGGTGTTGTTGTTTTTTTTCATAAACCACTTCAATGGAATTCAGTATAGTTGGAAATAGGAGAAATTCAGATGACCTGAAAAATCAACATAGTAGCTATTCCTAGGAGATTTTAAGATTTCTCACATACAAACTTTTCTTTTCAGAATATAATCCTAACAAATCTGTTTATTGTATTAACCTCATACTTTCGTACCATAACAGAAAATTGTAAAAGTTTAAATACGAATGTATGAAATATACTGTATGTATGTACAAATGCACTCATTTGAAATGTACATACATGTATCCTAAAGTAAAATCCTTTTACCTGACTGTCATTTCATTGTGTTTTCTTATCAAACAAATTTAGTTGACATGCAATTAGTAGACTGATAATAGTGATCAGAGTCGTTATAGAATAAGGAACAAACATTAACAAATAACAATTTTTCTTTGCAGGATGCCAACATTGAACCAGAGGAGTTTACCCTGAAACTTCAAAAGGAACTGAACTCATCACCACAGCCATACCTTGTGCCTTTCCTCAAGGTAAGCTAAAAAAAACATCACCATGTGCACTGTGGACTAGTAGTGACTATCATACAGCAGATGTCCTGAGTTTTAGCCTAGACCAGTAGGTGCATGTACACACCTGAACAAGGCATTCTGTTCATGCCTTATATGTAGCTTGTCCCATATAACAAGGTGCAATAAATGTTTATGTTGCTGGATGGACTTTTAATCTAATAATGGTAATTTTTTAGTACTATGGTATACAACTTGACATTTTAGGCCTAAAAACAGCATACACTAGCTTGAACATTCAAGAAGATTATGTCATTGATAATACTTTTCTGTTCACACATCTGGAATAATTCCATGTTACTTTTCCATTATTTTTTTTTATCAGAATCCTTGCAAATGGAATTTCAATTCACCAAGGGCAGAATACGTTTGGAAAAGATTGATATTCATTGATCACTTCACTTGATTTTAAAGAGTTCTTATGATCCCTTCTTTCAGCTTTTCATTCCATTGTTGTCAATGTTGTTGTTTGGTTGATAGTGCTCTTCAATCTCATAGGATTATTTGCTCTAAATCATTCATCATGGTTAAGTTCCTTGCTTACTTGATCATTCACTTTAGCTGTTGCTTGTCAAAGATGGGGTGCAGTGTTTAGTTCAAAGTAAAGTTATATTTTATATTATATATATTTTATTTTTATATTATATTATATTATATTTGATTCAGAATTTGTTAATTATGAATATAAATTTAAAGAGTTTCTCTTCTTTGTTTTTCCCCTCAGCGGAGTTTACCTCTCCTGAGGCAAACCCTTCGGCGAAGTGTCGCTGGCCCCGACATCAACACATTGATGGGGCCGTTACCCTCCGCTGCTGCCACAACACCAGCGACCTCAGCATCGGACAGTGCAGCAGCCAGCGTAGACAGCAAACCCGCTAAAGCTAGCGCTGCAAAATCATCATCTTCGTCATCGTCTGGTGGTGCAGCAGCAGCCGAGGTTATGGGGAGCGGGTCAGGCAAGCATTCGTCGGGTTCCTCAAAGCACTCCTCCAGCAAGAATTCCAAGAGCAGTTCACCGGGCCGCTCCCCTAGTCCACAGACCAAGAGCAGCACCAGTAAATCATCCAAATCTTCTTCATCACAAGTAAGGAACTTTGGCATGTTGCTTTTATAGTTATGAATGTAAATATTTATGACAGTTTGTCTCTGTTTTTGATTGACACCATAAACAATGTGTTTGTTAGATCGTTATAATTAGTATTTATTTGTACCTAGGATCAATATCCTAAAGTCTGGTTTCCTTTGCTATGGACTATTGCACAGAGAAGTGTGTGAAGAGAGATGCTGAATATTCAATGCGTTGTATCAATGTCTACTACTCTTGCCTTGATAATATTGTTTAAGAACATGCCTTGGAACAGTGTACTTGATTCACCCTTGGGGCAAAAGTGAAGTTCACCTTTATGAATGGCATATTATACTGTGCTCTATTAATTTATATTATTTGTTTTATTCTGTTACATTGTTAGAATGATTATGATATTATATGTGATGCTGTTTTTATGGTCAAAGAAATAGTGATAGCTAAAGGCCCGGTCACATATAGCCGACGCACGGCCAACGCACTGAAAAATTGGCAAAAAATGGAAAATAAGATGAGTGCGTCGTTGTGCGCCAAACTTCTGTCAAGATTTGGACAGAGGCTAGCGAATGTATAACGCGTTGGTAACGCGCTGTGCGTATCCTGGGCTGGTATATAGCGAATACAGGACGCATACAGAGCGTATACATGAAATACCGCAACGAATGCATCGCGTATTGCTAGCGCGTTGAGCGAATGGCTACCGCCCAACCAGCGCATGCAGAGCGCGTCCAGAACGCATGCATCTCGTTCTCAACGCAAAGCCCGCGAAAAACAGCGGCCACGTGAATGCCTATATATAAAGCCTTGCGTATGATTTCATATCAAAATAATTGACGCGCCGAGAGTACACAACCTCTTCACGATGCCACCCAAAAAAAATACACCCACTATCCATGAAACCCAAGAAGAAGACACCGCTTGCTCCTGTCGTTGGTTGCCGCGCTCGTAGAGGCAAGGGCAAACAAAAAGAGATTCCCAGCCTGAACCCTGAGGTACAGAGACAGGATCCTGAGGAGCCCAGCCTGAACTCTGAGATACAGAGACAGGATCCTGAGGAGCCCAGCATGAACCCTGAGATACAGAGACAGGATTCTAGGGAGCCCAGCCTGAACCCTGAGATGCAGAGACAGGATCCCAAGGAGCCCAGCATGAACTCTGAGCCGCCTAGCCTGGAGCCTGAGCTACACAGCCTGGGCTCTGTTGTTTCCGTTGAGGATGCTATCGAGGATGCTGCATCCCTTCCACCCTTATCCCCTACTCACTCGTATGCTGAGTCAGTAGACAGCCATGTATCCCTGGCTTCGCAGGCATCGTCTGTCATAAAGATGAAGAAGAGTACCAAGAAGGCCAAAAAGGGCAACAAATTATCTGAGGAGGAGGAGGAACTCATGGTAACTTTTCTAGAAGAAAACGAAATGATCTGGAATAAAAAATCCAGTGATTACAGAAGGCCAGACAAGAAAAACGCAGCCTGGCAGAGACAAGCGGACATCATGCTCAAAGACGTTGCACACCTGCAAGGATGGTTTAAGGGAATTAGGGACAATTTCACGCGCCTTGAAAAGCTGCCCAAGTCCGGGTCCGGCCAACGATGTTTTACAGAGAGGGAGCTATGGACGCTGAAAAAACTGCACTTCCTGCAAAAGATCACCTATCATCGATCTGAGCCAGTACGCAGCGTAAGTACAGTCAGAGAATGATACTTTTGATCAATGGCGTAGCGTGTTTTTTATTTTTTATTTAGTTTTATGATTGTATTTTCTGTGTTTTTCCTACAAAATTATTTGGTGGCAAGTGCACCTCCCCCCCCCCCCCCCCTCGCCCGTGCCGCTCGTAGGTACGCAACCAATTTAGATACACATTGAAATATTGCAAATATACATTATCAATTCCTGATGGTTCAACATATACTTCCATGAGTATGTCTAGGTGTAATTACGTATTTAAAATTTGCAGTCAGTTTCGCAGTTATGAATCGTATATACATGTATGTCTTGTTTGTTTGTACTTGCAGGTAAGGGATACAATTTCAGCTAACAAAGGAGACCTTGCGGCTGCTGAAGCCGAGTGCGCCAAGGTCGGCAGTGAGGCGTGTGAAGAGGAAGAGCCTCACTGTTCACATCATGTTGGCAGAAAGAGACTGAGCAAGGAATTGGACGACGAGGTGCTACATACATTGCAGAAGCGGCTGCAGGAGTCGGGTGACAAAATGGCCCAGTTGGAGCAGGCCATGAGGCCCAAAACACATGCAAAGGTATTTGGGGCCTACGTGCAAGGGACTCTGGCAAACCTGTCTGAACGAAAGTTCAAAAAGGCGCGCACGGCCATCAACAAGATCTTGGAAGGGGCCATGGAGGACAGCGATGAGGATGAGCCTCCACACGTCGCACCACCAACCCTCTCATCCACAACAAGCTATGCACCCACGTTCTCTTCCTCATCTCCTAAGCCCGGCGAGCAGTGGCAGCCAGCTCCTGACATGTGGAAGACTGCCAGGCCACCGACCGCGTCCCCATGGCAATCCCAGGACTACGGTTACATGGAGAGGTACAAAGCCAGCATGATCAACCAAATGCTATCTCCTCCTCCTCCTCCTCCGGGTCCATCCCAGATCTCCCATCAATACCACCAGCAGCAGAACCAGCAGTACCAGTTCCACAAGCAGTATCAACATCAGAACCAGCAGCAGCACAACCATCCCAAGCAACAGCAGAGCGTGTCAGCAGTCATCGGCAGATCTCACCAGGTGCTCTCCACAAGCTTAGAGCGTGACCTTGCAGATATGTCTTCCATCTCTGGACTCTCTGCGCTGTTGGAGACATCTCCGACCTCAGGCCAGATGGCCCACAAGGACTTGCCTCCTCTACCTCTTCCTGGTGCTGGTGAAAAGCAGTAGTAAAATAGAGAGGGACTTGTGGGTGGCTCAAATGCTACTGAACGATACACGAAGACGGTTTTGGTTATTAAGATCATGCTTAATGTTTTTTTTTAACTTGAAAACAATAAGTAGCGTCTGCCAATTGTAGATGTATTCCATGTATAGTAGTAGACGAATTACCCAAATGTTGGTTATTGCATTTGTTTAACGTTAACATGACAGAGTAGTATGTCTGCTCATTTTTAGTGTAAGTACTTGAAAACAAAAATTTGTCACAAGTTGTAACGGGCAAGATTTGTCACACAACATTTGAATTAAGCACTGCAGAAAACATAGTTCAACATTTATCAAAAGGAAAGTTTTTTTGTTAGTTCATGGTTGTCCATTTCACATGAATATGGACTATGTAGCTGAGAAAAGTTGTAAACAGGTTTGTTTACAAGGAAAATATTGGTAATTGGTTGCTATAGCTCACCAAATCTACCAAAAGTAACGTTTTGTTTTGTTTAGCTGAGAAATGATGAATATGGACATGTTTGTTTATTTCTCATGAACATGATGAATATGGACTGTGTAGCTAAGAAAAGTTGTAAACAGGTTTGTTTACTAGAACAATATTGTTAATTGGTTCCTATATAGTTCACCAAATTTGCCAAAAGAAAGGTGTTTTTTGTTTAACTGGGAAAAGTTAAATCTAGTTCGTGGTTCTCCATTTCACATGAATAGGGACTATGTAGCTGAGAAAAGTTGTTTTACAAGGAAAACATCGTTAATTCATTGCAATCACGTTTAACTGTGAAATATTGAGTTTTGTATTTACCATGCCATATGTTTGTTTCAAAAGGTGTTTGAAAACATGTTAAAATGTTGATTAAAGAGAAAGTTATGGTTGTTGAATGTAATAAATGTTCTAGTTCAACTTAAAAACAATTTGTTTTGTGTCCTGTCCTGTTCACTTACTTTTTTTAATTATATGTTTCATAAAGCAATATTCTGTCGTACTGACACATTTGCATGATAGCAATATTCTAGCCAAATTTGAACGAGTTTGGTAAACAAATTTCATCAAACTTAGGCAAACGATTTCTATAATGCTGCCATAAAAAATGATTTTCTTAATGATATTGCGTTACAATTTGGAAAAATGGGGTCTATATGACGTCATTAGTCAAGTTCAAGGTTGGAAACCTTGCTGTGCGTAGTCCACATGCCTGTGCCAATGTTTCAGGCATTTCATTATTTAGCCATTTCCATTTAATCTTGCACACAAAAAAGTGACTAGAAAAAATTGAAATAATAACGATACAGACATTCTGACAAAATTCCTCTGAATGGGTCATACGGCTCACCTAAATAACTTGGTCATTTTTTCAAAAATGGTCTTCTCATGATTTGCAAAGAAGCAGCATCTCATAAGCGCAATGAATTGAAAACATTTTTTTTTCAAACAGATGTTATTCGCGTGTTTATCTGAATGATCTTCAAAATGAGCATTCTAATGTTTAACTCATTCGAACGTCCATGCGATAAATGGAAGAAGGTAGATGAGTCAAAGATAATTTTGGATACCAAATAATAACAAATTTAGCGGAAAACTTCCAACATACATAAAGGCTGAGTGTGAAAACTGCACCGAAGTCTCTCATTATTTAATGATTTTTAAAACGTCCTAATAATGATTTGATTTTTTTTTTCAATTTGAATAAATGGATGGGTGGGTTTTAGTATTTTGTGTAGCTTTTCAGGGCCCCTGAATGAAGGCTATTGAAGGGATGCGGCTCGTTACTTCGAACCAAAGGCTTCCTATACCTAAGTACGAAACTGATCCAAAAACGAAATACGGTTCGTTAATCCGAACATTTATTACATTATGCCGAATGTTCGCTATTCCGAAAAAGGGATTAATCAATCTTCGAAAATACGAACCTCATTTCGTTTTCGGAATAGCGAACCTTTGAAATAACGAATCGTCTGAATAACAAGCTGTAGCCGATTAATGCAATGAATAAATCGCACACGAAGTTCATGTCAAAAACATTAGAAAGTGTTTATTTGCTCGCACATTGAGATGTATCCATTGTAAGCAAATTATTGGAATCACGTCATGCAATCAGTCTCTGTATCCTGTATCCATACGAATAGTGGAAACGAAGGTGCTCTTGATCATCTTAACTGAGTTGCCCCAGTGTTTGATGAGGTTTCTCTGCCTCTTTTTCTTCCTTGCTGGAGGTGTTGCTGCCAGCGACTACGAGGGTGTTGTGAATGTGAAGACCAGATCTTTATGCTTCTGTGAAGTGTTTGCGACAAAGGTTTTCTGCAGACATGGAGGTGCTCTAGATCATCCTCTCCTGCCATGGAACTGAACCAGCTTCTGAGTTGGCCCAGTGCTTGATGAGGTTTCTCTGCTTCTTCCCTTCCTTGTTGGAGGTATTGCTGCCAGGGACTACGAGGGTATCCTGCATGTTACGCCCAGATCTCCATGCTCCTGGGACGTAGTCGCGACCCAGGTTCTCTGCGCGGTCAAGCTGCTGATTCTGCATGCCTGGATACCGGGTCCTCATCAGGTTGTGGAGGATCATGCATGCTGTGACAATGAGCTTGACGGTCTCGGGCTGCTGCTGCATCGTGGTCAGGAGAACTTGAAACCGGTTGGAAAGAATGCCGAAGGCATTTTCGACGACCCTCCTGGCCCGGGAGAGGCGGTAATTGAATATCCGCTCTGGTCGCGTCATACCCCGGAGGCTGTACGGTTTCATCATGTTGGGGCGAAGAGCGAATGCGTCGTCGCCGACGAAGAAGTACGGCACATCCTTGTTGTCGTTTGGAAGTGGGTCAGGGTCCGGGAAGCCTAAAGTGCCAGCTTCAACGCATTCCCTCAGCTCAGAAGCATTGTAAATCTGAGCGTCCGATGCAGAACCCATTCCGCCAATGTCTGCCCAGATGAATCGATATTCGGCATCGACTAGCGCCAAGAGGACAACCGAGTAGAACCCTTTATAATTGTAATAAAGGGAACCGCTGTTTGGAGGACACTTGCAGCTGACATGCTTTCCATCAAGTGCACCGCATGTATGGGGGAAGTTCCACTTCTCCATGAACTTGTCAGATATGGCACGCCATTCCTCTGGGGTTGTGGGGCACTTCATCATCTCATCCTTGTACTCGTCGATGATGGCCTGGCAACCTTCTCTAATCAGAAGGGATATAGTGTTGTGAGGCACCCTCCACCCATATGACATTGAGTGATACTTGGTCCCAGACGCAAGATACCGCAGGGTAAGAGCAAGTTTGAGGCCAGGGTCGAGGGACTCTCTGTATGTTGTATTCTGCTTTGTGATTCTTGGGCCAACTCTTGTTAAAAGTTCATCAAACATCTCTGGCTGCATTCGCATGAAATTCTTGAAGGCTGATTGGTCTTCGTTACGGAGTTCAACAAGAAGTTGATCGTACAGGCCAAACTGCCGTCGTCTACCAATCCAAGGTCGGATCCAGAATCTTCGTTGACGTCTCCTCCTTCCCCTTCTCTTGATGATATGGAGTTGGTGAAGTGTGAGTTCCATTAGGTTTTGCTGATGTTGGAGAACAGCGATTTCATATTCTAACCGCTGCTTGTCGGGACCATCCATCTTCCGAGATGGTTCTTCTAGACGAGGTCAGGATCGAGGAACTTCACACGTGAGGGTCGTAGGGAGAATGATGCGGAGATAGTGTGGGGTGCGTTTATATATACTCTATGACTACGCGCTAAGAGTGCGCAACAGCAACGTCGGGTGCGTTAGAGACTAGTTCAGCACTCGTTCAACACTCGTTCAGCGCGCCCTTATGCGCTACATGATCGCTGGCCATGCGTTTAAACCAGGCTGCTTTTGCGCTAGATGTGCGTTGAGCGTTCGCTATACCTCGGCCGCCGTACTCACAACGAATACACACCGTGCACTCCGCCGATGTCTGGCGTTGGTCTGGCGTGCTATGCGCGTGACTGGCGACTTCTCGGCGCGTAGGTCCATGCGTCGAGCTCAACGCACAATTTTGAGCATGCACAAAAAATCTCGACGCGCACAGCGAATGGCGACGCTCGACGACGAATGTATAACATTGGTCCAGCGCGCTGGACGAATGAGTAACGCATGATGACGCACACCTAGCGAACGACAACGCACTGGCCAAAATGACAAATTTTCGCCAATTTTCAACGCGCCGGCCATGCGACCCCCGTGCGTCGGTTATGTGTGACCGAGCCATAAGATGTCTTGGAAACAGAAACTTGATCACCAATAAGTATATCAGCCTCTCAGTACCAACCATTGATAGTTCCTAGTGAATTGTAAAACAATGTATTCCTGTATGGGACTAAGAAAGTTAACATGATAAAAAACCTGTAATATTATGTCTACATTGTGTACTTCATTCTTTGTGTAGTCATCATCCAGTAAATCATCGCGATCATCAGGCAGTAAGAGTGGCGGGAGTAAATCTTCGGGGGGCAAATCCACACCTTCACGGAAAGACAAGAGCAAAGACACGTCAGCTAGTTTTAGGTGAGTCAATAAACAATGTTAATGAATAAATCGGAAGAGTAGTGCTCATCATTTGTATTATCCATGATGTTGAGAGGCAACTTGACATGTTTTATGTGAAACCTTATGAGATTTAAAGGTAGTGTGTCCCTTTTGCAGGTTAAAAACATAAGATTTGTTGATTGAGACTATTTTGGCTCTAAATGTTCATTGAAAAATACCCACAATAATTCACCTTAAGAGGATTTACTGAGATAATCAAAAAAAATAAAGCATAAATAGATGTCGAGAAATCATTCAATTATGGTGTTTATTATGGCTTCTTTGTAGCCGTGACGATGATGACATCAACGATGTGGCATCCATGGCTGGTGTAAACCTTTCCGAGGAGAGTGCTCGAATTCTTGCCACGAACGAAGCCTTTGTAGGCACGCAGCTCAGGTCCTGTGAAGACGAAAAGTTCCTCCACCAAACACCACTTCAGCATCGTATGAGCAAAATATGTAAGTCTAGACAATCAGTAAGATGCATAATAAGTGCTGTTATATATGAGTGATGAGGGGGGCATGACATTGATAACAGAGAGGCTGTTAATGAGGAAAAATAAGGGCAGGAAAATAGGCCCATGACATCATAGCCTTACAACCCACAAGTTGTCAATTTACCTCCCCAAAATGTCCCTGTTTATATCATTAAAACATTCATAACATTTGTAATAGTCATCCGTTTTCCTCAAACCTTTTTTTTGTGTCTACCTCTCAGATATTTCTCCATCTATTAAGACAACTTATTTTCCTTTGGTGTTCCACTTTCGATTGTGCTATCTCAGTGACTGCTGTTTTCACCGATTCCCTTCCTTAGGCACCAAGCACGGAATTGCCGATGCTGCACCGGTCGTCCTTGACGTTGTTTCCCTTGCCGTTCAAGAGAGGTTAAAGCAGGTCGTAGAGAAGCTGAGTGTTATATCACAGCACAGACTAGAGATCTATAGGGTGAGTGGCAGTGTCAAGATCTGCATGTTCATGTACATCTTAAAGATCGGAGTGACCTGGATAATCATCTATGTATATGCTTCATTGTATAACTAATATGTGATAACTACCCTGAAACCCCTTTGTAAAAGTTTGTCATGCAATGATTGATCATGTCCTCAAGTTTTGCTGAGTGTACATGCATTCCCTTTACCCTGTTTTTTGCTTGATTCAGTAAAAAAAAATCATAATGCACTTATAGGAACGACTTGGTTTTGAGAGGTGATTGACATTCTCCTTTGGCAAAGCACTTGACATATGAAACCATGTGTAGTTTGTGTTCAGCCTATCAATTGATTTCATTGGTAGTCTGTTATACAAAGGACATACTATGAATGAGAACAAACATGTTTCAAATGATGATGTGACCATATCTTCTATAAAAAGAAAATGTTATTGGTCTTGTAATATGTTTTGTCTCTATACAGCCATTCTGACACTTGAATACAAACCGGTTTATATCACAGCATGCAATGTGGATTACCACCAAATGATAATGAGGAATATTCATATATGGTTGTGATCGTTATTTGAAAGTATTCATGAATTTATCACAAGTTAAATATCTGGACACCTTCCTCGACTGTTAGCGAAATATATATATGCAACATAGGCGAAACTCTTTACCGGTAGTGGAAAAAACATCCCAGTGCGTGTCCATTTACAGTTGGCAAACATTTTAGTCATGACTAGGTTGCCTAATGTCACACCATGTTCCTACAAAATGTTGCTTATTCTGTGAACTATTTGTCACCTAGGCCTTACAAGTGCTAAGCAATGGATCAAACCAATTATTGTGTTGATGCTCAAATTGTAAGCTTGTGTACTTGTTGTGATCCTTCCTACAGAATGATACCAAGTATGAACCCATGAATGATGTCCGGTCACAGCTGAAATTCTTTGAGCAGCTGGACGCACTAGAAAGGAAGAGGAGAGACGAACAGGAGAGAGAGATCCTCTTGAGAGCAGCTAAAGTAAGTGTCTTTACACTTTGCGGACAATTGATATGTAGCTGTCAAATTTGTTGCCACATTCTCTGTGTATATAACATAGCAGAGTAGTACCTATATTAATCCCTCTGTGTTCCAGACAAAATGCTTCTATATGGGATCTGTGTGTAATGATGGTTCAATAGTCTAATGAAATCTCACAGTCAAAGCTTTGGCGAACCATTTCACGAAAAGCAGATAACTATCCTTGTTTGCGTGTGAAACACCCTATTTGGTGCCGACCATAATGTACACATAATGCCTGCGGGTAGTATAATTGTGAATGTGGAATACGGCCGCAGACGTAAACATCAATAGTTTTTCACTTTTCCTGAAAAGGTTTGTGAGGCTATGATTGTGAGATTTCACACACGCAATCGTTAGGGTATACCTCTTATCCCTACCGAGTTTCATGACTTTTGAGAATGGGACACCCTGTTTTTAAGCAATGTTACCTTGATCTGATAGTGTTGTTAACTGGCTAAACCCCTGGCTGTCTCATCTCTTTAATACAGAGCCGGTCGAAGCAGGAGGACCCTGAGCAGCTGAGGCTGAAACAGAAGGCCAAGGAGATGCAGCAGATGGAGCTAGAGCAGCTCAGGCAGCAGGAGGCCAACGTGACTGCCCTGGCCGCCATCGGCCCCCGCAAGAAGAGGAAGCTGGACACCTCGGACCAGGCCACAACTCAGGTATGCGAGACAAACTTTTGTCGTGTAATATCATGTACATTACAGAGAAAAACACAAATTTATACAGAATTGGTACAAACAGAAAAATAATGGTGAGGACCCCTGAGAAGCAGGTCTGATTTTGAGCGGGCCTTTTACATTACTACAGAGGATGCTAAACATGGAACAATAAAGCAATAAAAGCAATAAAAGAAATTTGCCAAAAGTAAGATTGAAGAAAATCACATGCATACACACACTACACACTCCAACACGATATGGAATTAACTGAGAGAAAGAGAGAGAGGGGAAGAGAGAGAGAGAGAGTGAGAGAAAGATAAAGAGAGGGGGAAAGATAGAACATTATGTGTTGAACATTATTGTGTTGAGTGCAAACAATCATAGTACAAGCAAATCTGCTTTAGCTAACCACCTGTATGGAAAGACCACATTTGTTTGTTTCCTGTGAACAACATTTCTTTGATGAAAAAGTGAAATAAGAAAAGACAATCTGTATGTTAACGCATTTGTTTTTTATTTGTTTTGTTCCATTGCTTCAGGACGGCGCCAGTAGTTCTTCTTCCCTTCTCAGTACCTTGAACTCGCCTGGTTCAAACACAACTCCATTCCTACGAACACAGGTGAGGATCATCTCCAAACCCCCTAGGGGCTCCATTCTGAAGTCAGGCTGAACTGAAACATGGGGTGGTATTCTGAAAATCCACAGAGATAAAATAAATTATCTTCCGTAAGATCAAATATCTGTAACAAAAGTTACTTTCGGAAAGGTATGTGCCTAGGCATCTGCGTCTCGAGATAAAATTGCTCGGGAGCAGTTTTATCTTTTTTCCTAACTTTTTTGCCTGAGTGCGTTGCAGAATATTGATTTAGCTCATGTGCATAACAATTTTATCTCTGAGGCTCATTTACATAAATTCAGAATACTTAAGGATACGATTTTTCCTAACTCCCTGTGATACAATAACATTTTTCCTAAGATATTTTTCGGAATGAACGCCCCAGGTTTCAATTTGCAATATGCATTGAATGTTGAGTATGTGGTTTAGAAGAAAATTTTTTGGTGTTTTCTGAGAGCTGTCTGGTTACAGTGTGTTTAGTGCTGCCTAGAGAGGGCTACACATTGATTGGTACTTATATTCTGGTTTTATTACAAAATGCTGTAATTTTCAAAATACTGGAATAACTCCGTAATTACTCTCTTACAATGACTTTAAAGGAAATCTTCATCTACCCAGAAAAGCCATGGCATCTCAAAATGAACAAAATCCGGACCCCGATGATGATGGCAGAACGAGTCTGCCATGATTACAGCCCTTAATGATTACTACTTCTACCCCTTAGCTAGCATTCCTGTTTGTTAGACCCCTAAAGGCCACTGTAAACAACATGGATCGATCTGTAGTTATGACTATGCGACTGGCTGAATGGCAGGACCCGGTCAAAGAATTTTGCGCTTAGGTGACATTTCCGGTCACAAGTCCTTACGACTGCAAAGTCATGGCAGCAGCAATGGCAAAATGGTGTTGTCTGTGGGCGTCTTTAGAAGAACCTGTTGAGACAACATTCCGTGACCTTTCATTATTTTTGCCGTCTTTTACGTTTGCAGTTTCGTCGAACCAAGCGAGTAAACATGAAGGATCTGCTCTACCTCATGGAGCAGGAGCCTGAAACCAAGAAGTCACACCTCCTTTACAAGATGCACTTCAAGTAAGAGACACACTGCTGTATACTCTTGACTCACCCGCCAAGGTGCGATGTCCAGTGCGATGTCCAGTGCAGTGCTGCGCCGTGACGTCTCTGTCTCTGTAACCCTGTCATGGACAGGAGATGGAGGGAGTTTGTGGTCTAAGATATGATTGTGTCTTCAGTGAGAGCTGCTTGCTTCGCTCCGTGCCGCTTTTACTGCCATGTAATGGATGGTCATTTCTAGTGCGGTGGTGTCTGCTCATGAGGATGCACTGGGCCCGTCAAGAGAGGGCGGTATCACCGTTAAGCTGACAGTAAAGCGGACAGGGCTTGTGCAAGTGTTGGACCATGATCGCATTGTGTGGTGGTAGTGACGTGGCAGAAGAGGAGTAGGAAGAACACACGCAATGTGGATTGGCATATGAGGGGGTGGTTGGCCTGCCAAGGCAAATGAATCAGGGCCTTGTCTTTTAAAGAATTGTGATTGATCGCTACTTTGTCATCCTATCGTAACTCTGTACATTAGAGATGGGGATTGGCCTTGCAATCGATTCAGATCAATCACAAGTGTTTATAAGACAGGGCCATGTACTCTGTCAAAAGTTGTCATCAGGCAGTGAGCAGCTGTGTGTTAGAATGGAAATGATAAATGACGAGGAGGTCTTGAACTACTCGGATGGGGTATAGGAGGCTTGGCTTCGTCACTGTGTCCCACACAAGTTTCTAAATGTGTGCAACAGAAGGGCGGCATTGGAGCTGTAGCACACCCTCTTGAGCCAAGACATACCTCTACATGCTCATTCATGTATTGTTGACAGGCAGGAATATGCATATACAAACACACATGCAGGTAAACACACACGCACACTTTCATTTACATAAAAAAAAACACGCAAACACATTCTTTATATGAAATTTTAGCACTTGCATGATTTAATACTCATTCATTATGCTCCCTTAGCATGTACGGCCTAATAGAAAGCATGTTCTATATCCATATTTCATGCTTTAGTTGGGAATGTGAAAAATCGAAGCCCCACACAAAGCTAGCATGTAAACAAGAAGGAATTACAGTATGTTCCAATGGAATGCATGTACATGTAGTACCCCAAAGAGCTACATATTTGAAGTGTGTGATGGTCCACAGTCCTAAGTTTTTATGGAAAGTTCTGTCAATGTACAAAGTTGTGAACCCATCATTATGAAAGGTCTATCCTCAAGCAGGTCGCATTATTGTTTCATGTCGAATCTCCAAGGAAATGTTTGTATTACAGTTTTAAGGTTTTCTCTGTGTTAATGGATTTAAATTGCTATGGAACTACTCATCTGAAAACAGCTTGTTAATCTTATTTTGAAATTCACCAATAGGAATACTGGTCAAATTGATGTGACATCCCCATTGTTTGATTTTGACTTAACCCCCCCCCCCCCCCAACCCTTGTAACCGTAAAATAATAATTATAAATGTAAGTTGCTTATTTTTATTTCTCTATTTAGATCATAATCAAACCTATTCAATAAGTCTGAAGTCTATAAGCAGTTGTAAACAAATTAAAAGACTAATGCAGTACATCTGAACTGTAACTACCATACAACTATGAGCAAATTTCAAGACACTTGACAGATGATTCTCGGTTCAAAGTTTTTCTTCTTTCAATATGTTCAAGCTATTCTGATATTTGGATAGTTTCAAGAAACAATTGAAGATGTACCATACAGAACAACTCATTTCAATATAGTGCCATTTTACCAAAAGGGGTATTAAACCCTGATCATAACTTAATTGGATAATAGCAGAAAAAGAAATTATGGTATCAGGGTAAGAAAAATCAGATATATCATATGGAAGACATTTGTATTTGAAAATGTTTATCACTGGCCCTACAATCTTACTCTGTTTGTCTAAAGTCAAGTGATACTAAATCTTGTTTATATCGTTCTTGTGTACCATACGTATATAAGAAATTATTAGATTACAGTGCTAGTAAGTAGTTATCATTACTTACATTCACAATTTCCATTTATATGATATAATCAGTTTCCTTGCTTTATTCTGTTTTTATTCAGTTCTTATTATCCGGGTTCCATTCTTCTTTCATCAAGATTTGAACAACCAAGAGAGTCACAAAGTTACTTTTTATTCTCCAGCTTCTAATAAAATTAAAGTTGATTCCTTGGCCCATTTAGATAAAACGCTTATGCTACCAAACGCAAAGTACAATTCACATTGCTCCTGGTAATGCTGTTAGGTCTGTTAACCAATCGAATAGGACTGTGTGAATGGAGATGGTACCACTGGAGCGAGCAGTGACACGCTAGGGATGCCGAATACTTTACTATTGTGTAAAAGGAAGAAGAAATATATATATATAGATATATATATATACTTGTTCATAGTTATGCTCTTCATGTTTGTCATGAGTTGTGTAAAACTTATATTTATATTGCACTCAAATCATGTTCCCAAAATTGTTTTTTGCATCATACACAATCAGACTAGAAATGAGCGCCATGTTACGATGTACAATGTAAGACTGTGATTTCTATTTTTGTATCTTTGAAACCGATTGTCTCTGCAACCTGTTAAAATAGTAGAGTCCATCCATTCATACCGAATGAAATGAAATACCTCTGTGACAAGTATACTTTTGATTGTTAAGATATAACCTCCCCTTTCATATAAAATCTTTATGTGAACTCTTCAATATTTCATTTTTTGAACTCACAGCATATCAGGTACTTTTATGTACTTATCTGATTTCCCTGGAATAGAAAAAACACAATTTGCTTAATTTCACATTCAATTTTCCCCCTCTCCCCTCTTTCCTTCACTCCCTCTTTCTCCCTCCCTCTCCTTCCCTCACCCTCCTTCTCTCTCCCTCTCTTCCTCCAGCTCCCCTCCTCTCACATTCTCTGAAGAAGTCTGTTGCTGACCTTTCACACAAAAAATTAACAAATCTGTCATCAATGTATGTGTTCATGTTTTGTTGCCAGGCCTCTGATGTAGAGTACATAATGTAGCTAGCGAATGAGATGTGGTATAAATGTACATCTTATTGGCTTTGGATTTTGCTTAAAGTGACTGCTAGGGCCCAAGTACAGGTACAGGTGTAGCATAATGAATTCATACTAGTGTATGACAGAGCCAACATCCTTGACCACAATGACCACACAGATTGCAATGCCTTACTACTACTCTCAAAATATAATAGTGGTTATTTTTAAAGTGAAATTTCCATCCAAATGTTGTGCACAAAGCAGAGTGAAATTCATTAACTAGGTCTCTAATCCGAGAAAATTGTGTATCTGACTTCTATATACATTTCCCGGATCCTTTGCTTTATTTCTTGATATGTTTCTTCATCATCCTTTCGGCTTTGGACCTGCAATGGTGTGTAAATGGCTGATGGCTCATTTGAAATATGGAGCCCATGCCTGTTAGTATGCCAGTAATGACCAATGCATGTTACATTACCTCTGCACACTTCTTCAATTTAAACAGTACATGTAAAAGATAATTGAGGCTCTTGTAATTTCAGTTCATTACGAAGCCTCAAACATGTTAAAACCAATTGTAAACCTGCAAAACATGTCACACTTTTTACAACAGCAACAGTGCTTGTCAATCAATTTTTGTTGAACTTGAATTCTGTAATTTGTAGAGTTTTACTTAAACAGACACCAATACTTGCGCTTTCTGATTCTAGATGACCACTATGCGATCCATGCTCTAATCTCCGGTGCTTGTGGTTTCTCGCTAAGCATCCAGACCATTGATAGCTGCATATAATACCCGAAAATGCATTTTTTCTACACATTAATGGACCAAATTTCAATACATTTTTGAGCAGACAGTAAAGTGACTGGAAATTCCCTAGAGTATATGCTAGCCTATCGTCTAACTATTTCTTTTTACACTGAGAAGCAGAAGATGGGGGGAAACATAAAAATCTTTGCACATGAGGTGCCAAGGAAGGAGAAACAGACAAGATATGTATATTACTTTGAGTTCATTTGCATTTTCATTGGTAGCTGTATTGAAAATCAATGGTAAATACATCTAGGCTTTCTTGATCTTCCCCAATCAATTTTGATGACTATTCACTTCCTCAGGAGTACAAGTATATCTCTGTGAAAACACTCTTTTGAGTACTTCTATTACACAAAGTTATTAGTTTGAGCATATTGTGCTTTCAGAAAAAGTAACCCCTAGAAAGCTACATCAAATGAAAAGACAAATGTATCGTTTTCAGAGTACTAAGTTCTAAGAAATTCAAATGGTCCATCATTTGCCTGGCAACTTAGTAATGATAATGTATATTTGGAGGTGTCATATTGATTACTTGAAGAGTACACTAAACAGGTTCTACACCACTTTATATTGAGGTACAATTTTGTAATACCTAGACGACTTAAAAAATGGAAATATTGACTGAAAATGAAGATGGTGGATTTATCTGCGTTTATTCATTAAAATTACAACTTTACACTTGATATTGTGCCCTAATTGTTGCCTATTGTTGTGTTTGTTTGGTATCCTGAGTCAGTGCCACAAAGGGTACTGTATAAAATGCACCTGAACATGTAATACGATTTACATTACAGACCTGTGACATGAGCAAAAATGAACTACTGAATTAGTCGGTGAAGACACATAGGTATGTTATGCCATCAAGAAAATTTGTGTCTTTCTGTGCATCTTTACTTTGCTATGATTGTTGATGAAGAGATGTATAAACAAATCATTAAAAGGAAAGAAGACTGAAAATTGTTATCTTTATCATGAAGAAGAATACTCAGAGCAGAAAATAAGATTCTGCATATTGGTATTGTTTGCTCTGCAGGTGTTTGGAAATGAAAAAAAAAAGGCTTTCAAACTTTGACAGACAGCTTCTCCCCCAATCCCTTGTAATGTTCACTTCTCCTCCTTAGCTTTGCCTTCAAATAGTTTGTTGTGCACATTTATTCTGTGTGAGTGTCGGTGTTGTACACAATAATACATATATTTGTATATAGTTATGAAAAGTTATCAAAACATTTATATTTTCCTTCATTTGTAATAATTTATACTTGTCAACATTTATCTTTGTATTATCTAGTATCGTTGTTTTGAGTAGAATTTTGTAACAAAAAAGGATAGCTTTCAACTTTATTTGAGGATATGAGGGAGGGAGTTATAGAAATAGAATGAAAATGTGTGTCTGTACATGATTTATAGAGTATACAAGATTTGTCATTCAACTTTTCTTAAGAAAAGAGGGTTTGTGTTGTAATTCTTTGCCTTCACTCTTCACCCCATATTGCATTATGGTTGTTGTATGTACATTTACCCCCAAACTGAAAAGTGATTTTTGTTTTTAAAAGGAAGTACAAAAAACAAGACAATCATAGGAACTTGGGTTACTTTGAATTGTACTTGTATGTACTGGTTTGTGTGTCATTGTCGTTGCCAAAAAATGACCTTTGTCTATGTGGTGTAATATAAGTACACCCATTGCTACATTGGACAGTCCTAGCAGTTTGCCATGGGGAACAGGTATATACATGAACTCATCCCAAGCATTTGTCAGAATCGTCTTTGCAAATGCTAACTTATACTTAAGTTAGACCAAATGAAGTATTATTTTTGCAGTAAAAAGTCATGTGGATGGAGTGCATTTATCACTGGAATGCATTTGGTACCAAATTGTATTGTACTCTATTGGTTTATATTGGTCTTCAATGCCAAACCATATATCAATTGTGCAACAGCCTTGGTGAAACGACTACTGTATACAATCTAAAACCATGGGGCAGAAATTGTCTTAATTTTTTGGTGATTACCTGCAAAACAAAACAACATTAATTTTTTCAGCTGGTGTTTGAAAGTGCTGCACCTAATGCATGAGACTGATAAACGTGTGATACATTTTCATCATGAAAAGGTATTTCCTTGTACCAGTGATGGCAAAAAAATTCTGAAGTCAAGGAAAGGGTTTCATATACTACTGGTATTATTCAGTGGCTTAGCGCTGCGTATTTAGCATTCTTCAAAGATAGATATGTTTTTGTCAGATATGTACATCACTGAGGGACAGAGTTTAAAACCTCACATAAGTTAGAATTCTCCTTTAAAAGAAAGGGGAAAAATCAAGTTTTCCAGTTTTGAAAGTGACTTTCTGATACCCAAGCTATGTGTAGAAAATGTTACACCTCCCTTAATTAATGTAGATATTCACTGAGAGTAACTCATATACTGGGTGAATAAATGTGCATCTATAAAACTACCTCCCCAGTATTCATGTTATTAACCATTTTCTAATTAATCATGTCTTGGGATAATGCTTGTTCCACAAGGTGCTACTATTCAAGCATTAAATCAATACATGCCTAAGCCAGCAATTTGTACTTTTGAATTATGCATTATGCAGTGGGAAATGTAAAAGTGGATATCACAAGCTAAGGTATATTGTCCTTCATATATTTTTTTTTCTCAAGTTGTACCATTAATTGTCTTCATATTATAGTTTGCTTTCAAAGCACTTTCATAAAAACATTTGAATGATATCCATGTATTCCAGCGGTTTTTGCCGATTTGTATTGAGCCCAATTTGATAATGTCATGTTTAAAAAAAAATGAATAAAATGATTTAGTAAGAAAGATACACTGCTACCACAAACTCCAAGATATGTTTTGTTCCTTGTTTTCGTTGTCATACAGCCTTACAAGGAAAATCTATGAAATGGACTTTTGAGTGAAGCAGCCTCATACCATAACATATGTGACTGCACGGATGCAGCTTGGTACCGAATTAGCACCGAGTGTTTCCCCTATATTTTACAGATTAAAATGTATATTTTGTCAGAGACTGCTGAAATACATGTTAGGTCAAACCTTGGAGTATTGTTGGGCCTATGTTACGACCGAGTGCTTTTATAGACCCAATGGTATGTAGACTTTGTTGAAATTTTGGAGATCTGTTTTTGATGATTATTGTTGTAGAATACGGAGAATATTGAAGAGTGAACAAATCGTAAAAAAAATGAAAATAAATTTTCTATTGGAGTAGTAAAATTAATGAAAGCGTATTGTGTGTGCATTACGGGTCTCAAATTCCCATTTTGTGTTGAGTGATAGTGTGATAATTGTGAAGATAATGACAAAGTTATATTGATACTGACAACTTGTTGTATCTTGGATGGCATACCAGTATACAATAAAGCCACAAAACCCAGAATACACTGAAAAAAAACAAGATAGAAGGGAGTGTTCGAGTGCAGCAAGAAGAAAGTAAATAAGAGAGATAGAGAGTGGGGGAGAGGGGATCAGAGAAGGAAGTGAGAGACATGGTCCACATTCTGAACGATAAGAACAACGTATTTACAAAGAAATTGTAGGCATACACCCAGTAGTAAGGATAGCGTGCTCGGCCATCCTGTAAATGTGACAAGTCAGATTTTTTTTCTGACTTGTTTTTCATTCATTTACAGGATGGAACACACCATCGTTACTACTGGGTGTATATCTAAAGTTTCTTTGTAAATTGAAATAACCCCGGCCAGAAAGCCATTTCACTAAAAAGAACAACATATATGTCCTATGTACATGTATGTTGATTTTGATAGTGGGGTAGCATTTTCAAATAACGCGTGAAGATGAAGAGCCCATTTGCAAAAGGGGTTAGATCCATTTTACATCAATTTTTTTGTCTCATTGTATAGATTTGAAGTATCTCTATCAGATGATAGCAAAGAATTTGAAATTCCCATTAAAAAGTGAACAAAAATGGCAAAGAGAAATCACTTCTTTTTCAAAAGGGGTTAGGTCCATTTCAGCTTATTTGCAAAAGGGGCTAGATCATTCAGGTAATTTTTGGAAAAAATATTTTAAAGATATCAAGACAGGTAGATTTCTTTTAAATACCCACTGTTTAGGGTAGTATATCGCATAAGAATATTGCAATGATATGGGAGAATAAAAAAGTAGAAATTCTCAGAATGGTCTATAAAGTGGATCTAACCCCTTTTGCAAACAAGCTCTTCGTATACAGATTGCTACAAGTAAACTAATCATGCGTATAACGTGTATGTGTGAGAAGTAGAGAGACATAAGAAGGCCGGGGGAGGGGATATTGTTGGCGGATGATATAGTTCATAAGTGACGTGTGTGTAACGTACTAATTAAGGTTGTCCGATGATGTTTTTCTTTATTTTATACATTCTTTAGGCTTATGAATCGAAGTTGTCCCCAGCTCAGGCACAATGGAAAGCCATATGCGACGTAAATCGCCAACTCTTGAAGATCATGAGTTACCATTAAAGATCTTATAGCGCTGCGAATTTCCATGGTTACCTTGATGATTCGATATATTTCTGTTTATGCTAAACATGGTAAGCTATGCTGTACCAAATACTTACCAATTTAACGATTGCATTTTTTGATTGATGCAGTGTCCCCACGCGCATGAATACCTATATTATACCCCTAAATCATTTTCACGCAATCAAGCTCAGCGCTTCTGCAGTTGACCTCAAGTAACCCGAGATTTGACAGTAATTAAACAAACAAATGGGTATTCTGCAAAGACACAGCATGGCGGACTCATGCAGGGACCATTTCAATAACACATTTTCTGTGATATTCTTACCTCAACAAAAAAAAGTGGCACTAAAATAAACACTTTAATTGTATTATGAATATAAATGCTAATGTAATTTTAGTTAAGGTCTCAAAAAAGTAATACATCGACTGAGAAGTAAACAGCTAGTCGGACGTTGTACTGTAGGTTTCACGACTTTGGCTTCCAATTTCATCACGCGATGCGCCACGTGACGTCATGATAATGGGTGGAATCAAAGTTAAAGCTACCGACTAACTCATGATTTTGTATGGTATTTGCGTCTATCTTGATAATGCTATAATTAAAAATTTATGCAAATAATTGTGGCATAATGTTTTGCAAAAATATTTTAAAAGTCATTTCAATTTTATTCAGTACATCAAATCATGTGTATAAGAAATAAATGGGTCAAAAATTCTAAAATCGTATTGATCCTTCTATTAACTCAGTACAGCAACTTATATAATTAGACCGTAGACGCCTACCTTCACTAACGCTACGTGTATAGCTATAGGAAGCTAACGCCGTGTGTGTGTACAACACGTCCCAATCGATTCCGCATCCATCGCGGTACCGTTCTGTAATAACGCTACAGACGGTATGCAGAAAATCAACAAAAACACTGTTGGGAAAATACACGTCAGCCGTGAAACTTTGCCTTCGAATTGAAAGAACGATTGGTCCTGCTCTAGTCATCCATGTACTCCGGTATCTCCGTATTTTACAGTTCATATTTTGGCATCAATTCGTTATTTTGTGTGACATTTTGAGTGGGAAATACTAAGAATAAGAACTCTATTCTCGGCTTGTCGCTCAGCCATCGCCATCGGGGAGTTTAATGATACACATGATACACGCTGATTCCGGTGTTTTCCGAATTCCACTGCTTGCAACTAGGACGTGATACGAGGAAAAGATTGACGATCCTTATATCATCGATTAATGAAAATGTATCTGTGATTCTTGGGAGAACTCTTTACTTTCGATCTGACACTGATATGGTAGCTGCTACCTCCATTTGTATGCGAGTTGGATGCTAAGTTACACATGACTGATAAGTAACTGAGTAATGAAGACTTTAATTTTAAAAGTCAAGCTCTGACACCTGGATCTGGATGCATCAACAACTGGCAGTGACAAGAGCAGACGTTTAACTTAAAGTTAAACATTGTTAGCAGAGGGGCAATAAATAAAAAGCAAGAGAATCTGTTACTTCCCCGTAGCAAATGCGGTCTAAATTAAAGTTTTGGAAGATTCAGAGATATATTCTAATCTTTCTCTCTCATCCGTAAATTTGGGACATTGAAGTGAACTGCATCTGAAATTCCTGGCTACAGCCGGCAGCCTACACTGCTACAAGATTCTACACGTGCATGGAGATCATCTGCAAACACATTTTTGACGACGGATTAATGCTCTTAGCAGCATGAGAACATACTTTTTGAAGAAAAATCTCTTTATGTTTTAAGTTTATTCATTCTCTGTGAAAGACTTGAGGAAACACTGTTTTGTCATTCAGCATGGATGCTTTGGCAGGCTCCCCTTTGACGCTCGTTGTGAAAGCACCCAATCAAGAAATTGGTGATCAGACTGTGGAGTGCTTTTTAGACTGGACAGTCAGAAAATTGAAGAGACATTTATCAGCTGTTTATCCCACAAATCCCGTAAGTATCATATTGGGAGTATCTAAAAGTACATGTATGTGTTGTGTAGACCTCAGTGTAGGCAGTAGGGTCTACTCACGATTGTGTATATGTACATGTAGTGTGATTCAACCTGTATAGTGCCTCCATACCCTTGTACAAGCAAAATGCAAGAACACTTAACACCAGGGGGAAAATACACGAGGGCTCGAAATGCTTAAAATTGCCCTCAAAATTCCCATTTACAAAATATAAAAATGTAGGCAAATCGGCCAATGAGTAGCCCCGGAAAATTTTGAATTAATTTTTTTCCCTGCTGTACACTCTCCTGGATACATGTATATTTCATGTTCAGGACCAAAAAAGATTCCAAGGCCAAGAGAGGGAGAGATTCTTGTAAAAAATCTATTTAGGCCATGTGTCCAAATTGTAAATGATTGTTGTGTTTGAAGTATCTTCATTGCACTTGATAACAATGTATTTTGTACTGTCTGTAGACCTACAGTACATACATGTACACTACAGCTCAAAGGAATTGGCACGGGTAAATGGAAAGGGATGGACCCGGAGTTTTAAACTGCGGTATATTTTGTCCAGTTCAACATGAAACATGATGCTTTTTAGGCTAAAGCATCATGTTTCATGTTGAACTGGACAAAATATACCGCGGTTTTAAACTGCGATTTCTTCCCTTTCCTTTTACCTTTGCTAATTCCTTTGAGCTGTAGTGTACCTGTTACACTAGAACTCTAATAGCACTCTATACTGTAGAGTGATGTAGACTGCACAACACTAAGTATGACAATACACCAACATCAAGGTGGACTGTACTTCAGTGGAAGAAGTTAAAAGGCACGTACAGCTAGACTGTACACATATGAACAATGCAGATGTACATGTACCAAAATGGTATGACTTGAACCATTATTTTTTTTTACTGTTTTCGTTGATAAATTTAAACCCATGGGCCATGGTAGTCTAAACCATAAATAACATTGGTAAAAAGGACATTTTTGGACAGTTGCAATGTTACTAACCATGCATTACATATTACATACATTGTTATATTTTGTGATTCTTTGTTGACTTTTCAGTTCACGTGGGTTTGCTTTGTCTTACAGAATGAAAGAAACCAAAGAATCATCTACTCAGGAAAGCTGCTACAAGATAATGTGCTCTTAAAAGATGTCTTGTCTGCCGTGAGTATACACATGTAGCTCCCTCAGCTGGTGTACATCAAGTAATAAGCACTTATGAAAGATGTACACTTTTTGGTTGTATTAAACCAATTATAAAAAAAAGTCATACTTAAGTGGATATTTTACGCTGAAGTTGAGTTGTTTCAATAAAAGCAGAAATGTGAAAGAAACATATAAGTGAAGGCTTGACGAAAATCCCTCAAAGTATATTGCGATCTTTTGAATTTCAATTTTGTGACGTCACATTCGAGGTGCTGTCCCAGATGTTGTGATTCCATAAATTGCTGTTTTTCTATTTTTGATGAAGGAATATTTTTCATATATAACGGTAGGTACTTGTATTATGTGTGTAAAAACATGTTTCTAATGATGTTTCAAATGCTCAGGTAAAATAATGCATCCTGTTTTAGAGAATGGTCATTTTTAAATAGAATTTTACACAACATATGGGAGAGAACCTCACACATGACTCCACAATATATCAAAACTTTAAAAGATCGTAACTTTGACAGATTTTCATCAGACCTTCACTAATATGTTTCGTTCATGTTTCTGCTTTTATTGAAACCAACTTAATTTCGGGGTGAACTATCCCTTTAACTTTAATCCAACGATGCTTGCATAAGTTGTAGGATAATGCCTGTTCATTGATCGGTTGAGTTGTTAAGTCAGATATCTATAATGCAGTAGTAAGTTTTGCTGGTTCATACAACAGTGCAGGGAGATTCCACAGGGTTTGGGCAATTTTTGTGACATACCTCAACTCCAAATCCACATCTTTTTCAAACCAGGCAAATATAGTCCAGTAATGGCATGAGCAAAAAAATGGGATCTCATCCAGTATTATTTCTCAAAGACAATGGCATATATTGATATTTGAAAAAATTTTGTCCATGTAAAAACAATATGATGTCCATGTAACAGTGGTAGATTTTTGTATGCCTGTTCCTTCAAATCCATTAGGAACCAAGAAAAGAGAGCAATTTTTAATTGACAGCTCAAAACTTACATGTAACCACATCTGAATCGATCTTCCTGGTGAACTGCAAAGGTTGATACCTCAGTTACATGGACATTGCATGAAAACTTTGCCCCAACCCCGTGGGATGACCCTGCATCATTTCTCCAGTGCTGGTCCAACTTTGCTTTGAAAGTGTTGACTGATGGTGCTTTCACTGCTTGTGCTTGAACCTCTCCATTTCATGTAAAAACTCGCTTTACAAGTACAGCATTATGTTGTAGTAAACTGCTTGTGAGGTCTGATATGACGGATAAGTACAGTTTGTTCAATCTCCAAAAAACTGTTTCCTTTTGATATAAATTGTGTTTAAGCTCTATTGTAATATTCTTAACGAGGGTAACCCTAACTCTAAACCTGGCCTTACTCTTAACCCTGTACATGTACATAAAAGGTTAACGAAGCACTACCAGGTACGTAGAAACACATCCCATAGTGGCCCACTGGAGGAGTACGCGTCTCATTTCAATGATACTCTGTTGTATGTTGGGTAAAGTTGATTCAAATTGCCACAAATTTCATATGTTAATACAAATCAAGATTCACACTTTCATTTTTGTTGTGGAGAGTTCTACATAAGTACATGTACAAAGATTATATTTTAGTCTACAATGATAAAGCAAACTTTGAAAATATGCTTTAAAAAAGGTCTATACACTGTACTTACCGTACATAATTGCATTTTAAAATGTCAATATGTCAAATGTATTATACATTAGCTAAGCCATATATACATGTACATTTACACAGCATGGCCTGTGTCAGTATGTATGATCATGTGTCATAATGTTGTGTTATGTTCACAGAGCGATGCTCAGGATAAGTGCACAGTGCACCTGGTATGCACACCATCCTCTGAAGACCAGGCCAAGAGGAAACCCAGCGGTACGAGGCGCAAAGAAGCGGAGGTGGTGCGGCCTTCCAGACCCACAGTACTCACTCCCAGCAGCAGCACCAACAGCAGCAGCAGCAGCAGCACCGATGGGTTGAGACAGAGGACCACTGCAACCACGCAACAGCAACAGCAACATGAACAACAACAACAACAACAACAACAACAACCAGTGTTCCCTAATGCCACGTAAGTGTATGATGTAGCGTGTTGTTGTAGGTATTTTTATGGCAGTCAATCAAAGTTCACTACATGTACTGTTGCCAATCGAATGATGTCTCTGATTATTATCCAAGTCTTTCTTTTCATTCTTTGGGTTGATTAAATAACTATTTAAAAAAGATGTATCTTGACAAAAAGGTATCTTTACGGACATGGGAATGAAGATGATCACCTTCATAGCTAGGATTACACGGTAGATTACTGTTGTAAGGGGACAGAAATAAGAAGAGTGAGCAATTTGTGAACATTGTTTTATGTTTTGATAGAAAAGAAAATATTGGGGGGAAACAAAATTACATGGTAAACATATTCACATATTTTCTATGTATTTGTTCAGTTATTATTTTCTATTTTGTATGATTTCTGATAGGTTTCAACAAATTCAATTATGTAACAGAAAAATCTCATGAGTGTGTCTTCCATTCCAGTAGTCTTTTTACTGTGAGTGGAAAATGCCCACATGTCTCAAATATAGAGCTTTATCCTCCAGAATACATGTCTATCTGCCAAAATAAAGCTATTACATTATGAATATCAATGTAAAAATAAATAGGAATCTAAGAAAACTATAATAATTATAATACAAGTACACATGTACTTCATGTGTAGAGCGTTGACACAGGTGCCATTTGGTTTTTTTTATCCATGCAGTAGTATTGTTATTATATGATTTTAATAGCGAAATTCATAATGAGCATACATGTACAGTTAATTTTTATCACGTAATAGGCTTTATTCATACACTATTATGCTGAGAACAATTGCCTTGTCCACAGAGGAAACAATTATTGATTAGAATCCCAGTCTGCATTCATGCAGTTGACATCCATCCATCCTTATCTGTTATTTGCTTTGTTATTTTTTCTCGTTGCAGATATTTGCCTTCGACAGCTGGCCCGGTCCCAGGCCTTCATCCCGGCGTAGTGCCTCCCTCGCCTTCTGCTTCCATGACCAATGAACAACTGCAGTGGCTTCAACATGTCTATGCCCAACAGATGGCAGCATACATGCAGTAGTGAGTACAGTTGATCTCTGAAAAACAATACACAGGGGGGCCAGAGCTGCCAAGTCTCCCTGATTTTGCAGGAGACTCCCTAAAAATAGAACAATATTACTGCATTGGATTTCATCATATTACCCAATCTTCCTGATTTATTGATAGATTATTGTCACTAGGTTGTATGCATTTGATAAACATCTCCCTGATTTCTGATGAAAATTCGTCATATCTTCCCGATTGTTGAATTTCAATGTTGGTATCTATGGGGGGTAATTTAGCCCTTGCAATACCCCCTCCCCCTCCTAATGCAAGATGCAGTTCTTCATGTTAATCTCTTGACATCAGGCTTGTCAATTAATTTTCCTAGTTGAGTACCTTGTTGGCCAGATATAATGTGACAGAATTCAATCACAAAGGCAAACTTAAGGCAATTGATTTGATTTATTTGGGAGCAGATACATTTTTGTTTGAACTGCCAAGGATTATGGTAATATTAAAGGTGGGGTGACTCCTTTTTGCAAGCCAAATTAAGGAAAACAGGCCCTCTTCCTAAAACTTTACTAAGCCTTTATCATACGAAAATGCATACAGCTACATGTACGTGCATATTGATTAAGTAATTAGGCTAGGGAGGTTTCCTGAATATATGACCCTAGAGGTCTTAATTGTACTTTTCATTATCAATTTGCTTGTTAGAAAGCTATTAACAAAACCTGCATACATATGTATGTGTACATTGTATGAAAGTTTGAGCTCATTCACTCATATTTTTTTTTTCATTTTCTGTTCAGTGCCAGCATGATGGCAGCAGGAAGCAGTGGCATGCAGGCCACAGGCTGGGCACCTGGCTACCCGATGGGCTCCCCCTGGTTCCCGCCTACTGGGCCCCACCCCACCACCAGTACCACGCCCCTCAATGAGCCCCACCCCCATGCCCCTCACCAACAGGTTCCCGGTGGTGGTGCTCCAGCCGCCAACGCTCCCCCACCCCAGCCCGCCCCTGCCGCTGCCCAACCGAACCCCGCTGCAGCCGCAGCCCCTCAGCCCCAGAGGATGAATGTGGGTGGAGGCCAGGCCATGGGGGATGATGAGGCAGAGGAAGGGGTGCGGAGGGACTGGCTGGACTGGACCTTCACGCTCTGCCGCTTTGGCATCCTGCTCAGCATTGTCTACTTCTACTCCTCCCTCCATCGCTTCATCATGGTTGCAGGAGCCGTCTTTGTCATGTACCTGTAAGTCTGCATGGTGTTATCATAATGATAATGATTGTTTCTTATATGAATTACCTGTAGAATACTGCCCAATAGGGTTACATATAAGGTTACATACAACCTTTTTTATGCCTCCGCCACGAAGTGGCCGGAGGCATTATGTTTTCAGGTTGTCCGTCCGTCCGTCTGTCCGTCCGTCCGTTCGTCCGTCCGTCCATCTGTCCGTAAGTCCGTCCGTCCGTATCTTGAGAACCATTAAGCAGATTTGCTTCAAACTTGGTACATGTATGCATTGCATGAAACTAATGAAGTGTGTAAAATTGGGGTCAAATCTGATCGAGGTCAAAGGTCAATGAACACTGTAAAAATTGCCCAAAATTGACCTTTTTCACAATAAATCCAAATCCAAGGATGCAATTCTCATTAAACATGGTACAAAGATGGATCACTACTTGGGGATAGACTGGTATCATTTTTGGTAAAATTCCTGAAAGGTCAGAGGTCAAAGGTCAATGAAATTTGTGAAAATTTGCCAAAAATTGACCTTTTTCACAATAAATCCAAATCCAAGGATGCAATTCTCATTAAACATGGTACAAAGATAGATCACTACTTGGGGATAGACTGGTGACATTTTTTGTAAATTCCTGAAAGTTCAGAGGTCAAAGGTCAATGAACTTTGCCAAAATTGGCTAGAAATTGCCTCAAACTTTAAAATTTTCACAATAAATTCAAAATGCAATGGTGCAATTCCAACCAAACATAGTGAAACGATTGATCACTTCTTGGGGTTAGACTAGTGACATTGTTGGAAAAATTGCCGGAAGGTCAGAGGTCAAAGGTCAATGAACTTTGCAAAAATTGATATTTTTCACAATGAACCCAAATCCAAATCCAATGGCGCAATTCTAACCAAACATAGTACAGAGCTGCATCACTTCATGGAGGTAGACTAGTGAAAGTTTGGGTAAACTTCCTGAGAGTTCAAAGGTCAAAGGTCAATGAACTTTGCCAAAAATTAGCTAAAAATTGCCCCCAAAGTGATAATTTTCAAAATGTATCAAAATCCAATGATGCAATACCAACCAAACATGGTGCAAAGATGGATCACTACTTGGGGGTAGACTGCATGACATTTTTGGTGAAATTTCTCAAAGGTCAGAGATCAAAGGTCAATGAACTTTACCAGAATTGGCTAAAAATTGCCCCCAAATAGATATTTTTCACATTGAATCCAATACTAATGATCCAATTCAAACCAGACATAGTATTGAGATGTATTACTTCATGGAGGTAGACTGGTGAAGTTTGGGTAAACTTCCTGAAAGGTCAAAGGTCAATGAACTTCACCCAAAAATTGGCTAATTTTAAACAAACTTGATACAAGGATGGATTTAGACAGACTGGTTAGATTGGAAATCAAAGAAGTAAGAGGTCAAAAGTCATTGAACATTGCCAAACTTGGCTAAACTTGGAAAAACATAATGTGATGTTTTCATTTCACATAGGAGCAATGGTACATTGCCCACCAAACAGACACATTTTCTGAGAATAGCAAAGAGGCGGAGGCATATTTATCGACTGCGTGGCAGTCGAATTGCTCTAGTTAGTGTATGAAGAGCATTATTGACCTCAAATTGACGTACTGGCATCTCTCATTGACCACAGATACCAGGCCGGCTTCTTCCGGCTGAGGAGGAGGCAGCGGGTGCGCCCACCAGTGACCCCACCCCAGGAACCCCAGCCAGAGCCCCCTAGGGAGCGGGACAACACACCCGAGGGCGGGGCTGCCGAGACTGCAGACGCTCAGGTCAGCACAGTCTCCCACCCTATCATACATGTCGTCCCATGATGCACTGCGCAGCGATATCTCAATTCTTTTTTTGGAGTCAAGTCCGCTGCTGGTCTAGTGTAATAGTGTATGAGTTATTAAGCAGTGGTGCGTAATGGGATGACTTAATCGTATATGTGGTATGGAGAATTTAACAGATATAGCATCCTTAGGTTAATAAAGAAGATTTTGAGAAAAAAGCATCCTAATATATCAGTGAATTTGTGGTAATTTTGTTGATCAAGAAAAATAATAGCCCTCTCACACTAAGAGTTAAGAGGCTGCTACATACCCCGTCAGTTAACAGACCTTATGAATATTTGCTATTTTCAGATAACATTGTAAAACGTTGAAAATGCATCTTGATTTTCATGAAGCTGTGAGAAATCTTTTTTTTTTATTAGATGTATGTTATCCAAAAGATTTGTTATAGTACAGTATTGAATAACCAGATTTAAATTTAAGTCTTGATCAATGACACATCACATTGAGACGTAATATCATTTTTGCTGTCTTTTATGTCTTCAGGATGAATCAGATGGCAGTACTAGTTCCAGCGATGATGCAGATGGGGGCGGGGCGGAGATGGACGAACCTGCCGAGCCCCCTCCCCCAGGTCTGCTGGCCACTTCCTGGGTCTTCATCTCTACTTTCTTCACCTCCATCGTCCCTCAGGGACCGCCACAGCAGTTCCCCGCCAACTAAAATGGACTGTGCTCATGCATTATTTAAAGGTTCAGGCATGATTAATTCAAACACTATAGGCTAATTTTTTGCATTTAGACACATGATTATAATGTAACAAGGAGTGACGTCACATGAGCGTGTCATGCACGATGTGGGCGGAGCAAGCACCACTCGTAGTGGTCACTCTTATCATTTGGAGTCTCATTGAGAGTGCCTAGTAGTGAATGTTGCACAGGCAAGCCTTTCACTTCAGTCACGCTGTCTTGAACCAGAAACCTGCATAAGGATAATAATGACACAGCTTATGGACGCTTACTTCATTACGTCAGTGGATCTCCTCAACAGTTGACCTCTGATGCTTGTTGAAAGATCATTGTAAAGGATCTCCTCAAAATCAAGATATGTGCCATCTTGAAAGAACTTATGTGGAACATGCATTGATACCAGTGGGTTTTATTTGATGGATTTTATTGATGTTTATTCCATTCAGCACATATCATTTGTCATCTTGAAAGTGAAATGTGGATTAGACTGTCACAGGAAAATGGGCATCTTTGTACTTTTTTATGATTATCTCTGTCACAAAGAATATCCAAAATAAATTATTAGTCAAGGGAAGAACAGATATGGTGAAATGTATGAAAAAGGTTTTTTTTGTACTCATGATTGCTTCCAATGTTTCATAACTCATGAACATATCAAAAAAATGATTTTCTACAATGCTGTGATTCGATATATATGCTGTATTAGGAAAAGTTCTGGTAAGAGTCAAGTTGTTTCATATACTCTGGTGCCTTTTTCTTTGGCAAGATTGTAAAAGTTTGATAATCACAGACATTGTATATACCGCAATACCGGTACAGGCAAAGTCTCACATCCACTCTTCATTATTCATAGAATATACTTTCAGAGATGTACAAGGTGTATGTGATCAATTTTGCTCAACTGCATGCATGATTTTCCTGTATATCTTAAGAACTGTACTTTACAGAGTGAAAAAGATTCTTAAAAAGGATCTAATTTGGAATACTTATTTATTACATCTTCATGGTAACTTTGTTCATTGTTATGTGAAAATGATAAAAATCATGAGCCAAATTTGTGAAAATATGCTGTTGTGGTTAGAAAATATGTGAGAGCTTAGGAAGATATTTAACATATTAGTGGAGTTGTGAGTTAGCTACAGATTAAGTTTTTATTTGCAGTTACGCATTACTGATGGACTATATGGAATTAGACTTAATGAAATGTACCTTTTATATCAGTCACTGCATTTTGCATTTGATATTATTTAATTAATTTGATAAGTGAAATGAGCAGTTGAATATTGTATCTCATGTGGCGTGAATGACAGCATACAGAAATAACTGAAAGATTGTGCATAATCTTACGCTGCGCGACATTCCATGTTTTAAAGTGTGTAGAGCTTTGTGTTTGCTTTAAACAGTGATAAGTACACGAGTGTTGTTAAGGATGAATATTATTTTTGTTGCAATGTTTTTTTCTCATGAAAAAACACAGAAAGCAAGTTCCAGAATCCCAAGGCAATGAAGAGAAAAAAAGTATATCAAACAGATAATTTCAAAGCTCTCTTTTGGATAATTAAGTATATTTTCACTTTTGTTTACATTTTCTGTGTGCATACTTTAAGATAACATTTTCAAAAAGAGTTTTGTTTCTCTTCTGGTAAGATATAGCTTCCATGGAGTTTGTTCTTATTTCCCTCTGTTTTATGTCGGTACATTATGTTCATGTTGTTGTTTATGAAAAGTTAACTTTGATACATGGTCATCTAAGTTCTGCTTCTGGTAGTATGAAGGGAAGGAGAAGAAAAAAATCCTGTTCTTACATATATGCACAAATAAGAGAATTTATGATTTTCCTTGATTAAGTTGTTTTCCACATTTTTACATCAACAGCATATTGCCAACATACATATAGAGAATTTTGTGTGGTTTACTTGTTATTTGTTAATCTGGTGAGTTGTCATTATGGTGAGGGGTTGACCCCAAGGTGTATATGTGTTATTTAAGAAATTTGGTTTGGGGCAAAACCAATGTATTTAGGTATGTGTTGTGTGGTACACTTATGTTGTCTCCCTTACCCTGTATTTAATGTCTTAACACAAGATGAAGAGTTTCTTACAAAATGTTACACAGTTTTCATGTATCCAAATATACTCAACGCATCAGTACAGTTATGATTTTGCTTACATCATTTATGCATTTACATTATCATTTCTGTGTGCAATGGTGGTGGAAGTCTTAATTTCAAACCAACAAACATACAAACATAAACAGAAAATGATAGTCACAGGAAAAAATCTTGGAAGAAGCAAAGTGGGATTGTAAAATACCTGGGAAATAATCCCTTTCTTGAATATTGTTCTGTGCATTTAAGCCAAGAGGCCCATTATCATATCCTGTCAAAAAGATTAAGAAGATTCCAATTCATAACATGAGGTATTAGAGTATAGAATATTTTATTAATGCAAGAACAGGAGTTACATGTAGTGTGGTTTGTATTGCATGACATGTATTTACATGTACCAATCTAATTTGATGTGCGTGTTAACAAACACAGTATCTATATTGGCATGTTTCTTTATCTGAAAGAAGTGTTTGCATGAAGATGGTGAAACATTTGATTTGAGGAATGAATCGATATTGACTCAATCCAAGGTGAAAACTTTGTGTTTTCTTACACCTTTATTGATATTTCATTCAAATTCAGAGCATTTCCCCCAACACAATTGTTTTCTTTTGGAGTCACTGTCAATCATGCGCATCTAGAATTCTGGTGTTTGTATGTGTTTGAAGATTTGTGCATCTTTTGAGCAGATAATCTCTCATTAGTGACTGCCTGCAGCAGCATGCGATGCTGAATTTAAGGAATTTACCAGTAAGCATGGTATGATCTGCAGGTTATGTATCAAGTTACGTAAGTTCACCTTTGATGTGTAATTTAGATCAACATGTTAAGGACTCAATCATCATGTGCCACTGACATGATTTTTGCTTTGTGTGGCAGAATTTACAGGAAGAATTTGAACAGATCTTAAATTTCTGTGCCAAGTGCAAGTATATTCTGACCTTCAGACCGCATTACAAAGACTAATTTCATAAATACATGTACTTACACAACCCTTTATTTGAATTCTAGCCAGAAAAAAAATTCTGATTTTTTTTTTTTTTTCAACTCGGTCCTTTGTAATTGTAAAGTCATGTGACCTTATTTTCATACTTTGTTTTTTTTTCTGAGGTTATAAAATTCAGTTTGTATGTACATAAAATATTTTAAATAAAATGGCTATATAATGAACAACATGCAAAGAGTCAGTGTGATGCTTGTTGTGTGCTTAAGAGAGTACAAATTGCATATCAGCTTGTAATAAATGAAATGTAATCAGTGAGTAATGAAATCAATCCATACATGAAGACAACATGAAGCAACACAAAGGTCTTCAAGCATCATTCATTTAATTAGTCTCCATGTGCATATCAAACACCACTGAAACCTAGACTGATGATGCTAGTATTACCTCAACCTAAATTAAACAAACATTGTTGCCAATCCAATGCATCGATAATACTACAGATTGGCTACACTGTCACTCACCGACTCGTAACCGATTGTCAAATATTAATTTGATAATAGAGTTTTGTCAGATAGAGTCAGAGGTCACCTCTACAAAGTCCTGAATCTGAATCTCGGTTTTACATCACTCTATCCGTATACACAAGAATATCACGTCACAATTTCCAGAGTTTTAAATAATTCCCCCTCCCCCCCCCCCCACCACAATAACACAGCCATCAGCAATATTTTATGTCTCACAAATCATTGCTATTCTAGAATTGGCAAGTATTGGAGATAACATTTGATACGCTTAAGATCGGTGGAACACTACATTGAATTATTATAGGTTAATTCAGCATAACATGTCCACTTACAGTAAGAAAACAGACATTATCATTTAAAAACATCTCAGCAAAAATTAGGAAATTATATATTCATATCTCATATCAGTACCAAATGCAAACTTATCATTTGTATCATGAGATGTATCTCAGCAGTAGCTACCAAGATATTTGAAGAAGTCATTAAGAGTAATATGACAACAAACTATGACATTGTATTACGAAAAAGGTACAAATCATCTTTAAAGTCGATAAAACTGATGAATGGTCCCTTTGATTCCACTGAGAAGAACATATCAAAACTGTACTGATCAGGTCTCTCACCATTAGAAACACAATTACAATGACAAAACATTGAAACAACCACCTATCACTACATGTTTTTTGAGCAATATTTTACTTCTACTTCTTCGATGCTTTTATAAATCGTTCTCTTTTTTGTCTCCACTGGAAGGGATGCTACATGATTCGATGTTTTTGTTTCTGCAAGAATTCAGCATGGCTAGTTGATGAAATCTCTGTAACCCTCCAGTGTCAAAGTGCTGCGCATCAGGATTTGTGTGCATAGCGGTACACAAAGGGTAAAGGCTTCAGAAAGCTGTTTGAAGACTCTACTAGGAAATGATGGGATATGTGAGAAGATTAAGCAACTGCTCAAAAAGTATCAGAATCTTTCGCTATGAAAGATACCTACCTCTGATGACTGTTTTGTACACTGACGTGACATTGCTATTACTGAAAAACGCAGTCAAATGCTAGCTTAAGGCAAGCAAAAAGTGTTGAGCTAAAACTGAAATGTAATGTTTCCAGAATCAAGCAATTGCTTGCGCTTGCTCTTTTCTTGACTAGCAAATGCTTGTGAATGAAGTAATTCTTCATACCATGTAAAAGGAAAAGTCATCCCATCGTGTAGCCACGAGCGGAGTTTGTTTGCAGTCATGTTTCCGGTCAAGTGTACAAGTGTACAAGCGGAATGCGGACACAACTGCAAAAACAAATATCTGAATATCCCTATATGGCACATACGGCAAGCCTTTCCCCTATGAGCAGTATGGTGAATCCTAGCATAGTAAATTGCTACTTGTTATGCTTACAGCCCATTGTGACGCATCAGGTTTTCCCCCCAGCCCAAGTTCCAGCCTGTGGGATTAGTACTTTTTTTCTACCCTGTGATCAAAGCTAAGGGCTGGACACACAGACTAGCCAGCCTCTCTTCACCTCTCTGTAGGAAAGAAGGAAGAGGAAAGGGTACTGCCTAGTCTTTGTGTCAAGACTCAGACTCAGTTGTGATGACAGTCCTGAGTCTGCACTACCATGTGATCAAAGCTAAGGGCTAGACACAAAGACTAGCCAGTCTCACTTCACCTCTCTGTAGGAAAGAAGGAAGAGGAACGGGTACTGCCTAGTCTATGTGTCAAGACTCAGTTGTGATGACAGTAGGTCTACTGAGTTTGTGCTCATGCACTTCAGAGTGGAGAACCTAGTTTACTCATCTCCACATCATTGACTTTTTTCATGTAAATACATCAACTTAAAGACAGGATGTCCATTTTGAAGGTCAAAAAATAAAAAAATGTAAATACCACGTAACATGGAAGAAGATACTGTATCAGAACTACCCTCCCAATAATAGAACTCGAAGCAGACATTAAGGAAAATCATAGCAATCACTAGCTTAAGAGGAGGTTTTGGAGCGGGTCGTGCGAAACCTATAGCCGAGAGAGCCGTTAAGCAATATTATAGCGATCACTAGATTTAGAGGAGGTTTTGGGGCGGGTCGTCCGAAACCTATAGCCGAGAGACTGTAGACCACTGTCTGCATTGGTCCGCTCCACAGTGTATGCATTAAATGGGAGCATGCCCAGCACTGCATGGCAGATCACACACCGACAGGGGCAATATGATTGTGAATGTAGACTACGGCCGCTAGGTTTCAAACGTATGTATCAATAATTTTTCACTTTGCCTGAAAAAATTCAGGAGGCTTTGACTGAAATTTCACACAAAGTCATGTTATTGTTAGGGTATACTGCTGATTCCTGCTGAGTTTCATGACTTAAGCAAATGGGACACCCTGTCTTTATTAGGTGCAATTGGTTACCCTTAAGAGATACATTAAGCAGAAAATTTTAGTCACTAGGGCGGCTCTCACAAAGCTAGTATCCTGTGAAACTGGTTAATCAATTTCTAACTCAAAACAGGCTCAATAAATGTACTATGACTACTTTAATTACATCATGTTTTATTTTAGACAATTCAAGACAATGCAAGCATAGGGGACCAAAGAAACACATGCAATGGGCTACTGTTGAAATTCTGATGTTCATTATCCATTTGACAAGATTCAATGATGAAAATGTCCTAAATATACATGTGACATATCAAATGTGTGAACTACTCACACACCAATTATTATAACCTGTATAAAACATGAAGTGACAATACATCAAACCAAGAAAAACAAACTGTTTAATCCCCATGAACCAAGATGTGCATTTACATAAACTTTCTCCTTGTACTCTCAACAATACAGGTGATGAGAAGCATACTACAGTGTGAAAGAAATAAAAATGTGAAGAAAAGTGAGGAATAATAATGGTACCAAGCAACAAGCTTATGTAATGACTGAAGTGTCTAGCTTACAAGTGAGGGATGAACATGCATTAGGTCTATGAACAAGGAATAAAAGCAATTCTCATAGTGAGAGTTGTTCACGCTGGCAATCTATGCACACTCTGTTTTAAATTTGAACTACAAGCTTGAACAGGGACGTGTAAAAACAACACATACACAAAAAGTGTCATACATTGCCTCTAAAATCTATTTTCAAATTGCGAGTAAGTAAGTAAGTGGGCCTCTATCATTCGTACTGAATAGAATACACTCGGTTTATCAACATCCCTACTGTCATACCTGAACAAAAAGCACACATCTCCCATGCAAAGCGAACACGTACGTAAAAGAGGGAAACAATCATCTTCTGCTGTCAGTATCCACACTCACAACCAATCAAATTTCAGGAGGCCTATTAACATGTCATGAGAAATTATACTGCTACATCCTGTTGTCATAGCTGAGGCATCAAAAGACTGTGTATGGGACTGAAGGGTAGAAAAACCTGTTCACACTGCGCAGTAACTGTGGCCGGCTGTGCCTATTACTGATGAAACATCAAGCCTCCGTTTGATCCTTTCACTACCAAACACTGGTATGTGTATGACAATTGCAATACAGTTTGTTGCCGATGGGACTGAGAAGGCTAAGGACATTCCGGATCCAAGAATTACGATGTAGCAAAGATGTTATTATTTCACAGACTCTTGATGCAAGATCTGATGATGTGTCAAGTGTACCTCACTGTTGGGGTCAATATAAAATATCCTCAATGCTGTTGATTGTGTTCCTAGTGTGCACTGCGATTCAGAGCACTTAGTTAATACCATATTGTGTTTCAGTGGACCAAATGCAGTGATATGCACAGCGCTTAGCCCATCCTCTACCAAAACAGGATCAAGATGGCCTGAAATGATTCAGGTTATCAGCTTAGCTCAATGCTGTGATTCATTGCCACCCCTTGAAGTCTTCTGACTGTCCATCGGCAGCAGGCTTGGTGCTCTTGATGCAGTATTGCTCAGTGTTCAGCGGTCTGGGTCGCATTGTCTCTGACTGACTTGGGCTCGTAGTTCACCAACTGCTGTCCCACCAGGTACCTGCCAAGAGATCCGCAACAATGTCAATAGATGACCTTCAACTACTTCTGTGCCAAATGAACTAATTACATTGCCCTTTTACTAAAATCTAGATGACTACAGTGACATTGTCTAGTGGCACATAAAGATTTTTGCCCAAATATGTCCGAAATGCGTAAGACCTAACTATATAAATCGGTGAGCAGACAAGCGTAAGGAGACACAACAAATGACCAACCATCGCGATTCTCACACATAAAAAATCCCAACCATCCTACATCCAAGGGCAATGACTTGTCCACATTCATTATTCCATGTCATAGAATATGAACCTGATATGTACGAAGCTTACTTGTCGTTCTTGATGTGCTCGTAGAGCTTCTTGAACTGCTTGGCTTGGAAGATGACGAGGGAGGCGCCTACGATGGTGGAGACGATCAGGGGGTAGATGCGCCGAGCCATCTGGTGGTTGGTGTCTTCATCAAAACCTGCAGGGGGGGGGAAGAGGGGTTATTATGGATCAGCAAAGTTAGGGTAGCCTTTAGAGATAAGTCATGAAACTCGACATGGATCGGTTGTATACCCAACGATTAAAATACATGTAGTCAAAAGTGTCGCAAACCCTTTCGACACCAGTGAAAACTGTCATAGTGTACGTTTGAAACACCCCTTATCTTACCGACCGTCTTCACCTATTTACCGTATTGCACAGGTCATATAGGGGCTCTGCTCGGATCGACGCATCACTCACCAAAGAGGGGGAATATGCCGACAGCGAAGGTGTAGGGGGCAGTAAGAGCTACCAGCAGGCAGACAGTGACGGGGAGGGCAAGGCGGCGGGTGATGAAGGTTAGGTTGAGCTGTCTGAGTCCATCCTGGTACACCTGCTCCAGGACATCCTTCAGCCACCAGCTGGGTCCCATCATCGTCAGGGCACACAGGATCTTAGCTTGCAGGACGCCCAACGCCCAGTCCTGATGGTGACAGGGATGTATCAATATTATATCCTTCATGTGATGTGTCCCTGCATACTGATTGGTGAAAAGTGTCTCGAGAAAGAGATCGGAGAGGAGAAGACACCTATTTCCTGATGTAATGATGGAAGGAGTTGCCTTTTCCCATCTTGTCTTGATATGCTTGTTAACAGATGAATTTACTTGCTGTTTATTTTCACTTTGGCAGACAGCCAGAATGCACACTGGGTGTGCGCAAACAATCCCCAACTTGCATTAGGAACTTCCACGAAGGACACTCTCAGATACCAATTTGCCCCTCCTAAGCACCTTCTAACTTGGGAGGAATTTCGAAATACAACCCCCAACTCTCCACCCCTGGGGGGTATTTCACCAAGCTGTTCATAAGCTACGAACGACTATGTGCAAGACTGGTGACCTGTTCATGTACTTCATTAGATTCTAAATAATTTTGATGCCCATCAGCTTCAATTGAAATCTGATCTTTGTAAATCAAAATTCTTGTTGCTAACGAGCATCTGAATACAAAATTAATGACCTGTAAAAATTTGATTAGGATTGTTGGAAAGCAACTTCCACTATGTTAGAACAGGAACAATTTAGGGTATCCCATTTAGCACAAGAAAAGGTCACCACTCATGTGTAAAGTCATTCATAGCTTACGAACAGCTTGGTGCAACACCCCACTGGTTTACTTCCATCAGATGTTTGACCTCAGGAATGATACCTTACCTGTCTGAGGAAGAAGACTGGCGTCTGATCCAGCTGTACCCGCTGAGGGATGACCACCACCAGCTCAAAGAGCAGGCCCAAGAGGAGAGGCACCACGCCCAGCAACATCACGGCAACCAATACCGACTTCCAGGCCTTATGGTGGGCGGGGAGAAAGGGAGAGAAAAAATGTGAGATGGTGTCATGTGATATTAATCACCTCAAATCATATTATCCACTTTTATGACCACTTTCCATTAAGCTTTTGACCCTGCAGTTTATAGCACCCAGAAGACTCTTCCGAAAATACTGTAAATGTGACGTAGGAGCATGCATTTGGTGTAGAAAATACAATTTATATATTTGCAAGGATACGAGTCCTTTTAAATCCAAGAAACTGTCCCTATTCGATACACTACGATTCTTAACTTTTGTTTTCTTATTATGAAAATCAGTATGAATACAGCGCATATCAGAGAAAGAAACATACAGAAAGAGAGAACCAGACAGTCAGAGCTCAAACCACCAGAGTTATCTTTGAGTCGTAAGATCCTAGCAGAGAATAAATTTACTTCAAGCTATAACGGATCACGTCTCCAAGTCCTCTGAACACTGAAGCTCAAAGCGCGCACACACACACACACACACACACACACACATACACACACCCACAAACACATACACACACAACGGTCATAAGTCATACAAGGTCACACAAGGTCACAAAGTGTCCTTATTTCTCACCAGGGCAGCATATTCCTTGACCTTGTGTAGCAGCAGCTCAACGCCTTGCGGCATCCAGGTGGCCAATACGGTGCCCACCCTCATGGCCAGCCAGCACACATAGAGCCCACAGGCCCCCGTGTAGAGCTCATGGACGGTGGCCCCGGGCCCCACCCACAGCCCCATGATACGGCGGCCCAGGAGCACAGGCAGGGTGAGGCAGGCAAGGCTGGCTAGCAGAAGGGTCAGGCATAGCAGCACTACCAGCAACACCACCTGTTGAGGGAGGGGGGAGGAAGGGGGTGGAGCTAGGTCACAAAAGTCAATAAATTACAGAAGGGTCTCGGGTGTTCACTGGTACTCTCCATGGTAACAAGAAATATAAGCAGAGAAAAAGAAGACTAGGCGAGGACCTTTTATCTACTCCTTGCAGGGCATAGGCATTACCTAAGATTGAATCCTGCAAGTCATAATCCATGTGAAAATGCACACTCACAAATAAGTGGATATTTAGGAAGTCATTTCTTCACGATACTAGAGGGTTTGAACACCTACCACATACCAGTAATGTATTAATTACATAAAGAGACTGTGAATAATTATCAAGTAATGTTTTCATAATACAAGAGAGTGTGAACACCTTTAGTAATGTATTCATGATACAAGAGAGTGTGAACAACTATCAAGTAATTTTTTTCATGATACAAGAGAGTGTGAACAACTATCAAGTAATGTATTTATGATACAATAGAGCATGGAGTCACAAAATAACATACTCATGATAAAAGAGAGTGTGAACAACTATCAAGTAATGTTTTCATGATTCGAGAGAGTGTGAACACCTTAAGTAATGTATTCATGATACAATAGAACATGGAGTCCCGCAGCAACATACTCATGATAAAAGAGAGTGTGAACAAGTATCAAGTAATGATTTCATGATACAAGAGCGTGTGAACTCACCCTGAGGTGGAAGATCTGAGGCCTGTTGTACGGCTCAAAGTGAGTGGGCTGCCTGTTGTTGATCATAGCGTGATGGGCGGCGTGAAGCCCCCCTCCTATATCAATGGGCTCCTCCTGGTCCATCACATGCACCACTTCCTCCACCCCTTCTCCCTCCTCCTCCTCCTCCTCTTCCTCTCCATCGACAAGTCCATTTTCTCCCTCTCCATCATTCACTATGTCCTCGGTAACCATGGTTTCCGCGTCCCTCTCTTCCTCTCTCATCTCGACGTCACTGTCTTCGTGTTCTCGCCTCAGCTGGAGGTAGGGGACCCCACTCTCGCCCCTATAGGACTCCCCTCCAACCGCTCCTTCAACGGGTCCATATTCTGACTTTTCAAGGCTACCATCCACAGGATTGTTTGATTCGGCTGCCTCTGATGTTGCATGGGCTAAGTTTTGATAGGCTGCTTGGATTCTATCCTCACTGTTTTGTAGACTAGTCCTCTCAACATTCACATTCATTTCTGTGTCTTCAGGTATAAGAGCATCAATGATCCCACTGTCTTCATCAATTTCGACTTCCTCCTCTTCACCCTCCTCTTCCTCCTCCTCCCCATCATCTTCCGTTTCATGTTCTGCATTGCCATCATGAAGTTCATCGTTGATCGGTACATCTCCAAGAAGGTATGACCGCAGATCCCTGTCAGCAAAAGCAAATTATTCAACATAGGTCTTTAAAAAAAATTGATTTGCTGCTATAAAATTACCGCAAAGAATCCACATTTTTTAAATTTCATAATTTTGGTGATAATGCTGGAAATGTATGAGCTAAACGGTGAGATATATATATCTAGATACAAGTCCTATATAATAACACCTACCGGGCAATAACATTTTCAAGAGACAAAATTAAATTTGAAAAAACCTAAGTTTGAACAATCATTCCTCTCTTGTTACAATACTGTTATTGATATGTTCAGTATAATTATAAAGCCTATTTTCTCATCTCATTTATTCTGATCATATGCAGTACATCAGATAAAAGGGATCTTTTTATGAGCTACATAAAAAAACACTTGAACTCTTCACCTGCAAATGATTTATTTAAGCCCAATGAATACACACAAAGCCCAATGAGCAGTGGTTTGCCTGGCACATGGAGGGTTAACTTACAGGAGGTATGCAGCCATGATGGTCCAGTATCTGATGAGGTTCTTGAGCCACAGCCTGGTGTGGCCCTGCTCCAGCAAGGCAGGCAGTACCACCTGTAAGAGCAGCAGCTCCAGAGAGAGTTCCGTCACCGCAGTGTCCCTACACACAAACAAGCAACATTCATTCAATTCTCCCTATTGCATATAGCTGATATAAAGCGATATTACTTTGCGTTACCGATATCTGATTGATTGCTTCTGGGACGTATTCTTCCAGTTTTGCGGCGCGCCATATTATGGTATAATATACAAACATTTCAAAATGCACAGAACTCATCACTTCAAACCTCGTAAAACTCGCTTCTTACACAAGCAATCATGGATCGACCTGATGACCAATTCGAAGAATGTCTGCGGCGCGATTACAGATTGGAAAATAACATTGTTATTCGCGAGATTATAACTAGATTTCGACATGATATAGTGTATGACTTCGGAGTGTAATGTGCAGAAAGCATACAGAAAGAAAACGCGCGTTACATAGAGCAATTGGAATTTTGGAATGGCACATCACTGTGCTTTTCAACCTTTCTCTCAGGCTAGGAGTGATCCCTCAAGAATGGCAGCAGGCAAGGGTAACACCTATTCAGAAAGGTGGGGGGACAAGGACTGTGTGAATAATTACCATCCTTTATCTAATAAACTGGTCATCAACTCACCCAGACAGGTGCATGTGGTAGGGCAGGAAGGTGGGCAGCAGCCTCCTGACCAGACTGACCGGCAGCCAGACCATGAGCAGGACCACGGAGCCGAAGACGATGACGGAGAGGACGAAGCGGCGGGCGTGGCGGTGGACGGGGAGGTGGATCATCTCTTGGATAGGGTTGAAGTCCGGGTCATTGAGGTTTCGCAGGAACCACAACACACCCGGCCGCAACACCTGGGAGCAAACATGAAATTGATTATTTATAATGATATAATTTTGTCTGGCACTCTAAAAGGGATAGTTTACCCTGAAAATATGTTAGGTTCCATAAAAGAAGAAACATGAAAGAAACATATTAGTGAAGATTTGACAAAAGTTATGACGTTTTAAAATTTCAATTTTGTGTCGTCATATGTGAGGTGCTCTCCCATACGTTGTATACAGAATAATTCCATAAATTGTTCTTATTCTGCTTTTGACAACAGGTATGTGTGCAAAAACATATTTCTAATGATGTACCAAATGCACAGGTAAAAGGATACATAACTTTTTGAGAAAATGCACATTTTCGAAAAAAAAAAATTGTACACAACATATGGGAGAGCATCTTGCACGTAGTGTTACAATATCAAAACTGAAAAAGACCATAGCTTTCTTATCCTTTGACGGATTTTCATCAAGCCTTCACTAATTTTTTTTTTCATGTGTCTCCTTTCATTAAAACCAACGTAATTTCAGGGTGAACTATCCATTTAATGCCTCAGAAATACCACTTGTAGGCTTATCAGCCTTCTGGGGGGGGGGGGGGGGGGGGCACAAGGGGTCAGCATTCGCTCATCCATTTCCCAGCGTAGGCTCTCTGTCCACTCCATTGGGTTTTCACCCTGCTCTTAATCAAGAAGTGAAGTGGCATCTGTAACATGCTTTAGTGTGGCTCTCCTATTCACAGGACCTCCACTAAATATCCTATCTGTTGGTTTCCCCTCAGAGACGGAAGGCGCAAAATCACAAGCTGGCTCTTTTTCAAGGATTGGTTCAGCCTTTAACAGCAAATTTCTGCAAATTCTTGCATTTTTTGCAAACGTAAGCTTCTTCTTCTTCTCTTTTGTCTGGGATGATATTGGGTTTCTCAACAGATATTTCAAATAAGATTCATACAAATAATTATGCATAAACAAGACTAGCTGGCAACACATGAAAGGGCAATGTACAGTTGAGGAATGCAAAAGAATAAAAATACCTCTCGAAGCAGCAGAATAAAGGAAGCGAAGTAGAAGACGTAAGCCATGCCAACCAGCCAGTGCAAGAATGTTGCAGTACCAGGTGCAGAGTTGAAGCCTTGCAGACGCTCTTGTATGGACACATCGAACAGCGACTGGACAAAAGGGGGAAGGTTTTATTTTATTCATTCATTCAATCATTTATTTATTCAGTATTTTTCATATAGGGTGGCCCCACTTGTACTGTTCTCCCAGGGGGCTCTGTGTAGAAATTGTCCAAGTATGTCCATGATAACATGATAGGACTGTTAATATAATGCCTTACATGCTTCAAATAATTCCCCTGGATTGCATTTTTTTTTAAATCCCCCCAAAACTCACCAGAGAGCAAACATCCAGCCACCAGCCACAGATGAGAGGGAAAACACCAATCTCCAGGACAACCAGCAGAAAGACTTTCAGTACCACGTAGCATAGGCCAAACAGACGGCCTGCCTGGAAAAACTTCAGCAGTCGACTGCAACTCTGTGGTCATTTACTTAAGGAAGAAATGTAGGTCTTTGTTTGCATATTCTATTAAACCTCTTTTTAAAATAAAAACTTAAATATTGAGGTACAAAAGGAGTACTTGAAACATCACATTTGCAAACAGCTTGCATTCAAAATCAATAATACATTATGTAAGACTTATCTCCACCCCTTATCTTTGGAATAACCACGGTTAAAATTTATATATACAATTTGTCATCAAAATTATCATAATATTTTTTGGACATTACTGGCAGTTGACATTTCAAGTCTAACAGACCTGACTCACAATCTAATCCCTTCAATTAGCACATATGATAGCAAGTTTGAAGTCTGCCGACGGTCTACAAGACAACACATATAAACAGAAAACTTCAAAATATGACATCTTTAATCAACTCGAAGCAGAAGCATGATAACTCCTTAATTTACATAAAGAACATCTATGAAGTAGTGATAAATGAAGCCTCCTTGCACGTGTTATATCACAATGGCAACTACAGGTAAGAAGTAGTGGTGATAAAGACAACAGACCTGTAATAAGTGTATTGCCATTCTGTCATGACTATTGGTCCCATTCTTGTACGATTTCAGGATCCCAGAAAAGAGTCATCTTAAAATTCCCCCTATCGTATAAAGCTCTCTGAATCTGACCTAACTTCCGGTTCTGAACGCACGATTTCTTTCTGTATGCTTTCTGCACATTGAACTGCGAAGTCATACTATATATCATGTCAAAATGTAGTCATAATCTCGCAAATTTTATTATTTTATTTTCCAATCTATAACTTTTTATATGATATGTTGGATTCTTCTGCAAAGCAGCCCAATGCTGGGCGGATGATGCCAAACAGCGAAATTATGAAAAATATCCATGGATGAGGAACGTGAAGAAATGTTCCTTCATTTACCAGTTGTAGGAACATTTCTTTCACTAGAAAAGTCCTTTAATCTCAACACAGAATTCTCCAAAATTGGTTATCAGGTCAATCCATGTTTGCTTGTGTAAGAAGAGGTATTATGATTTTTACGAGGTTCAAAATGACAATTTCTGTGCCTTTTGAATGTTCGTATACTTTACCAGAATATGGCATGCCGCAAAACAGGAAGTATACGTCCCAAAAGCAATCAATCAGTATCTGTATCACAAAGTAATATCGCTGAATATCAGCTATATGCGATAGGGAAAATCAATAAAATCAACTGAAATCAGGACCTGAAGATGACGAAAGAACAGTTCTTCCTTGATTACGGCCTGTAAAATGACCACTTCTACCCGCTACCTTTACTGGAGACTTGATGTTTCTGACTGAAAGGATACATGGCAGAGAATGAGGAGTGCTGCCAGACATATGTAGCCAAGCATGGTGGTGATCAGTCCCTCAAAGTGAGTCTTCTTAATGGCCTCCTGCCACCCCATCAGAAGAGTACTGATACCACCAATGTGGTATGGGCAGAAGGCTGTGCAAGGGGAGGCATAGAGATGGAGAGGAGGAATGCGAGAGGAAGGTAGAGAAAAAGGAAAGGGGAGGGAGAAGGGGGAAAGGGAAAAAGAGAGAGAAAAACCAAAAGAAAGGGAGAAAGGGAGGAAGAGATATTATTATGATTTGCTTTAAGTGTTACAGTAGTCACATCTTATGTATAGTTTCCATGTATGTTGGTCAATCCCCTTCATGTTTCCTAAAAGGGCATTTAGATGCAAGTGTAAATTGTGCTATAAAAGAAAGGAACACCATTTCTTAAAATCTTAAATAGATACTGATATCATTAGATTTATATTTTTAAAGCGAATAAAGGGACAAAAAGGACAAGGCATTAGCAATATTGTGTCTCGCCCACTTGCGAAAATAACCAGAAATATCGCGATCTCCGTTGCTATGCAAAAGAATTGTATCCCTGGCTGATTGTGAAATATCTGCCATAGAATGTAACATTCCATAAATGAGAAGGGCTATTTCACGCAATGCTACTTCCTATATCTACTCCCCCTCCCCCACCTTCCCCCTTCTTTGAGATGGTATAAAAAGCCTCCACCAAGTTCTATTAGATTAGACAAAGACAAAACAGGATGATAATCAGTTGCACAATAGAGGCGAAGTAAAATAGTGACTTTGAATAAATTTGCATAAATGTGCATGAGTAATGTTTGCCTAAATCTACATCAGTAATGCTCACACATGCTCACACAATTCTGTGCACAAGTTAGGAAGCCTTCACCAAGAGTCTTGCAAGTAAACTTTAATGTATGACCTCAAATGACCTTTGACCTTATCATGTGACCTCTTACAGCACAATAACATGCAGGTGCCCCCAGTGCATCCATCATCCAAGTTTGATTGCCATTGTAGCAACATGTGATGAGTTATGTGTGATAAGAGAGTCTTGCAAGTAAACTTTAACATATGACCTCAAATGACCTTTGACCTTATCCTGTGACCTCCAACAGCACCATAACATGAAGATACCCCCAGTGCATCTATGACCCAAGTTAGGTTGTAATCCAAGCAACCTATGTGAAGTTATTTGTCAAAAGAGAGTCTTGCAGGTAAACTTTAACGTATGACCTCAAATGACCTTTGACCTTATCCTGTGACCTCCAACGGCACCATAACATGAAGGTACCCCCACTGCATCTATGACCCAAGTTAGGTTGTAATCCAAGCAACCCATGTGAAGTTATTTGTCAAAAGAGAGTCTTGCAGGTAAACTTTAACATAGAAAAAGAGAGTCTTGCACATACTCTTTAATATATGACCTCAAATGACCTTTGACATCATCACATGACCTCTGACAACACCATAACATGAAGATATCCCTAGTGCTTCTATCAACCAAGTGTGGCTGCCATTGCTGTAACAGTTGCCAAGTTATGGATCATAAGAGAGTCTTGCAGGTAAACTTTAACATTTGTGACGGACGACGGACGGACGACGGACGGACGACGGACGGACGCCATTTGGATCCCTTAGTCTCGCCTTCACCTCCGGTGGGCGAGACAAAAACTGTCCATTGTTTAAGATTTAATGTTATTGAAAACAATGGCCAATGATGTCCGATTGCCATGACCATAATAAACAACAACAATATAATCAATACTCCAGGCGTCTGTTGAATAACACTTTTATTGATGGCAACTATGCTCCCAATGGCAACTTCTATGGAAACCTTGAATTTAATTGGCTGTCAAGTGATGTTACCCTGGTAGTTACCATTAATGGAAAGTTTTATGCAAGGGGGCCCAGTGAAGTGCTTACCGAAGAGGAAGATGAAGAGGGCATTTAGCACGGTGACCCAGTAGACGTTCTCCAGGAAGACCAGGGAGCCGTCCAGCCCCAGCAGCTCCTCCCAGGTTAAGGCCTCGGCAGCCCGGTCCCACTCCAGCGCATTCCAATTGATGTCATCTACAGAAAGAAGTATCAATAGTTCTTAAACCTTCTCAGTCTCAGTGGCATGCATGTGTAATATATCCATAGGGTTTTCATAGCTTGGGATAGAGAGGGTTAAAAGTAGAGTAGCTCTTTTAAAAAAAGTCATGAAACTAGAAAACAAATCAAAAGTATTCCCTCATGATACCATGGATAAAATCTCACCATCATAGCTTCACAAACCTTTTCAGGAACAGTGAAAAGCTGTATCTTTGAATCACCCCATTTTGTAGCGACCATAGTCTACATTCCTACACCGTATTGCACAGGACAATAGGTCGGTTGCTACGAGACCACTAGGGTATGTTGATAGAAGAATAAAATGCTTACCATGGCCGGCATTATCATCTGCCTGGTTGTTGGCAGCTGGCTCTGGGTCAGCTTCATGCCCCTCCACCCCACCTCCTGCTCCTCCTCCTGCTCCAGCTCCTCCATCTCTGCCTCTTCCTTCATTCTCTGCTCCTCCCTCAGCTCTCTGCTCTTCTCTGTCCAGTCCCCTGCCCTCCTGCCTGGGAGCGTTGTTGGCTGCTTGGCCGTTCCTCTGCCTCACACCCCCATTATTCTAGCAATTGAATTGATTTGAACTTTTCATTTCATTTATTTAAGTGTATAACATTTTGCCCATTCATGAAAACGTCACTCACAAAATGGAATACTGTTGATACGACATTCATGAAATTACAAAACGTGCTAGATTTTTGGTGACACATAACTATCATACCAGCAAAAGAAAATTTGGACACCACAAAGCAAAAAAGAGGATCTATAAATACCAATAGAGCCTCTGTTAAAAAAAAAAAAAAAAATCCTCATGGAGAACAATGCAATTCGAGGACATGAGTCTTGAAAAGTAGCCCCTGCAAAATTATATGTTTTTCCTTGGTCCATACAAAGGTTTTATATTCAAAATGCATGCAATCAACAAGCATTACCCCTGGTTAAGAGTGTGTTTGGGGGTGGATATGGAGGAGTAGGGCTAACTAATTCTCAATGCCGCATATAAGGAAAAGTTGTCCAATAATGCACCGTGCAGCCACATTTGGATTTTGTTTGTCATGTATGCTTCGTCTAGTGTTCTAGTGTATGAGACCAGAAGCGGACCTGACTGCAAAAAAGGCTGGATGTCGCTGCATGGTACATTATGGTGCGATTTCCCCTCATATATGCATAATGAACTAGAGCAATTCGACTGCCACGCAGTCGATAAATATGCCTCCGCCTCTTTGCTATTCTCAGAAAATGTGTATGTTTGGTGGGCAATGTACCATTGCTCCTATGTGAAATGAAAATATCACATTTTCTTTTTTCAAGTTTAGCTAAGTTTGGCAATGTTCATTGACTTTTGACCTCTTACTTCTTTGACTTCCAATCTAACCAGTCTGTCTAAATCCATCCTTGCATCAAGTTTGTTTAAAATTAGCCAATTTGGGGTGAAGTTTATTGACCTTTGACCTTTCAGGAATTTTATCCAAACTTCACCAGTCTACCTCCGTGAAGTGATACATCTCTGTAACTAGGTTTGGTTTGAATTGAATCATTAGTATTGGATTCAATATGAAAAATATCTATTTGGGGGGCAATTTTTAGCCAATTTTGGCAAAGTTTATTGACCTTTGATCCCTGACCTTTGAGAATTTTCACCAAAAATGTCATCAGTCTAGCAGTGATCCATCTTTGCACCATGGTTGGTATTGCTCCATTGGATTTGGATATATTTTGATAATTATCACTTTGGGGGCAATTTTTAGCTAATTTTTGGCAAATTTCATTGACCTTTGAACTCTCAGGAGTTTTACCTAAACTTTCACCAGTCTACCTCCATAGAGTGATACATCTCTCTACTATGTTTAGTTAGAATTGCGACATTGGATTTGGATTTGGGTTTATTGTGAAAAATATCAATTTTTGCAAAGTTCATTGACCTTTGACCTCTGACCTTCCAGCAATTTCACCAACAATGTCACCAGTCTACCCCCAAGTAGTGATCCATCATTTCACTATGTTTGGTTGGAATTGCACCATTGGATTTGGATTTATTGTGAAAAAATTTAAGTTTGGGGCAATTTCTAGCCAATTTTGGCAAAGTTCATTAACCTTTGACCCCTGAACTTACAGAAATTTTACCAAAAATGTCACCAGTCTATCCACAAGAAGTGATCTATCTTTGTACCATGTTTAATGAGAATTGCATCCTTGGATTTGGATTTACTGTGAAAAAAAGTCAATTTTGGCAAATTTTCACAAATTTCATTGACCTTTGACCTCTGACCTTTCAGGAATTTTACCAAAAATGTCACCAGTCTATCCCCAACTAGTGGTCCATATTTGTACCATGTTTAATGACAATTGCATCCTTGGATTTGGATTTATTGTGGAAAAGGTCATTTTTGGGCAATTTTTACAAAGTTCATTGACCTTTGACCTTTGACCTCAATCAGATTTGACCCTAATTTTACACACTTCATTAGTTTTATGCAATATATACATGTACCAAGTTTGAGGCAAATCTGCTTGACGGTTCTCAAGATATTGCCTAAACGGATTCGGGACGGACGGACGGACGTACAGACGGACGGACGGACGGACGGACAACCCGAAAACATGGCCTGCTGCTCACCTGCTGGTTCTGCGCTGCCTGGCCCTGGTTGTTGTTGTTATTGGCGAACCCCCTCAGTGCCCTCTCCAGCACCCCTTCGGCCACCCCTCCCTGCTGCTGCTGCTGCCCCCCTCCCCCTGCCCCTGCCCCACCCCCAGGCGCTTGCTCCCCTGGGGGGTCCTCCAGCCAGCCGGGCCCGCCCCCGTGGGCCACCTGCTCCCGTAGCAGCACCAGGGAGATGAGGGCACACAGGGTGCAGCCCACCACGAAGCAGCCCTGCAGGATGTCTGTCGCCATCTTCTCTCTGCAACACCAAACCGAATCAGATCGAATCAGAGAGTAAAGCCATATTTTAATGCACAACATGTACTTGCTAGTAAGCAGTATGACATAGAATGCCATTAATGACATGAATGACAGCTCAGTAAGATAGATTACTTACAGAGAGAAGATGTCAAAGGGCAACGTCAGGACCGGGGCAAGAGACGTGTTGAACAAGCAACCATATATCCGACCTAAAGAATAAGATAAAATCAGACAGCAAACATGAGCAAAAGTTACACATATACATGGCGCACAAGGCCATTTAACCCCCCGCAAAGAAAAAAAAGCCCTCGTGAACAAGAAAGGACGCCCAGTAAAGAAAAACAAACATTTTTTATTGGGTATAATGCAAAATGTGGGTCAATGTGTTTATTTCATGACACTGTGCCCCTGCAAATGAGAGTTTGTTTCCCTGCTAAACAAGATTATCAGTGATTTAAAAGGACATGGATTTATCATAAAGTGCCATGTTTCCTACAGACTTTCATTTCCTGTAACTAACCATTGTAATTGTAACTACCATGGAAACAAGCAAAGGGCTCAAAGAATTTTAGTTGTTGCTGCCAGGGTAGCTATGATAATATCAAATCTATACAGAACATGGCCCTCGGGTAATTTCTTCAAAAATGCAACAACCACATTTGAAAACATGGTCACTATGAAAACGTCTTAAATGCATCAAAGATCTTTAAACCGCTTGCCAATTAAAGCCAATTCCAAAGTTAATGTATCACTAAACTGGGCCCTGTTCCATGTATGCATGTAGGTTTTCAATTATAGTAACTTACCATAAATGGTAACTACCATGGCAACAGCTAATGAGCTCACATTATTGCACCTGTTGGCATGGAAGTTACCACTGATGGTACGTTACAATCATTGAAAACCTTTATGCAACATGGACCTGGAAGAAACACCTACTCAATTTCAACAGAAGAGCGTGACTCAAACAACAAAATAAAAACAAAGTAATCAGACTGAGGAAACAAGACTGAGAGGCACTTAAAGAGGAACAACTTTCATGTCATCAGAATACAGAATTGTTATTTTTGTTTGGAAAAGGAATATTCCCTTTCCCATTTCCATTACCCAAAAAGATAATTGGTACAAATGCTAGGATCGTCGGAAATCAGGGCCCCGTTGCACAAAACTTATCATTCATGGTAACGGTAACTCTGTCACCGATGGTCATCAACTACCTTGGTAACACTGTTTGACATGAGATCAAATTTGAGGTTTCCATAGAAGTTACCATTGGTAGCAAAGTTACCATGAATGGTAAGTTTTATGCAACAGGGCCCAGGAGAAGTTGTTTTGTTTGCAGAAAGACAAATGAAAAATACAACTGCGAACTTACTGGCTGTGACAGGGACGACACCGAGCCAGGCGAAGATGACCATGGTGTAGTGGACCCAGCACAGCACGGCCGTCCCAAAGTTCCTCACCAAGCCCCAGGCGATGTCACGCAGCGGCAAACGTGGAGGCATGTCAGGAGAGTAGACTACAGAGGGAGAGAGTAGAGAGGGAGATTATAACATTAACTCTCCTTGTGCCATGCGTGTATTTTTGTCACCATTCATGCATACAAGCCCCCTAGAAACTATACTGCCCTACTTTGACAAAAGGAAGCAACTAACAACAGAGACAAATGAGCAAAACGTGTGTGTAACTTGCATTGACAGCAGTGCAGCACCACATCATGAATATCTCGCAGCAAGATTAATATTTCTTCTCCCGATTAGGTTTGTATGTAGAGAGCGCTGGGTAAAATCTATAAGTACCAATGAACCAGATTTGAGTGATTGGTCACTTGCTTCCTTTTGTCAAAGTAGGGCAGTATAATTGTATGTCTGGCGTGCACAGGGTTCAAGGACAAGAGGTACCAATCATCATTTTGGTTTTGGAAGGTTCATGTTATTATAAGAATATTAAATTCTTATATGACATGTATTACAAAATTGGCCTAGATGCATTTTTAAGAAAGTTGAAGAGATAAGGATGAGGGGAGAGAGAGGAGGAATAGAGAGAGGAGGAATAGAGAGAGGAGGAAGAGAGAGAGGAGGAAGAAAGAGAGGAGGATAGGAGAGAGATGGGAAGGAAGGTAAATCATATATAAACATTGAGCAAAAGTACTGTGTATCCTGGTAGTGGGAAGGATTGGGTAACAAGAACAAATTACAAAATCAAGGACAAGTCTGTAAGATTTGGCCAATATTGAAATACATTTGCATGAAGATATCACAAACCCTTGTAGGCCACAATACTGCAGTGCTTCTGAAACATGCATGTATTTCCCAAGCACTCCTAACTTCCAATAACTAATTCCATTCTAAACCTTGTTTACTGTTATGAAAGCTAGTTGATACTTACTGGGGGCAAAGATGAATTTGTGCATGCACAGCTCACAGTATTCCTTCTTACTGTGCTTCAGCCACTGCACCAAGCTGTAGGAGAGATAAAAAAAATAATATATAAGCATGAGCATCATTAATGCTGCATCAAACTTGTGGTTAAGAACAACACTGCAAACCAGCACAGCTCTCATTGGAAAGTATATTAGAGGGTAATTCAAGACTGTACCACATTTTGATTGTACTTATGCATAGAGTTATGCCATTATGCTTAGTTACCATATTTTGTTATTCAACATTTTCACTGTCTTTTATTGGACTTATGACCATATAGATCCACATAGATCTAGGACTGATGCTCTACCAAATACAACAAACTGATAAATAATTGGATAACTTCGTCACTTAATATATGGATGGATAGAAAATGAATTCATTCAGTCATTCATTCCCCTATCTATCCATCCATCATCCATTTATTATCCATCCACCTATTTAGTGATGAAATTTTCCAATTATTTATCAGCTTTTGGCATTTGGTGGAGCATCATTCCGAGGTCCATATGGATCTATATGGTTATAAGCCCAATAAAAGACAGTGGATGGATTGTGAATGGATGGATGGAATGATGGATGGACGAATGGATAGATAGATGGATAGATGGATGGATAGAAGGATGAATGAATGGATGGATGAATAGATGGATGAATGGATGAATGGATGAATGGATGGATAGATGGATGGATGGATAAATCACTTAATGGATAGACAAGAACTCACCAGTCTTGGTGTATATACCGGATGCTTCCGGTGCAGATGCATGGATGGAACAGCGGTCGGTCACTTCCGCCCTCGGACCGGCAAACTCTGCAGACATCACCTAGAAAGGATAAAACATACAAGAATATGTAAGCATTTTATTCTAACCCGTTCTTTACTGAGCCTGCGCATCTGTGAACAGGACTTTCTGTACTCAGATTCTGAGCTGCACAACTCCTGTGTAATCTACTTTATGACAATAGATGGCAGGTTATTAATAAACTTCAAATTCCTTGCAGGCTGCAATGGAGACACACCCCTTTGGTCAATGCAGTTCCATGGCAAATTTTGACATCATAACAGGACAAGGGCTCAAAAAGCTTGAAAATCCAATTGTGAGCAATGGGTTAAATGACTCATTCGTCCTCCAAATACAGGGGGCAAACATTTCAAAAACGCGTACTTAGGCAGTAAAAATATCTGCATGGCCTGCCCATAGAAAAAAAGAGCTCACGCAAAGTTACAGGTGTAGACGAGCATTTTGAATAAGTTAGCACTCCAAAAGCCCCCAAAAAAGGCTGAATATGCTTTAGTGAAAAAAATAAACTACTTTATTTCACTAGATATGTGCTTACTTTTTAAAAGGTTAAGGGATGAATATGAAGCAGGAGGCCTGAACCCTCAATCAAAGATATATTAGCCAGTATAAGTATACTAAATAAACTCAACAAATTGTCCTTTTGTGAATTAATAAAAAATAATAATAATAATAAATAATAATAAAGTAGCCACCCAAAAGAGTAGCCCCTGAAATGGAAAAAGGAGCTTTTTGTTTTTTTGTAACGAGGGACACACCTGCACCACCTGCACACTGCACAAATAGTGCACGGCGAACAACCACCATCACTTCACCAGCAGCACATCACCAACAGCACGCACCACACCACAGCCCTCTCCAGGACAGCGTTCAAGCTTTTGGGAGAATAATTCTTCAAGGTTTGAGGCTACTTTTTCACCTTCAGAGGCTACTTTTTCCATTTCGGGGGCTACTCTTTTGGGTGGCCACTTTTTTTAATAATTCACATAAGGACAATTTGTTGAGTTTATTTAGTGTACTTATACTGGCTAATATATCTTTAATTAAGGGTTCGGGCCTCCTGCTTCATATTTATCCCTTAACCTTTTAAAAAGTAAGAACATATCTTGTGAAATAAAGTAGTTTAATGCATTGATTTGATACAAGAACTGTTTTTGAAAACATGCTTCAATATGCGTGCACACACTCAGTACACTGAATGGATGAAGCATAATTTCCCCTAGACCGAAAAATTTGTCTCTGTAGGACGTTGGATCCGCTGATATTGCATCTGGCTTGTCTGAACGCCCTATCTAGAGACTGAACATTACACCTGTACACTGTATAGTAATCCATACAGGTCACCATTTTGAATATGAAAACGCTAATGCTAATGCATATATGAATAAGTAATTTCACGCATGCGCACATTTTTTTCCCGCTCGTTTGCCGTGTACTATTTTTTTTTCGTCGAACCGATTGACGATTTAAATATTCAGACATAGCCAGCAACCCTTCGAACAATCTGATTGGTCAAATTTGTGTCAGACTCGAGGAGATTAAAAATGTCTGCGATAAACATGTGATCGGCGGAAAGTAAGTCTTTAATTTTCACCTTCCGATTTTTTCGGGGGAATTTTAGTCCTAGAAATTGTAATAGATCTAATTTTGATTGAAGTAGATTTGTTGCATCATAGCTTGAAAGATGTTTAAAACGAAGTAGGCCTACCTATGATAGTTCCAAAATCCACTTTCCCATAGACTTTCTACTATTCAGGTAACTTTCTACTCATGCTTTGAACTTGTATGGTGTTAAAGATCGCCAATGCGCGTGTGGTGTGCATATAGCGCGTCTATTTGGGGTATGTCCAAAAAAATCGTTTCGATAAAAGAATGCCCCGAATGCGACGGTTATTCCCGTCTAAATTTCCCCCACGTAATTAGTTATTATGTAAAAATTTTGTAACATTTGAGGGATACTCAATAGACTCATTAAACAGCACCCAAGAATGTCATTTCCTTAAATTCTAGTAACAACACGATTAAATCTAGAATCTAATTAATCATACTCAAACATATCAAAGACAGTTGTGTGGTCCAAAAGATTGCGCAATGATAAAGGTTAAAATCCCTGTATTAGGTTAGCCTTCTCTCGGGAAGAAGTCTCATCTTTGCCAACAAGATCATTACAAATGAGCTTATTCACAATATTGATAAATAGGTCTCGATGTGAACACCTTTTCCACACATGTGAGAGCATTCACTTTACACACTCAAGAGTCTTTGAATTGGCATTGACATGGTAATTCGTATGCACTGCAGCGATTGTGTAGCCAGGCATTGGGATTGCCAGTGACAAAACATCAACAACGCATTTCTAAAGCAAATTACGTCCACGGAACGTGGAATCCAACTCGAACCACTGATAATTCTGGTAGCAAAGTATCAAACTCCTAACACAAAACAATTTAAGATAGGATACTTCGTACCTTCACTGCTGTCCTCCATCTTCTCATGCATTTTCTCTTTGAAAGGCCACATTAAAATAGGTGAATTGTCGATTTTACGGGAGTTCTTGGTCAGCCATTTCGTGTCTCGTCGGCAATAATGTTCGGGAGTGACCTTTGTACGGTGCCTGCGAGGTGCAAACACCATCCAGTAGACACAATTCAGCTACGTGTAGAGTATGGGACACTGAGATGTCGTTTCAGTTGATTGCGTTGTATTTCTTGAGATTTTTCAGAAGCTATGAGTTATATCATAATCAATGCAGTGCTCCCCCATGTCAATTTATCACTGCATGCAATCTCTCTACCTATTTCACCTTTCTATTTTCAGAGCTTATGAATACAGGGTGGTTCGCGAACCACGATCCTCGCCCAATTTCGCAATCGATAAACAGTGCTAAGGTTTTTTTCTAATATTTTTTCAAACCTTTTTTTCAAATATTTTTTCAAACCTTTTCACCCCAGATGACCTTTGACCCCATCAGCCTCATGAAGAGGCACATGTGGTATTACCCAAGGATCATTTGTACCAAGTGTGATCACAATTGATATACAGAAATAAAGATATTAAAGCAAGTCATCAAACAAAAACTTGGAGAAAAAAACTTGGATGCACATTGCCTCATATCATTTGACCTTTCGACCCCTAGATGACCTTTGACCCCATCAGCCTCATGAAGAGACACATGTGGTACTACCCAAGGATCATTTGTACCAAGTGTGATCACAATTGAGACAGAAATAAAGAAATGAGAGCAAGTGAAACAAAAAAAATCAGAAAAAATGATGCACATGCTGGCCTTATATCATTTGACCTTTTGACCCCTAGAGGACCTTTGACCCCATCATCCTCATGACGACACATGTGGTATTACCCAAGGATCATTTGTACCAAGTTTGATCAAAAGACCAACATACCAACAGACCAACAGAGTAGACTAACAGACTAAAAGTGATTACTATAGGTCTCTACCAAGTTTCGTTCAGGCGAGACAATAATGCCTCAGTCGATCCTCCCAATATTGGCTCATATGCTCTAATTTACTCTCTCATAGTGGACAGTTTGCAGATGCAAACTCTTTTTTTTATTAAGTGAGTCTGAATAAAACTGCTGAGATAAGCTTCACTGGCAAGTAGAGGAAGTCACATTTTACAGACACATGTTTTGAGAAAGTGCATGACTCGATGAGCTATTCAGACAAAAAAAAGAAAAACCCAGTTTAGTTGTTCTTTCCAATTATTAGAATTTTCATGCAAATATCAAATATTCATGCAATTAACTATCCTTTAGCAAGTGGTAGTGATTTCATGCTCTTTACATCTGTTCTTAGTTGCAGTATTAGTAACATTTTTTTTGTGTGCTTTCAGCGATCCTTACAGGACTATATGGTACACTGTGAAACTTGGCCTCATATATGTGCATTGCATTCCGTTAACCTGTCTAGCTGCCCACAGCTCTCCCCTCAAACACACACACACACACACACACACACACACACACACACACACACACACACACACACACACACACACACACACACACACTCATATACATACACATCCATCCACACTCATCCCATCCCATCACCACAGTAGCTCCCCCCCCCCCCCATCCCATCACCACAGTAACTACTCCCCTCCACACCCCATCCCCACCCCCCCCCCCCCCCCCTCACCCAACTGCTTTGGGGTACTAATAAAAAAAGCACAAAACACACACTAAATCAAGAAATGTCTAAGAATTTTATTTCATTGAGGATCACAACTTCACATGTATAACACATTTCACAGTGTCTTGTAACTAACTCCCTGAAACTTGCGAAAATAAGTTTGTTATATCAAATTTGCATAAACAATAAAACACAAAGAAAAATTGTTCCTTGCACAGATTGAAATAAAAAAATTATGATATTCTGAGTAATTTCTGCATGAAGAGTCCACTGTGCAAAGAATGGCATGAACATCCACACACAAAAATAGCATGTACTAATGCATTTGTTTTCCACAGATTGACATCAAATGCACTGCGATCAAAAAATATTATATTTCAAACCTTAAAAACATGAATCAATCATCAGGTGGCTGGGACAGCAAATGAAACAGCATTGAAACTTGATAATTACAGCCAAAATCAAACCCCTCATTTCTCGTGCATTTCACAATTCGTTATTATTGCAATTAGAAACACGGTGCCATTATAATCAGCTAAATTAATGCGATGCATTGCATGCAAGTAATATAGACATGTCAGGAAATAAATGCAGCACATGATAGAGACATGCTTGGCAATCATTTTCAAACTACACATGAGTGTGAATACAAATACTCCTCTTTATTCAGCAACTGATAACAAAAAAGGTAAAATATACAGATAATACTTGCCCTAGTTTGGCAGAAGGGATGAATCACAACCAAACTAGAGAAGAAATATTCATCTTGCTGTGACATTCAATCCACCTAACATGGTGTAGTGTTGCATTGATGTAGTGTTCCAAATGACAAACACGTTTTATTAATTTATGAGAAAAGTACCCGTTTGTTACTTGCTTCCTTTTCTCAAAGAAGGACAAAATAATGACTCTTGCTTGTTTGATGGGTTTGTCAGAATTGGGTTTGTTAGACTGAGACAAATCTTGAATTTGACACTTTAATAGCAATTTATCATGCCTTGAGAGAAGACAATTCCACACTTCCTGGGCAGCAGTAGTACATGTATGGCATATTATAGTCTTGAAACGCAGACACTACCCCATACACTATACAAAGGACATGGGTTTGTGCCTGCAAATTATACTAAGACTGCCCCTGCAGCATTGGGCTAGTCTGTCTCCTACACTGTAAAAACAACTAAGCCTGGAATCACAGACTACCTATAGTCTCCCCATAGTCTACCTCATCTGAGTGAAGGAAGAAGGAATACACAAGAACGTGCAGTCTATTTGTCCACAGTTAGTTCTATTACAGTACATGGACTATTCATCATAAACACTGCAAGCCTGGAAAGCAGACTAACATTAATTCCTTCTCTGTCCCTCTGTGTGTTGGAAGGAAGACAGACAGATGTGTAGGCTACTTGTCCAGACTTAATGCAGACTCAATGCTGATTACAGTACATGGAGTAGTAATCTAGTAAACACTGCAGTAAAAACTAAGACTGGAAACACAGATCCACCTTCCTGCTCTCTACCTCTTCTGTGTGACAGTACAGAAGAGGGGAGACAGAATTATGTGTAGTCTTTGTGTCCAGACTGAGTTCTGATTACAGTACATGAACAAGAAACAGAAAATACTCAAAAAGCCTAGAACCAAGGCTTGCTAAATGAATGAGTCATTTGCGATATTGATGACAAAATTATGTGATGATAATCTTTTTACTAAACATTGATTCAGGTACATAATGCAGGCATTTGAAAGACTTTGATTAGTTCATACACTCGAGTAACATTAACAGAAGGCTCAGTGTTGAAGGAATGATTCCAAGCTGTGTACTCTGTAAATTGTACAGTCATTAAAAGAAACAATTCAAAGCTAATTTAAACAAAGAACATTTAAGAATTAAAATTTGGTACAAATGTGTATTCATAAGTACAAACAAGCATGCTTGTGAGTACAGGGCTGTATAATGACACAAAAAATATTGGTATACAAACAGAATTGAGCCCTCTCAACCTATAAATGTTCAAATTCACTTTTTCAAACAATAAGTGATAAGCAACAGCTATGACTATTTCACAGACTCTATGAAAGTGCCATGATATTTCTAACACACAAATTAATGTTTAAAGTACTGGTCTAGAAGACACTTCAGGTATTTATAGCAAGCACAATGTATTCATTCTCTGCTGTAATGACTTTAAAGGATTATGCTAACATGACTTTCATTCCGGCCTACTAATGTTAAACGGAGAAAGTATTGGCGACTCTTCATACATTTTTCAAAAATTTTGACAAGAACAATGATATAAAATTAGTCAGTTTCTTACGAAACATGATTGGTCAAGTTTTTCAATAATGGCATGTCACAGAATATACTACAGGTATATGTAGCTTGCTTTTACACAGGAATGCTAAAACAATAGACTTCTGAAGGTAGACTACTAAAACAGCACAATACACTTAACAGAAAAACAAATTTGTTTGTTTCATTGTACTACCAGTAATCAAAATATATTTTAATGAATATATGACCATGCCTATTCTCATACACTTTGACAATTATATTGCAAGAACAGGCAACACATATACATCTTTACAAAATGTTCAGCTACTACTCTCATTTCTACAACTAGAAAAGTGCATTATATGCTAAAAGAATGTAGAAAAGAACTTGCAGAGAGCATCTTTGCAAAGAATAACTCTGTCTACTGTTAAGATAGTTAACCAGAGGCAAATCTACAGCCTGCTGAACTCCCTCCATGCTGGAATCCTCGTCTCTTGAATACTGGACATCTGGTATTGCAATTCAATTCAGTCATCATAAATGTTCAGGCATATTGAGCAACTTCCACCCAGTTCACTCTTCCTGAAGAATTGTATTTTTCTTCTAAGACTGTAGTGCAGAATCTACCATCTCCAACATCGACCTTCTCATGATTGTCTGAGGTTTATCCTCACCAGCAGCAAAGTAAGTATTAATTACTCACAGCTAAACTGAGTCAGATCTATTTAAGCTTGACCAGGTATCACCTAAAGTTAGATTTATGGTGACCAGGAATTGCTTGAACTTAAACTGGAGATAGACCAGGCATTACCTAAAGTTAAACTCGAGCTAGACCAGGGCCAATCTTAAAAAGATATGCAACTGATAGCAACTTGACTCGCAACTGATATCAACCCAGCTCTGTTCATTAGAGAGTAGACTTTTGATTAATGCAAATCAATTGCAACTCTTTACAAGATGGGGACCACTTGAAGTTGAACTTCAGTTTAACCAGGTATTACTTAAAGTAAAACTTTCGCTTGGACAGGCATTACTTAAAGTTAAACTTGAGTTTGACAAGGTAGCGCATGCGGACCTGGTTGGTGTTGTAGACGATGAACTCATTGTAGTTGAGAGTGTAGCCGTTGGGGTTCACCACCTTGGTGTCTATGCCCTTACCAAGGGGAACGACTAAACCATCATCCCTGGAAGAATCAGAAAGGGGTTAAAGAGAAACAGAGCAGTCAGGTACTTGCCTCTTTCAGTACTAAGCAGTGACAGTCCCATATCAATAACAACTTACAGGTAGTTGACCTTTTTTTTATATAAAATTGTTCAAACTGCTGCATCACAAATAACACTTCATTGTTAGAGTCTAGCCTTTTGTCTATTTATAGTGAAATACATGTCTTCTTTTTTTCTTCGTTAAATCAGTCATGAACATGCAAATTTTTATACTGCTATTGTTATTGTTGTTGGTGTTAATCAATAAAAAAAAAAATAAAACAAATTTTCTTGCCTCTTGGACTGAGCAGGTTAAGTGCATAGTTTAATGAAACTCTTCAAACGCTTTGATTGATCAGATTTTTAGTTTTTTGTGATGTTACATATTGTGATAATTTCCAGATCTAAATTAACATACTGGCTTATGTAATAATAATAATAATAATAATAATAATAATAATAATAATAATAATAATAATAATAATAATAATAATAATAATAATAATAATAATAATAATAATAATAATAATAATAATAATAATAATAATAATAATAATAATAATAATAATAATAATAATAATAATAATAATAATAATAATAATAATAATAACACTAATAATACTACTATTACTACTACTACTACTAATAACAATAACAATAAGAGTAATAATAATAATACTACTATTATAAAGCACTTAGTAGTTTTATGAAACTCTACAAGCGCTTTGAGTGATGAAATTACGATGTATAAATTGTGATGATTTTGAGATCTAAAGTGCATGAGGGTGGAATGCTTACATGACATGGTTGTGCTTTGGATCGGGTGCTATCCTGCCCAAGCCCTTCACGCTATGCTTCCCAGCAGGCAGTGCGTCAGCCTGGTAGTCCGCAGCTAGCAGCTCATTCTCCGTGCCCAGAGAAACCTGGCAATGCCAAACAAATAATCCGTCATGTCTTAATAATGAGAATGTGGTACAGCTAGACAAATAAAGGCCGCCCAAAGGAGATAAAAAAAGCAGGTAGTCTTTATATGCAGGTCATTTTCATATGGGGCTCTTATACTGTTAGTTCATAGCATAGAGCTGCTCATTCTCCGTGCCAAGAGAGACCTGGCAATATCACACATAAAAGGTCACCTCTTTATAATGAGAATGTGGTAAAGTTAAGCCTTGACATAAAGACTGTTTAAGGAAGGTAAAAATGCTTACCTCGCACAATGTGAGCAGACCAGTTGGCTTAGTCCGTGTAGCGAAACAGTAGTTGGCAGACTTAGATGACATGTCTGCAAAGTAGAGCCCCTTGCCAAACTGAAGAAGATCAATAAAAATTAAAGCCAATGTAAAGAGTAAGATAATATATTTGTAAAACAACTTTGTGACTATATTTAAACAGAGGGGTGTCCATTCATCTGTGGCTTACAATATAATTGCTTCCATCCCCAACTCGATATAAACCAACAATAAGATGAAAATGCCAGGGCTTCTAGTGTACATCATTATTCACATCGCACTAATAGAACATTTTCGTTATGTATTCCACCTTCATGCACTGCGTTCAAAAATGTTACTAATGGTAACCCAAAGATCGTCTTGAAATCTGTCAAAAATGGTCTATTCACCTGATTCTACAGACAGTCCCATGACATGTATGCAATGCATCAATATTCATGACATAACTTTGAATGAGTGTATGAATGAATGAATGCATGAATAAATAAATGTATGAATGAATAAGTGAATAAATGAATGAATGAACAAATGACTGAAAAAATGGACAAAAGAATTCACAAATTCAGCTGGGTACACACTTCAGGCAATGAATCATATTTCTATCTATTGATTTAAGATATATGGGAGGAATTGTTGCCAATTAGATGCTGGTTTACAGAGCAAACCTGACCTTACCATGTATCCTGTGACGGGAGCCTCGGGGGGAGCGATGCGCAGGCCTTGGCCCAGGATACCTGCCCAGTTGGTTAGACGAGAGCCGTGCCACAACAACATCCTACACACACACAAGAATGATGGTAAACAGGTCAGAAACCAAGAATGAAAGCAAATAAGTCTCAGAAAAGCCTCTTCATATCAATACCATAGTACTGTCAAACCTGTACAAAATAACCGGAAAACAAGAAAAGCAAGCCTCATGAGGAAGTGGTCTTTATAAACAGGTTGGCGGACTTTGGAGCATACATGGAGACTTGTGATAGCAACTTTCCTCAGGTATGGGGGATCTTTTTTTCTTCATTTGATATAGGGAAACATATTACAAAATGAATGAAATAGAGAATTAAAACAATTTAAATTGAAGCATCTTTTAAACATGCGACTCAGCACCCATTTGGTATTCTTTAACAAATACATTAGTCTGTGCAAGCAACTCAAATCATGGCAACTCAAATGATGGCAGCCCTGATTCCTTATTTAATATCTTACCGATGAGTTTCTGCCCTTTCTATTATTCAGACTCACCTATTGCCCAGATCGTTGAAGCGATTCTTCTCCCCATCTTTGTCGAGATCAAAGACTTCCTCCACCACCATGTTGTACTGGTTGTGAGTCTTGGCATGGGTTTGAGATACATACCGGCAGATCATCTTGGTAGAGAGATATGGAAGGAAATTGGTGGGTGGTACATTTGATTCAGTTCAATTCTCCATACAGCACATTACGCACTGCACAAAGACATCGAGTCATTTCTTCCAGTTATATCCACTTTCGGTCTCGTACACTAATACATTGCACGGTAAGCCGGTATGACTGCAAAGTAATTCAAGGTGTTGCTGAATATTGCATCACGGGATGTCTTTCCCATATCTAGGTACAGAGAATCGCTTTTGAATCCAATACTTCCAAAACAAGGATATCTGTTACGATTTCTTCACTCCCTTCACTTGAGCCTTTCAACATACAAACAGATCTAAGAATATGACATGATCGCATAAATTGAAGCTTTTATATCATTGCATGATTTTCAGACACTAATCCATAACAAGCAACCCAGGCGCTTATGCATAAGAACTCCCAGTACTTAGACTTGCTGTCAGAAATATAGATAGCAGTCTATAAAGCAATATCAAACAGTACTCATGTAAGAATCATCATTACTACAGACTGCTCATAGCTGTCTGTCTTGTTACAATCAAATTAAATGATTACAATTCGATTATACAAATTTGTGACAAATTCTGAGATGATACTAAATATATTCTTCTTCTTGTTCAAACAAAACAAAAAGGGATGATTTCTGCAGCATCTCCCACCTTAAAGACTTCGGAGGTCTTCTCGAGAGGAGTCATGCCGCACTTGAGCTGGTGGTACTGCTGGTCAATGGGGTGCTCGCTCTCGTCCCGCTCAGACTTGAGCACCGTCATGGCAACCTGGATGTCGCTCAGGGCCTCCAGAAGCGCCATCTTGGCCTTGAACTCCTGCTTGGTGCGGATCACAGGAGGGCGCTGCATGCTGTTTAAGTAAGGAGGAGAAAGGAGTTTCAACATTTGTATGCAAAAGAGCAATGCACAGAAGTGATGTAGCCATTCTTGCACTCTAAGTATTTGCATTTTAATTGTTCTTGACATTATTATGAAACTGGTTGTGTCCATGATTTACCGTAAGATGTGTCAGTATACAGGGAGGCCTTCATTTTGCATGTGTTTTTTTAACTTGCTACATTATGATTTTGTTTAACAGAACCAATGAAGCAAGTCTCTATACTGATATAGGTCTTTCACCGTTTTCAACTAAACAAGTTAATCAATCAATCAATCAATCTTGACAAATGTTCTTGAATTATGCTGGCATGCAGTCATTCTAAACAGTAATACACTTAGGAGAAAATAGAATTGGCAAATGGAGGTTGAATGAATATTTGTAAAAGTTTATCAAATATGAAAGAAATTGTCTCTAATATGAATTTCAATGCTCAGTTTAAAATAATCTCAAGTGCAGGGATTGTATTCTAAAAATGAACAGAAGTTTTGATTCAAGTTTCATCGAAAGCCCCTTACAATATATAACCGTGATTGGCCTATCAGCACATAAAAAAAAAAAAAAGAAGTTTGGGACTAAAGCTTCTTTCAGAGTACAACCCCAGCACCTTACACTGTAAATCACTATATTTACATCCACATATTCATTGCTGATAGACAATTCGTGCACAAATTACCCAAAGTTGTGAGGAATCCTGGTGTAGAAGGCATCACAGGCTTGAATGAGCTTGTCACCGATGACCTTCTTCTCAATACACGCCTCAATCTGCTTGAGAGCGAGGTAGCCTGCCTTGATCTGATTGGCCGTCAGCTTGCCCAGGGGGGCCTTCTGGGTGTCGTATTTCATCTCTATCACCATGTCCTCCATCGCCTTCACATTGCAGATCAGCGTTACCAGATCCTGTTAGTGATTTCATTTGATTTAATTTGATTCAACTGATACAATACACACTCACCTACATATTGCACATCTGCTTCCACCAAGATTTGATTTGATTTGATTTTAACAGACTGATAACACAACTACTCAAGTTGCCTTCACATCAATTAAATCACCACTCCATTCATCCTTATGCCCATCCTCTTATCACCATCACTATCATCAGGATCATCAAAAACATCATCACCTCTATCATCATCATCTCTGTCATTTAAACCATCAATATCATTATCATTATCATTATCTCCATTGTCATCATCACCATCATCATCACCACCTCTAACATCATCTCTATCATCATCATCAACACCATCATCACTATCATCCTCATCATCAAATAATACATACCTGTACCCTCTTGTCCAGCTTGGAGGCAACTTTAGGCTTTGTCTCTGTCGACTCCTCCTCCGCCTCCTTTTCGCCGCCCTGTAAGACACATGTTTACAAAATCACACAAATGTTTGCCAGAAATGCTATTAAAAAAACAACAATGCGCATTTAAGCAAAGTCTTCATCATCATCATCTTTGACTACATGCAATTTGGATAGAAAAGAAAGACAATTGATACGCTTTACTATCAAGTCAAATAAAAGACTATATTCATCGACAGCCGCTGCCTTCCTTGTGCAGCATTTCCGTAAAGATATGACTGGTTACGGTACATATGCCCCAGTGACATTTGGTTTGCAGCGGTCAACTCAGTAACTTCACCTAAAACAGTATCTTAAGCCAAATGCTTACCAAATATCTTGACAAATGCCTGATCACACATAAGAATAACTAAAATAAGAGTTTTTCTGAACACGGTCTCACCTCAGTTGAGTAATCCATAGTCAGGAGGTCATATTTTCCCGCGACCTTGACGAAGTTATTACGACCTGCCCACTCGTTCTTGGTCTTGTCCCAGAATTTCTGCTGGAAGAGAGACTTGGCTTGCTCCAGATCCGTTCCACAGTTGACAAGATTATTCTGCCCCTTGTTACCAACTGTTGCAAAGAAAATTACAGAAATGACAGTAATAAACATTAGTATACACATGAACTCTTTATACGTTATTGAAAGTAAATTCTATATAATTACGTAAGTACTTAGCTTCATTTAAAAAAAGGGTGTTTGGTTTCAAAAGTAAAACAAAACTACAAACAGGATTGGAAATTCACAAAATAAATGTATACACAAAATTCACCACTGATTCAATACAAATGTTGAACAAACATTACAAGATGATCTTTAATCTTAGTTTTGTATCTTGTCTAGTTTTTAGAAAATTGTTAAACTCACCTCGTCCCCATCGGAACCAGACATGGTACCACTTCCTGTTGCATTCCTCCAGTAGCTGAATGATGTAATACTTGTTGTTGTTATTCTTCAGATTGGTCTGCAACAGAGGAGAAAGGGTAATTAGTGGTTACCATGGTGACAATTGTTTTCTTCTTCTCTAAGGAGGATATCTCTTTCAAAACAATGATTGCTTGTATGACATAAAACTTAACATGGTGAAGGGGACACTTTTACAATGATCTCATCTTCAAATATCTTTTGAAAGAAAAGGTTGTAAATAATGATACAAAGGACATGTCTTTTCTATTGGTGTATCTGTAAATGAACAGCATACATGATAATAAGAAATAACATTTACATAGTGCAAAGGCTAATTACAAGATTTCTGTGGTTTCCAACAATCCAAAAAAATGCGAAAACATAATGCCTCTGGCCACTTTTTTGTCAGAAAGTTAAAAACATCACTGTAATTTTCAAGACCTTGAAATGGAGCAATATAGAAAAGTCTTCTTTGAGAATACTATATAATGCATAATTTCCTGATTATTAGTCATGCACATGACAAGTAAAAAAAAACAGCAAATAAAAATAATTCACGTTGGCAGAATTCAAAATCAATCGGATTGATTCAAATCTAATCAGATCAAATTATATAAGTCAAATCAAATCAGATTAATTCAAATCAAGCCAGATCAAATTAGACTAGATCAAATCATATAATAAAGGAAATAGTAACCAGAATCCAATCAAGACTGCCTTGCCCACCTACCTGGTTGAGCATGGCATCATACATGTCTGCCGCACCCTCCAGATACACCTGGCTCTTGCCCACCATCTGAAAACACTCTGGGTCCACCGGTGCCCGGTTGCCTGTGATCCTCACTGTCTTCACTCCTGGGATAAGCAAATATTGATAAAAAAATTGATATCGATAAAGTAGTGATTCCATGGGGTTGGGGCAATTTTTGTGATATGTATACCACAACTCCAAATCTATATCTTTTTCAAACCAGGCAAATATTTTCCAATAATGGCATGAGCAAAAAAATGGGGTCCCATCCAGTATAATAACGCAAAGACCGTGGCATATTGCAATTTGACTTATGAAAATTTCTTGTCCATTTTAAAACAATATGATGTCCATGTAATGGTGGTAGATTTTTGTATGCCTGTTGGTTCAAATCCAGAAAAGGTTTCCAATTTTAACGTCTCTTACTGAGAAAAGAGAACAATTTTTCATTGACAGCTCAAAACTAACACATCTGAATTGATCTTCAGGGTAAACTGCAAAGGTTAATCCCAAACCCCATGGAATGACCAACAATAAAGGTGTCATAATCTACCAACTGAAACCGGCAGACACAGGCACCCTTAGAGTAGATGTGCCATTATACAGTATTGAACTAGTCTCAGCTTGAGGTGGATTAAGAGATGGGAATGTTGGTATGGAGAATGACCGTGGGAACAGACAGAGTGTCTGCACATATGGATAAGATGGGGGAAGTGAGAGATCAGCGAGCAATGAAGGTGAATGACATGGGATGATACAAACTTTCAATACAGTAACAAATACATAACATGTGGACACTACATAGGGGAGATTGGAGATTCAAATTAGAGAGATATCCGTTTATAAGAGAATCATTTCATGTAGAAAAATATTTTGAATTTTTGGATAAGGAAAGTCAATTTGATCTCAAAATTTGATTTCAAAGTGAACTGTGAACAAATCATACATTGTATTATAACATAACTCATGTAAAGAGGGATTTTTAATAATCTGTATTCAGTTAATGAATATGATGCTATTGTTTATTCAGAAATACATTTTTTGCTTCATTGATTCACTGCAAATGAATATTGAACAAACATTGATTATTGATATGACTAAATCAGTGTATCATTTATCACAATGATGATGTCATTAAATTTAATTCATATCATCAAGCTTTCGCTCATTATGTTTGATTTATGATGTACCTCGCATAAAGTGCTTTCATTCAATCAAGCTTGGTCTAATTATGAACTGCTCTATGTTTGTATTCCATTCATGTTTGTTTCATTTACATTAAATTTATATCCACAGTATGTGCTAGTTGACACATATATTTGTTATTACACTTTCATTTGAATCATTGGAAATCAAACAGAACATGAATCAATCAAAGCTTTGGCTTAATATAAAAACCCTTCTATTTGACTTTAACCAATGCCGTTTGATTTATCACATGATGTACTTAACATTAAGTGCTTTCATCCCTCCAAGCTTTGGCTTATTATGAGCAACCCTTTATTTCTATTTCATTCATTTTGGTTGCAATAAATGTTTACCAATCCATTAAAAGGTTATTATCAAACCCCTTCTGTTTAATTTTCCTTCTTTTTTTTTTACCTATTTAATGTAGTACTTAACATAAACTGCTTTTATTCCAACAAGCTCCTGCCTATAAATAACCCCGTATTTGTATTTCATTCTTTTTTGTTCCATTTATGTTACCGAATATCCATCCACTTTGACCTGATTGACAAATATACTCGTCATATACTCATTTGATATATTGGACATCAAGCAGAGAATAAATAAATCAAATCAAACTCAAGGACCAGCAATATATTGCAATACTCCACATATCACAAGCTATCGCTGCTAGATCTATTGCAAGTCATAATCAATTGACAAATATGCAATGAATTGTATAGCTAGTAACAATAGATCCAAACAACTTGAAGCAAGCTGCTATCAATATCCATTGCAAGTTATGATACTTTTCTACTGCAACTTCCTTGTGATAGAATTTACAACTAATATCAATGATCGTTCATCACACACCGAGTTCAATACAGACCTCTTAAGCTGGTATATTTGGCTAATTTACTGCAGTTCCCATTACTAAACAAACTTAATCAATCTACCCATGATAGATGTTGCTTTTTTCTTTGCAGGCCAGGCTAGTTTTGTCATTTTCTATCCAAATAAAATATGTTACCAACCTTGCTCCCATCGTGCAGACTGAGTCTTTGGCTTGGCCTTGGAGGTACTTGGCTTGTCTTCATCTGCCTCCTCTTCTTCCTCTTGAACATCCTTCTCGACTTTCACCGCCTTTCTCGTTCTTCTTCCACTCCTGGTGGCAACTTCCTCTTCTTCCTCCGCTGATTTTACGATCTTGACGGACTGAGAGGATGGATTGTACTCTGAAGTTCAAATCAAAGGCAAAGACAAATCACGATCAATACGGGCATTCTCATAACAGTTGACAAAGTGACAAAAGTGACAATGAACCATCAAATGATTCAAACGTAGACAAAGGAAAACAAAGAATCAAAACATTGGGAAAATGCATTGAAGCAAAAAAATAAGGAGTCACATGCTATAATTTTATCACCAATCTGTATACCTTCCCACACCTACCCTACAAAAAACCCAATATATAAATAGGGGTAAAAGAAAGAAAAAGAAATACAGAAGTATCATGGTGGGTAGAAAATGACACTAGGCTGTTACTTACAAGTAAACAATTTATGTAAATATCCTTTTAGACTCACAACATGCTAAAAATAAGTTATCAAAGGGTAAATTTACACCTGGGACATTAACTAGTCAAGCAGGCCACTTCAATCAACACACCTGTCTTCAATCTGTCCATCTTTCGCACGACCTCAGTCGCGTCATTGTGCTGCTCCATGTCATTGAGGTTCATTGTATAGTGCCGCCCCGCAATGATCAGTGAAATGGAGTTCTCTTTCTTCTGTCTGCCGTTCTCTAGCGCGATGGTTTCACTCGGGTTGTAGGCGTTCCATTTCTTCTTCTCATCTTGCCACTGCCATACATAGTCTGTGGTGATCAGTGTTGGGAAAGAGTCACGAATGATAAAAACAACAACCTCATTTTTCTAGTTTTTAAAGAATGCATGACTTCTATGAAAATAAAAATCAAATTTTGATTAGTGCTCAGGTAGTGAGATGAGGATTCCATTTGTGTATCTATTAGCAGTTAACTTATTTTACAGATTTAACAGATTAACAGACAACATAGTGTTGCTGGGATAACTAGTACTTACTGGTCTTTTGAACATGACCAAAATGAACACATTTTGTAATTTCTTCCCTCTGAGCTTCTTTCACTCTATGTGTGGTCATGTGACACACTTTTACCCTATCAACGAACTGGAACATATCTATGAATTATATTTTATGTTTTTATCACATAATTTTTACTCATTTGCATTGGGTTGTATTTGAAATACAGAAAAAAAAAGGGGTGGAATGACCAAGATTTATTTCTTTAATCTGGTCCCCAATCACTGTTGCCATTCATGTTTCTGTGTTACTGATGTAGTACTTTCATGTATTTTAACTATATTGAATTTGAATGCATCTTAATTTTAATAAAGGAATAAAAAATCAACCTTGATTGAATCTTGAATCTTCAGTTTTAAATGGACTTGAACTTACATTGATTGGCCTGCTTTACGCAGCATCGCAGCCTCCTCTCCCACCCCGTTGTGCAGTTCCTTTGAATCATTCGATCCAGACGCACCTCCATCATCTTCCCTCCCGCCTCGAACTTAACGTTCTGCCCATCACCGTCGAGACTGTCGTTGATGGCGCTAGAGAGCTGTGAGGCGCACGCTGTCCATGCCCCCTTGTCACCCTCCCACTGCCAATAGAGGGGGACCTTCGGGGACGGCCGGTATTTCTTGGAGGGAGAGCTGCTTGTGCTAGGCTCGCCTGCACCTGTGGGGCATTCAAAAGATATGATTGAAGGGAAGGGATTTAGGAAAATAATTAAATTACAATGAACAATAAAAGTCAAGACAATAGAGTCCTATCTTTAACTTGCATAGCATTCATATTTTACGACGTATTGTTGAGCACAGTGCATAAAAAAATAAGAAAAGAGGTGCTGAGCCTCATTATTATTATGCATCAATAACATTGAAAATAACATTGTTATTTTTAATGTTAAAAAAGAAATCAGTCAAAAGTTGCTATTTATGTACTGCGTCAAATCTGATGACAAATAAATATAAAATTAAGCGGCTTAAATTAAGGAAACAAATTGATTACAGTGCCACAAATGCTTCGGATGTTAGTTTTGTCTTTGAATGATTGAGAAAGGTGCTGCCTTTATCACCAAAACAACAACAACGTGCCCATGACGCAGCATTGAGCATGCCATTGTCTAGACGCGGTATGATATGCCTAGGCTAGTATGGCTGTGAGTGTGACTACTCTTTCAAAAGACGAAACCGCTCATAACTAGTACTACTAGTCCCCCTATCATAACTAACACCAATAATCAAGTATGGGACTGGTTTGGGCAATTTGACAATTTAGTTCCAAGCTACCATAACATTGAATGAAGCACATGAACATATGAAACTCAAGCTCACCTGAGTTGATTTCACGTTTTCTTCCTTGTGACATATTTGCAGGACGCAGACACCATAAATAGAGACCGAAAATCGGAAATATATTTTAAGGAAAATGGTCGCAAAAGTCTCGGGCAATACCACTTTACACTGAACAACTCGCGCATGAACGTACAAACATGATTCGCATGCCGCCGCGCTACGGTCGGGCGCGCGCAAAATGTCATGTCAACCAATGGGTGAACGTGTTTGTGGAAACTTTCATGACGTCATTACGTGCTTGTTTAGACACGCTTGCTGGCTCGTATACATGGACCTCCTTGGTAAACTCGCATAATTTCCATTCGGGAAACGTGAAACGGGATGTGTCATAATACTAGTAGACCTCTTTACTCATCGTTGTAAACGATGTTAACGAGTCTCATCTCATAAAACTGTATTTACCGATTTATTCTTTCAAGAATGTTTCGAATTTGTGATTGAATATATTGAGGCGTTTTCATTTAGCCTGCTCATTTACTAAATCAGAGTGCCCCTTTATTATGACGCTTGCTTTCCTCGCTAAATTACGATGACAGTCATTTAATGTCCACAATCAACTTGTACATTTTAAATCTATATTGCTTACGTATAGTTACCATAAAGTAAGCAAATAATAATTTTATCATAGGACTGTATGCATGTAAAGTGAGATGTTCCATCAGTTGATGTAGAATATTTACAATCATCTCAAGGCTGAACCTTGACCACTTGGCACAAACAAAATCATAAATAAAAACTACTCTTGTGTGTTGAAATTGGTTCCGCCAGCCCAATCTTATACCCCCCCCCCCCCCTCTTTCCCCGTTTCACACACACCGCGACACTCTCTAGATCTCTCGCTCTGTATCTCTCTCTGATTATGTCTGTAGTTCGCACCCCCCCCTCTCCCCCCCCCTCCTCTCTCTCTCTCTCTCTCTCTCTCTCTCTCTCTCTCTATCTATCTCTATCTCTCTCTCTCCCTCCCTCACCCCCCCCTCTCTCTCTCTCTCTCTCTCTCTCTCTCTCTCTCTCTCTCTCTCTCTCTCTCTCTCTCTCTCTTCCCCCCTCAGGATTTTTTTACAGATTTATAAACTCTCCGCGGAAGTAGGCCTATAGACAGAATCAAGGAGCAATATTTTTATATCGAGACACAATCATGACAACAAACAAAACTCGATTACGGTCATCAACATCAAACATAGGCCTAATATATAAAAGGACAAAGGTAGGCTACATCGATGATAATAGACAACAATGGATAACACATCGACCTAGACCTTGCACGCCACGAGAAACATGAATGTTTGACCCAATCACAAAACATGTACTATAATGATTTGAATAAATATTTGTGGTTTATTTTTTGAGGTGTGGGCTCCGGCGTCGTCAATAAGATTGTGAACGTTTATACTTTTGAAGAATCTTTGCTTAGAGTATAAAAGGGCGTATAGGCGAAATGTGATTATGCCCTCACAACAGAAATGCTCCACAGCACAAAAGAATGTCTATTACCAGGTCTATATTCGAATACTAGTACACAAAAATATTAAAAGGCCTATGTTTTTGGAAGAATGCCTACAGAATAACTTGCTTTTTGTACTGTGACTTTTTTCTCATAATGCTGTGGTGTTGTATTGAACCAAGTCTGTTTTTGTATAGTCTATAGCTAGCCTAAATTGTATTTTGCCTTTCTAATGTAAAAATAAAAAAAGACATTATGTGTGCTCCTTGTGTATTTTGCACTACTAATATACCGATATCACACAGAGCAGCATTTTTGTTAAAAATGAACGTCATAAGGATATTTTATTGTGGTGAAAAGATTAAACACTCTAATGCAAATAATACACACATCAACTTGATGAATCATCAAACAAAAAACGCCATAGCCAAACAGTGGTTATCGGTTATCGTCTATGATTATTATCATGTAATGATTTTATTACAAGTGCGCATGTTCATAATGTATCATGTTTCGTGCATCTACTGCAATTCGTTATAAAATCGAGAACAGGAGACTCTAGAGAGAATAAGGTATTCAAAGATCGAAAGAGGAGGAGCAGGAGCAGGAGAAGGAGAAGGAGAAGAATAGTTAAGAACAAGGAAGAGCGAGAATAAGAAGGAAAAGGAGAAAAGGAAGGAAAATAAAAGTAGCAGCAAAAGAGGAAGAAGAAGAAGATAGAAAATCGTATTGATCTGTAGTCATTGTTCCAACATAAGGAAGGAAAATGACAGATGATAATTGTGCTGACCATATAGGGAGTTTCTCATAAGAAAGCGTAGCTATTTCGTCGGCAACACATTATAATGTGTTCATTGATAATCTGTAATTGATATGCTTGAAAGTAACGTAGATTCACATATTTCTATTTCAGTGCTGCTAACAAAATACCGGGGTGCTTTGCAACAAGAGCTCCTCCCCTCTTGGGAGGGAGCGGCTGTCCCGTCGTGCCCCCTCTATCTGGCTACGCTGATATCGCGAACGTTAAAGGGATAGTCCATCCTGACGTTAATTGCGTTTCAATAAAAGCAAAAATATGAAAGAGATATATTAGTAAAGGTTTGACGAAAATCCGTCAAATGATAAGAACATTTCAATTTTGTGACGTCACGCGCGAGGTGCGTGTTTTGTGCTATATGATTCTATATATTACTGCTCTTTTTCGGTTTTTGACAACGGAATAACCTTTTTTCATAGACATGTGTGTAAAAAGTGTTTGTATTGATGTATCAAATGCACAAGTCAAAGGGTGCATATCTTCATGAGAAAATTGACAGTTTTAAAAAAAAATGTACACAGCTTATGAGAGAGCACCTCGCACGTGGCGTCACATAATAAAACAATTGAGAGATCATAACGTTCTTATCCTTTGACGGATGTTCATCAAACCGTCATTAACTTAATTCTTTCATGTGTCTGATTTTATTGAAATCAACTTAATTTCAGGATAACTTATCCCTTTAAGTTTGAACATAATGTGCTTCGCCCGTACTTCCTTGCGCATAAGCCTGCTTGTTTTTTTTTCTCACGTACTTCCACTTGACATGTTTGCGGTAAAGTGGCCACCATGTTGACTTATTCAGCCAAAGTGCTTAGTAGGAATAAATTCTGTCTTCAATGTTCCTCATAGGCGATGATTAACTTTGTGTGTGCCCTTCCATAATGTGCGCCACAATAAGGAACGGCAGTTTTCAAATATATTGATGTGAGACTTTACAGTGCGCTGCAACGGTTGAGATGTATGAAGACTAAAGAATGTCGGCGATGTGCGGCGATATGCGGCTTGTCGCTGTAAAACCACAGACTTGCATTTCTGCGTGATTTCAGCGGAAATGGAGCTAGATATCATACTTTCTTGAACCATTATCAGAAGTCAGTCAGCAATTATATCAAAATGGGAAAATCAAGGGAACGCTGTTGGTTTCGGGGGACTTTAGGAATCACGACGGTGATGCTCATGATGTTTGTTTCTGTTGAGCAAGGCCAAGGGAGACGTAGTGATGCCCATCTGTTACTGGTGACAGAACCTGATGATATCACCGATAGTACAACCGACTTCATGACGGAGGCTTATCCCGATTCTTCGACTGATACGGTTACAACAGAAGACGAAACCTCCACGTACATTGTCACGGAAATTGTAACTGACTTCGAGACAACGGGTGATCTTGATTCCACTACTGACTCCACTAAAGATTATGTTACCGAAATCGTGACAGACATATTGACTAATAACACGACCGAAGGAGGGCCCGACAATTCCACTTACGTTATCACCGAGACTGTGACCGACTTCGTGACGGAAGGCGACCCCGGCCTCCCGACGACCGACGTATCCATCACAGGCAATATCTCTACGGATATTGTTACTGACATCGTGACCGACGTACTAACAGTAAACACAACTCAAGCAGAGCCTGACAATGCAACCGACATCGTGACTGTCACTGAAATCATAACAGAACTTATCAACACCACATACTTTGTTACAGAACGTGACAACACCACAGAAACTGTAACAGAGTTTATTACTGTAAACGGCACTGCAATCGTCACGGAATTGGTGAATGAAACCGATTCAATTAGGCCTACTGAAGTCATGAATTCGACTGATTTCATAACAGAAGATTTTACCATAGATGGAACTGAATTGAATACAGAAACTGCTCCACTTACTATGGTGACTGATGTGGCATCCACCGCAACGCTGCCTCCAGAGGCATCAAATGCCTCCACCTCCTCACCAAATGTTAACATGACGACAATTGAAAATACAACTGCTATAACTTTCTTCACCACGGAGAACTGGACGACTGATGACGTACCAACAACGATATTTCCGACAACCAATGCATCGACCACCAATCCGACGACTGAACTCTGGACAACTGAACCCACGACAATGGGCCCTACCACGACGGAGGCGACAACACGACCTCCACCGCCTGAAGGAACGACACTGCCGATGACGACCAAGAGGCGGTCAGTCGATGACGACTTGAAAGACCTTCTCGAGGTATGAATATAGATCCGAGCAAAATTATATTCTTGAATTTATATTTTTATTGCTAGACTCAGTGAAGATACGTGATATATTATTGTCACTCTACCGCTTCCAGTCACTAGTGCTTGATTAAAATTGATGATATTTTTTTTCGTTTATTTCACGTTTTATTGATGAAGACATTCTCTCCATTTGCTTCTATTTTAGAGTGAAACTTTTCAAACTGGTGTAAAAACAATATCCGTAAGCAATAAGTAGAACATATGAACCATTTGGAACCATTAGTTTCTTAAAATGAGATAGCTAGATTATAGAATTGTTTCATACTCAGTACTGGTATTCAGATGACTTGCCAATATCTCTGAAGACAAACGTATGGTTTCGATTTTTTGTTAAAAAATAGACTATAGTTGATGTTAAATTGATACACTTGACACTTGTCAATGTTATGATGTGTGGTATAGGCAATAAAATTGGCAATATATACACATGTGAGATCGACAAAACATTATAGAGTAAAATATTTCTTATTTGAAAACTGCTAATAAAAACAAACACACCATTTAAACATAAAAACCCTCAATATACAGGGAATGGGCTGCAGATAACCATTCCTCGTTCTCTGAATGTTTTACTGGAAGGGTTTTACGGGAAAAAGTTTATTAGAAAATAAACTACACAGTAGTTGGTGAGGAGAGCTTGCTCCATACTTATCAAGGAAATTAAGCCAGAAATGATGAAACTTAATAGATTCACAACTGCATCTCTTATTTCTACTGCTACCGGGCAGCGTCCTCACCACCACGTCATTTTTGGTCGAAAGAAAAGACACGATACACAGACCTAAGAATGTCCTTCAGTGTGACTCATCGGTATATTCAGTAAAAGTTCGCCGTAAGGACAATTCGGCCATATTTCAGTAAAACGGCTTTGAGGAATAATTTAAAGGAAAAGTGCACCCTGAAGATCTGCATGAAAGCAGAAACATGAAAGAAACATGTTGTTGAAGGTGTGACGAAAATCCGTCAAAGGATAAGAAAGATAATTATGATCTTTTTAAATTTCGATGTTGTGACGTCACGTGTGAGGTGCTCTCCCGTATGTTGTGTGCAGTATAATTTCATAAATTGCTGTTTTTCTGTTTTTCTGTTTTTGACAACGGAATGAATTTTTGTTTCACACAAATATGTTTGTAAAATCGTAAGCGCGGGTAAACGAATACATATCTTTTTGAGAAAATGCACATTTTCGAAAAAAAAAATGATGTACATAACATTAAGGGAGGGCAGCTCGCACGTGACGTCACAAAATCGAAAATTTAAAAGATCATAACTTCCTTATCCTTTGACCATGGACCCTACCACGAACTACTTTGACGGATTTTCATCAAACCTTCACTAACATATTTCTTACATGTGTCTCTTTGTATTGAAACCAACTTAATTTCCGGATGAACTATCACTTTAAATAATATCAAACTTACAGCATTTGCCCAGTATAAGGATGGAGCATTCCATCCTGTCAGTAAATGAATGAAAAACAAATACAGAACAAAATCCCTGAACCAGTGGGATTCAAACCTGCATCTACAGCTCGCCTGGCCGTGACTTATGAGGAATAGTTCACCCTGAAATTAAATTGGTTTCAATAAAAGCAGAGTTATGAAAAAAAAAAACAGAGTGAAGTTTTGACGAAAATCCGTCAAAGGGTAAGAAAGTTATAATTCCATAATTGCTCTTTTTGGGGGGTTTGGACAACAGTATAATTTGTTTTAGCGAAAGGGCTTTCTGGGGTTATTTCATTTTACAAGGAAATTTTAGGCATACACCCAGTATAGTAAGGATGGCGTGCTCCATCCTGTAAATGAAATTTCGTTCATTTACAGGATGGAGCACGCTATCCTTACTACTGGGTGTATGCCTAAAGTATAATTTGTGTTCGTGAAGTTAGGTGTGTTGAAAATCGGGTTTCTAATGGTGTATCAAATGCATAGGTAAAAGGCTGCATAACCTTTTGAGAAAATGCATATTTTCGAGAAAAAAAAAAACTTTGTACACAACATAATGTATGGAAGAGCACCTCGCACGCTACGTCACCCAGTGGAATCTTTAAGAGATTGTAACTTTCTTATCCTCTGACGGATTTTCATCAAACCTTCACTTTCTTTCATGTGCCTCCTTTTATTGCAGCAAACTTAATTTCAGGGTGAAATATCCCTTTAACTACCAGGACAATTCAAGTCGACAGAAAAGACACACTAACACAATAACTGATACCAAACTGTTTCATTTATTCTGATTAAGCGATATTCAGTATAGTCCATCATATTTTAGTGAAAGGGCATTGTGGGGTAATTCAAATTAGAAAATTCAACATACAGAATGAAAACAAGTATACTTTTCTTTGAATTCTGTTGTTTTTTAAATTTCTATTGGAAAGGAATTCCTCACAGTCCAATAAATCACGGCTGATTTTTCTTCAGTTGATTGCGGAATATACATACATAGGTCAGAAACTGATAGGGATAACAAGTTATACAAACCAGGAACCATTTTGATAGTAGAAAGAGGAAGTACAGATCATAGTTGTATTATCCACCAGAAAACACTACCTCTTTGTTTGTTATCTCATCACGAGCTCCAAGTCAACAAATCCCGATCCCAGCGATTCTTGGATTATCCCATTCACACGGGATTAATACGGGGACAACCATATTATCGTAAGGGCTTAAACGCGAGATGAGCATATCATTGAGTATGGACCGGGTGGTGGATTGTCTAGGTGCAAAGGGTTATATTATTATACGGGAAAAAACAACGAATGTCAAAGATATTATAGTAAAAAATTAAAGAGATGAAATGGAGATGGGCTGGACACTTATATAGAACACAAGACAACAGATGGACCAAGACACTCACTGAATGGCAACCAAGAACAGGCAAGGTGGAGAGACAAACTTTCATCATACACAAACACACACATCATACACAAACATACACATCATACACAAACATACACATCATACACAAACACAGCAACATGGAACAGAATGACGGCAAATAGAAGCAAATGGAAACTGATTGAGGAGGGCTTCATCCAACAATGGTTGACCAATGCCTGATGATGATGAAAGGGTTACATGAGGCGACCTTGGAAAAATACCCGAAATTGTGAGAAACTACGGGTATCTTTTTATCGGGAATTTTTCTAAAAGAGTGCTTTCACACAGGCAAAGTAACGGGTATGTTCAGTTCGGGGTATAGTACCCAATCAGAATATACCAGGTATTCTCTCTGATCAGGGAGGTATGACAGCATATATGATACACTCTGTATCAGATAGTAATTTGATAATAGACGGAATTTATCGCTCAATAGATACAAGGGTTGCGTAGGGGTAATCCCGAATACGTCTTCTTGATTTTTTTTTAAACTCTTTATGCACCATTCATTGAGTGCCACAAGACAGTACTGCATACAAACTCTATATCTGCATGTTGCTTGACCCACAAAGTGTTAACTAGTGCAGACCTTCTAAGTCTCGAAGTCCGCACTTCCAAGGGCATTCTTATGTTATCAGTACTAGTTTGAACAATGGAACGACTTTATAGGTATGATAACGACTCTTTTTCACAAAGTACAATTCAAAGACGAACCAGAACACGTTTACAATTCTTCGTCTTCGTTGGTACTTTAAAAATTAAATTCCTCGTCGTTAGCCCGTTGGAATTGCGACAAATGTTTGTGAATTTCATATGCAAGCGATACAAAGCAGGGGCTATGATACAAGGGTTAACTGCTATGTTGTGCGAATGAGTAATCCGCGTGTGCATGTTTTTTTTTTTTTGTGTGTGTGTGTGTATTGTGCCAATCCACTCCCCCCCCCCCCCCCCCCCTAAGATGGCAACGTTTTGATCTGTCGCGCGACTGATTCCAGTGTGAATAATTTTAAAGCACTGTTATGCACACCTACTTAGGATTGTAATATTAGTATTTAAGTGGCTGCTTTTGACGGTGTTCGAAGGAAGTAAACGTGGGTTTTCCATTATGAGCAGAATGAAATCAATAACTTTCGGATATGTTTGTGAAAAAAACATATCACATGTTTTAGATTAGATTCCATTGACCGTTCTTCCCCTCTCAAATCAGACACTTTCCACACACACACACACACACACACACACACACACACACACACACACACACACACGAACACACACACACACACACACACGCACGCACGCACACACACACACACACACACACACATATGCACAACTTTTATATGGAATGCATCCACTTCATAATCATAATCACCTTTTATGAATATGTGATGGTAAAAAAATATCTTCTCATTTATTCTATCTCGCTGTAAACAATTGTAATCTATTGCTTGGTGCCGAATGGATCAAATTTTTAAATCATTTTAATTAAATGTTCTTTGCTCTTCTTCCTGTTTTGAAGCATCAGGCCATTATATGTGTATTCATGTTTCAATCAGCAATTTTCATGTTATCATCTACGTATTTGTAGTATTGGTAGATAGGTGCCTCCAGAATAAAAGTTCAATCCTACTGAAGGGGATACCCCGTATATATATATATATATATATATGTAAAAAGAACACTGAATACATATGAATATATACAAATACCAGATATTATGATTAAATAGATATATGATTAAATGTGTTATAAATACATACATGAATGAAATAAATGAATGATTAAATGAATAAATGAATTGATTAATCAAATAATGAATAAATAGATGAAGAAAATCAAAAGTCGTTCTTACCCTCCGTGCAGACGCCGGTAACTGAAGAGAACGTGGAGGAGGTCTCCAAGGAGCTGGCCGAACTCACTGAGGACACGGAGGACATGTCGGCAGAAGGAGTGGAGACCAGCGCAGAACTCTTGGCGAACATTACAGCTCTGAACTCGACTGATCCTGAGGTCTGTGCTGGTCAAACAAGTTGTAATCCTAATTGATATCATCCTTTTGAAATGTATCCATGAAGGAAAACACATTATTTTCTGAAGTAAAGTAAACATTTAAAAATAACAACAATGTTTGGTTCCAAAAGAGATTAGCCAAAATACATTTTTTCGTTGTAGTTTATTTTGCGGTGATAATGACCTTAAATCAGGAGGATTTGCATAACCTAAAATCACTGAAAACCTGAAATTAGATCTGAATTGTATGTGTTTCTTCTTCTATTCGAAACGAACTGTTCAGATATTGACATTTGTCAATGGTTTATTGCATAGACTTATTTACTACGTCGCATGTGTTCTGTATCTATAATTTTTTTTCGTTATAAATTATATTCACACATTCGACATAACACAGTATCAACATTTTCTGAATTAATTAAGTCGTCTCTTTTATTGGTTTGCACGTCTTTGAATTTCAGTTAAAGTCATATACTGATTGGCATTGCATTGCCACCATACAAACTAGATGGAGACGACAAAACGAGAAGAATTAGAAGGAGGAGAAATGTAATATGATATAATGTATATGATAACATTAAGCAGTTGAAGTGCATGCTTAATACCAGTATAATTTTATTCTCCCTATCTCTCTCTCCCTTTATCTCTCCATCTCTCTTCCGGTCTCCTCCTTCTCTCTTTCTCTCTCTCTCTCACTCTATTTCTACATTATAATGAAATTAAAATGCTCATTAAAAAAAACATCAAGTTTCAGCTTATTATGAAAACCCTTCTGTTCCTTCATTCCGTATGATGTATTATGATGCACCTCACATAAAAGGCTGTCGTGCCATCAAGACTGGCTTATCATGAATAGGTTCTTTATTTGCAATTCATTCATTTTCGTTCCATTAATGTTCTCGAGTATCCGCAGTATGTGCTGATAGAAACATTTTCCCTATTATATTCTCATCTTATGTATTGGAAATATTAAAGTCAATTAATCAACCAAAAGTAGTGATATTTGCCTCTGGCTTCTTATATGCTAGGTGACAACCTCTGTGGTGGAGACAATCAACAACCTGATGAACGTCGACGAGGCGGAGCTGGCCGAGGCCGGGGCAGACGGGGCGACGAACCAGGCCGTGCAGTCACTTGAGACTCAGTTGCAGTTCGTCAACGTGTCGGCCTCCAACGGAACGTACACCGACGTCCAACCCAATCTTGGCGTCCAGGTATTAAAGTTTGGTCTTTCAGGGCCAGATTCTCAGAGCTCGAAGTGTAGAGTACTGTATGTGTTCATGGAGAGGGGCGGGTTATATTAATGACCCCCCCCCCCCCTCCCGTCTTTGCGGGTCCCCTCTTTGATTCTTCGCAGATTAACGCAACACGCCTTAGGCGATATTATTGAAGATGATAAAGTCTTGAGCAGACCTAAAATGTATTTTTTGCCACTCACTGCCACATATAAACGCATGAAAATTTTCAGTGGGGGGGGGGGGGGGGGGGGGGGAGGGAGAGGGGAAAGGGGGGAATAAGTTTGGGGTGAGGCGTAAGTATCCCCTTGAGGATGGGCATGTCTCCAAACGTTTTAAATCACCGTACGATGCTTAAACATTCAACATTCAATCTGTAACATTCAAAACATGAATAATATGATTGTTTTAGTTTTACCAACTCGGAGTTGTCGATGTAGTGTTCGTATAAATGAGCATAATTATGCTCTTTATAATAAAGTATGATATTTTCATGATACCGTATGAAAATGAATCGGAGTAAGCGTTTTACTCTTCACTCAATATCAAATTGTTTCGCATCCGTTTGTTGCTGTTCCCATGCAGGTGAGCGAATACGATGCAGATATACTAGAACAGGGTTTAACATTCACATACTCGACTGATAACCCCGACGGGGATCTTAATCCCGACGACATGAAAGTTCACTTCGGAGAAGATCAGTCAACCCGCACGACACAAGCTCGGCTGTCTCTGCCGCCGTCGATCAGGCAGACGATCAAGGGGAATAAGACTCGTGTCTCCTTTGTACTCTATCGGACGACTTCGCTCTTTCCTTCTCGTTCGCTAAACGGGTTCAACCAGAACCAGTCCACATTCACCCGAAGCGCCAACACTCGGATCGTCTCGGCTACCGTCGACGGGACGTCGATCTCGAACCTGTCCGAACCTGTTGTGACGTCATACACACCGGTCGTGACGAGATATGACTATGTAGGTCATCCATTTATTGCAACTTTTCAATTCGTGGATTTGGGAACGAGGAATGTTATCTTTGATGAAAAAAATTAACATATCTATTTGTAATATTTCATCAACATCACATTTTCAAAGTTTTATATCTTGATATTTATAGAGCATCCACACTTTCCTCCCCAGAATTAGATAAAAACACCACCAAAAAATAACAGATTTGTTCAGCCATTTGACTTCCCCGTACCATGAAACCAGCCCAGAAACTAAAACCTAATCTACATGACTATTTGTGTCTAACGTCGTATTTGTGATAAATTGCAATCAGTTTCTGGTAGTTCCGTTCTTATCTTAAACATGATTTATTTATTTATTTTATTTTATTTTATTTTATTTTTGTGGGGGGGGGGGGGTGTAAAAAGATTTATAGTTTAATCACATTGGAAGGCTTTCCGTTATTGTTTTAGAATAGTCAGTACCGAGACCAGTTAACGGTAAATGAATAACCCAGCTAACACTCATTAGTACATTATTATTTCATATTCATATTTGAATTGGAGAGGTAAATGCTAAAACAAATCGATACTAAAACCTCAAATCAACTATGTTTAACTTAAAGGTAAATGCAGTGGGAGTGGTAATTATTACATTCCGCTATCACGGCAGAATAGATTTTTTGTCATCACCAGAATCAGGCTTTTGTTTAGTTTCAACGATTTTGAGATTATTCTTTCATGGAATGCTGAAACCTAACGAGAATGAGGCTCATGGTCATGCCAGAATTGACACTCCATTGATTACAAGTCCCGTAGATATAGTTTGTATATGTTATGTTCTTGAAATGTGATGCTGCGCACTTCTTTCAATCCACAGCTCATTGACAACGTAAACAACTCGGTGTGTGTGTACTGGGACTTCGAAGCGGACGACGGTTACGGGAACTGGTCAACGAAGGGGTGTTACATGGACAATGTGGCCGACATCAATGACATCCGTTGCCGCTGCGACCACCTTACTAACTTCGCCGTTCTCATGGTAACGCCCTTAAGCTCGCTTTCATTAAGAAAAACATACAGAAACACACACATTAAACTTTAAGAAATAGACGCGATGTAAGGCATCCGTAAGGGCTTAGTCGTGATATTCGAAACGCACTGGCACTTCCATGTTATTTTTGTACATTACATCGTTGCCATGATTACAGAGATGAAGATGTAAACAGCTGTGAATTTCGCATACGTCACGATATTAGTGTCTCATGAATGTCGACACTTCTTTGTAGGCTTCAAAATGTTTATTGAATTTCATTGATTTATTCTATCACGGCGTACTCGCCTCAGCCGACTGTTTAATTGTTCTGCCCCCCCCCCCACCCCTCCTTGTATCATCAGGCCCCACCTATGCCCCTCACAACCAATGTCCTCTATTTCTTCTGTAGGTCTTACTACGAGTCACATCTTTGTGACCACATTCCTTAAAATGTATCGGATAAGGACGATTAGCAATGTTTAGATTTGACTTCAGAAGAATTGTTTCTTTTGAAGTTCCGTTTTATTATTGTTTTTATTTTAATTGTATTTCCCGAGATATCAATATTTAAAAGTGTCTTGAATAAGCTCTTTAAAAGCCATATTTGATTAACGCCATTCCTCTAATGTCCACAATAAGTACGATCAAAATTGTTAAGTTTAAATGTGACTGAATTTGTTTTGAAGTTCCGTATCATCATTTTTTTTCTCAAAGTACAATTCAAATTCAATCAGACCCATCCCCACACACACACAAACACACAGACACACACACACAGTGTGTAGGGGGAACATTGGTTTATAAAAAAAGTGTATCTTTTTAAATTCGTTCAATGCCAACCTCACACTGCACTAATTCCACTCCTCAAATGTCGATGATAGGCGCGATCAAGATTTAATAACATCTTTAAAGTCAGAAACATTTATTTGTGTATTAGCTCACCTTTTATTCCTATTCTTGCAATGGTTTTCCCGGAAAATTGATATAAAAAACAACAACACTTGAATGAATGCTTCCAAGATGGGTCTTAAGGTACGTTATCAAGAGACTACCTTAATAGGTGACACGAATTCCTTCCAAAGGTAAATGATAAGCATGATTAAGATGTTTCAGTTGACGTCAAAGAGACTGATATGTTCGGATTTATCGATTATTCTCATTCCTAATCACTCAAGTTTATACAGTACCATTTTATCCGTGTTTTAGGGGGAACTACAAAAAAAATGGTATTTAGCAAGATAATGATCAAATCCTTAACGAGACCAATTTTGTACAAGGGTGATACATGCATAGGTGGATAAGTATTATTGTTTGAAGGATGGGAGAGGGAAGAGAGAAGAGTGCAGGTACATGTATATGTATAGGGTGTGTTTATTTGTGTTTCAATGCCCTGGACCATGTTGCACATATGTTTCACATTATTGTTACTTACCATCAATTACAACAGGTGCAATAATGAGAGAATATTGGCTGTTGCCTATTGGTGGTATGAAAAGTTGCAGTTACTAAAATCCTTTTTGGTCCTGGTAATCAAATGTGGAACCTATAATCCCATATGTCACAATGGTAAGCATAATCAGTGTTTAAACGTTTGATGTTAGAAGAATTCATTCGTTTGAACCGATCTATTATTCATATTCTTGCTGTAATAATTTCCCCGGAAAATGAATATAATTTTTTTTTGATGAATTCTTCCGCCATACACGACTTTCGGAGTACTACGTTGTTAATCCCCTCAGTACAATATGGAATGTGTAGTGAGCCAATATTTGTTTCCTAGCTTTAAACTGAGATAGTTAGAGATATCATTTATCTTCATAGGCCCACACCAATCATTCTTTCAAAATGTTTATCATAAACATGATCAAGATGTTCAAATTGACGTCAGAAGGGCTGATTTGTTTGCACTTAGCGATTATAAAGTATGCTGATTTCGTATGACCCAAGTACACACAATACCATGATCGTGATGATACGTGTATATGGGGGAAATATAAACAAAAAACGATTTCAACAAGATAAGGATAAACTCTTTAACGAAACCAATACAATGGTACATTGACCAAACATACATACACAGGTGGGTGGGGGGGGGGGGGCATTTTATTTGTTTATCAGTGCCCCGGTGGAACTGTCCTTACAACAGTCTCATCTGTATGGGGAGGAGCAAGCAAAAGAAGTCTCCTATTTAACACCCCCCCCCCCCCCCTCCCAATTTCTTCCCTGATTCGCTACCGATTTTTGGAAATTCCCCGAGGCGAATTATCATCTGTTTTAAGATAAGACGTGTTGGTATCATGATCGTAGTTACCCATTAATAAACCTGGCAGTGTCATTAAGTGTTAAATATCTTCGGAATCGTAATTATCTTTGTTTGACTTCAGGGTGTGCATGGAGTATCATATATGGGGCTTGGTTCCCTTTTCAAACGACAAATCTTGTTATCGAGCCCTTGCATTTAAAATCTGTTGACGAACATTCATCAAATCAGAACCACACATTCGCCTATACTAGATGTTTAAAAAAATTGGACACTTTTGAAAAATAATAAAAAAATCTGTTTCAACTCCCATCGAGCTGAAATTGTCAATTTTTAGAGAGAGGTTTTGTGACGTTTCACCAATTATTTTTCTTGTAATAATCCTTGGAATATTTAATGAGATTTTGACTTTTGGACAAATTTGGACCTCAACATTTGTGTGTATCAGATAATCAATTCAGAACAAAACAATGGTCATTGTGTATCATACATACCAATCCACAACTTCTTTTCTGCTAGAAGCATCATGCATTATCAATGACAATGTGAAGTCAGTTGCTAATGGATGAAGAGGTGACTTTCTTTCAGGGGTATTCATATTTTTGTTTACACAATAATATGATCACACATAATGCTGAAAAAGTAATGTGCAGTATATATATGTGTGTGTGTGTAATTCCGTTGTTGTTTTGTTTTCAATTTCAGGACATCTATCATGGCTCGCTTCTGACAGAGAGACAGGATTTCATCCTGGAAGTGATGAGCTATGTCGGCTGCTGTTTGTCTGCTGTGTGTATTCTCGCTACTCTGATCACTTTCCTATCAGTCAAGTAAGCACGACATATACGGGTACTCTTTCTACCCCCCCCCCCCCCCCCACCCCAACCCATCTCCACTCTCCCTCCTATTATAGTTTGAAGTTTCAAGTGTATTTGTTTCCACACAACTCACACCTCGTGGTGTTCCATGATGATTATTTTTAATTGATATCATACATTACGAGCAACAATTAATGGAAGACGTAGAAAGGCAAGGCAACCAGTGCTAGTGTCTTGCAACGTGACAATTAATTGATAGATGGAAGTATGGCCAAAGAAAAAAGGGTGATAACAACACATATTGCCGATGTTTGTGCTGACATACAAGCACCCCCTCTCCCTCCCTCGTTCCCAGTTCAATCGTCCGACCGCTTGTAATGTTGTTTTTTTCTTCTGAATCTCATATTAGACACGTAGGGTAAACGAAAGGTGGATCGAACTAGAAAAACAAACATTACAAAAAATCATTAACAGCACTAACTTCCCGAATTCAAGCATCCACTCGTTTCAACCCCTTAATGTTTTGTAAACTTTTAAATACCGGTGCTTAGGTGGTCAATTGTTTGATTCGAGTCTGCAAAAGAAACTAACCACTGCAGTTGGTTAATTTGCAGCATTCAGTCGTCCCAACCGCTTATACTGCAAGATAAGTGGCCTGATTTGTTGTATTTTGTGATAGTTTTTTAAAACTGTAAGTAATCTATGATTGAATTATAAGGCAACCATTATAAGTTGTTAAACTGCCATACATGTACAGTATTAAACTATTAAACCATTATTTAACTGAATTGAATTTGATTAATATTAATGATTTGTAGAGTTTTTAACTTTTGTCCTTTTTTCGCAGCCCCCCCCCCCTCCCCCCCCCCCCCAAGAACAACAATGTAAAAACAAAGTATAAAATCAGGTACAAAAATAATAAAAAACAAACGAAATTAACGGTCATTTGGGCGTGATTTGTATATCATTGTTTGTTTCAAGTCTGCAGCAAAAGCTAACTACAGTATTTGACGTATTTACAGGAAACTGCGGGAGTACCAGCCCAACCGGATTCTGATGTGCCTCTGCTCGGCGCTCCTCCTCCTCTACATCTTCTTCCTCGTCCTCATCTCCCTCGGTGAGGTTACCATGGTAACCTGTGGCGTGGTGGCGGGGTTCCTGCACTTCTCACTGCTCTCCTCCATCTGCTGGATGGTGGTGGAGAGCTTCAACCTGTACCGCATGGTCATCAAGGTGTTCGAAGGCAGCTTCATCCAGCACTTCATGCTCAAGGCAACCGCCTTTGCAGTGGGTAAGCTGTTTCTCCATCCCAGTCTTTCTCTATAGAGTACCGAAGTATTATTGTCAAGACAACTCGGGGGGGGGGGGGGGGTATTCCGAAATGCTCACTTAGGAGAAATCTTATCCTAACTCTAGGTTTTCTCCTAAGTGGTGTTCCGAAATCTCTCCTATGATTTATCTTATCTTTAGGAGTAAAAAACTGATCACAGCGGGGACTATTGGGAGTGCCCGACACTGGCCCTCTAGACAATATCGTACCTGCAAACCTCTCGCTGAAATGATTTTGTTTAGAGCCATTAAAAAAAAAAAAACATGCTTATTATAGGCTACCGCAGACGACACAATCTGTTAATGAATAAAAGAGCATTATATGTAATCATATTTTACACAACATTATAGGAGAGCTCCTCGTACGTGACGTCACAAACATGAAATTTCAAAAGATCATAAATTTCTTATCCTTTGACGATTAACCTTCACTAATGTATTTCTGCCATGTTTATGCTTTGATTGAAATGAACTTATCTTCACGGTGAACTGTCCCTTTAACTGTAAGCTATAATTATTTCATGTGCTGATCTAATTTTGCTGAATAAATAATGATAACAATAATGATAGACACTTTCGAATCATTTCCTACTTAACTCATGCTTACTCCGATATCCTGGATGTCCATATATCGATGATTATCGTTACTGCAGGAGTACCCATCGTAGTCGTGGTAATCACCGGGGGAGCCGCTGGGAAAGGCTATATGAACTACGATCCCGGGAAAATGCTGTAAGTTTATAAAAATCGATTCATCTTCTTCAAGATCATGATGAAATTATCTTCACGTCAATGCCAGATAAAGTACCGCTTTAGTGGATTTGTGTGTATTACTTGTGAAAAAAGGCATATGCAACGAGTTAATACCTTTATTGAGCAAAGATTGTAATGATGAATAGTAAACGAGATATACATCTTATGCAACCCGTCGTCGACCCTTTGGAGTGAAAATTCACCATCTTGAACATCCCTCTCTGCAGATGTGGGTTCTTATCCTTATGGCCATTGGTTGGCGCGGTTCTCGTTCCCATGGCATTGATGATCATCTATGATACCGTCATCTTCACGATGGTTATGCGTCGCCTCACGCGGAAAGTGGTGGGAAAACAGATGACACAATCTAGGTACAAAGAGCGCATGCGTCGTCTTCAAAGTGCGACTGCACTACTCGTGACCATGGGGTTGACTTGGGGGGTCGGCTACTTGACTTCAATCGAAGTAGAGGTAAACGTTTAAAAAAAAATCGCTTCCAACTGTTATCTATATATTATATCATGATACATTATATATCCATCAGCTATCTATCGAAGTTTTGTTTTTCTTCTCCTGCCTGTATTTTATACATGTATGTTACAGTTTTAAGTCACCGATATGCCACCGATAAATGCTTACATAATAACTACACACACTTGCCATACCACAGTCATGTGTCTGGCACTCATGAAGTTAAAGGGTCAACCGGCCCTCACCTTCTCGGTTAGCCCTCGCATTGCATTGTCATTGTAATTTGATTGTATGTATGTTTTTGCGAAATAAACTTGAATTGAATTGAAATTGCGTCCTAATATCTATTCATATAGTAATCGTATGATACATCTACCTATGTTGTTGCTGCTAATTACGTCTCTTGGTATCAATTTTGTCTTCTTTCCTGCAGACAGCTCATTTTGCGTTCCAGACTCTCTTCACCGTCCTAAACTCACTGCAAGGCGTGTTCTTGTTTCTCTTCTACTGTGTGCGGAACCCCACCGCTCGTGCCCTGTGGAGTAAGACCATCTGCCGCTGTCTACCGACACTCGATGAGCTCTCGAGTTACCGCACCAGGAGCACGGTTAGTGGTAGTCGATCTCGGGCAGAATCGGAAACCGCTGAGGGCGGGAGTGAGGAGCGCAAGAAATGGTGGGAGACGGGGATAACAGCGAGGGGCGTGTACGACCTCGGGAAAGCCTGGGGTAAGAGGCGGCCTAAGAATGAGGCGTTTAACGTCCAGCTAGAACCCTCGGTGTTAACGCCAACTGGCCGATATCGAGCTAGTTGTATTTATGAAGATGACGATGAGGTTAACCAAGGCATCAACGGTGTCATGCGTGATGACAACTCGGACGACCAGCACAGAGCGCTGAGGGGTATCGGTGAAGAGGGAGAAACATCGTTCGAAGGGATTAACTCTGCCGCGTTCAACGACCAGATCGCCGAAGCTTCGGTAACTTCAGCAACTGAGAGATCTCGATCTTTTGATATCGACGGCGATGATGACGATGATGATGATGGGGACCGAGGCATCAACGGTGACGGCAACTCGGACGATCAGCGCAGAGCACCGAGTGATACTGGTAAACACGATGCAACATCTCTCGAAGCAAATTCAGCCGCGCCCAACGACCAGATAAAAGCTTCAGCAACTGATCGATATCGATCTAGCTACATCGACGGTAATGACGACCGTGGTGATGATGGGGACCAATGCGTCAATGGTTTCCTGGGTGATGATGACGTGGACAACCAGCACAGGGCACTACTTAGCTCTGGGGAAGCCAAAGAAACATCGTCCGAAACAAACTTAGCGTTCGATGACCAGCCAGAAGTACGACATCGATCCAGATACATCGACGGCGATGATGATGAAGATAAAGACATCATGGTCGTCGTGGATGACATCCACTCGGACGATCAGCACAAAGCAATGAGGGATACTGGTAAACACGAAGCAACATCGTTCGAAGCAAACTCAGCCGCGTTCAACGACCACAAAAAAGCTTCAGCAACTGATCGATATCGATCTAGCTACATCGACGGCAATGACGACGGCGGTGATTATGGCGTTAATGGAGACCTAGGTGATGACGACTCGGACAACCAGCACAGGGCACTAATTAGCTTTGGTAAAGACAAGGAAACATCATCCGAAACAAACGGCAATGACGTTGACGATGATGATGATGATGAAGACATCATGGTCGTCGTGGATGAGAACCACTCGGTCGACCAGCTCATGAAGGATGAAAACAAAGACGGCGTTTTTAAAAAGGAATAAAACTTTGAAAGACAGAGTCTTCGCTTTGCATTATATACAAGAACAGTGGCAAGTCATCGTGCTATATGTGCTATATCGGGTATATTATAATGATAATATATTATAGGTCAAGGAAATTTCCCTGTTTCTACTCTCATAATACGACATACACAATTCTTGTCAGACTTGATACTGGATACAATTAGACAAGACAATTGAGATATTGTGGGCCAGAACATTTTGTCATGTCAATGTTTATACCTAAAATGTTGTTCGATTAACTGTTGAAGTGACTCAATTAATAGTGAAGATATTTATTTACGCTGTATTAAAGTGGAATTCAGGTCTAAAAGTCTTTTTCAACAAGGCAACATGACACATAGTGCTATGAAGGATTAGTCTGGATTATTTAATTTTAGTTTACACGTTAGTTTGTTATTATTTTGTATTTGAAAATGAGCAAACCCGCATCATTTCATGTCATTTTGTATACACATCTCTTGTACATGTATTTTAACTTATTTACGCAGAACTCCACTATAGAGCGAGATAATAAAGTATTGAATATGATGTTAAAAAACACGATTTGACCATTGCAGTAGCAATGCTTTATCTGAAAGGTCAAATATATTGTTGAAGTAATTCAATAACTAGTAGACAAATATTGATTAACTATGCACAAGATATTGAACTCTAATTTTAAGTCTTTTGTTTTAAAAACAAACTGGACAAACAAAAGAGGGTTTATTTCCTTTTAAGTTTACAAGTCCCTTTGGTATTTTGTATTCGTGATCAAACCCTCACCATTTCATGTAATTTTGAATACTTATCTCTTATACATGTAGTTTAACTTATTTACGCAGAACTCGACTTCTTGGAGAGAGTAGTATTTAGCTATGCTGATGTTAAAAAACACGATTTTACCATTGCAGCAGCAATGCTTTATCTGAAAGGTTAATTGTTGAAGTAATTCATATATAGTAGACAAATGATAATTAACTATTGCACAAAATGTGGAATTCATTTTTTTTAAGTCTTTCGTTTTTAAAGCAAACGGGGAAAACACATATTGCTAAGAAACCCTCACAATTTCATGTCATTTTGAATACGTATCTCTTATACATGTATTTTAACTTATTTACGCAGAACTCCACATCAGTTTCTATAAAGAGAGTAGCATGTAGCTGTGGTGATATTCGTAAAATTTGATTTGACCATTCAAAGCAATTTTTGATTAATAACAAATTAAATTCAAAGAGGGCGGAGGAGTGGAAGTAATATAAACCGTATATCACTAATACGGAAAACGTGTATATTCATTATGTTCTTTACCTTTCTGTATGTCTACCACAATGACGTGTGATTATTAGGCAATGACTAATGACATGACTATCGGGATTGTTGCGTTGATCGATGAATCGCGACACCGATCACCATTTATTAAAATGATTTTCATTACAATGACAACGAAATGGACAAAGGATTCAAGTTTGGTCTTTACTTCGAGTTGAAAAGTAAATATATACATGCATCTATGCGGATGGGATTATGGTCGTATTAATTATTCTTACCATGCTTACAGCCAGAAGTCGCTGAGGGGGGACAGGGCGTAAGTGATGGATTTTTTTTAGGGGGTGTTTTTCCACAATTTTTTTAATCCCGCCCAGTCTCTGAAAGTGCCCTCAGTGGGGGGGGGGGGGGGGGGGGGGGGGGACATTACATATTGTGTATACAGGAACGAAAGTGGTGGGGGGGGGGTAAGGAATGAAAATAGTGGGGAGGGGGATTACATATTGTGTGTGTACAGGACCGAAATGGTGGGGGAACATTTGATATTTTAGGGGTACAGGTCCGAAAATATTGGGGGGGGGGGGGACGTTTGATATTGTGTCCCTCCTCTCCGAATTGGAGGGGGGGACAGGACCCCCCCGGGATTTCCACCCATGCTTACAGCTAACTTTTGTGAAGCTGTATTAGGCCTAGTATGAAAAAATAAGGGTGACTTCCCCATGATCGTGATAATAGTGGTACATATGCGTTTGCAAGGATGGGGTTTGATTGTTGATACTCATAATATTGGACCGTTTAAAGGGGTAGTTCGCGCCAATAAAGCCTACTAGTAATTGTTTTTGGAAAGCAACAACAAAAAGGAGCATAGATCGGGACAAGTGTAAGTGAAGTCGGGCACAAACAACAAAAATAGCGAATTTTTGGAAATTTGCAAAATAATTATTGTATACGACTTGATGCTGTGATGTTGCGGTTGAGCCCGGCTGTGTATTTTCTGTGTCGAATTATCGTTAATTTTCATATTTTAGAAGAGGGAAGTACCCTTACATGTTAGAATTATGTTTTTTAAAGTGAGTAAGAGGGGAGTATAGGATCCGATGCATTTTAACCCAGCCTATGATTGTTGCCATTTCAAGGAGTTTTTGTTGAAGTTGTTCACATTGTCACTGATCTGTTGCTGTGATTGTCCTCCATCTTTTAAAAACATCTTATTTTCAGTATGAAATTCACCTCCATGGTGAACTGATCGGCCACCTTGGTATTCGTGGTGAATGATTGCCTTCTGCATGGCGGGAAAATAATGGTGTAAAAATTTTGACGCGTATAAGAGGCAAGCCGTCGCTTTCGTTTATCGCACCTCTAGTCATGCTAGTCGACATAATGGACACCCGTAATCATGCTCGTCAGATATGGGAATGAAGCCGTTTTAAGTTTATGGTTTTGGAAATTAAACCTAAAATATTATACCTATAAAGTCGTCGAATCGTAGACTCTTCACGTGATTCATTCTGTGTCTCAGAACCAGGATAGTGGTGTAATAAGACAGAGCCTGAGGGGAAATATGGTTGGCACCTGTGCGGGTCTGTTAGAAAGAGGAGAGAGAGAGAGAGAGAGAGAGAGAGAGAGAGAGAGAGAGATGAGAGGGGCAAAGGGAGACAATGTGTGAGCGGAGAGAGTTTCTGGAACCGGAAGTTGGAAATCGACTGAGTGATAGAGGGATGGAGAAAGGGAGAAGGGGGGGGGGGGGGGGAAAGATGGTGAGAGAAATTAGGTACACTGTATAATGATGATTATATAGAACAATAAAACGGAAAGAAAGAGACTTGGAATGGGAGGCCGGAATTAGAGGAAGAGAGTGTGAGCTTGGGAGAGATAGAAAGCTAGAGAATGAGAGAAAGAGACAGACAGACAGAGAGAGAGAGAGACAGAGACAGAGACAAACAGACAGACAGACAGACCGACGGAGAAACAGACAGACAGACAGACAGATCAGAAAGAGAGAGGGAGAGAGAGAGAGAGAGGGGGGGGGGGGGGGAGGGGGTGCGCTCAAAGAAGGCGGAGATCGAGAGAAATTGAGAGTGGCAGGTGAGGTACAGAGTAACCATGTAATAGAACAATTAAAGAAAGAGGCAAAGGTTGGACAAAGAGAAACGCTGTTTCTGTACTACTCGGATGAACCGTCATGACGTAGGCCTACTGTTCAATCATCCTCACAAATCCTACAGTATACTGGTGCAGTAAACAACACGCGTAGCCAGATTGCATAATACGCATACATAAGAAAACATTGAAAACGATCAAAATGTCGGCTAAAGACAGTTTAGATAACGTTAATCCGACTATTCACGGAAAACTCCACGAAAGAGAGATTCTTCCAACAGAAGAGGACGATGAGTGTGCAGATGAGATTGACACAAGGGAGGTTTTCGATATCCTTTTCATAAAAACATGTTTATGCTTTGTCCCACGCGTTATGATTCATGTGGTAAATATGAGTATTATCGCTCAGTAAATTGGCGCACATTGAAACCGACTCCTGCGGATAATGTGTGTTATATTCCACATACTAAGAATATTGCTATATGATTAATGATTGGTCAAGTGTTGATCACATGACGAAGTGTAGTTTTTCCCATTAGATCACCTGAGAAGAAAAGTTTGTTTTTTACACTCTCTAGTCTAGTGATAGTACTTTTTGGTTTCGCTGATCTCTTCACTCCTCACAGTCACAGTCCTAATGCGTGATTAATATTTTGAGTGCGCGCGAAAAAAAGTGTGTTACACTTCTTTTGTGACTATCAGTTTTAGCTCGAAGCAGACGACACTGTGGTGTGCGGTAATTAAAAATTTGTGGTTTTGTGACTATCAGTTTTAGCTCGAAGCAGACGACGCCGCGGTGTGCGGTAATTACAAATTTGTGGTTGTAAATACTGCGCTACGTCGGGCGCGGGTACATATGTACACGCACACGTACGTACGTAGCCTACGTACAGCTCGTGTTTACCATAGACATAGTCGCGTTTCAATCAAAATGGCCTATGCTTGGGCGCGGCTGGGCACGTTTTTCATGTTACTTGTCTGAAAGGAAAATATCTGAAAGTAACGTTTCATGCAATTTTTTAAGCAGGTATGATGCGGAACATGTTGAAATTGAGACTTTTATTTATACTGCAACTTGATATCACGTTTAGAGCCTTTTTGCCATATTGTAACATTATTCCTCGATTGAATGTTTATAGATGCATCGTAGGTATTACATGTCAGAACTGTGCAAGCATATGGGGTGAGGATATTTCTCCAAATTCTTCTCCGCATCTGATTTTGTTTATACGTCAAAACCAGGCAAAAATCATCCAGAGAATCGGAGGCTTCGAATATGGGGGATGAAAGAGAAAATCTTTGTAAAGCGTTCTTTTGTGACTAGAAGAAGAGTACAATGAATCTGCATTAATTAAATGGCAGCTGAATATCCATTGGTAAAACATCCTTGCTCTTACTAAACCCACATATACAAACAGTTACACAACTAATGAATTATTTAGTCCACCATGATTTTGCTATGTGCATTGTGTAGATAAGCCAGTGTGTTGTGTGATGCGTACAATGTGCTTGCACGGCACAGTCATGTATTATCATAATACAACAGAGTTCACTGACCTGCAATGAGAAATCAGCACTGACTATAATTAATAGAACCTTGGGTGGTGCTCTGAAAACAAAAGGCAAGTTTTGAATAACATATAAGCCCTGCACAATATATGGCTGTGATTGGTGTTGTATTGTACACTCACTCTACACATGTACAACTCAATGCACGCAACTAATAAGGAAGGAGTGAACAGAAAGAGGTGTGGATAGTTCAACAGTTTATTGGTGACTCTCTTATTAATGTCTCAGCTGAGCTCAGGCCTGCATGCCCAGTCAGGCGCATTGCTATTATGTGGGTATGTACATGTGCAGTTGAATTGTCACGAGGCTTGTACATTGTCAATAGGAGATAAAAAGACTCCACAGCCAGTACATTGTACATTGTCAATAGGAGATAAAAGACTCCACAGCCAGTCTCACATTCCTGCATTACCTCTGTGAGCACTACTGGAGGAGAGATTACAACATACATGTAGATAATAGAGCACCCGCACCGCATCTGCATTACATTGTCTAGACACAACAATTAGCGTACTGGCACACTTCTTGACTTAGTTAGTTATTCAGAGTTATATTTCTGAGCACCAACTGCCTTAACTCTGACAGTCTTAGACTTTAAACATGTCTTTCATAATGCCACTCTTTGATCTGCACAACTTGTTGTCTTCCTTAACCCTGACTGCACATTTAATAAGGACGATCAACGACCCTGAGCATCCCCTTACTCTGGAGGAGCTAAACGTGGTTCAGCAAGCCGAGGTGGAGGTAAGAAACAAATACGAGTCATCCTGGGGCCATATTCATGAAAGCTTACTAGTCTAGTTGGTTACTGCAATTGATGCACTTTAGTAACTAACTAGGCTTAGTAAGGTTTCATGAATATGACCCCTGGGTTTAAGGGGTTAAGGCTTTAAGGCTTTGTGTGTTCCCAGAATCCATGTTTCTAGAAGAGTGTTGCGGGCAGGGTGGTCACCAGAAAGTCTTTTATGCATGGCTCAAAAGGGCAGAATGTCACTTTTGTCAGATATCTGTCCTGGATGCTTGGTACACAACTATGCAATGCATAGCTCAAAGAAAACCAATGATAACAATAAGACTGATATTGGTTTTACGCATGGCCGAGTAAATTTACATGTGGCTCACAATCACTTTTTGGACCTGACCCGACCTGGTGGTTGCGCTGCATGTTTTTTACACTGGGGACCACCCTGGTTGCGGATGTGTTTATTTTAGCTAGAAACATAGTTTCACTCAAGCGTGCCATTGTGCAGTTTATTCTGCTTGCTTGTCCAGTTTTGCGTATTATGTGCAACATAGTGTCGTCATATAAACAGTGTTTCAAAGCATGGTCGTGTTTATAAGGTTTTAGAAACTTTGTTTTGAAATGCACTATTCTATGCATTATAAAACTCTTTCAAAACACACTTTAAATTCTTTGAAGTGTTCTATATGATTTTGTTTTAGCTGGAAACACTGTTGAATCAAGGTGTGTTTTGAAACTGTATTTGAAGCCAGAAAACATCTTTTAGAGCACCCATTATTACATTAGGTTGCTAACTTCAGCTAAGGTTAAGGGTGAGGATGTCCTAACCCTAACCTAACCCCAACCTTGGGCGGAAGTTAGCAACCTAAAATGATTTAGATCTTTAAAACCCAGGATTATCCAAAGATGATCACAATTCCCTTCTGAGCTGATGATGAAGCTTCACAGCTCTCTCATGACCAGCTTCCACAATATCTTTGTTTTGGACAATTTGTTGACATATATCATTCAAAACTTGTAAAAAGATTTGGGTGATGAAAGAACAAGTTCTGACAATTAATAAATGTTTTAGAAATGTCTTTGTGAAATTAATTGATAAATTTCTTATAAAAGCAATGATTTTGATTTTGTGAATTATCCTTTGAAGTGTTTTTCAAAAAGGCACAATGCTGGTGTAAATACATGTACCTTGTTTACTTCGTTTGTCTCAACCTTGTCCTGTTCATAAATATCATGCAATTGTATAATTTGCGTGGGTGTTATATTTACAACGATGCAATTTAAACAAATATCAACATATTTTTTTTCACCAGATGGAAAAGTGGTCACTCATTCTTATTAATGTACTTGTCTTCTTTATCTCTCTCTGTATTCTTTTCACAACATGGAATTGGAGACTCAGTCTTATTCATAGACATATTTCTTTCCCTTTGTGTCTATTTTCATATTGGACAGGTCGATGACCCAGGGAACATGGTGAAGATCACTTTCACACCAACCATCCCCCACTGCAGCATGGCCACACTCATTGGCCTGGCCATCAGGGTCAAGCTACTCCGGTCGTTACCCTCCAGATTCAAGGTACAGGCACATGCGTCATGGTACAGTACAGTTGGGCCTGAGATCAACGTCACAGCTGATTGCAATCTATTGCAGTCAGACTGCAGTCAATGTGTGGAGCTGATTGCATTTGATTGCAATCACTGTGCATTTGATCTCAGGCTCTACTGTAGTTGTGAACGATGACTGTAGATCTTGAGGTCTCAGAGGATCCTTCACCGAGATACTTAATCCACATTCCACATGGCAGCTCTTCATCCAGGGCCCTGTTGCATAAAACTTACCATTTATTGTATCTCTGTCATCAATGGTAACTACCAAGGTAACATCGCTCAACAGCCAATCAAATTCAAGGTTACCTTAAAAATTGTCATTGGGAGCAAAGTTACCATCAATGGTAAGTTTTATGCAACAGGGGCCAGATGTACAATTGGATACCCTGTAGAAATGGAATGAGTGCGTCTTACTGGCTGTCATTATGTGTAAACAACTATTTTTGATGGGAAAGGTGCCACAAAGACGTAACATCCGATATCCAGGGTAACGCTATTGCAAAATGCTTTAAGATGATACCATTTCATATTCGGTGCTACACTGTTACTTTGTAGTTCCTAGTACCACATATCCTCTGTGTGTGGATTGGTGTATGGGATGGTTTTTGGGACCTGAACAATGTTCATATTTTTATTGTCAGTTCATGGGACACAACTTATACAACTTCACATAAAAGCGTGATATTGATTTGACTGGAATAAAAGCAGACAAATGTGCAAAAAAATATTCGGAAAAGCATTGAGAAAAAACAGAGATTTGACACTTTATGTGCTATTGAGGCATTCTTTCACCGGCGATATACACAAACCCCAAAGAGCAGGGGCCATATTCATGAAACCTTACTAGCCCAGCTGATTACGGGTACTACATGTACACATGCTAAAGGTGAATGCACTTTAGCAACTGACTAGGCTTAGTAAGGGTTCATGAATATGGCTCCAGGACTCTGCCTGGCACTGGAAAAGTTACAGGAAAGCTACAGTGCTATTGTATGGAGACAATCCTCATGCAGTTATACCCGGGTTTCCTAGATATTCTGTTTGTTTAGCCATAGTGTTGTCACTGGATTTGGTTAACATTTATATCTGTGGAAAGATAGCTCATACAGAGTTACTGCAGTGACCTCTGCTGCCGCGAGCTCTGGAATAAAACTAAGCCCTGGGCCATGTTGCATATAGGTTTTCAATTATTGTAACTTACCATCAACGGTAAATACCATGACAACATGTGCAATAATGAGAGGTTAGGGGTTGTTTCCATTGAGGGTAAGTTAAAATAATTCAAAACCTATATGCAACATGGCCCTGTACATAAAGATCACTTTTTGCATTTCCCTTGAGCAGTGCCTCCCATTGAAACCTGTATTAAAGTAACTCCACTCACTCCGGTGACATCTGTCGGACTAAAACCTGTACGTAAAAAGACACTGTTGGAACCTGTATTAAAGTACAGTGTTTATAAAGAACACCTGCTTATAAAGATCACATATCTCGACTCCATTAAGTGGCCTTTTTATACAGGTTTCACTGTGCCATGTAAAAAGATTCATTGTGTTGTATCCCCTCCTTCTACAGGTTGATATCATCATCAAACCAGGGACACATGTGTCAGAGAATGCAGGTATGTAGCAAGTTTGTTGTTATTTTATATTTATTGGCTGGAAAGAGTTTGATGTGAAATATCCGTTAAATTAGCAAGGATTATTTGCAAATGTGAAAGGATGAGGGAAAAAAGAGTAAAGAATAGAATCTATTCAGATGATATGATTTCATCATGAAAGATTTTGTGATATGCATGCTTTTGTACGTACATGTACCCTGAATTGCAGTTGGAATGTTGGTAGTTGCTTCATTAATGGTGTTATGAAAGTTATCTTAGGTCTTTCATGTGTACACCATATAGATTTGTTAAAAAGCATTCTATATGTATCAATTTGTATTTCTTGTAGTGGTAAAATGTTTATGGGACATTGTGTTTTGAGTTGAACATATTTTTTTAATTTACAAATTTCACTCCTATAGAAATTGTGTTACATGTAATAATCGGGTACTAATGGGAAGTGGGAGTAGTCATACTCATAAGATAAGTCACAAAACTGCTATTGATACTTCACATTCATGTGTGATGATGTTGTTTCAGATGTGCTTTACTCTTTATACACCAACGTGTGCATTTTTTTCTCACCATTAATGCACATAACTACCATACAGCATCAGTTTGTCTGGTACATAATGCATTAAGTATACTTATCATTGGTTTTCATTTTCAAACTTTTCTCCTACCTACCCGCAGTCAACAAACAACTTGCTGACAAAGAGAGAGTAGCGGCTGCGCTGGAGAATAATCACCTCTTGGAAGTAGTGAATCAATGTTTGACATAGTGCGATTGACATCTTCGTTACGGTTTGCGCCATAGCAACGGACAAAACTTTTGTGTCATCCCTGAAGCCTTAACTGTCAGGAACTTCAGCTTTGAGGGATGACTGTCGCAGCAAACGTGATGGAGAGCAGGAGAAGATTGGAGACAGTGTGCTACAAGTAATCCTTTGTACCATTGGAGTGTGATTGCCCGAATTTGTACATACACTCCAGCTCAAAGGAATTGGCATAGGGAAAGGGAAAGGGAAGAAGGGAAGGAGCCGCAGTTTTAAAGCGCAGTATATTTTGTCCAGTTCAGTATGAAACATGATGCATTTTAGGCTAAAGCATCATGTTTCATGCTGAACTGGACAAAATAAACCATGGTTTAAAACTGCGGCTCCTTCCCTTTCTTTCCTTTCCCTTTCCCTATGCCAATTCCTTTGTGCTGTAGTGTAAGTCTCATAGAGCAGCATATGGTATGACACAGGCGGAACTCAGTTGTGTGGTGAAGCATGTTGAAAAGTAGAGCTCATTTCTACCTGTGAGAGTGAGCATCATAGTACAATGGAAGTCAAGGTCTTGATGAGTACCATTACAGTTACTTACAGTTTCTACCTGCATGTCAATGTGAGCATTACAGTAATGGAACTTCAATGTTTGAAGCCAACCTTGTGTGATAGCTGCTCATCAAATTTTTAATGATTTTAATATTTTAATATTTAGTGTTACTGGTATTTACGGTTTACTTCTTCTACCCATCTTTACACATTTCTAAATCATAGTTACATGTGATATGGAGCTAAACTTTCACGTTTTAATGAACATAGTAATCTGTCATTTTTGTAGCTAGGCAAATATAAGATTCAAGTTTCTTGGCTGTGTGTATGTGTAATCAGAGTATATCATCTCTCTTAGTTTCTATGTGAACCAGATTTACTAAGTACATTGGGTTTAGGTATCATATAAGAAAGCAAATCACTATGTTATGGGAGGCCTGCATCATGTGTTTCCTAATAGGAAACCTCCAATCAAAAAGAGTGATTATTTTCATATTATCAAGTTTCTAATTGATTTTTCCAAAACAGGATTAGTTGTAAGTTGAACTATTCATGCTAAAATTTCTTAAATAATTGCTATATGTAAACTCATTTCAGGAAGCGTAAATTAATGTATTTTCCTCAATTATTGTACATATCTTTCAATTTTATCGAGTCGGGGAACATTAAATGAAGTGTCTTGAATAAAAATGTATGACTACATCCTTTCTATGTGAGTTGTAAGCATTTATTTTGATTTTTTATATCATATTATGACATGAAGAAAATGTAATATATATCATGTATTGCGTAAAATAAATACACATGCATACGTCACTTTTGATTTTTTTTTTATTTATTTCGGGGGTAAAAAAAAATCATGATCACTTGATTCAAAATAAATATACCAGGATTCAGGTGTTGATTTCTTTGGTTTGTTTTCCAAATTAATGTAATATTGATCATTTCCATAAGGAAACAATGGGTGTTTTGTGGCGATAGTGGTCATAAAGATGTAAATACATGTATACTGTGGTCCTGCTTTACCTGAAAGATATTGCATCGTGCACGTATAGACGGAGAACAAGAACGGAGTTACGGGTATATGAGAAAGAATATGAATGAGCGAGATGGGCAGAAAGTGGATGAAGGAGATTTAAAAAAAAAGTGAGAAAGTGAATCATTGTCACATATTGAGTGGGAAACGGGAAAGGAAGTGAGAGGAAAATGTGAATGAGAGACGAGAAAGCAAATGGGTGAACGAGAAAAAGTGAATGAGGAAGGAGAGAATGAAAATGAGAAGAGGGGAGTAAAGGTAAATGAGAGAAGGTTGAACTCACTGGGGATCATAGTACGGGGACAATATTTGATATTACAAATACGAGTCCCCAGTTATCGGCACACGTTATTTATCATTATTTTGGGAAAGGATGATAAAATTTCATGCAATTCAGACAATACTTCCTAGACATTTTGAGTTAGCACTTATTATTCTTTCATGTCAATATGGTGGCTCTGAAAAGAGCCGTTGGTCACTGTCAAGGTATGACAATAATTTAAGCGCGCTCGCCACGGATACGGCGGGCCAGCTGGATGTCCTTGGGCATGATGGTCACACGCTTGGCGTGGATGGCGCACAGGTTGGTGTCCTCGAACAGACCAACCAGGTAGGCTTCGCTAGCCTCCTGCAGGGCCATGACGGCGGAGCTCTGGAAGCGGAGCTCGGTCTTGAAGTCCTGAGCGATCTCACGGACCAGACGCTGGAAGGGGAGCTTGCGGATCAGCAGCTCGGTGCTCTTCTGGTAGCGACGGATCTCACGGAGAGCGACGGTTCCGGGCCTGTAACGATGGGGCTTCTTTACTCCGCCGGTGGCTGGGGCGGACTTGCGAGCTGCCTTGGTGGCCAGCTGCTTGCGGGGAGCCTTTCCTCCGGTAGATTTGCGGGCGGTCTGCTTGGTACGGGCCATTGTTGTTGTATCAGATAACTAATGCTTTACAAACGAGCCGTTTCGTATTTATACCCTAAAATCGTTTTGCGCGCTAAAAAGCGAGCCCTATGATTAACGCTCTCGTATTGGTTCGTGCGATTACCACTCTCTGATTGGTCGATACAGATTCTTTCAGGCATATCGACAAAATGCAACATATATATATTTCTTAGTACCTGTACATATAAAATATGTTTAAATGGCTGAATTATGCCCCATATATACAAAATGAGAGTACACCTATGTTTCAATTAATAATTTTCGATACATAGCTCCAAATTACGTGAATTTGTATGTTTCATATACAAGCCGTGTCTCCTATGTGTGTGTTCTCTGATTGGTCAGTCATTTGGAACCTCAGTTGCGGAAGAAACATAGAAATACCCAATTTGTATCATTACTGTTTTCTAATGGAAAGTAGAATATTGACAAAAAATAGTCTTATACCATGAAATCATGTCGTTTACATGAAGTGGTGTATCTCATTTGACAATTTATAATGTCAAAAGTGAAATATAGTGAATACTATTTTTCGCTCAACGCTTACCACGGGTCCGAAACGATCGGAGACAAAGCGATCTCTTAGCCAATCAACGGCCGTCTTCCATTCGCACGGCACAAAGCGACGATTTCCGTGCCGAGAATCTCGTCAGTGGGACATTTTTGATGGTCAGAGTTTTTGTAGCTCTTCCTTTTTTCTATCAACAAGTTATATATCACTGATATTTCTTTCATGTCATAGGTCTTAATACTTTATATGTGTATTATCGTTTTTATAGTATATAAGGGTAGTAGAAAGGAGCAAATTAAACTCAAATATGTCTCCCCTTCGAAAATTGTCGTAACGACAGATTCACGGTACGGCAATTTTCGTGCGGCGGTCACTCAGGTCCGCATAGTATGTATAAATACTCCGAAATTTCCGTAGGTTAACCAGTTTTCTGTTCATTGATCAGCAAGCAAATCTCAGCATGTCTGGACGTGGTAAAGGAGGAAAGGGACTCGGAAAGGGTGGCGCCAAGAGGCATCGCAAGGTGTTGCGTGATAACATCCAGGGAATCACCAAGCCCGCCATCCGCCGTCTGGCCCGCCGTGGTGGTGTCAAGCGCATCAGCGGTCTCATCTACGAGGAGACCCGTGGAGTCCTCAAGGTCTTCCTCGAGAACGTCATCCGTGATGCCGTCACCTACTGCGAGCACGCCAAGAGGAAGACCGTCACCGCCATGGACGTCGTCTACGCTCTGAAGCGCCAGGGACGTACTCTGTACGGATTCGGCGGTTAAGCAGTTTCCCCGACTTGGAACATCCGACACAACAAACGGCTCTTTTCAGAGCCACCAAACCTTCACGAAAGATTCCATAGTTTACTCGAAATGTCTGAAATGTGTAGACTATACTTGGTTCATTTAGTAAAAAGTAAATGGCATGAGATGAGGTAAAACAAAACTGAAGTAGCACATTCATATAGAAGTGGGGTACCTGACTGAAATGTTCAAGTATGAGCACTATAGTGGGAGCTCGGTTGGAACACTAGTCTCCTGAGCATGCATGTGGGCCTGGATTTTCGACTACTGAATGAGATGGTTACTTCTGTCTAGGAACGTAATGAACGCGATTCTCTTCCCTTATTCGTGTTCCTTTCCTCTTTTGGCTATGTCTCCCCCTTCCCGCTATTTCTGGCGCTTTTAGCGCTTTTAGGCGCGTTTCTATGTACACAGTGCAAATACTACACGCCGGTTTCCAGCGGGTGACTAGAGCCACAGAACTAGAAAGACGTTGTTAGTTCGTTAACTAGAGCCCGTTACCAACCCCCCGCTTGCTACCAACCACTTGGTCTACTGCACTGATCTCAGTGGTCTACTGCCACGAGGTGTACATGTACTTCGTATTCAAATATAGGGCGCAGTCACATGTGCTCCTCACACAGATCTTTATCACATCTTTATCAGCGAAAGGATGTGCAAAGGGAGGAACCCAACTTAGACTTTAGAAGAAATTGAGAAGAGGTCTGCCTTTCTATCATCGTATTCTCCCGATAAAATAAAGCTAATCTGAGTACTTCTGATATTATACTACTACTGTACTACATGTACTAAAATATATTACTACTACGACAGTACATGATGCTACTACTACTACTCCTACTACTACTAACTACTGCTAACTACTACAACTACTACAACTACTACTACTACTACTACTACTACTACTACTACTACTACTACTACTACTACTACTACTACTACTTCTACTACCACTTCTACTACTACTACTACTACTACTACTACTACTACTACTACTACTATTACTACTACTACTATTACTACTACTACTATTACTACTACTACCACTACTACTACTACTACTACTACTACTACTATATACTACTACTACTACTACTACTACTACTACTACTACTACTACTACTACTACTACTATTACTACTACTACTACTATTACTACTACTACTACTACTACTACTACTACTACTACCACTACTACTAACTTTTACTTTAACTGTTCTATTACAGTTTCTTTTATTTCTAGTAATTGTAGTATCAATACTACTGATGTTACAAAATATACATTGTACTTTAACCACTACTGCTATATACACTTACAGAAAAGTAATTCTTTTTTATCTCCATGCACTCTGTTCTAAATTTGTCCCGAACTGTCCAATTACCATCTCTCTCTTAACATGTTTCTGACACAAACACACATACACATACCCCCCCCCCCCCCAACCAATTACCGTCTCACGGTTGTGTCAAGTTTATAAATCGTCAATTGGAAATTAATTGAGAGGAAAATGAGAAGGGGGATAAAAGATTAAAAAACAACACTAATTAAAATAAAATGTACAGCATTATGAGATATTTATTTCATTTTCTCTTATTTTTGCCAACAGGGAAATATACTATATGATGCTATAATATATGTCTATAGCTTTGTGACTCTGAATAAAACATTTGTCCGCTACGTTGTGATATATCCATCCAAATGATTTATTATCAATTTGCAGCAAATAGAAACATTAAATACATATCAGTGTTATACAGTACCCATACCCTGGCTGACACAAAAATCATGTCTTCTTACTTTGCACAAGAAATAAAAGAAACAGAATGTACCTTGCCATGAGATTGATGCTACACATCACACTTTTCCTCCACTACCTTACCATATTAGCACAAAGGAATCCAAAATCACAGCTGCAATACATCAAATATAGTAAGCACAAACATGAAAACTACAAATCATTCAATTAAGGTGACAGCAATAAACATGGTTGATTTGCAATTTATCAATCTAAATTTCATGATTGTGGTGATTACATTTACATTATCACTTCATCATCTTATCTTGTGAGTGATTTTATGGTTCCCTTGATTGCATTGAGAGAAACACCTTAAAATTGCCCACAATATGCAATACTGTATACAATGATCTCAACAAATCCTGTTAAAGATTAGTTTCAGCTTTCAACTCCCAGTTTAAAACACTACAACACATAAATAAAGTTAAAAATCTCTACACCCAAAGGGGGAAACATATTATTCAAAGTATTTCTTTAATCAATAGGGCTCACACATTTCAGTTTATAAACCTTCAATCATTCACCATTGTGTTGACATCTAGTATCAAGTAAAATAAGCAACTTATCCATGAATGCTAGCATTTCACTCATGTGGACATTATACATCCTTTATAAAAGCACCACAAACATTTTCTTGATAATCCACTGAAGTGTAGTCTGCGGAGAGATGCATTCATGAAACACAGCTTGCGAAAAGTCCTCTACATTTTGAATATCAAGTTTGTGACAATACTCAATATACTCAACATACAGATTAACGCTAGCCTTTTACATTACAAACAAATATAGACAATTACACTGAGAAATAGTGAAATGATACAATACACTCAAGCCCCAAGTTTTTTTCTAGCACACAAAATATAAATGTAGTGAGGAAAATACTGAGAAAACAATAATCTTTTCGGAGTATGCAGAGAAAATTATGAAATGAATAAATTAGATAATATCCTCTTTCTGGCAATTTATTGCATCACGGTATTGGAAGAATGGTACAAAGCCATTGGATGTGGCAAATGTTGCCCTTTAGAGAGGTAAAATACATGAGTAACAAGCTAAAGATAGTATATAAACTGTTTTCTACAAGTCAGTAAAACAAAAACATTTATACCAAATTGTAAATTAAAGTTCTAATTGGTGATAAGACTTTGTCTGTGTACATTGAATGTATTGCTGAACAATGTACCGGTACTCCAAATGCCATATTGCTGAGAAAACCCTGAAATTATGTTTACAAATTTGTATGTTAGAATACAGTTTCATACTATCAACTTTGCTTCTTTTCAAGCTCACAAATTTTCTTTCCATCTGTGCCATTTTTGACAGCTGTTTTGGGTGGTTACCATACATAAGTGTCACATGACTAAGCAGAACATTCTCTTTCATAAGCTGCAACACCTACAGTGCACTTCATTCAAAGCGCAGCTTCAATAAGTGTACCCAGTAGATGTAAGAGCTTCATTAGCAACAGGATGTGCAAATTCAATAGCTAGTTGGTCAGCATCTTTCAAAGCTGTAAAGGATGCAGGCCCAGTGGCCAACTAGTTGATTACAGCTATTGAATTTGTAAATGCTGTTGCTTTTAGAGCTGCAGAATAACGTCACTTTGTTGTTAGTGGTTACTACGAACACATAGGCCTACTATACAATCCCTCATGGTAGACATTCACAAGGTTTAAGTATGTACAGATGATAACACATACTAGTACACATATAAATCATAACAATTGGGATTTGGTAACCTTTCAAAACATTTCCAACTCATGTTTGTTAAGTGCTAGTGGTTTATTGCAAAGTATTAACCTCTGGTAGATAGATACCCTGTGAAAAAAACATCAATCTCCTGATATGTTGACGGTTTCCTGATTTCCTGAAGTTTGTAGAGGTACTAACAAAGATATTAAAATAACCAGCATGTACACCTTGTCCATTTAGTCGCTTTATGCAAGCAGAAACCCTCTAGAATATGCTATCAATACAATCCACACATATTTCCCTTAGGAAATTCATGTACTTCAAATTCATCTAAGGCATTTCTCAAATCTGTCCATTTAGTTTTTTTGTTTATGCAAGCATAATCCCTCTGCAATATGTTTTCAATATAATTTACACATACATGTATTTCCCTATGGAAATTCATTCTAGACAATCCATCCTAACAAAATCTATACTTGCAGGAGAGATAGAGTGGTGACTAAGTTTCTCCAATATAGCAAAATAACTCCCCTGGGCTTGACGGTGGACCAGTAAGTTTCAAAAACATAAGAGAGATAATGTAGACACACACACACACACACCAATTCAGGCATATTTGCCCATTCTTGCTACCCTGCATATGACAGTGTGATCATATATGCTATAGAAATGCTAAACTTCCATATGAAAGAGAGATACATCTTAAAATACTATGTGAAATAAATATTGTGAATTTGTTTGAATAATGCTAAATAGACCCTGTAGTTTGACTACCAACACTCTCAATGGAGAAATCATTTTTCAGCCATTTTTATGTGCCAAGTTCATAAATAATATTACCTTGTGCATTAAGCATAGAACACTCTTTTTCAATATTTCATATTTGGATGAATTTTAACGTAATCTATTAAATCTTTGTGCCACATGTGCATTTTTATTGACAAGTAATACACACAACTCCCATAGAGCAACATGTTGTCTGGAACAGGAAGGGTTAACAGGTAAAACCTGAGTGTTTTCAGTCTGGTGGCCGGCAGGGATTTACAATTCCCATCAAAAGTACATTGATGAGAATTATCTGACTCATCAATACTGGTACAGAAATATCAAATGTGGATAACCTACAGTATGTACAGATTGATGGAAGACAAGATTTCCATTCACCACCTATACATGTTCAAGTTGTTACACACTACTCTCAAACACAGCACAATGAATATAGAGTTTGATCAATTTCATGTGCCATGAGTGTATTCTTTACACCATTAATGCACCCAAATCCTATAAAGCAGCATTTTGTCCAACATAGATTGAGGTAACCCTCGACTTGCCAGTGTTAGATGTTTTTCCTAGAAATGCACATAAATCCTATAGAGCAGCATTTTGTATGGCATAGATTGAGTTAACCCTCCACTTGCCAGTGTTAGATGTTTTTACCAGAAATGCACATAAATCCTATATAGCAGTATTTTGTCCAATATAGATTGAGTTAACCCTAGTACCAGTGTTAAATGTTTTAACCAATAATGCACACAAATCGTATAGATCATATATCGAACAGTTCATCTTGTTACTCAGTACTCTAAAACACAGCACAATACGTATAGAGTTTGTTAATGTAGATTATCACAAGTATGACTATATCAGCCACTTCTAAAATGTGGACGGTGTGACAAATTCAACATCTCTACATTCTTTACTTACTTCATTAAATGAACAATATAACAATTACTGTTCAAAAATTACTACCAGTTATTATAACTGGTAAATATTTTTTTTTTAATGTGCCTTCTGTACAAACTTTACCATACATATAAACACAAAGCCGTCATTGTAGCACTTTACAGAATTGAAATGACCATGAAGTTTAATCCTCTGAACACCAATACAGGAAAAGCCTACTGACTGATAACACATTTCAAGCACCTATGGTATGGGGAGGGTCAACATTTTGCTGAAAAATGTGCTTACATAAGTATCACATTCAACTCAATGACACATCCTTGGGGAGATTGTGTAAGATGTTCTAATCAGCATTTTAAGGTCAAAAAGATGCAAACAGATTCTCTAAGATAGGGGATTCCTCTACAAATATAACCTTTGTTCACTGACAGACAGAGTCTGGAAGCCTGGGTAGGTTAACCCTCTCGGTACCCAACCAGAAATAGCTCATTGACCCATTTCACATTTCATGCAGCTATTATAGGACTTGGAGCTTAAAGGAAGCATACTATAGTCAGCATTCATGGCACTTTCAGCGATTTGCTAGTCCCCACTTTAATATGCACAGTACACAAACAAGGTTAAAGCAAAAGGAAAAATTGAGCCCACCGATCCCAAGACATTTGTGAGTGGTCTGTTTTCAGAGCACGACCCCACAGTTCGTACAGCAATCTCTCCTTGCAGCAAAGTACACAGTGTGACATAGATAGCATGCTGTTTGTGCCTCCACGAAAGCTCACTTTACATTTCATATGCCCAACATACTGCAACAGCTCCATCTATGGTGAGAATTACGCCATCTCACTCGTCAGAGGTCTGAAAATGCTAACAGATCCAGTTAGCGAAAGCTTACCTACAACAGCTAAATCTCTTGATTGTTTAAAAAGAACTTTTTTCTTAGGTTTATTTTAACCAGTCAGGTGAATCTCTTTAGTGACCCCATATCACACATCATCTTCGGCAATTTAAAAATTCCACTCATGGTTGATACAGATATAAATATTATAAAAATACCCACCATTCTAATGGACAATGCTACATAGGAAGTGGGGCAATATGAAAATAAACAGTGTTTTGAGTCGCATATGAGTCTGATCAGCCAGTGGTCTATAGAGGGTAGCTGGCCGGCTGTCTTACAGCTTCACACCACGTGCTCCCTCCGATGCTACCGAGAGGTAGAAGGTCGGTGAGCCACTATATTTCTCCTGAGAGGAAGAAAAAGAAACAAGAGGAGAAAGAGAAGGGGGGGGGGGGAGAAAAAGGATGAGGGAAAAAAAGATAGAAAGAAAGATGGAGAATGCAGGAAAGAGAGGCAAAACAAGAAGAATATAAATCCATCATAAAATGAAGGTGAGAGGCTCAGTCCTAAAAATAACGGCAATTTAGATGTGAGATTCTTTGTTGTTTTATTGACCCCTTGATAGAGTCAATACATATTAGTACGATATCAAATAAAAAGAAATGTCCATTGCTTACACAGGACCACTAACCATTACAACAACATCACAATGTTGGAAACAAACAAGCAGAGAGTATTGATAGTCCAAAGAGACAAACAGACTTGAAGAGAGAGACAGAGAGAGGGGGACAGAGAAACAGAATTAGATATACTGTACAAGCCAATATTTTTGCGAATGACAGTGTCACACACTTTTTTCTTCTTTTTTTTTTGCGATAGACACGCTGCCAACTTCTTTGAATACCTACATTGCCAAGTATGCGATGAAACCTCATACCCATTACTTACTACATTTACATAAAATCACTTTCAGTCTTATTATTCTTATTGTTTTTGCTTTCTTTGTGCCACACGTTCCATTGATGTGTACCACGTGTCCAGCACAGATATTTGACAAAAACATACATTCTGCCCTTTTGAGCCATGTGTAAAAGATTTTCTGATGACCACGCTGAAAGGGAGTATCCACAGACTACCCCCATCCTAAGCCTCGGCCCTGGGCTTACCTTCATGGTCTGTACGGCCTGACTGATGGCGTCCTTCTTGAGCAGCGTGACGGTGCAGCCACCGAATCCACCTCCGGTCATCCGTGACCCGTACACCCCCTCTACGGTCAGGGCCCCCTCCACCAGCTGGTCTAGCTCTGGACAGCTGACCTCATAGTCACCGCTGATCAACGCAGTGAGAGGGAGGAGAACAAAATGTAACAACCAACCTAAATTTAGGTGCGTGATTTCTGAATTTGAAATCTTATTTGAATAACAGATAATACATATATGGCACACAAACAAAATATACACACATGTACATGAAGAAGACTGCAGAGGTGCATTCATTGTTGGGATGAAAATCCATTATCACCAAAATGCTATTAACAGCAAGGGGGTAACTAAAGCAAATTAAAATGCAGAATGGAATTGTCGACAAACACAATTTATCCAATAAATGGCTCACACTAGAGTATGACGCGGTGTTGTAATTTCCATTGTTATGTAGATTTCTGATTCTAAACTTTCAAGTGAAAGTTTCACTGGTCTGGCACTGTCTAGTGGACAAGTATCGGGCAGCCTCAATGAGAGTCATTGCTATAATTAACGCTGTTGCTCTACCTTCATATTTCAGAATCGGTTGTCTTGACATGCTCAAATGATGTCACACTTGGGTACTCTATAAAGCGGACATTGTTCTTCTAGACTCCTGCCCCCCTCACCTGAGAGACTTGTGGCTCTCCACCATCAGCTTGCCAAAGAGGGCGTAGTCACCCTTCTTCAGGGCTGCAGCCGCATCGGTCGTCCGTCGGATCTCACCGATCACATGACGTGCCCGCCGGAACACCACACCGTCCATCTTGTTCTCACTCGCTGTGTGCGAAGAATATCAAAATATTTTACTCAACTTATGCTGAATAAAATGCTGTTCTTTATTGAGTTTGTCAGTAAATCTTTTGCAAAAATGCCTCAGTGGCGTATAAATGACAATACATTTACACTTTAGGAGAGGCCCCTGCAAATATAAAAAGAGCATGTGAAAAAAGCATGTCTCAAAAGGTATAATGCAGAACATATTTCAGGACATTATGTTTCATGACATCAGACTTGAAAGTAGCCTCTTTTTTTTAATGGGGGCTCAAGTCTATGAAGCCTTCGATATACAAGAAAGAGCCCTTATGAGAAATTAGTTTTTGTTGGTATGCATAACATAGTTCAGGGTGTCAGTTTTATGATATCACGCTTCAAAAGTAAACTCCATAAATGGATTTGTATTATTTCCAATAGGAGCTCTGGGCAATGCAAAATAGAGCCCCCGCGAATAAGAAAAGTGGCATTTCTTCTCACCAGCGAGCTCTTCCATGTTAGCATCCCTGAGACTCTTTTTGCCCAAGAGGGCTGCGGCCTCCTCGCACTGACGTCGCCTGGTCGGGTATTCACTCCCCGTCAGCTCGTGCTTCACGTTGGAGTTTGTTACCAGGACAACTACGTCGGGGTTGCTTAGTGGCACCTGGGATGCCTCCATTGTTCTAGGGAGGACATAAGAAAAAAAAATTAGCTCAGAAAACTGGATTTGACATGGTTGTGTCTGGCTGTCAGTGCTTGTGCAAAGGGGAAAGTAAAGTAGGTATTTTAACACTGCTATGAAATACATGTTTACTAACTGAGATTTGGTGAAAAGGAGACACATTTTTAGATACAAAAGCCGGGCAAATGTGAAAAACAACATTTTTATCATTTCTCTTAATGTAAGAAAGAGATGTTTCAAACACTACAAAATTTTAGGTATGTTCAAGAAAAGGAGGTTTGGTGATAAAAATGGCAATGTGTTTACATACAGCATACACTGCAGCTCAAAGGAATTGGCATAGGGAAAGGGAAAGGGAAGAAAGGTATATTTTGTCCAGTTCAGCATGAAACACGATGCTTTAGCCTAAAAAGCATTATGTTTAATGCTGAACTGGACAAAATATACATGTACTGCATTTTAAAACTGAGGCCCCTTCCCTTTTTCCCCTTTCCCTTTGCCTATGAAAAGATGCCAATTCCTTTGAGCTGTAGTGTACATGAACAGAAAATGATTTAGGCTACAAACCTAAACATTTTAATTCACATCATTGAAGAAATAATATTGAAAAGTATCCATGTTTCTATGAACAATTTTTTTTTTCCTGTGATAGTGTGACATACTTTTATCCTTGAACATACAGCATATCACATCACACATATCATGATATATTATCTCCTGTTAGTACTGGGGTGGTATTCTGAGCACCGCTTTATCTCTGTTTTATCTTTCTGTTTTATCTCTGTTGTAAGTCAGTGAGTTACAACAGCGCTAAAACAGTTGTTAAACGGTATTCTGAACACTGTTTTAACTGTGTTGTAAGTCAGGAAAACCATGCCCACTGCAACAACTATAACCAATAGGAAATGTTGTTAGAGGTAGCATGTAAGAAGTTTTAACCAATCCGATTGCTCCCTTGGGCAAAAGCGCGCAAAATGCGCCTTGCTTTAATATGCGCGTTTTAGCGCTATATTTTGCGCTTAATATATTGCATTGGCTTTTTTTGCTTGTGTTAATGTTGTGTGCATGTTATGCGAGAAAATTAAAAAAAAACAATTTGCTGAAGATAGTCATGGCAAAGGTTCGAAGAGGTGTGAATTTTCTCGCAGAAGACGTTGAGCGATTAGTTGTTGAAGTTGTAGCGAGAGAAGATCTCATCAAAAATCCACTGTCATCCCACGTAACTTACAAGATGAAGCAGCGGGCATGGGAGATGGTGACCGACAACGTGAAAGCGGTGTGTGGGAGGCAACGAAGCGCCATGACATAACTATACAAAGTTAAAACACCATCCACCCTGTTTTATCTCACAGGCATATATTCGCACATAGGCAAAGTTACAACAGAAGATAAAACAGTCGTCAGAATACCGTGTTACAGATATGGTTGTACTGTTTGCGCCAAAAGTTACGCGCGTGCACACAAACTATGCCAATGGCATGCGCGGGCAAAGGGAGAGAGAAAAAACAAACGTTAGAACAGAGTTAGAACAATAGTTACAACAGAGATGAAACGGTGTTCAGAATACCGATTAGTTACAACAGACTTAAAACAGAGATAAAACGGTCTCAGAATACCACCCCTGGACTGTAAACACAATGTAAATGTGACCTCTGTGTTGAATAACATGTTGCTCCAATGAATGACCTACATGCAAGAAAATAGATCACCTACTGCTAGAGAGAATGAGACTTTTAGGATAATTCGAACTATGAGAGTAGAACCCAATTATTTCTTCTTGCTATTTTGAGTTCCGATGTTCGGAATGTTCCAATCCTTTTGTTGTATTCTCCCAATCTGGCCAAGGTGTCATTTGCCCACTTGCAGATGGTTCCTAAAATAAAGGACTTGTCCATGACATGAATTGTACAGACCTGTATAAAACTTGTACCCACCCACTTCAACCTTGACATCCACTTAGAATATCCAAAACATAAGTTCTCTTAATGACTTTATGCAAAACTATAATTGCTGAATTACAACCATTACATAATTCCACATCCTAAGTTGGTATTTATGCAGTAGGGCATGTTCATACTCATACCAGCATATATGGAGTCTAGCCCTCTATAATGCACATTTTTCTCCAGAAAGTATATATTTTGATGGTAGTATCTTTTTGTTCAGTATTAACCCCTATGTCCTACACAAATCGTTGCTCTATGGGATTCACCTGTATCACTTGTGCTAATAAATCTTATATAAAGACTTAAGAAGTAGAGACCCCACCACACTGCCGGAATAACAAATAAGAAGAAGAAGCCTCCAACAATTCCAGGTAATGCAGATATTGCTGGACTGCTTTGGCGAAATTCTTTGTGACATATACACTACAGCTCAAAGGAATTGGCATAGGGAAAGGGAAAGGGAAGAAAGGGAAGGAGCAGCAGATTTGAACCATGTTTTTTTTTTGTCCAGTCCAGCATGAAACACGATGCTTTTTAGGCTACAGCATCATGTTTCATGCTGAACTGGACAAAATATACCATGGTTTAAAACTGCGGCTCCTTCCCTTTCTTCCCTTTCCCTTTTCCTATGCCAATTCCTTTGAGCTGCAGTGTACATCTTATTTAAAGAGTTGAGAAGCAGAGACCCCACCACACCGCCGAAACAAATAAGAAGGAGCCTTCAACAATTCCAGGTAAAGCAGATATTGCTGGACTGCTTTGGCGAAATTCTTTGTGACATATACACTACAGCTCAAAGGAATTGGCATAGGGAAAGGGAAAGGGAAGAAAGGGAAGGAGCAGCAGTTTTGAACCATGTGTTTTTTTTTCCAGTCCAGCATGAAACACGATGCCTTTTAGGCTAAAGCATCATGTTTCATGCTAAACTGGACAAAATAAACTACGGCTCCTTCCCTTTCTGCCCTTTTCCTTTCCCTATGCCAAATCCTTTGAGCTGGAGTGTACAAATGAAACAAAGCCTAAGTCTACACTTACACCTTTCACCTACTTGGCTATCAAGACAAAAAGCATGGCTATTTTCTGCCCTAGAAAGGTTTGTGCTCGGAAAATAATCTTCTTAGCTTGAAGGTGAGGGAAGTTTGTGGTTGGGGATTGCAGCTAGATTTATTGCACAATAGCTGTGACACAATATTTATCACTTTCTTACAATTCTCTGATTTTCCTTTTTTGTACAACCTACGTATAAAAAAGAAATGTATTTGAAATGCACATGTCACATATGTCACTATGAGCTACAAGAAATTAAGTTAAAGTGAGAAAAGAAAACATTCAGCATACAATATTGCGTACAGCAGTAATTATCACACATACTAATGAGTGTAACAAAAAGGTGCCAACCTAGCAGCGTGTACATGTACATGAAATACAATAAATAAAACTGAAAGCAAGTTTTGTGCCTTATGCAGCACTTTAACGGATAGGTGCTAAATTTCATTGCCCTAATTGCCATTCCACAATTACATGTTGAGAAAGCATATCACAGACTGCGTACGCAAAATAGCGGTAAATGTTGCAGCTTTTGCATTGACGTATGAGGGCACCCTGGAATGTGATTTGGCAGTCACAGCGATTGTTTTGCTTGGCGAAGTAAGTCATCGCATGTTTTCTCTAGCATTAAGGAATTTAATATCCAAAGGCAACTCTAACCATGCAACCTATCACAAGGGCCCTAATGAGATGTGCATTTATAATTCTTGCATTTTGAGTATTAAAACAAAACAAAACCAATCAAACTGGAAGAATTACCTGCAATCCAGCAGCAGAGCGTTGCCCTTCTGTGCCATGACGGACACAAACTGGTCCATGATGCCACACGGCATCTTGGGGAAGTCGTGCTCCGCCTTCTGGCAGGCGAGGGCCTTCTGCTTGAGGTCGGAGGTTCTGCACCCCGTCAGCTCCTCCAGGAAGGTGTAGGTGGCCACCTCCAGGGAGGCCGAGCTGGAGACCCCGCCCCCCAGGGGCACTGATGTTACCACGGCGGCGTCAAATGAGCACAGTGTACCTGGGGGATGGATGCAACAGATGAAAGAAATAATTTGATTGATTGACTGCTAGGGTTCCATTGGAGATGCACTTTTAATATTCTAAACTACCATTATTGGCCCAGTTTCATGGGCCTGCTTGGTTGGAGCCAGAGTTGTCTGATCAATGCTACCGATTGATTTGTTGATTGATTACCAATTAATTAAGATGTGAGAGAAGATCATATTTTTGCACAAGAAGTACATGTACAGTAAAGCTCATAGAGGCCCATATCTGACATTCAAAGGGTTAACATACTTATTTAAAGATTGTTTGCTTGATTGAAGAATACATGTACAGTGCATGTCAAGTAGCGAGGTATCTTTGAAATGCTGCACCCCCTTCTTGAAACATGCCAAATTCCATAGGCCTGTTTGGGTAGAGTTTGCGACTGATAGATTGTTTGGTTGTTTAACTTCTTTATTTTATTGGTTGATTTGTTGACTGTTTGAACAGTACATGAATTAATTGAGAAAATGATGGGAGATTTTAAAAAATGAAACTACCTCTTGTCATAACTGGTCAGGAGTGGAAGGACTGGCTTGAATAATTGCTTTCTTGATTGACTCTTTGAGAATGGTAAATCACAAAATTGTATTAAGGAGTAGCGATTGACAATACCTTTGAAATTCTGGACCACACCCTTGACATAGTTAGCCCACTTGGGGGTGCCCGGAGTGAGGGGCGAGTCTGGTGTTGGGAGGGGGAACTCAGCCAGCTTGGGGTCATCTGTGCCGGGCGCCGTGGTCAAGACCCTGCAGGTACCTGTAGACGTCTTCCGCCCAACCAGAAGGGTGACCTGGGGCAGGGCCTGTGTAAGGAGCAGATGAAGAAAGTGACCATTTATTAACAACTTTGATTTACTCCACTTAATTAAATCTCCAGGGATGAAGTGACAGTACTGACTACATATCTTATTGTTCTATCTGAACACACTGTCACTTAGTGTGCAGAGAGTCTAGAGTTATCTATGATGGCAGTGTCTTTAAAGATGATGTAAGAGACCATTAAAAGAAAAGTTTGATTGACTTGACTCAATTTAAACTCTGCATATGAGTTGGCTGTACATGTAATTGTAGCAGATCTAAAGACACTGTCATCATTACATGTGTGCAAAGAGTCAGGCTTACCTACACCATTAAAAAAGTGTCTTATTTTTTTTTTGGTTGAAAAATCAAGCAGTGGCTTGACATAGTCAAAAATTGAAAAATGCAAATAACAATTCAACTGAAGTTCAAGTCAATTGTGAAAAATGGCTGCTTAAAGGTCATCTCAAGTTCAGATGCTGGATCACTGAAGATGATTGAAGAGGCACCTGTGTAGATGTAGTACAGCATTAAGGTTATCAAAACATCCATCTCTGGAGTGGTGCAAATTACAATAGGTCAATGGAAATGCCATGCTAGACGTCAGTCACATCACTACTAGTCTCCCAGCAAAAGGGTTACAATATATCTCCATTCAGGAGAGCTCACTTGGAAATTTTGATAGCGTAACATAAACGTAGCTTACTAAAATTAGAACTGCAATGTTGTATGTTACAGATTGATGCCATCGTACACAATCCCCAAAATAACTGAAAGAAAGTATAAGGCAAGAAACATTCTTATTCTGAAAGCTTTAACTAAATTTGTGTCATCTGGTATGTGGTCAAACAGCGCCTGCCTAATAATTCAAACAAAAACACTGGAAATGTTTTATTAAATTCTAACACTAAATCAGCCTTTATGTTAAACATTCAATTAAAAAATATAATTTATGTTAATATCATGTATCAAAGTAATCTTTTCGATGGAGAAGGCTATGAGGAGGATAAATTTGTGCCATCTGGTATCTAGTCAAACTGCACCCTGCCTAATAACACAAATATTTCAAATGTTTGAATACTTGCCATGTGGATAGAACTCTTATGCTGTTTGTCAAGAGTAAACACCCATATCTGCAGCTTGTATGTACTTAGTGTGTTAACTTAGGTAACACTAGTCCAACATTGATTTCTCTGTCTGGCATTTGAGGTCATAGCTTGCCAAGTTTATAACTTTGCACAAGAAGGAGAATGAAACCCTGTTTTGGAGTCAATGTCTGACTTAAAAAGAACATTTTTTCCCAATTTGTTTGACTGTTTCCCTGACTTTTCTGCTTCTATTCTTGAAATTCGAAGTCATTCCCATGTTTAACACCCTCTTAGGCAGATAGGATAACAAAACAAACAATGTGAACATTGTGAATTTGTGATAAAAGTATGACCTCCCATCTATAAATGTCATATAAAATGACAAACTCAGGTTTTTGACAGGAATTTCAGAGGATCTTATAAATCAGATGGATGTACTTTGAAGTCCTCCCTAATATCTGTCATTTACATTTTTACAAATATTTTCAACATTCTTACAGCAAGGTCCCCCTTCTTTGGTTTAGTTGTGATTTGTGAATTACATTTATTTTTCTCTTACTCTTCCTTCTTCAATTTCTTTGTTCTTATCTTCAATATTTCAGACCATAATGTGTATGACTGACTGTTACATCAATGAACTTACTATATTTAAGCAAAGCACAAACCTAAATTAATCACCTGAGAAGGCAATTCTTTCAGCTAATTGTTAAATGGAAAGTAATATAGGCAGTAGTTCAGAGAAACATACAGGAGCATGGAAAGTTTTCGTACAAACATGTACCCACCAATGTACCAATGTAGTTGCAATCCTACCACTGAACCCTGGAGTTAAAATAGCAACAATCATATCCTGTATTATTAGTTCCCTTTACACCACATGAAGAGGCACGCAACTTCCTAACACAAACAATTCACCCTGAATCACTAGCCAATGCAAAGGTAGTTTGGCTAAAGTCTTTGTGACATAACAAATCAAACAATCCCTTAGGACATGCTTAAAGTTTAAAACCTTTCTCCTACTTGGTTTTGCAGTTCTTTGAGTACTTTAAATATGCATGAAAAAAGCATGGCTCTTTTCTGACTGAAGTAGGTTTGCACTGGGGGGATATAATCCTCTTAGCTGGATCAATGCTTTCCACCACTGGGAGCTGGTGTCAGTGGAACATAGTTTGAGGTGGGGATTTCCACTTTTACTGCACAATAGGGGAGACTTACGAATAACAACTTTATGTCTGCGTACAGTACAGTACAATAACAAACCACATTCACAGTTATCACTGTGAACGTACTTGAAAAGTTAATTCTTTAGTCATCAAATAAGTAAAAACGATTATTAATTAAAGGAGAATGAAATCATGATAATAAGACCATTCTGAGTTGAATCATAAAGAGAAACAGATCAGAAAACTTTGAGAGGAATCTGTGACACTTTATCAGGATGTCATTCTTCTTTCAACATATCAGATATAATCTATCCAGTAATATAGAGCAAACTTTCTCCCAAACCTACTCAAAAGCTATGATTCCACTCTAAGTCAACTTCTGTCCTTAACATTGTGAGAGAAGTTTGTTTAGTTCTTTCCATTTTCTTTTGTTTTTACAAAAAAAATTGACCTGCAAAAGGGCTAGAGTCTTTAAAGAATATAAACTACAGCTCAAAGGAATTGGCATAGGGAAAGAGAAGAAAGACAAGGAGCCGCAGTTTTAAACCGCTGTATATTTTGTGCAGTTCAGTATGAAACATGATGCTTTTTAAGCTACAGCATCATGATTTATTTATCAAACTTTTTTTTCATTCTCAATGGCATGTGTTCATGAAAGTGAATGGAAGGACGTTTTTTTTTGTGTGAAATTCACAATTATAGTGCTGTGGCATGGTTTAATATCGACGTAAAAGATTAATAAACAGAAAACTATTGACCGTGATTTGATTACATCTTTATATAAGTACATTAATTTCTGTTCATAGAATGTAGGGGCTGTGATGTATAAACTGAATTGTAAAAATAAATCAAAATATTGTGCAAACCTTTTGTGACGGAGCTGACTCAAATTCAGTCAGTGTTGTGACAAGAGCAGAAATATAGTAGCTCTAGTCCCCAGAAATAGCATATGCCAAACTGTATTTTCCATTTTCAGGGATAGGTAGGCCTATCAATACAAAAACACTAATAGGAATCATGGATGAGTTGTTTGGATTTCGATCCCTTGAAATGGTATACACGTATCTCTGAAAATATACACTTTCTGACCACATGTATTCACCCCAGAGTGTAGACTCTAGACCGAAAAATCGATCTCTGTACTGCAGACTTGTAGATCATTGGATCTGCGTATCCACTGTCAAGAAATGTAATGCCCCGATGAATGAGACGGTTCTTCCTGTCTAAGTCTATTACTAGATTTAGACATGCTAGATGTAGAATCTACATACATCTACATGAACCTGAGTCCGAGATATTGTTTAAAATGAAAAGCACTGTGATTGTGAAGTCGAGTCAAGTTCCAGGTCAAGTTGTCAAGTCTCAAGACAAGTTCAATTCACTTGAATCCAGGTTACAACCTAGACCGGAAAATCAGACTCTGTCATGTGGGACGTTGGATCCGCTGATATTGCATCTGGCTCCTCTGAATGCCCTATCTCTTCGGGGGTATGTCCAAAAATGTAATTTCGATTAAAGAATGCCCCGAATGAGGCGGTCTAGGAGTTGCAACCGCGCCAGGCCACGCCCACGGACAAGCCCCCCACACACCTTCTTTACAACTTTCCCACGACCAGGCAAACATACACAATATGCGGTGCACCGTATAGTCTCAGACTCTACAATACGAACCATTGGGAAAACGAAGCCATCGTTGTAATCCGTGTGTTCTCCGATAAGATTCACTCGGCCTGGCGCGCATCCAGCCACGTTCGGTTTCTCCCCGAATTGCTCCTCAAAGGCACTGCTCGCCTTTGAAATCAGCTCCGAGATTGTTTCCACAACAGTGATGTTGTTATTGTTGTTGTTGGAGCCGTTTACTGCCATTTTATGATGTTTTTATCGACGTTTCTCCTCCGGTGTGCGCTGCGAAAACACGGCTGATGCGACAGATTACATAAACTATATGATCACAGTTGCGTACGTATAGTACTCGTGTACGCACGTACGTATGGGCTTTCGTACATGTTGTGTAAAAACTGCACGTGTTCAAGTGTATGTATACACACTTTACAAATTAGTGGATATAGCCTAGTTCAAAGAGTGAACACTTTAAACCAAGTTTTGGTATTTTGATACATGTCTGCTCAAACTTTTAAACGATTTATTTACATGTATATTGTTGATTAAATAAGAATGCACAAATTTAAATCTTTCACTTGCACAAGTTTACAAGGCAATAACGGGCATCTTTTGACATAACACCCGAACACAAGACTATTCGCACACGAGCGCTAGCGTGACGTCAATACGGCGGATCGTGCCAAGTACTTTCTCGGTTCGTCTGCAAGCCAGCGTACGTGTGAATGAGACGTTTGTTGACATTGGAAGATCGGGTAGCTAGTGCGTAGACGTGGCATCTTAGCGGTGGCATCTCAGGGGACATAGCATGGCCTAGCTTACAGGCATATCACTTTCTCAGTTGCTTGAATTGAGTGTCACTTAATATGGACTATTTTCAATATGTAAGCCTACTCAGATTTTTACAAAAAGGTACTCGATCGTGGTAACCCCAAAGCTGAATACATGAGGTCCAACTTGCAACAGCTAATAGTTTCAGTACAGAGTGCATCCACCCAAGCCAACCATCAATCAATCGGAGAGGTGAATATCAAAACTTAACAGTTTAGGCACTATCACGGGAAAGTGAAATCAAAGACAGACAGCAATACAATATTTGTAAAGAGGGATCCAGAGGGAAAGAGAGAGAGAGAGTGAGAGAGAGAGCAAGAGAGAGAAAGAAAGAGAGAGAGTGAGAGAAAGAGAGTGTGTGAAAGAGAGAGAGAGAGAGAGAGAGATGAGAGAAAAGAGAGAGAAAGAGAGAGTGTGTGAGAGAGAGAGAAAGAGAGTGTGTGTGTGTGAGAGAGAGAGAGATATGAGAGAAGCGAGAGAGAGAGAGCGAGATAGAAAGAGAGAGAGAGAGAGGGGGAGGGAGAGGGAGAGAGAGAGAGAGAGAGAGAGAGAGAAGATGGGGTGTAGGGAGAAACAGGTGAAAATAGTCAAACTGAGGAGCCTGTTAACTTTAAATCAATAAATTAAACTTTAATATCCTCTTTGTTTCACAATAACATTCATTTGTTTGCAGCATTGTGAGCCTTAGTTGTCTCAATAAACTTTCATATTTAAGGCACGACATTGCACAGGAATTCACACTGACATTTTTGAATTACACATCTCAATTTTATGGAATATGGAATGGTTTTTATAGAATTTCTATCCTAATAGTCATGGAATGTTTAACATTTATCACCAATCTCTCATATTCACATGGCCCCTCCCTCGCATTGATCATTCAAAGGAAATGCAATTTGAGCTGGTATGTATCGCTGTTACTGACAAATTTTCATCATTCATAACAAAATGTCTCATACATATTTCATACTTACATATAATGTGAACAAATAAATGTATTTATCATTTAAAGTCCTTGTCACAACTGAAAAACCTACAGTATAAACATATAAGTACTAGATGTGCATACGTTTGTCTTCTCCTCAACATTGAAAGCACATTGGTTTATACCTAATGATATTTATTACACACATTTGTAAAAGCATATGGTAGGGTCCATGGTAAAAGCATGGTAAAAACAATCATACATATTCAACATCCACATCATCATACAGTACCGGGTATGCATGTATTTATACTCCTGCATTTCCGTATCATTTAAAGCCCCTTCCTTTCATATACAAATATGAGATGATGAGAGAGTGAATACATATATTTCATTTTATCAAGTTCCATTTTATCAAGTTCATCTACATAAGATTAATGGATCACACTCATTTTGATACACTAGTTGACAGAATCACAAGAAGATTTTATATTCAGTCAATGTAGAATATTGTTTCTTTGTTATATCAAGTGGCAAATGCTTTTCATACAAAATGTGATAGAAAATACATTTTCCTGACTGCATTGAAAAATAATTTTCATATCAATTGAAATGAATAATATTGTTTCTTATGTTGAGTTGCAAAATGATTGTTCTACATAATGAAAATACTCTTTCTTGGCTGTGATTCATAATTATTTTCATATTCGAATTAAGTACATTACAGTTGCTTGGATTCAGTTGCACAGTGATTTCTCTTAGATAATATAAGGCTGTGTTTCACACCACTATCAATAGTTAATCTCAATCAAAAATAAATTATTTTTACATTGAGCTGCATAAGTTTTATATAAACACCTTTTCTTGCTTGCATTGCATTTTTATAAAATATATAATATCAGAGTAAATACATAAAATTGTTTTTATTGAGTTGCACAATGATTTTTACACATAAAAGAAGTAAAACACTTTATCATGCTTGTATTACTCCTGATAACATGTATATCATTTTGATGAAAAATACATTTTCTTATACCTGTACATTAATTAAGTTGTAGTTTCACACCATGATGTTCATAATGTAACGTAATTGAAAATCCCCTTTTTCCTGTATTGAACACTTGAAGTAAAAAAATACTCATTCTTATATTAATTTGCACAATGGTGTTCATGCATCATAGTTAAATACCTTTTCTTGCTTGCATTGCACAATCATTTCTATACATGTATTTAATTTAAGTAAAAAATACACTTTTTGTGTATACATATCTATCTATCTAGCCCATGTCTCTTCACTGCAGAAGGCCTCATCAGCACCATTCCATTTTCTGTTTTTTTTTTGTGCTCGTCTCATCCACAGTATACATAACATTTGTGAAAATACATTCATTGCTCAATTTGTTATTAATTTGAATGTCTATAGTTGTGAAAAAAATGGATATCAACTTTCACTTTCTCAGTCATACTAGGGTATGTAAAGACAGGGTGTCCCCTTTTGCAAGTTAAACAAATGAAATATTTGTAAACACCATGGGAAATGAAAAAAGGGTATGGTATTAGTATTTCCCTCCCAATAACGGAACTGGAAAATCATAGCGAATGCTAGATTTGAAAAAAGTTGTGGTCACGTCGTCCGAAACCTATAGGTTAGAGACCGGAGACAGATGTGCGCTATGGTGTGCGCTGGTCCGCTCCTTAGTGCATGCGTTCAATGGGAGCAATATCCGCATTGTGCACTGATAGGGACAATACAAGTATGAATGTAGACTATGGTTGTGCGTTTCAAATGAAAACAAGCTTAGTTTTTCGCTTTTAGTGCAACTGTTTGTGAAGCTATCATTGTGAGATTCAACACATGTTATCAATACAGCTGATTCCTACAGAGTTTCATGACTTTCACAAATGAGACACCCTGTCTTTAGCACGGCTGATAAGCAAATGTTACAACAATCAATCAATATTAAAAATACCCTGCAAAAATGTAACACATGAAGTTACAATCATATAAATGGAATGCTGAATACTAATGGTGTTGTACACAAGTCTTCATGAGGTATCACAGGTATACCTTTAACTCTTTGTGTGCCAGAAAAATATCAGCTCTGTGGGCTTTGTGCGAATGACTTGTGCTTAGATGTGTCAATGGCACAGAATGAGTTTAAATATTCATCAAGACTTTAAAAGCTATTGGTCCAGGAATCATAACTATCCAGCATTCGAGTATACATTCAAGTCTTGTACATGGGTAATGCACAGAACAATTCAGACAATGAAAAGGGACACTTTTATCTGGTAATCATGCACAATCTCCATTTCTATTATGTTTTCTTCTGTTATGTATGACATATGAAATCACTTTTTTTCTGTTAGTAGTACTGTCTAACTCTGAAAGGGTTTTGAGACTTCTAAATGAAGATGAAACTAGAGCAATTCGACTGCCACGCAGTCGATAAATATGCCTCCGCCTCTTTGCTATTCTCAGAATATGTGTATGTTTGGTGGGCAATGTACCATTGCTCCAATGTGAAATGAAACATTCTGTTTTTTCAAGTTTAGCCAAGTTTGGCAATGTTCATTGACTTTTGACCTCTTGGTTTGAATTGAATCATTAGTATTGGATTCATTGTGAAAAATATCTATTTGGGGGCAATTTTTAGCCAATTTTGGCAAAGTTCATTGACCTTTGATCCCTGACCTTTGAGAAATTTCACCAAAAATGTCATCATTCTAGTAGTGATCCATCTTTGCACCCTGTTTGGTTGGTACTGCTCCATTGGATTTGGATATATTTTAAAAATTATCACTTTGGGGACAATTTTTAGCTAATTTTTGGCAAAGTTCATTGACCTCTGACCCTCGAACTCACAGGAGTTTTACCCAAACTTTCACCAGTCTACCTCCATGAAGTGATACATCTCTGTACCATGTCTGGTTAGAATTGCGCCATTGGATTTGGATTTGGGTTTATTGTGAAAAATATCAATTTTTGCGAAGTTCATTGACCTTTGACCTCTGACCTTCCAGCAATTTCACCAACAATGTCACCAGTCTACCCCCAAGTAGTGATCCATCGTTCCACTATGTTTGGTTGGAATTGCACTATTAGATTTGGATTTATTGTGAAAAATTTAAAGTTTGGGGCAATTTCTAGCCAATTTGGGCAAAGTTCATTGACCTTTGACCTCTGAACTTTCAGGAATTTTACCAAAAATGTCACGAGTCTATCCCCAAGTAATGATCTATCTTTGTACCATATTTAATGAGAATTGCATCCTTGGATTTGGATTTATTGTGAAAAAGGTCAATTTTTGGCAAATTTTCACAAATTTCATTGACCTTTGACCTCTGAACTTTCAGGAATTTTACCAAAAATTTCACCAGTCTATCCCCAAAGAGTGATCCATCTTTGTACTATGTTTAATGAGAATTGCTTCCTTGTTTTTGGATTTATTGTGGAAAAGGTCATTTTTGGGCAATTTTTACAAAGTTCATTGACCTTTGACCTTTGACCTAAATCAGATTTGACCCCAATTTTGCACACTTCATTAGTTTCATGCAATACATACATGTACCAAGTTTGAAGCAAATCTGCTGAACGGTTCTCAAGATATTGCCTAAACGGATTCGGGACGGACGGACGGACAACCCGAAAACATAATGCCTCCGGCCACTTCGTGGCGGAGGCATAAATACAGGCACAGCTAGATTTGAGATGTTTCACGATTGGTGAATGATAATATGGTACTGATCAACTGGAATGTATGAGGATAAAAGGTAACTAATATTGAACAAAGCAATCTAGATTTGAGATGTGACATGGTTGGTAGATGTTAATAGTAATGATCTTAATAGAATTAACAAGTATATGATTAATCTGTCAGATCCCAGGGTAGGATTTGAGATGTTTCGCTGTTGGTAAATGCTAATACTACATTGATCAACTTCATGGAATGTAGGAGGATAAAACGCAAGTAATCTTGAATACAGCAATATACGTATATAGATTTGAGATATGTCTTGGTTGGTAGATACTGATTATCTAAATGTAATGAGCAAGGATACAAGTTGACTCATCTGTGATGGGCCAGGGATAGATATAAGATATTCCACGGGTGGTAAATGCTAATACCATACTGATCAAATTGATAGAATGTATATAGACAAAAGGCAACTAATCATATAAAAAACAATATCTTGTTGTGAGACATTCATGGTTAGTAGATGCTAAGGCTTATCATATTCATGGAGAGAACAAAGAAAAAATGCTACTCATCTAAAAAAAAGGCACAGCTAGATTTGAAATGTATATTGGCTACTAGATGTTAAAGGTAATCATCTGGATGGAATGTATATACAAGAATATAAGCTGACTCATCTATGAGAGCCCAGGGCTAGATTTGAGATGTTAAATGTCTGCTCGGTAATAATAGTGATAGTATCTCAATAATGGAATGTAGAACATGGTTGGTAGATGATAATAATGATCATCTTAACGGAATATACAAAGATGTAAGCTGATTCATCTCTGATGCAAGGTATAGAACTGAGACGTTTTCTTGGCTCTTAGATATAAGTGGCGATCATCTCCATGAAAAGATTGCACAAGCATACGGGGAGCTAATCTTGGAAAAAAAACAATATCTAGCTTTGAGATGTTTCATGATAACTAATGATCATCTAAATGGAATGTACAAGAATATAAGCTACCAGAAACTCATCTCTAAGATGCCAGAGCTAGATTAGAGATGTTTCTTGACTGCTACAGGTCAGTGCTGATTATCTCCATGGAAAGATCCAACAAGGGTAACAGTAATCTCGAACGGCATATTTAGGTCTGAGATGTTTTTCGGCTACAAGATGTCCTACGGCTGATTGACTCAATGGAATGTTATAAGAATAAAAGGGAACAAATATTGCAAAAAGCAATACCTAGCTTTGAGATGTTTCATGATTGGAAGATGCTTAAAGTGATCATCTTAAAGGAATGTACAAGGATATAAGCTGACTCATATCTGATGCCAGGGCTATATTTGAGACATTTCTTGGCTGTTAGATATAAGTGGTGATCATTTCCATGAAAAGATTGAACAGGGATAAAGGTAACTAATCTTGAAAAGTGCAATGTATGTATATAGCTTTGAGACATTTCTTGGCTGGTAGTATAAGTATATGAGCTGACTCATCTCTGAGATGCCAGGGCTAGATTTGAGACGTTTGTTGGCTGCTCGGTGCTCAGACGGAAGCCAGTTTCTGTACCGTCCCACTCGTGCCATCCAGCAGCACATCATCTCCTGGAGAGGAAACAGTCATTTTCATTCTTTATTTATTCGCCATTAATGCATTTCTGCACACATAACACACACAATACACATCAAGCAGCCATAAGTCTGGCACACAAAAGGCTAATCCATTATTTGTATATTTTTCTGCAATTAATCTCTATCAATACACTCAATTCAGTTCTTTTCATCTTACACAGCATAAAAACATTGATAATACAAAGTAATCAAAGAGTACATATACAATATATAAAGAGCTCAAAACATAAGCAGCATCATATCTGCAGGTGACACATCAATATACATTGTACTCCTATTGTAACAGACCTGATATTACATGAAGCAAAAGAGGCAAATGTACACAATACAGAAGACAACACCTTAGCCAAACATACATATCACAAATGTATGTCCATACATACCTGACTGGAAAGATGTGGTGGCGCCCTTTACATTCACGATGCATGGAATTCCATACTCTCTGGCCACAACAGCACCTAGTAACATGAATAAACAAATCAATTAATAATGACACAAATAATGCCACTGCCCCAATAACCACAGCAACATTATAACAACTGCTATGAACGATAAAAATGCTGCATATTGATATCATCAATTACAATGGAAGCTACAATAATAATAGAAGAACAAATCAATAGTATTATAAAACAGACTAGCAAGGATGATTGTAATCAATCAATTCATTAGTTTTCATCAATTTATCCCACAAAGTCCACTTTGTAACCACCAGCCACCCCACCCCCCTCCCATAATCGTAATCAATACCCTTCCCTTTAAAGATTGTCTGTCCCTTTTGCAAGCTTAAAATTTGAAATCGTCTATCACGATCGTAAATTAAAGAAAGTGTGATTCAAGACCATTTCTAAGAATATAGCATGTTGAAGCTTTCTGTATATGTAAAAATTTCAGCCGTTAAATTTCAAACCGACTTTTTTTGTACTACAAAAAAAGTATTAGTCTCTTTTACAGTATCTATGTTGTTATTATGCATGTGTGAAATCCTAATTTTATGAGTAATTACCAAACTTTGGAGATGATTCCTTCTATAGAACAATTTTTTTTTCATAATGCGTTTTATAATTTCATAAACAGATTAATCAATAAAGCAGATATTTCAACACAAACTGCTAAGAGCCTGAGGAAAAGACTATTAATCAGACGTTGTTTACGTGCATTATTTGAATTTTACACAACGTATCAGTTTCAAATTAAGAATATACAGCTAGCTAACATTTCTCTAGATGTTTTGCCAATGTTTCGATGGTTTTGTGGTGATCTGAAAAAAGGACTGGCTGTCTTTAAGATAACAGTTTGTCTCTCACCATGAGACATGAGGCCTCCCAGCTCCGTCACCAGCCCACCAATCAGAGGGAAGTAGGGGCTCCACCCAACATCCGTGAAGACCACAATCAGAATCTCACCAGCCTGAAGGAAAAAACAACAAACTCCCAAATAAATACCCCGCATGCTCAACAGTTCTTTGAGTTATTCTTCAGTTAACAGACAAAGCACATTGCCCAGAATGTCCCTCTTTCTGATATTGAAAAAAATGTATAGTTTGTTACAAAACTTACTACATGTATACTTCAAGTACTCTCTATCTTTGTCTCTATTTCTGTATAACTACTTTGTGACTAGTTCACAACTCCCATCACCACCCTCTCTTCCCCTTTTTCATCTTATCTGATTTATATTTAGTTTAAACACTAACAAGAAAGCACAAATCAGTCTTGTGTGAGTGTTATCAAATAACATAAACATCCATTTCTCCTCTTTCAAACCCTGTAGGTGGGTCAAATATCCTGAATGAATACAACCACTTGGTATCTTCAAAAGTGTTACCGTTTTCTATCTTATTATTTATTTACTATTTTATAAGTACACTATCACCATGGAAACATTCAAAGAACTTTTTAACTCCAGAATGTTCCCATTCTTGGTATGGACAATATGACAAAGTAATCAAATACAGGCTCCACTGCATTATCCCAATGCATACTGGGACAACTTTTGTGACTAAGGTGCAGGTATAAAGAAATGTGTGTAATGTGTGATACAGTATTAGAGAAGAATGGAGCAATGGTACCACTTCTCTCATTCTGTCGCTCATACTTATTTGACCTATGACCTTTTTCAGGGTTCCCAGCATTTCAAGAAAACAAAATTCCCTAATTTTCCCCTGATGAAGTCTCAAATTACAAGATAATCATTTCAACTCATTTCCAGTTTCACATGTTTTCTATGTTGTTACAGTGAACTATTTGCAGTATAAAATGCAACAAAATATAACAGAATCTGACTGACAACATTCAATTTGGGGGCCAATCAAAACTCCCTGACTTTTCACTGATTTGAGGCATTTTTATTAAATTCACCCTGACTGGAAAAAAGTACAATGATTTTCCCTGACTTCCCCCTGATGGGCGGGAAACTGTTTTTTAAATACAAATTCCTGAAATCTCACCTGAATGGTCCCTGCATCTTCCAGCCTTGTAACCACCCTAGCCTTCCCTTCTGTTCGGCCTTGGCATACTGGCAGACCTACAAGACAGACAGAGGGACACCAAACTCATCTTCAGAGCAGTTTTCTTGTCTCTATTGTATTCTTTTTTTTATCAACGTTAGCAGATCAAAGAAAATACTGTTGTGAAGATTCTGCTATATCGATTGAAAGTAACTCTTCTTCTCAGCCCTGGCATGCCTGCAGACCTGCAAGACAGATGGAGGCTCCCAAAACTAATCTTGACCCTGTGTCTCTCATCTCTCTTGTACTCTTTTTTATCAGATTTAGAAGATCAAACAAACAACTTTTGTAAAGATTTTTTTTATCATATTGATAGAAACTAGCCCTTCTACGCTGCCATATCACACTGGTAGACCTGCAAGACAGACAGACAGACAACAAAAACATTTGTCTTTACACCCCTTCTCTTGCCTTTCTTGTATTCTTTTGGTCATCATTAGCAAATCATAGAAACAACTTTTGCCATATTCATAAAAAAATTACCTAATATGGAAATCATGGCTCCTGTAGTTTCATAGCCTATTATCATTATTTTTTTTATCATTGAACAATGTACGTACAAAAAATAACACCACTTTACCTGCCAAACAAAACTGTCCCAAAGTAGTTTTCTTCCAAATGTCACAAATAAACTATGTAACCATAAGTAATCACCAAACTAATGTAAAACACAATTACTCCTAGTTAAGTCATCATTCTTTTGTAATAAATGATGATTTACATACAGCTTCATGGCCGTTTTTTAGATTAGACAACCTTTCAAGGATTACCATAAGCAGTTACATAGGGTGAAAATCAGAGGTTGCAGTAAATGAAGTAGTCGCAATAAAAGAAGAAGTCATTTTATGAGTAGTATGAGGACTACACTCACCTTTGAGAGTAACGAGAGCAGTAGTTCTTCTTTGTGATTCAATCTGGCAGTAGAGAAGATAGAAAAAATATAAAGTGGCTTGATAACAATTACAATTTGATCTTGAGACAAGTTACTTCCATTTGCCAAATTGCCTTTAAAGAGCAATACTGTACTGGGAAGACAAAAAAGCCTTCAAAAGGTGATTGTGAGCAATCTTCTTGCCAATGGTTTTAAATTCATGTATTGCCCATTTTAGAAACTTGCTGAAAGTTATTTTCCCTCAAATGATCCACATTTGGAGTAATTAGTGATCAAATCACAAATCCTAAAAATGTTCGGCCCGAACATTTTGTTATTTAATCTTTAATCATTAATTAGTAGTAGTAGTAGTACCGGTAGTAGTAGAAGTAGTAGTAGTAGTAGTAGTAGTAGTAGTAGTAGTAGTAGCAGTAGTAATAGCAGTAGTAGTAGTAGAAGTAGTAGTAGTAGCAATAATGACATTTGTTATTTTTAACAATACCATTAGCAATAGCAGTTTCGGTATTAGTAGCAGTGGTAGTGGTAACAGTGATAAAAGTAGTAGCAAGACTATAGTCGTAGTGGCAGTGGAAGGATTTTGTGTCTTCCTGAAGCAGACATACCGGCTGAGGACATCCCTGAAAGACCTCTGGGTAGTTCTGAGCCATCTGGGTGGGCAAGAGCTTCCTGCGACGTATGGCTCTGATCAGGACATAGAAACATGTCAATTATACCATCACACTCATTGCCCATGACTGACGGACAGCGGGGATTTACAGGGCATATACTGTACTGGGAAGGCAAAAAAGCCCTCAAAAATTTGTTGGCAATCTTCTTGCCAATGGTCTAAAATTCACGTATTTTCCATTTTAGAAGCTTGCTAGAAGTTATTTGCCCTCAAGTGATCCGTATTTGGAGTAATTGATGATTAATGATTAAATCCTCAAAATGTTCAGCCCGAACATTTTGAGGATTTGTGATCTAATCACTCATTACTCAAAATGTACATCATTTGAGGGAAAATAACTCTAAGCAAGCTTCTAAAATTGACAATACATGAATTTAAGAACATTGGTAAGAAGATTGCTAACAATTACGTTTTGAAGGCTTTTTTGCCTTCCCAGTACAGTATATGGCCTTTACATGACTGGACTGGAACAGTTCCGCTAAGTTTATGGCATAACCAATGAAACGTTTTTCTTACATTATCACCTTCTCTCCTTTAGATTTTTACAATTCCAATATCCAAAATCAATTTCTACTTTCATGAATATATTAGAGAATCATTAGAAACATATTGATTAATCCATTCATTCAATCATTCATTAATCCAGACCTGAATACATTACTTGACACTACACCATCATAAATGACTTACTTGGAGACGTAGAGAGGTGACCTGGTGTCTAGGAGGAGCCCAATCTCTCTGTGAGTCAGGAAGAAAATGAGATCCTGCTCTGGTAGTCTGCCCTGTAGGACCAAACAGAATCCACAGCTTGCCAGCATTACCATGGCAACACTCAATCATCTTTCGTGACAGATAACTTCTGATGATACTCTTGTGCAAAGCTTATCCTGCTTATCTGTCTGCAGTGTGAAAGTGTGACCAAGCTAACTACACACCAAAAGCGTGCCAAATACAATAGTGAAGTCCTAGGAGGTCTATTGTTTAGTTTGATTACAATGATTGTAAAATGATAGCATATATTTCAGTCATAACGAATTTGCACTGGAGAGATAAATGAGCAATGAAATCTGAGATCAACTGCACAGTGATTGCAATGGATATGTACAAATGCATGACGCTAATTACATTTGACTGCAATCAATTGCAGTCAGTGATTGTAATCAATGTGTAAGAACGCATGCAGCTGATTGCATTTTATGTGAATTGATTGCAGCCAGTAATTGCAATCACTGTGCCTTTGATCTCAGGCTTCCCTGTAGTACAATAAGTGACACATTCAGGGAAAAAGAGCAATATTAAAACTCTAAGAACTTTACCTCTTCTACCATGAGTTGACCAAGATGCCAATAGCCTTCTTTGAAGTGGTTATTCATCTTCACAGCCAATGTCTGAGAGTATGAGAGATGAGGACCATGGAATGAAAAGGGAATATTCATACCAATTTGACCATTATTTATTGTTTAGAAGTTCTTCAAAAACATTTTGAACCCAATTATGGTAAGAAGACAACAGAGGAATGGGATATGCACGTATGACAGATGAGAACTCAAATTAAAGGAAACATTCATGCCAACTCAATGATGATCTGTTGTGCGTAAATCCTTTTTATGAAACAGTTTATTTTGAAAACAATTATGGTTGAAAAGGAAAGCGAGAAAAGGTTGTTTTCTTCATATATAATTTGAATAGTCATGCTTTGAACCATTTGGGATGACCAATGCTAAATCTGAATTGATCGCTGTTCAATCATAAGTCAAGTTAGTATGAATGACAGGAACCATGAAGATCCGTTAATGTTACCTTCCCCCATTCTCTGTTGGCTACTCCCTCTCTTGCCTTTGGAATGAAGATCTTCAAAATCATTCTGCAACATAGATAATGTTAATGAAGTAGTAGTATTAGTAGAAGAAGTAGCAGTAGTAGAAGTAGTAGGAGTAGTAGTAGTAGTAGTAGTAGTAGTAGTAGTAGTAGTAGTAGTAGTAGTAGTAGTAGTAATAGTAGTAGTAGTAGGAGTAGTAGTAGTAGTAGCAGCAGAAGTAGTAGTAGTCGTAGTAGTAGTAGTAGTAGTAGAAGTAGTAGTAGTAGTAGTAGTAGTAGTAGTAGTAGTAGTAGTAGTAGTAGTAGTAGTAGCAGTAGTAGTGGTAGTAATAGTAGTAGTAGTAGTAGCAGTAGTAGTGGTAGTAATAGTAGTAGTAGTAGTAGTAGTAGTAGTAGAAGTAGTAGTAGTAGTAGTAGTAGTAGTAGTAGTAGTAGTAGTAGTAATAGTAGTAGTAGTAGTAGTAGCAGCAAAAGTAGGAGTAGTAGTAGTAGTAGAAGTAGTAGTAATAGTAGTAGTAGCAGTAGTAGTAGCAGTAGTAGTAGTAGTAGTAATAGTAGTAGTAATAATAGCATTTCGTTATTAACAGCAGCATTTTGGTATATCAAAAATAACCTTTGTACTCAGTAATGTCACACCTGCAGATGGCAAGACAGACAGGGGGCCACTCAACTTGTCTCCCTTGTGTTGTTTTAATCAATGTTAGCAAATCGTAAAATCACGTTTTGTAAGAAAAAAATTGACATATTGACATAAAAAGAAGCTTCCTCTCGGCCCTGGCACACAACGTGCAAGACAAACAGAGGGCCGCAAATCTACCAGTGATCTTTTCAACGTTTCTCTCTTCTCTCTTGTATTCTTTGAGTATCATTCGGAAGTTTTATATTTCTCATCCGTGACGCAGAATCTTCTGAAATTTGCTGGCTGTGCATGCATTAGTAGTATATCCTGCGTCGCCTATCATTTCACATCTGTTCTCAGGCAATTTTACGTCTTTGCAAGGCAAATGATGGCACTATTTTACTTCAATTGCTCTGTCAAGTTGAGTCGTGTCGCAGCATAACAAAATCTAAAGCAAGATGATACACAATGCGGAATGTGGAGAACGCAGTGTAAGGGGAGAGAAGATTCCGCGTCATTGGCTAGGTTGTCAAATCTCAACTTCCCTAATTATCACATCATAGGAACAGAAGGAGTTAACTCTTTATCTACCACTGTCTTATTTTGCACCACAAACATCCCAGAGAGCATCATCTTCCATGACAGAGGAAGGATTAAGAGATCATACCTCTCAAAGGCTGTGACAGGAGATTTGAGCTTCTTGATCGCCGCGCTCACACTCAGCTCGGTCTTGTCTCGGCCGATGTTTCCCCCTAGCAGCAGAGACTGAAAGAACAATGTAGAAATGTGGTCAAGATCTGAATCTGATAACTCTTTCTTCCCCCTCTCAGGAGAGATTCAATGGGGAACTCCAGTCCAAAGATTAGTTGCTCTCTCAATAGAAACAGTATAATCTGAAGGAAAAAGTTTAAGGAAAATCAGACAACTAATTAGAAATTTGTAGATATTTTAATGAAACGCATACGTATAATGTTTCAGGGGGAATTTGGCAAATTGGCCATGAGAAAGTGATGTCACAGGCTCATGTTTCTGCTATAATTTTGCATGCTTTTATATCCAAGATTCCTCTCCCATTCTCCAACATATTGTTAGAATGTTCACGAAGACTAAAATCAGAGAATGAGATTACTGGTTAGAAATTGAGATGAATCTGTCAATCATCACCTCTCCTCTGCCTGTAATCTTTGAATGTAGCTAAGAATGAATCAATGCTCACCTGAACTACAGGAATCACTTGCAATGGCTGCATCTTCCAGGACGGCTCTCTGAATTCAGACTGCATGACAACAATGAAAGAAAAGAAAAGGACGCACATGATAATGATAATGATACATTGTTTGTAACACTACTACTACCCTACCACAATCACAAAAGCCACTTTCACTGTAGCCATGCCAAAAAATGATGTCATAGTTATTATCATCATTATCCTTACTACCATTGTCAGGTATATCATCATCACCACCAACACCACCACCACCACATTCATCATCATCACCAACACCACCATCACATCTATCATCATCATCATCATCATCACCAACACCACCACCACATCCATCATCATCATCACCAACACCACCATCACATCCATCATCATCATCACCAACACCACCATCACATCCATCATCATCATCATCACCAACATCACCACCACATTCATCATCGATCATCACCAACACCAACACCACCAAATTTATCATCATCACCGAAACCACCGTCACATTAATCATCACTAACACCACCGCTACTATCATCTTCATCATGACCAACACCACCACCATCCTCCCTCCTCCCTGATGCAGCGGTGACGTCTTCCTCCAGGAACCTGCTGTAGATGATCCCTGCTTCCCAGCTCCCCAGTAACACAACATTACCTACATCGAGATCTTCATTACCAACACCACCACTACTATCATCATCACCAACACCACCACCATGATCCTACCTCCCTGATGCATCGGTGTCCATGTTCCTCCAGGAACCTGCTAAAGATGATCCCTGCTCCCCAGTGACTCCCCAGTGACACGACATCACCTACATCAACATCTCTATCACCACCACCACCACTACTATCATCTTCATCATCAGCAACACCACTACCACATTCATCATTGATCATCACCAACACTAACGCCACCACTAAATTCATCATCATCACCAAAACCACCATCACATTAATCATCACCAACACCACCACTACTATCATCTTCATCATCATCATCACCACCAACATGATCCTTCCTCCCTGATGCAGCGGTGTCTGTGTTCCTCCAGGAACCTGCTGAAGATGATCCCTGCTGCCCTGCTCTCTGGTGACTGGAACCTGACACAACACCACCAAAATTATCATCCTCATCACTAACACCACCACTACTATCATCTTCATCCTCCCCTTCACCACCATCACCCATCCTCCTACCTCTCTGATGCAGCGGTGTCCATGTTCCTCCAGGAACCTGCTGAAGATAATCCCTGCTGTCCTGCTCTCTGGTGACTGCAGCCACTGTAGAGCCTTCTCAGGGGCCCATCCTGCAAACACCTTGGACTTGCCTTCACTCTGCACAGCTTTGGCTATGTTCTGCAGGTGTAATCAGACAGACAGAGAGAGAGAGAGAGACATTTTCATGCCATGCCATCTGTTCAAAGGAATTCTTCTTTTAATTTGCATATGTACTTCGATCACTGTGCACATAAACACTCTGGACTGCTCACTCCAGCCCTGATTTTACTCTTGTACAAAACATATTTAACCTGATACTGTACGATGGTATAAATAGATCGATCATACCACTGATCTTTCAGTCATACAATTGATATTGATCATAAATCCGTATCTCAGTGAGCTTATGATTGATCTCGATCACAACTTTCAATCGATATTGATGGTTGCTTGTGTGCATCAATTGTAACTATCCACTTGATTGCATGATCATGCATGCGCTAGGAATTGCATACATAGCAGTGGTTGTTTGTTATGTGATACAGTAACTTGCGATAGATAGCAAGTTTACAATTGCGAATCTTTCACCAAATAAACATATTTTTTTCCATTGCATTTGTTTTATACAACATCTAAGTAGATCCTACTGCAGAAGTTTGCAACTGATCGCAATTGAATTTCTGTTTATGTTGCAATCACTCTTTGTGATATAAGTTTGAAGTTATGCATTCAGTACCGAAGTTTGAAGACTATGACACAGTACCCACGGTGATGAGAGGGTTAAACCACCACCATTGACAATATAAGGAAACAGTACCTCGAGGGCCATGGGCACATCAGCGCTGGGGACATTGGGACAGCTAGACAGCAGCATGGCCACCTCTGAGTAGTGATGTGTCTCCCACTCTGTAGACAGGATGCGACAAACACAGAGGTGATACATGATACAATATTTAGTACCCTAGCTGGGGTTCCAAATGAAAATTTGCCATATTGTTGATTTGGATTTTTTTCAGTTCTGTACCCTGAGTTACCCAAAACTGTGTAAATATAATTTCTAGTATTATCATACACAAATACGTCTCCTTGTTTGTGATCATGCAACAATTAATGCACACGAATAATAACTGTTTTTCTCATTCTGTGACTATCGACTCTGTGTAATAAACATAACTCAAAAATTTGAATTTGAAATTTGAATTATCATTGTGATTAGATTGCACAGTCATGTTGATATGGAAGGTAAATCGACATTGGGATCGTTAAGCGACTACCTAAATGGACAATCCTGTCTATATAACCCCCTGTTGTGCTTCTCTTGAACAAGGCTTTCTCATTGAAATCTGTATCGAAGCAGCAAGTACATGAAGATCGCCTTCTTGTCTCCTTTGACAAATGAAGCAATTGGGGAAGACTGAGATGTTTGAAGATGATAGGGTCGCTAAACCTGTTCTTTGACATATCACTAATGATGATGATCATCACAATACTTATTATTATCATTTGATAATCATCTACACTGTAAGAATAATCCTTATCATTATGATCATCACATAAAACCCCAAATAGTATTCTCTAGCATGTAAAGTTTCCCTGTGCTAGGTGATGTGCCAACATTCACTCACTTGCTGATCCTTTAGTCAGGACCGCCATGAGGATGTTGGAGTATGACCCAGAGCAAGAACTCAGGAACAAGGTCGCCTTCCATGCCTGCATGCAAGGAATCAAACGAAAGGACGAGAGCAAACATATGATGGATATAGCCTTGAGTGGTTTCACAATCCCCAGAAGTACCTTAAATCAATGAGGCATACATGTATCTTATCGTTTATACACTCCTCAAGACTGTTCATACAGTAGAAGTAGTAGAGTAGTAGTAGTAGTAGTAGTAGAAGTAGTAGTAGTAGTAGTAGTAGTAGTAGCAGTAGTAGTAGTAGCAGTAGTAGAAGTAGTAGTAGTAGTAGTAGCAGTAGTAGTAGTAGTAGTAGTAGTAGTAGTAGTAGTAGTAGTAGTAGTAGTAGTAGTAGCAGTAGTAGTAGTAGCAGTAGTAGTAGTAGTAGTAGTAGTAGTAGTAGCAGTAGTAATAGTAGTAGTAGTAGTAGTAGTAGTAGTAGTAGTAGTAGTAGTAGTAGTAGTAGTAGTAGTAGTAGTAGTATAGTATTGATTGAAATATTTTTTTTAAATTATACATGTACTTCATAGGAAACCCCAAACCTGAAAGCCTACGGAAGCAAATTGGTGTAAACTTGAGACAATTCTCACAAATTATATGAAGTTTATGATTTTATTTATGAACTTGAGAATGCCATGAGAGTACTCTTGGGCACATCTCATTTGTCACTTGCTTCCGTTTGGCAACATAAAGCAGTATGACATCTGACCTTGTACAGCTCATGGACCTTGCTGTCAATGTCCCGATAGAGGTCAGCGGCCCTCTGGCAATCCTTGAGCCGGAAAGATGCCAGCTTCTTCTGTAACGTGACTACATCCTTCTTGGCATTCAGGATCACCTACACAAAGAATCAAAATCACATCATATATGAATCCACTGCAAGTAAACACTAGAGCGGCATGACTATTTAGACTGACAGAAAATTCCTGGTAGTTTACTTGATTATTCCTTGCCTTTCGTCATCCTTCTTTGCATTCAGGATAACCAAATTAAGAAATCAAATAATGTGATTTGCATATATGTATTGTACACATACAAGGTATAACAACCATGCCAGATAATTCCTGGCATTTTACTAATTATCATAATATATGGTTGGGAAAATTCAGAAGTGGCTTTCAAAACAGCAATAAAAGTTGGAGAATCAATAAAGTGAAACATCTAAAGTAATAGTGGGCACATGCTACAAAGTTATGAATATTTGAAGTTGTCAACCTTGTACGACACAGGAAATACACATTTGAGCAAAATTAAAACCTAACAAGTACTGAATGAATTATTCATCCAAATAACAGTAATTTCTGCTCTGCTGTTAACGCAGGTCTTAGTCTTGATGGATTTCAATGACTAATTTAATTGTAAGACAACACATGGAATGTAGGGTACCCCTTTTTAAAAAACACCCCGTTTGTTTCAACCAGTCTACATTAATATACCGTATCATACCAGCCAGTGGGGCTCTGATCACATCAACACATCAATGCAGTTCAGATAGCCCTATGCATTCTTTCATGGTCTCTGTCTCTAGGCTACAGGTAGCCTGCCACTGAGTTTTGGACAAACTGTCCAAAAGTATACTCGCAATCTAGCGATCAATTGCGCTTCCAGTCAGTTTCCAGTTCTTACATTGTGATGGAAGATCTTATGCAGTATTTTCTTCCATTTTCTGTGGTATTTGCACAATTTAATTTTTTGACACGCAAAAGGGCTACCCTTCCTCAAATGGAGACCTATTTGTGGATGGTCTAACATACAATAAAGAAGAAACAAGACGTGGCCAACCATTATCATCTTGATGGCGTTGTAGATCCTGCGTGGGAGGGGGTTGGGTGGGCCATGGTAGCTGTGGATGTGAGCCGTGGTGAAGTCTTCCAGCAACTGAAAGGAAAACAGCAAAGAAATCATTAAAATATATAAATAAAACATCAAATCATCCCTGAGCTAACCCCTCTGAGAGAATACTCTGAATCTCACCGTCTCCACTCTATTTATTGTCTTTCTTTTCTCATTCGCTGTCTGAGCAGCTCATTTCAGAGCAATTTTGATAGGGATGAGCTAACAGCTCTTTCTGGAGCTTCATTCAAACTCTCCAAAATTGTGAATTCTCTACTATCACCCTCTCTACTCTTATCTGTTTTCTTCTTTTGTTCGTACTCACTCTCTGAGCAGCAGTTTCAGAACTTTTCCGAAAGTATAACCCAACTGACCTTTGAAAGAAATATTACACAGAGTACCATGAAACTCATTGTACATCCAAAAGAAGTGCAGCACATTTCTCATAAAGAAGATGATCAAATATTGCAGGTCTTATTCCCCTCCATGTTTGTTTTCTTCTTCTTTTTCTCTGATCTCCTCCTCATCCTCCTTTACATATTGGTATTGGTATTGGTTTCCCTTGAACAATGATTCCTGTATTAAAGCAAACCTTGCTATAAAGACCACCTGCATATAAGACAACAGAGCCATGCTGCATAAAATTACCATTGATGGTAACTTCACTATCAATGGCAACTTATCTGTGCACCTTGAATTTGATTGTATGTTGAGTGATGTTAACATGGTAGTTACCATTGATGGTAAGTTTTATGCAACAGGGCCCAGTTCATATTCCCCTTGATTGGTGTTTATACACAGGCATACACTGCAGTAGGAATCTATATACAAGCCATCCCTGAGTCACTGACCTGGCCAAGAAGAGCTATCTCCATCATGTCCTTCCTGAATCCCATCGTGTAGTCCGCATGGGTCACTCCCAACTTCTGCAAACAAAAAAATACACATGTAAAATCAACCAAAGCAATTCAAATACATGAAGTTGAGAAATATACAGTCGTCCTCTAATCTAGAAAGTGATGCATCTTAATATCTGGTTTGCTTAAAATTGAATAATTGAACCTCTAGTACTTGGTTCACTGATCTTTGACCATTCACCTCTCAGGGGTTTGTTTGTATTCTCAATATCTCTAAACTTGAAGGGAAAGCAGGTATGAAAAGCAGACAACATTCCATAATGAGATCTCTGACAAAAAAATAATTACCAAGAAAATAGGAGGGTTTGCTTTTGCCGTTTCTCATGGATTTTTTTTTCTTAATATCTCAAAGCTTGAAAGGAAAGCAAGCATGAAAAGCAATCCCTCCACATGAACATTGATGTGCAAAAAAAAATAAAACCAGAGGAAAAAAGGAGTAGATGTATCGCTTGCTCGTAAATATCTATTTCTTTGACTAATGAGCTTGACTTGAGGGGACCAACCGAGAGATTGATGAAGATCTTGCCGCAGCTGATTCCCAGTGACTTGATACAAGGCCACACAGAAGGCAGGCCTCCAGCCTCTGACAAGAACATCTGCAAAGTGAGCAGGACAATCACAGGCATAATGTCATCGACAATGACAATGACAATGACAATGTCAATGACATTCACAATGACAATCACAATGACAATGAAAATAACAGAGGCAATGACAATGTCAATGATAATGACAATCCCAATGACAACGTCAATGGCAGTGACAATGAAAATGAAAATGATAGTTGCAATGACAATAATAATGTCAATGAGAGTGGAAATGTAAATGAAATTGGTAGTTATAAACATCACATTTTGGACGGAATAAACAAACCACTTTGTAATAGGTTCCTATAGATGTTAATTCTTGGAAAGATAAGGGGAAAACAAAATTATATAGCATTTTTTTCTGAAGGTTTTTTTTATTTTAAAGCTAGGTATAATGACATGTTTGCAAGAAACGATGTGCTGGTTACCTCTCTCCCAAATCCAGTACAATTAAGTACCAAACTTAAATAGCACATGATTGACTTGGCCGCACTTAGTTGAAATGAATTGGGTTAATACCTGGAGACTCCAGTCAATGGCGGAGGCAAAGACGCTGTAGGTGAGAGGAGTGACAGCACCTGGCATCATCTCCCTAGGACAAGATACAGGAGGAGGTCAACGATATATGACGAGTCTTGCAGTTTACCATGTGGTAGTCATTAAAAGGACTGTTGGATTATTCTTTCAGAATAGCTCTAAAAAGAGCTGCTCAGATAGAGCGAATGAGAAAGAGAATAAAACAGATAGAGTAGAGAGGGTAAGAGTATTTCGGAGATGTGAGCCCTGGAAGAGCTGCTCGGAGAAAGAATGAGAAAAGACTGAAAATATATGACATGGAGAGGGTGAGAGTATTCCTTCCTTGAGGACTACCAAAATGCTGTATCGCAAAACTCATTGTTTATTTCTCACCCCCCCCCCCCCCAAAGAACCTTTCAAAGAGCATATTGATATCAATGATCCAGCACAGGGTCAACAATGATCCAACAAGGGATGTTGGGAATGATTTCATGTCTTTTATCCTTTACACCCAGACAAACTGATAACCTGATGCACACAGGCACACATGCCACATACAGAGTTCTGAAGTCATAATTGTAAATATTGCTAGACTGACATAAGTTGCTGATTGATACAAGACAATCTATGTCATTCTTGGCTTTCTCTCACTGGAGCATCTGCCGTAATTTATAGAACACTAAGAATTGTGCACATGACCATCAATAGCTAATATGGAACACTTTTCTTAAACACTTACCAATCTCGTTCTCTGATTTTGTGGTATTTATATTCATCTAAAGGGGCCTCATCAATAGAGTTGATGGTTGATGGTTCGTAGACTGAATTTGCCGCACAATCTCAACAAGCGTGGGAATCATGCATTTATATTGAGTTGGGGTGATTTGGGTCAACTTTCTAAATAGGTAGTTTCCCCACTACACAACTCCTTTAACCTTCTAATCGGGTTTTTGGTGCCCTCTAGCTTCAAAGGTTAACATACTTCATATATTCACAGCTTACCGAGTATTGCACATAGTGAGCTACTCATCTGATTTTCTACGACATAGCTCCTTCAACCTTCTAATCAGGGTTGTGGTGCCCTTTACGTTCAAAAGTTAACATACTTCATATATTCCCAAACTTACTGAATATTGCAAGTAGTGAGCCACTCCTTATCCATTGCCAAACCTGAGTCAAACTCATGCAGGAGCTCATAATCTGACAGCATATCCACTGTTGTGATTGGACGAGCCTAGGAAAGACAGAGACAGACGTAGACAAATATATAGCCTGCCAACATATGAATAAGAAAAGAGCCCTCAATGCCTTGATGGGGAACAGAACCCTCATTCAATCCGTGAGCAGGGTGGAAAGGGGAAAAACTGACAGGATAATTAGGCAAATGATGAGAAAGTTACGATCATGAAGTAGTTATATTTCACGCTGTTTAAAATGTAATACTCTCCTATAGATACATTCACTCACTCTCCATTTGCTAGAATTGTTTCAGACCAGCACTCACAGCCACAAGATCATTTTGGGCTACCCAGCCACTGTACTATTGACCAACAAAAGGTGACTATCGATCATAACTGGGGTTTTACCAAGTTGCTCGTAAGCTACACACAAATTTACACATAACCGTTGACCTGTTCAGGTGCTAAATGAAATTTGTTCTGGTTTTAAGAGTTAAATTCCCACAATCCTAATCAAAGTTGACAAAGTATAAACTTTGTATTCCAATGCTTGTTAACAACATGAATTTTGAATTACAAAGGTCAGATTTTGACATAAGTTGATCGGAATCAAAATCATTGAGAATCTGGTTTAGCACAAGAACAGGTCACCAGTTATGTGTAAAGTTGTTCTTAGCTTGGTGAAACACCCACCTGGTTGTGTTATCATGAGGCTAAACTGCTGATCTACGTCAAGTTTTATGCCTTTTGCAAAAGAGGCACATTAGTGGTCCCTTTCAGGCAGCACTCACCTGCAGGAGGTAGAGCTTACCCCCTGAGTAGGCCCACTCCATGTCCCTCGCATCTCCAAGCAGCTCCTCCAACTACAAAGCAAGAGTCATTGAAGCAAAAATTAAACCTTGTATAATAATCACCAAAAGAAAATAACGATGTCAATTTCTTACACCCATGTTCAAAATACATCTCAAGCCTGATGTCTTGAAACAGACACCTTGAGCCATGTAGCGTATCATATCCTATGATTGAAAAAAAAATATTGATATCCTATATCTTTTTTAAGGAGAAAGTCCGCCCTAATATTAATTTGGTTTAAATAAAAGCAGAAACATACAAGAAACATGTTAGTGAAGCTTTGATGGAAAGGATAAGAAGTTATGATTTTTTTTTGAAGTTTTGATATTGTGACGTCACATGCGAGATGCTCTCCCATTCTTTGTGAGCTTGAAAGCTATGTACACAATTGATATCCTATGACTTAATGTACTGCTTCTTTGACAATAAATGGGATCATCCAATCATTATCAGATTCTTTGTAATCAGACAGTGGGAAATTTTGTGAGGCTGCTTACCCTGGAGGAGATCTCCGCGAGGTCACATGACAGTTTGTCAGACAGACAGGCCTTCTGTGCATCAGCTTCTATCGTATCTTGAGTCGATGTTCCCCCAGAATCTGGTGGTATCAGCGAACACACACAAACTTAGGCGCACAGATGCATGTTCACATTACACATTACCTACAGAGCATTTCAATTTTAATATTTCACATTTTACACAGAGATGTTCGCATTACACAAGGAGCATGTTTGCATTACATATATTACAGAAGTCACAGAACATGACTTGTCCACATTAGACATTTCACATTACACAGAACATATTCACATAACATCTCACATGGAGCATGTTCACATTACACACAGAACATGTTCACATTACACAACACACATTGCACACAGAGCATGCTCACATTATATAACTCACGTCACATATGGAGCATGTTCACATTACACAACTCATATTACACACAGAGATTGTTCACATTACACAGAGAGCATGTTCACATATAAGATGAACCAGAGCATCACAGCTGGCATTCCTTCCTCTTATACGTGTTTGAAACACTCATTCAATTCATTTCAATTCAAATGCTTTATTAAAAATCAAAACATGTTTAGCAGCACATAGCTGAATTGCACATGTCTTACAAACAATACACATATAACAAGGTGGTTTGCAAAACAAGAGTCTCGCCTGATTTGCCAATGGCCTCAAATCATTTGACCTTTTGACCCCTAGATGACCCCTTGACCTCATCATCCTCATCAACACATTAGGTGGTATTACCCAAGGCTCATTTGTACCAAGTGTGGACACAATTGATGCAGAAATAAAGAAATGAGAGCAAGTTAAACGAAAACCTGAACATTTTTGTAACAGACTAAAAACAGACCAATAGACTAACAGACCAACAGACTAACAGGAAAAGTGATTACTAGGTCTCAGCCAACCTTCGTTCAAACAAGAAAAAAAACTACTTAGTATTACGATATTACAAATCATAATGGAGTTGAGACTGGCGAACTGACCTTGCAGGAGGATAGCTTTCTTCTTGGACCCCACCTCCACCCTGACAACCTCAAAGGCTCCCTTCCTCATCCTGAGGCTGATGGTGTCAGGGTCTGCTACGCCAGACACAACAGACTGTGAGGGCAGCAGACAGTTAGGATGATAATTCATTAATCATTAAATTAACTCATTAAGAGGTAGTCCACTCCAATTAAAACTTTATGTAAATAAAGAGCAACAGATTAGAGAAACAGAATGGCACAAAATTTTTAGTAAAATTGAGAAGGAACAACTTAAGTTATGAAATTATAAATAGTGCCTCCAGCCACTTCGTGACGGAGGCATAGAAATGAGCAAAATTAGCAAATCTGGTATGAGGATGTGATGTTGTGGTTAAGCATGGCTCTCTGTAAGCATGTTCACCTTATCATTCATGACCTACTTTATAGAATAGGACAGTAACCTTATATGTTTATTCAGCATTAATGAAAGTACATGTTTTATTGACGTGTATTTAAGTTGGATCACAAATGCGTTTGGCTATTATGTAGGGAGTGTTCAAACTTCAAATAGTACCTTTATGTACCTTTCTGACTTTGTTCAAATTTCACTGATTTGCTGCTTTGGTTTTCTGCATTCCTGCATTCATTTGAGCATGAACATTCATCTTAGGTTATATCTGATATAAGTTCCCTTTAGAAACTATGATACAAAATTGATTTTATACTATGTATCTGCAAATATCACCATGACATAGAAGCTGCAGTCACACACGACTAGTTGTCCAACTTTGAAAGAGCTGGAGCAGAAAATGGATTTTAAACGGACATGAATGATGATGAGGATGATGACGCTGATGACGATGACGGGGATGATGAGGGTCTTCAGGAAGCTGAAGACTAACCTCCCCAAGTCCATAGTTGGCATTGATCACAACGACCGCTGGGTTCCCATCCACCGGGTCTCGGCCAAAGAGTACACCTACAAGGTGCAAACAAGACAAATCACCTTCAGTCAATCTAGTTCTAACCTTCTCAGTCCCATGGGTATTTAATTGTGTTGCACTTAACTAGGGACTATGAATGCTTGGTACTGAGAGGGTTAACGTCCGGAAGACCCACCTCAGCCATCAACTAAACATTACAGAAAATAATGTGAAAACCCACCCCCCAAAAAATATTCAATTTACTCAGCATAAAAAATATGGATAACACATGATCTTAAAGAGTACATGGAAGATTGTGCAATATAAGAGGCCCCAAGTAGATAGCAAGGAAAAGGCACATTACATTAGAATATGTATGCAATAGAAGGAACATTGACCAAAGAGTCAATCCAAAATACAACCATCAATATCACTGACAATTTATGTACATTATCATTGAGACATACGAAGAAGAGAAGAAGTAAGATGTTTCACAGTACCTGAAATTTCTGAAGGAACCATTTCCATGACAACAACTCCCATGGTGGACTCCACTGGCTGCCCTCGTTGCCTGGCAACAAGACACAAAACAGTGAGAACAAACAGTTTTATATTATCTTTCTCTTTGTATCTCTGCAAAACATTGAATTCTTTGAATAAAGAAACATGTTGTTGTTGTTGCTATCGTCGATTTTTTATGATTTATTTCAGTCTGACTGTCCAGCAATTATTTAACAAATACAGAATTTTTTCCTTTTATCTATTAATAAAGACAAAAATCGACCATCAGCCCTACAATTTTAAACTGCCACCTCCATATCTATTCATGTGATACACGTGAAAGACTTTCAATGCCATGGTGCATAATGCATATACTTTTTCCTCAGAGATATTGCAACAATCCACACATTGTAACTGCATTGAGTGGTTTAATTATTATGCAGTGATAAATATATTGCATGCACACATCTACTTGAATACCAGCTTTTACATGTAACTCTGCAGCACATTCTTTATAGCGAACCATGTCAATAAAACAATTCTTGAGTAGAATTCACTCTTGGAAGCATACCGTCTATACTGCACAGCCTGGAAGGAGAACTGGGATGCCCAGCACTGCTGAACAGCCTGGACGATCTGAAAGAAATCAAATGCTATCATATTAAAGGGATAGTTCAGCCTGAACTCATTTTTGTTTCGATCAAAGGAGACACAGGAAAGAAACATATCAGTGAATTCAGGTTTAACAGACCCATGTCTCAAGTCCCTAAACAACAACCTAGTAGTAGATTTTTGTGCCCTGCTCTCTTGAGGGCAGGGCACTCAAGAGGGCAAATAACGAAAATCGGTCAAAAGAAACAAAGGTTATTTGATTTTGAATTTGATTTTGTGACATCACGTGCGAGGTGCTCTCTCATATGTTGTGTACAATTTTTTGGGAAAAAAGTCCATTTTCTGTAAAGGATATTTATTATTTCACCTGTACATTTGATATATCATCACACACATGTTTTACACACATATCACTATGAAAAGAATGTATTCCTTCATCAAAGAACATAGAAAAGGCAATTTATGGGAAAAAAGTACACAATGTGTGGGAGAACACCTCGCACATTACATCACAAAATCAAATCAAATAATTTTCTTTTCCTTTGACCGATTTTCGTCAAACATTTACTAATATGTTCCTTTCATGTGTCTCCTTTTATTGAAACCAAAATAATTTCAGGGTGGACTATCCCCTTAACCTTCTCAGTCACACCCATGGGGTTGTCACAGCTTGGTACAGAGAGGATTAAGTTTTCACACTTCACATGCCACTATTTCACATCTTACTGGTACATGAGTTTACCTTGTCTTGACCCTTGACCCCTAGAATGGTGGTCAGCTGACCAGCTGCGGACATCTCCACCGTATCTTCACCTACCAGCAAAAGAAAAGCATTAAAAACTATTCATATTATCATCCATCTGAGATTTTGTATTAATGAATAGACAAATGGACAAGATATATCAATTAGACTTTTCAACAAAATGAAATTATCAGCATTAAATCTATTAATTATCATTGAAAGCCAAAACACTTCAAAAATGCAAGCTGTATAATACATTTCCTTCACTTTCCAAAAGAGATGAGGTGGAGAAATGTCTAAATTTCACTTTGCATTTAAAAAAAGTCAAAGCCATTAATCGTCAAAGTCCAGAATATCATCTAAATCCCACTGTGCTGTAGTATTTCTTCTATGCTATAATATGCTGCTGGAAGTAAGGTGACCTTTGATCTACTGACCTGTTGCTGATGACCTCACTGCAAACATCTTACTGCCGACCTCTTGCCCAAAGAGGCTCGCAAGCTCCTTTCCGATGGCAGAGCGAACCTTGGGACAAACCGGTGTTTGGCTCAACAACTCACACACCCTGAATAAAAAAAACACAAACACCACGGTTGGCATATTTTCATGATTAGGGGGGAAAATTGTCACCTCCTGGACCAAGTTGCACAAAGATGTCCAGTTACTGTAACTAAATTTGGGCATGAATCCTTTCTGATGGCAGAGTGTACCTTGGAACAAATCAGTGTCTGGCTCAACAACTCACATACCCTGCAATGAAGATTTTTTGGGAAAATTGTAAGCCCCCAGACCAAGTTGCACAAAGATTTTAGAGTTCATTTTTTTCCTTGAAGAGAGGTTCTTGCATGGGGATAAATGTAAACTATGTTGAGCTTTGCAGCATGCCATGTGGAAACCCATAAAAGGACTGTTAGGTTATTCTTTCAGAATATCTCTCAAAAGAGCTGCTCTGAGAGCGAAAGAGAAAGAAAGAAAACAGATACAGAGAGGGTGAGAGTAGGGTATTATTTTGGAGAGGTTAGCTCTGAAAAAAAGCTGTTGCTCTATAGTTTGAATCTGGTTGACGGATTGTTGTCAGGAGTGAGTGATATAGAAAGAAGAAAGCTAAAGTGATCATTGTGTGGATGTAGGAGTAGTACGTTGGGTTGGTGCAAGTTGGTTGTGAGATCTGGTTGGCGGGCTCCTGTTTGTCGGTTATTCTAACTTGACTCTAACTTGACTCAAACTTTATACAAGAGCTAACATGCTCAGACCTCATTGGCTGTTTCAGAAGTGATTACAATTGTCAGGTTACATGGTAGTTTCAGCTGAATGATGAAACCTAAATAACTAACCATTTCAAAAATGTAACTGCAAAATCATCTGACTATTTCAACTTAATCAATTCTGTAGAGGCTGGTTTAGAACTGGACGACTGCGGTCTCCCACAGGCATATATGTGTTCCATTGTTCTATCAGAACATCCCAATTGTCCTTGGTTACGACATAATGAAGAAAGTGAAGCATCCTAATATTGTCCCTTACCTGTTGCAAGTATCTTCGAGGGAAGCAGAGCGTAAGTCAGTGGATACCTCGCACAAGCCCTGCACAGCCATCTGGAGTTGAGGGTAAGACTGAGGCCAAAGAAATGTTAAATTAGTTTTTGCCTTTTGCAGGCTTATATTACACTGCTATAAGAAACTCTTTGTAAGAATAAAGGAACTCAAAACTGACTTTTAGTGGAATTATAATGCTCATTACCCAGTACATTCCAAATTAATTTTCATCAATTAATCTAAAATTTAAGTCTAGTTCTTGTGATTAAATCATACTACTGCTGTATTATGAAAGCAAGTGGAACATTTATGCAAATTAGCAAGTCCAAAAGATTGGTATTCCAGAACGGGCATATAAGAGTTGGGAGAATATGTAGTAGAGCTACCCCCTGTCCAAAGTCATTCATAACACACACAAACAAATGCTAAGGAATCCTCTGCATAAGCATGCATGTATGATTGATGTCCACTGAGTTAGGAGAAAACCTAGGGGAAAGTCCTGATGAGATTTATTGATTATGACTATAACTTCATAAATAAAAAGCTTCCCTCCATCGGCTTACAAAAACACACTGGGAATGGTCAAACCCTCACCAATTTGCATTAGGAGCGTCCTAGGAAGAGATTCTGGAATACCAATTTTTTTCCTCTCCTAGGCTCCTTAGGAAAAAGTTTAGGAGGAAGTTTGGACTACCATTCATGGCTTTAAATTTTATGTACACTGTACAGTACCTTCATCTGCAGCTGAAATGCATGGCTGGTCACACAGAACCCAGGTGGAACCTCAAACTGAAAGGAAAACCAAGACAAAAAAATAAAATATTAAGTTAAGTTTGACTTTATTCTCATTACTATATTAGACTTATGCAGTCATACCTACTTCAAATCTCAGACACTAATACATTAGATCGGAAGTGGGTATAACCGCTAATTATTCCAGATGTTGTTGAGCATTGCATTGTGGGACGGATTTACCCCATATGAAGAATGGAGGACTGCATAGGCTGAAACTTGCCCTGACTACAATCTATCTATCTAGCCTATTTCTCTCCACTGCTGAAGGAAGGCCTCCTCATCAGTGATCCATTTCAATCTATCTTGTGCCATTCTTTTCCATGTCACGCTACCATATTCTCTGATATCATCCATCCGACTCCTACTTTGCCTGCCTCTTCCTCTGGTCTCAGCTCTGGGGGTCTAGACAGCTAATTAATGTGTCCATCGGTTGTCTTTCCTTCTGGCCAGATGACCAGCCCACCTCCAATTCTACGATTGAATTTCCTGTACTATGTCCTGCACTTTCATTTTCCTCCTCAAATCCTGGTTACTAACTTCGACCCTCTTTGTGTAACACCAATCACAATTATGTCCATAGGGACAATCATCAATCAACTAGAGTAATATAAATTGACCCACCTGAGGCACAATCTTATTGCGTAGACTCATTAAGGTAGCCAGCTGAGCACCTTTCCCCCCGACCAGCCTGGTTGATCGGCAGGCAGCGCTGGTGAAGGGAAGAACGTACTGAGTACAATCCTGCTGTGTCGGCTCTAGAGAGATAAAGAAAAAACAGACCTTGAGATTCAAATTTAAAGTTCTCACCCTTACACAATAATTCAACTTTTGTCTCTATATTTTAGAGCCAGATAGAATGGAACAGACTTGAGCTTTTAACATTTCTCACACTTGCATAAAAACAAGATTCACATTGATGCCCAAATCTATTCATGAAATAGCCATAGTAATTCCATAACTGTGCAAAAGGAACAACTGAATTCCATGAGATCAATTGATCACTTACAGGATTTCTTGCGATATCATGATCATACCAACACACATATATCATTTTGCACCAATTTTACCAAAGCTTGCATCACAAAAGCTATCCCATAGTGCATGCCGATCACCATGTGAAGCCTGCATGCAGGTTTTTTGATGTATTGCATTACAAAACTTGCACTACCTGGTTCACTGATGAGCTTTATTGCTTTCTTCTTGTAAACATCTGGTCTTCCTCCGTCATGTCTGTTGGAAGGAGACGATGGGAAAAACATGTAGAAGGAGAAAGATGATACCATGATGTGAGAAAAAAGTACAATGGGAGCCCGTTATGGTGTAAGAAATTCACTTCACCCCATTTCAGTTACTGATAAATTATCAAGCTGCACAATTAATCACTTTAAGTCCCTGAGCTTTTACTGGCACATTTGAAGAAAATGCCTTTTTGTGAGTACTTGATTAGTTGAAAGAATGCTGAAAAGTGGGAGCTCTTTAATGGGAATATCTACCATAATGACTCTGAAACATTCTTCTTGACTGCACATACAATTCTTGTACTAAGGAGCAAATGGATCTTTTCCTTGGACAAGCAGAGCCCCTGAATGGATTTTTGAAGCTTTAAATCATCTAAAATCTGCAAGTTCCAGAGAAATTGCGAGTCTACAACAGACCCCTTGCACACACAGCCAAACTTCACTAATTGTTCACTTACTTAACAGTTTCTTTGTGTGTCTAAAATGTCAATGAATGCAGCGCTGGGGGAATTAATACATTGTGGGATAAAAGTCAAAACAGCATTAAACAGCAAAACAAATTATTCAGAAGGCTTATTTTTCAAGCCTGACCTTCTAAAAGAAACATACCGGATCTAAATGTGCACTATACCCTCTTATAAACAGTCTTTGTGGGTGCTTTGGGGTCTAATTTGAACTGAGCTCCCATATGTTTCCATGCTCAGAAAATCTCTCTCTGAAACATGCCTGAACTTACCTGTGGAGGAACTCACTGATGCCATGACCCTTGACCCCATTCACTATGAACTTTGCCTTCCTCTCGTGAGCTTTGACCTCCCAGTCTGGCCCCATGTAGAAGACAGGACTGACCTCCACCTCCACTTTCACCCACAACTTCCTCCCACCTGAGGGAGAGAGGAGAGAGAGGTTGGAATGGAGGGAGAGAGAGAAAGAGAAAGAGAGAGAGGAGAGAAAGGGGGGAGGGGGGAGAGGGGGGGGGAGAGGTGGGGGGAGGGAGAGAGGGGCGAGATAGAGAGAGAGAGAGAGAGGGGGGGCGAGGAGAGAAAGAGGGGAGAGGGATAGGGATAGAGAGAGGATGAGAGGCGGAGAGAGGGAGAGAGAGAAAGGGGTGAGATAGGGAGAGGAAGATAGGAAGAGAGGTGGAGAAGGAGAGAGTGGGAGGTGGGAGTGAGAGGAGAGAGGAGAGAGAGAGTGGAGACAAGGATATAGGGAGAGAGAGAGAGGTAGAGAGAGGGTAAAAGGGAAACCGAAAGACATAGACACAGAGTGGCAGAAGCAGAGCAAGGAAGGGTGTTAGAGACATACAGTCACAGTAAGAACAAGACCACCTATATTAGTGATAAAATGGAAAAAGGGGGAACAAGTGGGAGAAGACAAAGAATGATGATGATGATGATAATAATGATAATTATAACAATGATGTTACTGCAGAGATAAAATGAATGACACTCACATAATGCTGATGATAAAACAACCACAGGTCAATTGATAGGTATCATTAGAGAAGAGTAGATAGAAAATGTAAGGACAGAAAATAAAATGGAAGGGTAAATATTAAGAGGGCTAGAAACAAATGGAATGTGGAGGAAAGTGGGTGAAGCAATATGAAGAGAGGACAACAGTGGAAAAACGGAAAAACAGGAGAGAAGAAGGAGGAGGAAGTCAACGGAAGAGGAAGAGCAAAAGAGAGTAATGAGGCAGCGGATCAATAGAAGATGGAAAGACAAGAGGAAGAGGAGACGAACTTGGATGAAGGAGGAAAAAGAGGAGGTGATGAGAACAGACAGAGAAGAAAGGAAGAGGAGCAGGTGTTAAGAGCTGATGGAAAATAAGAGGAGAGAATTCATAGAAAAAGTAGAAGAAAGTGGATACAGTAATAAAGAATAGAGAGTTTTCGCTGTGTAATGCCCGTCTAATCATAAGGATATTCATCCATTCACTCCCGGGAAGTTCGTGCGTTGTAGAAGTATGTCCGGGACATTGAGCGAAAACTCCCTATTGTCGACGTGGAGGAGGTAGATGTGAAGACAGGGGATGGGACAGTGCAAAAGGAGGAAAGAGATGGGGAAAACATACCTGCGACTTCAAAAGTAAAGGAGTACATGTCTGGAGGCTGGTGCCCCCTCATCAGATGGGGCAGGCTTAGGTCCGTTGATGTGAGGGCGTGCTTCACACCGTTTGGCAGGAACAAGTAGCCAACGGACAAACTGGAATGTAAAAGAAATTATCAATACTAGTACTTAATACACTATAAAATAATTCTTTCCATGGTGTTTACATTAAAAATATATCATATAATGAAAAAAATATGATATGAAAGACAATACTATTGCAGAAAGATCTGTGTTTTTAGACATTTTTTCAAAGACACAAGACAAGGAAGTTCCAGAATTGAGCAGTGACTATGAAAAGTATTAGCATAGTCAATTAATCAATGTACACTGTACACTTGTTTCTTATTTATTTACATGATGGAGCATGCTATCCTAAGGACTGTTGTATGCCTTGAATTTATTTGCGGACCAAACTTTTCAATAGTCTCAGTGTTGTCATAGATAGCCATTGTATATCTTACACAGCACATACACAGATACAGACAGAATTACACTGGTCTATGCAGAAATCTACACATACAGCTGTACATATACCCACAGGTAAACATTTAAAATAACTCAAAATATTCTCCTGTGTATGCTTACTGTGACAGGTAGCCCGGTATAGAGAAGACGCCAACTTGAAATGAGGTTCCATCCTGCAAGCAAGTTGTCCAAATAATATTTAAAAATTCTACTGAACTGTTGTTATCCACGGTTTCGAGGCATCGAGGCAGCAACTATGATTCTCTTTGTAATGCCAGATTGACCTTTCTTCGTACATTGTAAACAGTACAACCCATCTCTACTGATGTATTGATTGATGGAAAAAAAATCCCCAATCAAAAGAGGGTATTACACTTAATATACACTCCAGCTCAAAGGAATTGGCATAGGGAAAGAGAAAGGGAAGGAGCCGCAGTTTTAAACAGCGGTATATTTTGTCCAGTTCGGCATGAAACATGATGCTTTTTAGGCTAAAGATTTGTGTTTCGTGCTGAACTGGACAAAATATACTGTGGTTTGAAACTGCAGCTCCTTCCCTGTCTTCCCTTTCCCTTTCCCTATGCCAATTCATTTGAGCTGTAGTGTACTCTGTGCTAATCAGCCCAACATATTCACTTTCATATACATGCATTTTTTTTTTCTTCTAGTCAATGTACAGTTTGTGTCACCAAGATGTTTATTTTTCACATGGCAACATATAACATAATATTAATTAGAAGGCCTACCAAAAAGGGCTAAGGCATGTTTAACTCTATAAATAGCGTTTGTCTCAAGACAGAGACAATTAAAGCAGATAAATTGTATCAAGCGAACAATTCTTTTCCGTGAAAGCTCACCTCCAAGACAGCAAAGTGGAGTGCGTATGAATGGAAGGCTGCCCAATCACGCACACCTGCATGGAATACAAAGACAAGTCCTCAAAGCTCTTTCCTAGAGATTATCTCAATATAAAAATGAGACGACAAACTTTCATTGTTTCTTGTATATATACTGGTATAGATCTTCATTATACATAAAACCCCAAGAGAAAAATAATCAATAATGCACAATATAAATCAACATAAATCAATATTGTGAATTATGGTTAGTAGTAGTATTGCCATTACTATTTTTTCATTATTATTCTTTAATATCATTAATATCATTTATTACCATTTGATTTTAGAGGGGTACTGCAGTGGGATGTACCATTAATTTTGATCAGATTTCTGGTTGCAGAAAGAATCACTCACCATATGAATGATCTCTAATCCCTCGCATCATCACTGTGCGCTCTTCATGACCTTCGACCTTTACAATGCCCCGCAACATGCCGAACTGCTCATAGTGAGTTTGATGCAGACTGAGACAAGAGGAAGGGATGAAACTAATTCAAACAAACGATATATTATGTTACGAAATCATCCACGTAGCACATGTTCTCAATTATTCTAACGTCCAGTTTGATGTGATGCAAAGCATATGTTCTTAATTATTGTAACTTATCATCGATGTTCACCATGGCAATAAGAGAATGTTGACAGCTCATGGGCTAACTCCATGGTAGTTAAAGGGCATATACTGTACTGGGAAGGCAAAAAAGCCTTCAAAATGTAATTGTTAGCAATCTTCTCGCCAATAGTCTTAAATTCATGTATTGTCTATTTTAGAAGCTTGCTGAAAGTTATTTGCCCTCAAATGATCCACATATGGAGTAATCAATCATTAATGATTAAATCCTCAAAATGTTCGGGCCGAACATTTTGAGAATTTGTGATTTAATCATTCATTACTCCAAATGTAGATCATTTGAGGGCAAATAACTTTCAGCAAGCTTCTAAAATAGACAATACATGAATTTAAGACGATTGGCAATAAGATTGCTTACAATTACCTTTTGAAGGCTGTTTTGCCTTCCCAGTACAGTATATGCCCTTTAAGAGAGAGTTTTAGATTGCCACGACTGTGACTGTGAGGTGGGATGTGCATGTCCTATTCTAACGTCCAGTTTGACATGATGCAATAACGTAAATGTATGTTTAACCTATTGCTCACAGTTAAGAGTTTCAGGCTTTGAGAACCCTTGACCACTTAGGATATCAAAATTTGCCATGGACCTGCAGTAACGAAAGGGCTGTGGCTTAATTGCACTCCATAATGAACTTGTAGGGATTCATGGCCTGTCGTCTATTGGCTGTACAGCAGATTATGCGAGAGTCGCGCTGCTCATTATCCGAGTGGAGAAAAGCCAGCCCGCGCATATGCGGGCTCAGAAAAGGATGGGCTAAGAGCAGCCTCCAGTCGTAGTCATGGCAACCTAAAACTCGCAACTCTTAGTGGTACGATAGGTCACATAAATTAAAAAACATTACCAGTATGCAACGCTCCATTTTAGGAAATAATGTGGAAGTGAGAATAGCAGGAAAGAAAAAACAATTGAGATCTTTCAATGAGTTTCAAATTAGAAATGGGTACACAGAAAACAGTGAGTTTTAAATGTGGGTTGGTTAAACTTACCTTTTCAGTTTCTTGAAGAAGTCTCTGCTCCATAATTCCCTTGCCACATTGCCACTGTTGTGCCACGAGTCAAAATCAGTATCAAAGTTGAAAATCGGCGTGAAAGCTGCCCACCTAGTGAGAAAAAGGAAATAAATCAAATTCATACATGATCTTCATGACTATGATAAACCGTATTGATATTTAAAAAGTGATATTTAAAAACATATAGCTTCCATCAAAATAACAAGTAGTTCCTCTAAAAAAAAAAAAAATCAGGGAATGTGAAGTAGTAGTAGTATTAATGGGAACCATCATCACAATTTCTATTTTCAATGGAGGCATCATTTCCTTCTCATGATATATTCTGAGAGGAGAGTTCAATGGAGGCATCATTTCCTTCTCATGATAAATTCTGAGAGGAGAATGCTATTGTGTGGGAATAAAGTTCAATAGAATGCCCTGGAGTTAGATTCTGGGCTTATTAATGTCATGACCACATATTATGTCTTTGTTGATGTGCTGAAGATTGCACCATTTCATACCATTCACCTTCATTGATATACCAGCACTCTCTCTCTCTCTCTCTCTCTCTCTCTCTCTCTCTCTCTCTCTCTCTCTCTCTCACTCGCTCACTCTGTTTCTCTCTTGCTTACTCTCACCTCCTCATCTCATGCACACAACAGTCTCTCTGTCTGTTTCCACAATCACTTTCTAATCCATCCAAACAATAAGACATCTCCTCCTCCCAGAGTCATCGATCCATATTTCATCACATAATCTCCTGCCAGTGTTGCACACTGATGACCAGAGTGGAATTATGAATAAAACCACTTGCTATCTGGGTCTGTCTACAGTAAACGGATATTTTTTGGCACAACTGAATCATTTGAAATTATGACCACCTTGCAACACCAAAAAAAGACAGTTTTGAATTAATTTCTTCCAAAATAACTTCAGCTAAAATCCTGCTCTGTATGTTCATTATTATATATTTCTAAACTAAGCTTGTACATATTTGCCATATCACAGTGGTAACGGGACAGACGAGTGTGTTACAAACTCATCTGTCCCGTAACCAACGTGCTGTGACAAAACCTTGTAAAGTGCAAATTAAATTTTTTTTGATATTTTATTATTATTGGCTGGATTATTTACGAGACAAAAAAAATAATCAAAATTTAAGATATTTATGCAAATGTAAATGTCACAGAAATGTACTCATTACTGTAGACAGGCCCATCTAGAAATCAAGCTAAGCAGTCCTATGTGTACAGTGCATCTTTGTGCCCTAGTCTCTAAACATTAAAATTGATATTCCATATAAGAAATAAATGTAAGAAGAGGTCAATCTATCCCCAAACCTCACCCTACATCATACACCTAGTTACCAAAGCCGTACCAATCTTCAAACTCAAAGCCCCGTAAACCTGATTATTACCTGAATGAGGCATTTCGGAGACACGACATAAACGCGTATTTTGTCTGTCTAACTGATTAACTCAACATAAACTATGTCACAATGGCTCGGTCAGCGATCAGCTGAATGACGAGTGACCATAATATTCGTACACCCCTCCTCCCTGAAAAAAGTAATTTTCCAATTGCACCTACGTACAATAATTAGCGGTCCATAATATCCGTATTCCGAGCTCATCAATCCCCAACGCATGCGCACAAACGAGTAAATTTGTTCTCGACGATATTCCCTCGATATAGGCATTGTGTGTGTATTGTGTGTGTGCAGTGAGTAGTCCAGCGCAGTGCAGACGATCAATCGAGCTCGAGAGACGTGCCTGGGATTGTTTGTAAACAACAAATATGGCAGCCTCCAGCAGCAACAGGTTTGCTTCTCTCGACGAGCATCAATTCAATCAGCTTCTCGAGGAGAAGGACTCAGAGAATACAAGGAAATCAACCAAGAGAAGTGTTGGATTGTTCCGGGCTTACCTCATTGAGAAAAACATACCTGCAGATTTCGAAAGTCTGGACAAAGTTGCACTCGGAAAAATTTTGTCCAAATTCTACATCGAGGCGAGGAAACCCGACGAAGACTAAGGTAAGTCCAACAATTTATTTATATAATCTATCAATATGTTAGTTTAATGTACCAGAAAGGGTTGAACAGGTAATAATAATAATATTGACTGTTGTTACTTTCGGGAGATACCAAAAATATTTCCCTCACTAGACCCATATTGCCCTCGTCTTCGACTCGGGGCAATATGAGACTAGTTTGGGAAATATATTTGGTATCTCCCTCAAGGCCAGTCAATATTATATAAATACACCAAAAGGCACTTCACCAACCAAACAATACATGTACTTACAGAAATGAACAGCGGACATGAATTTCGGGCCTCTCAGCAGAGGCTTTGGTGCTCTCATTCAAACCAACTCTGCAACAATAACATTACAGAAGAATACAAAGAGTAATATTAATTTTTGATGTTCCATCCTGCATAAATCGTAGAAGGGACAGTGAAAGTCAAGGGCTGAAGAGTCAATAACATGTCAGTGTTAAGGGGCCTTTCTACTAAAATATCTTTCCCACCACAGGAAAGCCATCAAATCATTATACATAGCAATTTGTTAATGCAATGATGGTTGACTACTTGTACTGTGCAGGAGTGAAGCAACCATGCAAAGGGACACTACAGGATTGTCATGGCAATTAATGCTTTGATTATCAGACAAAATGCTTATATCAAATGTATGGGATTGGTGTGTATTTTTTTTTTTTTTTAGAAAAAAGGCACACATGGCACACAAAAAGTTAAGTGACAGTAGGAAACCAGTTCTGTAGGAACCTACACTACAGGTCAAAGGACTTGGCATAGGGAAAGGGAAGGGGAAGAAAGGGAAGGAGCCTCAGTTTTAAGGAACCACAGTATATTTTGTCCAGTTCAGCATGAAACATGATGCGTTAGCCTAAAAAGCATCGTGTTTCATGCTGAGCTGGACAAAATATACTGTGGTTCCTTAAAACTGAGGCTCCTTCCCTTTCTTCCCTTTCCCTTTCCCTATGTCAATTCCTTTGAGCTGAAGTGTACGTTAAAGGCAAGGTTTAGTAGCAGTAAACATTCCAGTACCTGTAATCATGGCAAAAACATCTGTCCACATCTAGAGTGAAGCTTCAAATATTGAGATGATTCCTTCTTGTGGTCATTAATCCTATTAGTACAATTGATTCATGAAAAGTGAATTAAGTCAATAGGGCTTTTCCTGGCTTGGTACTGAAAAGCTGAAGTCAAACAGGAGGGCGTTTCATGAACATTTTTCGCCTGACAAGCTGTCATTTTCCGACAGTTACCATAGTAACAGTCAGAGGCTAGTGCTTCTCAGCCAATCAAAGCCAAGGATTTCACTGAAGTTGTCAGCACTGACCATTTGGTAAGTGCTGACAACGTTCATGAAACGCCCTCCAGGAATGACATCTGCCAAAAGCAAAGGTCCTTATTTCTTTTCCACCTCTATATTCTGTTTACTCTTTACGTGTCATAAGTGCATGTGTTTTCCATGAATAATGCATGCATATCAAAAAAGTAGCATTTTAACTGGCACAGGAGGGGTCAATATCTTGAACTCTCTAAGTCCCATGGGTGATAAACTGTGTTTTACTTGACATTGGAGTGTGACTGTTTGGTACTGAGACTGTTAAGGTTTCATTAGCACTCACTTGCAGAGCCCATTGTAGGAGATCCTCCACAGCCTCAAAGGTTCAATGACCTCCATTACCAGACCCCCTGCCCTGAAGCCACTGCCACCAGCACCAGCACCGGAGTCCTGCTCCCCATGGTTGCCCCCCTGGACCACGCAGTCTGGGTACTGGGGGAGGACCAGGTCCCCCACACCGGGTAGACCCAGCAGAAACCAGCAGTTCTTCTGCCCACCTGGTCTCAGGCCAATCCTCACCACCAGCCACTCTCCCGATGCACTCACGCCGTACAGGTAGACCGAGTTGAACCCCTGCCGTATGCATGCATAGAATTTGGCACAAAAGAAGCATCATCATCATCTCTATACATTATAGATGGTTAACCCTTTGAGTGGTAGACAAACTGCTGCCCAATGCCATTTGCATGTGTTACTTCAAAAATATACAGCAATGGCAGATAAGAGTTAAAACTTTTGAAATTCCATATTACAATCATGAGCAATAATTTTGAGTTTTCATATACACAATTGAATCGTTCCCCCACCCCTCCTCTTTTATTTAACTGAATAACAATCTAGCATAAACAATTAAGTATTTTATTAAGCTTGCTGGTAGCAGGATTGGATGAGACTACATATACTTCTTCATAAGTAGAGTGCACTGAAGACTTTTTTACATCTCTTATGAATTTAATATCAGAGTGCTATGTTCATTAGGTGATGCTGCCACTTTATTGCTGCATGCTCTGGGAAAAAAGGTAGGCATGGTCAACTTTCAATAAAGGAATAGTGCACCCACCCTGTGTCCACCCTCCACCCCACTTCCCCCACCCCACCCCTCAACCCCCACCCCTCTTCATTTGTTTCAATGATTTGAGCTCTGTGACTCACCTGAGGATGATCAGGGACATTCCTCACAAAGTCCAGGTCCTCTCCTTTAGAAGCTGACATCTGTCCATAGCCACCCCCAGTCTGCTGCCCATCCCTGTCTCTCCCTCCTCCTCCTCCTCCTCCTCTTGGACTAGATGACCACTTCCTTGCCAGGATGGAGAGGTATATGAAGACCCTCTTCAGCAGGAACCACTGGCCAGGCTGTGCGTAGACCCCGTTGATAGGCGCCGGTGTGATGCGCAGCGCATCCCATAGCACGACAGCCAGAATGGAGCCGAGGCAAACCCAAATTGCTATGCGTGGGACTGCACCAGCTTCATCCCAAAGCCCTTCCATGCCTTTGTTGAACGAGGAAGACTTCCTTCGCTGGCTCAAAGTATTTCAAGGTCAAATGTTCCTAAAAGTGATAACAGATTAAACAATATTTTGTTGAATGAGGAATTAAGCCTCCCTTTACTGGCTCAAAGTATTTCAAGGTCAAACTTTCCTAAAATTGATAACAGATTAAACAACATTTTGTTGAATGAGGAAACCTCCCTTCACTGGCTCAAAGTATTTCAAAGTCAAACATTCCTAAAAGTGATAACAGATTAAAGTAAAACCCGGCGTCTACTCAGAAATACGACTTCCTCACAACTAAGGCCCTATATCTAGTTTCATTGTATCTATTCCATGAATTTAGGTTTTGACATATACAGCAAGTCAGGTATGGGTTGGAAAAAAGAGTATGCTGACTATGCAAAGTGAAAACATTTTTTTTTAATGTTAATTGTAAACACTAATCAATTGGGCTTAATTATGCACACATGATCATAAATGCGGCCGAGTCAAATGTTTAAAAGGGAGTTAATTAACAAGTAAAAAGCAGAGAAGCTTTCAAAGTTTAAAGTTTCAGGAAGAACAATAGCCCGAGTCATGCATGATCAGTCATGTAAATTGTAACCCAATAGGCGATAGCCATCATGAAAATGCCAACTTTAATTATGCCCACAAGTCAAGTATTAAAAAGCAATGTTGCACAAGGCCAATGTCAAACATACCAAATATGCTACAAATTGTGTGTTTGTTAACTCTTTGAGTACCGTTCATGATTAAAACATGCATAAAGAAAGTACACAAAAATCCCAGTTATTCGTCTTATGGCAGTCAGACTAAAATCCAATTTTCAAACTTTTTTATCAATATCATAACTCTGCTTAGAATTAGTCAAGATCGTAAATATTATGTTGAATTCTATGCACATACAATGACACCAATCGAGTAACACTGTGGACAATAAATCAACAGTTTACGTCAAAATCACACGTGCGATCTATCATTGTTTCAATGAAAACGATTACCAGTTAGCGGCCCGCCCCCTTCCTGTCCCTTACCGCTCCGCCACAACTCTCCCGCTTTACCTGCTTTCAAGTTGCGGTGTGTTTTCGCTGCTCCAAAGTTTACAGACGGTTACAAACGAAGGTGTCCCATGACAAGCACGAAACAAACAAACAAAAACCAGCCCCTCATGAAATAAAGTCAATTTTACCTTTAACTTGTGATATCTTCCAAAGCATCATATTCACGTCAAATATTGCAACTGAGCTTGTGGTGCACGAAAAAGTTATGAGCACCTCTCACATTCTCAGCAGCTCTCGATAGTGTGCACCTCGACGACCACTACCCAGGCACGTACTGTATCCAGACAGTTAGACAGTGCTAGTTTATCTGTTCCTTATCTTGTTCCGCTTTGGCTTTGCATATAAATTTAGTGTGACCATGGACCGCAGTAGGGTCCGTGGTAATCGGGCGTCAAACCCATTTATCGAGGTTGGTATCACTACTATAAGCTAGGAGCCAAGGTCCATTCCTAAGATAAGTGGACATAGTTCATAATCATAGGACTCTAATTACACAAAGTATCGGTACACAGCGTAAACACAGCGCTAGGGGTGTGGGTGCATCCCGGGGGTGCATGAGTGGGAGATGATTATTATCCCCCAGCCAGTACCGCCCCTAGCTCCCCCCCCCCCCCCCAATACACACACATTTTTTTTATGTGGGGGGGGGGGGGGAGGTGGCGTGGCATGTTCTATCAGTCCCCATGACTAATTTCCAGTAGCAACTTGATTGCCTTAGGCTTATGGTATATTAATCCTCATCATAAGTAATACATTATAGTATAGGAACAATGACACCAATCTATCCTCATCTAGATACTGAACAGGTTTTGATGAGAAAAGGCGTAGAAGAAGCTTAGTTCAATAGTCTATTAATATTCAAAACCGTTTCACCCTTAAAAAATTATTGATTTGTATGCGGTAGCTAGAAGGATTTACTAAAGTGAGGTTGAACTGCAGATTAGCCTATCATAATATACGGAATCTGTCTTTTGGAGATGAACTATTATTTTTTTAATCTATCCTCATCTAGATACTGAACAGGTTTTGATGAGAAAAGGCGTAGAAGAAGCTTAGTTCATTAGTCTATTAATATTCAAAACCGTTTCACCCTTAAAAAATTATTGATTTGTATGCGGTAGCTAGAAGGATTTATTTAAGTGATGTTGAACTGCAGATTAGCCTATCATATATGGAATCTATCTTTTGGAGATGATCTATTTTTTTTAATATTGGCCCATTAGACTTACTACTAATTCATAACTCTATTTCCAAAAAACGCCCTCTCTCCGTCTGTCTCTGTGTCTCTGCATAAAAGTCTCTGTCTCTTTCTGTCTCTCGACTCTCCCTCTCTCTCTCTGTCTGTCTGTCTGTCTCTCTCTCTCTCTCTCTCTCTCTCTCTCTCTGTCTCTGTCTCTCTCTCTCTCACTATATGTCTTTCTCTCCATCACGCACACACACACATACACATTGTGATTGGTGCAAGGTGAAATACACTCCTGTGGCCATGGTATAACACGATACTTGTCGTGTTTTCGTTGAAAGCATGATTTCGCCTAAGTACATACTTCAGAAAGGGCCTGCAAAAAATCTTCCACAAACATGATAAAACACATATTGATATAGACAACAATGGAACTCAAATTCAGATTCCACATCTGAGTTGTCATAACGGGTGTACAATGTAGTTCACCGGGTAACCGTGATTGTGCTATAAAAGAACCAATATCATGATTTGATCGTGAAGGGATTCTCCAGAAAAAGTAGATCAATCAATCCTTCTGATAATAGAAACGTATCTCGTTCAACAAACAAAAACACAAAACAGCCCAAAATTTCTGTGCGACCCCACTGCGTCCTTGTATTATCATTATGTTAATAATCGAAATTATGGCCGATGGTCTGTTTCTAAGAATGTGTCTTTGTGTTCTGTTATTTTCTGGTGGCGAGGCTTGTCTAAAAAGAGGAACTACACCGGACACAGACAACCAACCAGACATAGAGACTGGTAAGTTTATGCGTTATTTTACGTCAGATATAAAAAGAAATATTAACACGACAATGGATTCGGATACAGTGTATGGATCCATATACTGTATGATTGTTAATGATTAACACATTTCAGAGGTTTAACATGATTATGATGATCCAACCCTATCTAAGAGTTCTTAGTGATATGGTGTGGCTTTGTTAAATAGTATTGATATATTTTGAATTGAATACGTCATAATTGGGAGCTTCGCGACCCATGGAAGAAGAACATCTCAAAATCGATTATAACCTCCGTACAAACCCGAGCAAGCTACTCCAAGTTTATTCTAAAAAAAATCACTGGATTTAATCTCCCTTCAAAACCGACATTGAAGGATTACTCTTTATTTCCTGTCACTCTGCATCAATGCCCAACATGTAAGTCTTCAGCCCTAATAGCAGATTGCACAGTTTGAATGGCGATTTGTTCTCTAATGGAAGTTAAAGAAGCTCTGGCAGCTATTCCCATCAAAATTTAAATCTCTTATCTTTAATGGAAAGCTGGTCTCGATGTTCGTCTGGACTAGAATAATTCGACAATCCTGATTTATTCACTGAAAACGTGTATTTTAATTTTAACGCGCGATTGATTTCGTTGCCGTTGATATGCCATTTCCTTTCTGAAGAGATTTTAATATCTGACGACGGGAGTTGCCTAGCAACCAGTGCTGGAACGGACGCGTTCAGCAAGGTGGTCAAATCGCACTCCGATCATCTGATCCTCGACCTGTTCAATGTCACGATTGACTGCTCCTACCTCATGGTGACCTCTGACCCCAGCAACAGGGTCATGCTGGACTTCAGCTGGTTTGACGTCAGTAGGAGGTACGTAAATGAAGGATGGAGAGAGGGGTGAGGGTAATCAAATTGTATCGGGTAGGAGTGGTAACATGTACGGGGCACATTATCATGGAAGAGTGCAGATATCCGTCGTATCGTTCGATTTTCATGGTGAATTTATACCCCCCCCCCCCTTTTTTTCCCCTTCCACATCGATCGATATTCCTATATCTCTGAGCAAATTTTGAAACAGCATCTGTATTATCACAGCCATAGCTGTGCACCATCAGCATCAATACACAATGCAATATCCATTATCCACATCAATATTCAATTTATCGGCTTAGGTACCATCTTGAGAACGAGAACTGTGCCTTCGCGAGCGTGTCGTTGTTCGATGGTCCGAGCGCATCGTCCGCCGCACTGCTGGATAGCCCGCTATGCGGCACGGATCGGCCCGGCCTGGTGCTGTCGAGTGGGAACAGCCTCACGATGAGGGTACAAGCATCCGGGGTCTACAGCGTCGTCGACTTCAAGGCCGTATACACGTTCTTTTCAGATAGTGAGTTACTTATTTTCTTCTCTTGTTATAGCTATAAATAAGCAATAAATAAACAAGGTCGGGAAATCTTTTCTGGAGTGCCCGACACTAGATGGCCCGCTAGTCAATGTCGGAACAGTGAAACTCTCACTTGAGCGATTTAGAACCAGCAACCTGCATAACAATGGGTATGACGACACTACTTCGTTACTCTCCTGTATCTTAAGCTAGCTTTAAGATACATGAAACTACATGGGGCTACATGCTATGCTGATAATTTATGCTCTTGATTGGTAATGTGTTTGCGAAATATAAGAAAATGTCGTTGTCATGCATCTCTATCTCTCTCTCTCTCTCTCTCTGTCTCTCTCTCTTTATTCCGTTCTCGTTCTCCATTTTCTCTGTATCCGTCTTTGTCTCTCTGATGCGCACCCCCACATTATATTTGTGTTCGCTTTCTGTATTTTACCTCTCGCCCCCCCCCCCCCCCACCCACACACACACACTAAATACCTCTCGCTACATTTTACTCTTCCTCTCTCTCCCTCTTCCCTATTCATCATCTCGTTCTCGTTCTCAATCTCTCTGTCTCTTTTTACATCTCTCTCTCACGCATACGCACATGCCCCCTCTCTCTCTCCCTCCTTCCTTCTCTCTCCCTCCCTCTCTCTCCCTCCCCCCCCCCTCTCTCTCTCCCTCTCTAGCTCCCTCCCCCTCTCTCTTCCTCTCTCCAATGTCTTCCCCCTCCCTCTTTTATCTCTCTCTCTCTCTCTCTCTCTCTCTCTCTCTCTCTCTCTCTCTTGCACTTGCATTCATCTCTGTATCATACCAAGATGGCTCGTGTTCTTCGTTCACCTGCACGACGACGGGTCGGTGCATCGATAGTTCGGTCACGTGCGACATCCAGGGCATCGGTAACTGTGGCAACGAGGACTTCAGCGACCAAACTGATGCAGACTGTCCAGGTACAGTAAATAACTGTTCATGTGCCAGTGGTTCTTTTTTTCACAAATGAACACAAGTCGCATAGACCGGTACTTTGACTCATAAAGGGTTCATCTATATAGAAGTTTTTGCCGAATTTAAAATTATCGATTGCAAGCAAAAGAATCAAAATACTGTACAAGCATATATAGGCCTATTATGGTGGAAACATACAAAGTTCTTCCGTTATGGATGTATTTGGTAGGCAAATGCCGAGTTTAAAGTAAAAGAAACCAATGACAAGGTACATGAAGGTCTATATCGTTTGAAATAACTGATGCCAAAGAAAAAAAAGGGGGTGGGGGCGTATATTGCGGTGTTGGAAACGACATCGACCTTGTCGCACGCAGTGTCGTCGATCACATCCATGCATATTGAAACACACTTTTCCAGTGATCTACACGACGCCCGACCTCCGCCCGCTTCTCTATACCTGCCTCGTGCTCGCCCTCCCCTTCATCTTCCTTCTCTACTGGTGTCTGTGGCGACCCGGCTACCTCCCGTGGGCCTGTGCCGGTTGTTGGCGACGCTGGAGCTGGCCCGACCTTGGCTGCTGCTGTCCGATCAGGAGCCGAGGGTTCTGCAGCAGGATGTGTAGGTGCTGTGCCCGCCGTGACCGCCGCAGACCAAAGAAGGCCAATTCCGTCGGCTATTTGAGAGCGGACCGTGAAGCCAATTACAGCCGACATAAGGGAGAAAAGTTCAGCTGACTTCGCAAAATGAAAAAAAAATATAGATTTATGATAGACTTTGGCCCGTCCTATAAAGAATTATAAATGATCTAACACCGATCTAATCCAATCCCGAAGTTTGCATGTACAGAGTTACAAATGATATTAATCGCTAGTCGAGTTGCTACTTTGGTTTCCTTAGAATCTCCCAACTTATTGTTCAACACAATAACGTTAATCAGCCAGGCCTAAGAGTAATCTCAAGTCATGTTGATTTCATCCTGGTGTGCTGTCCATCATTCTGTGATGATTTTTATCTTCGCAAGTTTCACCTTACATGTTAATATATTATTGTATAGCCTACCTTATTGTAAATGAAATAGTTTTAGATCGACACAATGTGAACGTGGACAGGTTCGTATTCCTTAGAAGTACGGCAGAAACACGTACGCACCCTAGTTATAGCCCACTCCAAATCTTACACACGTCCACGTCTACACATTTATATCGTGTCGTTCTAAAACTTTATGTTATAGTGACGACTTTGCTGAGAGCACGCCCCGCTCGGGCAATCCAAATATTTCCATGTAAAAAAACAGCAACAATGATAATCCAAAGCCTAACAAATCAAGAGAACTGAATTGATGGCGGTGGCGCAATTCCGGCTTTGCTTTTCGATACCGTTTTTCATCATTTGAGAGATATTTAACACATGATAAGATACCGTGCTGCTACAATGCGATGTGTATTATATGTGCACGTAATCAGATGTGTATGTTCAAAGAGTCAGAGAGATAATAGAGAGAGTGTGCGTTGTGTATGTATGTGTGTGTATGACTAACTTGTGTGTGAATGAGAGAGAGAGAGAGAGAGAGAGGGGGGGGGGGGGTAGAGAGAGACAGAGAGGCAAGGGAGGGGTGGGAGTATGTGTTTGTGTGATTGTGTGTGTGTGTGTGTGTGTGTCTGTGTCTGTGTATGTGTGTGTCATTATTTTAAACACGTTAAAAGAAGTTAGAGGAGCTCAATTCATTTCCAATGGATACGATGAGATGGGTCTGAAAAATGTAATTTCATTTCATTCTATTCATTTCAACTACAGCATAGGGCCTACATCGTGCATGCATGCATACAGTACGTGCGAGGGCCACATGAAAGAAGGGTGCCCATTTGAATAACAGACAAAAAGGAATTGGAAGCCTTTTCATCAAGTCTCATTGCCAGGCAGTCTCCCCGCAAGGCAGTAAGGTCCAGGAGGTATAACAGGGGTGAGATAAACTATACTGTAAATAGTAAAAAGACTACAGGTAGGGAGTTCAGAGACGGAGGCCAAATCAGAAGACAGAAGTTAAAGGCGGAGCGTGAGCAAATAGGAGTCGGATAAAGTAGATTATATCCTACATACATTGAATCCTGTATAGTGATTGGTTCATACAGCATCATGTGGCCAAATATATTTCAACTATGATGTTGCGTGACGTCAGACCTCGAAATATTTTTCATTATATTCCACATACTAAGAATGTTGCCACAGTGTATTTGATTGATCAACAGTTGATCACGTGATAAAGCGTCGTTTTGCCCATCTGAGCACCTGAGAAGAAAAGTTCGTTACACTCTAGGTGATAGTACTTTTTGGTTTCGCTGATCTCTTCACTCCTCACAACCCTAACGCGTGATCAATACTTTGAGTACGCGCGAAATAAAAGTGCGTTACACTCGGACTATCAATTGACTAACAGTAGCTCCTATTTACGCGTCCTAACGCGCATCCTAACGCGTGTTCCCCACGGCAGCGGCTCGGGGTTAGGTAGAGAAGTAAACATTACTTTTGTACGTCAAATTGTCATTTTTGGTATAGATAGTTGGTTTCAGATGTGGGATATAAAGCAAATAGTGAACTTTTGGTTTCAGGCAATGAGACGAACCTTCACTTCCTCGGCGATCTGAGTGTAAACGCTATCTTTCCTCAACTACGCTTCGGGAATATAGCTACATCCAGAACGCCTCGGAAGTGATAGTTCGTCCCATCATCATCACCAACGTTGATTATTTGCTTACAATACCAATATTCTGACGTCATTATTTCAGAAAACTGGATATTTTGCTATTGATATCCGTCGATCGATCGCTTATTTTTTTTTCTGAGTTTTATACGGTCTCGGGAAAATAGTAGTACCGCACGGCCTCCACTTTACCTCGGGAGCAAATAGATTCCACAAAGATCCCAAATAAAGATAATGAAATATTTGTTTTATATCTTTCATTGATATATTCTTTGTTAATCAAATGAATCCTTACCATGGACCTTGTGATAATGTCCATGTTCTATGCTCTGAACGTTAGGAGCCCGATTCATTTGTTTTTTTATTTCCTGCGGCTTCAGCAAACCAACGGAAATTCAAGTTGCGCCTCGGCCGCAGCGCGCCCAATGATTTTCCGCTAAAACGCCAAAAAGCAGCTCGAAAGGAATGTATCGCGTAGAGTTTGCGTGTCGCGCATTATTTTAGCCGGGATGAACCGATATCGAGACAGACAAGTCTTCATCGTTTCTTCTTTACTTCAAGTTTTTCGTCGTTATTTGCATCTTTTGCTTGTGTGACAAGGAAAAATAAAAATGAGCAATTGTGGTAAGTTGACATCTCATTTTCTCTCTTGTAATAATTGTAGGATGTAAATCAAATATACCTTGCACTATTTTCGAAGTACCAGGTAAAATCTCGGTGGCGCATGAATAGTACTATTCCTACCACCATGGAATCTATAAATTCACAGGAACTTCTCAGTGCATGGTATATTTGATTACTGTTTTTGTAAAGGAGCACAAGAAGGAAGTTGAGAGAGGGCAATTACAGGGAGAGAGAGAGAGAGAGAGAGAGAGAGAGAGAGAGGTGCTGAAAGAGAGTAAGTTACAGCGTAGAGAAGACACCGCCTAAATCATGGCGGAATTATGAAATTATACTGTATATTGATCGTTATAATTTCGAATCGGTTTTATTTTTCTCGGTATTTCCCTCCTTTCCTTCTTTTGTAATTCCGACTAATACACAGACAAGTACACACACACACACACACACACACTAACACACACACATGCACACACCCAACACATACTAATAAATTGCATGCACATATTTGTTAACCCTTTGCGTGCCAGATAAACGGCTGCTCTATGGGAATTATGTGTATCACAAGTGGCATACAAAGAGTTTAATGAGGTGTGATGTTTGCGTGAAAAAGTAAAGGGATATACTTCAAGGGAATGTGGCTATACAGATAACAGTAATGCATGTCATCGTATTCAATGACTGTAACTAACCTTTGAGTCACATACAAGCCCCATAATATACGCAGTTAAAATTGACCTAATACAAATTATTGCGTCGTGACCATGGTATTGAGCAAGAAACATCGCACCACACATAACGCTATGCTCCGAATGCATATCGTGGCGTCAGGCGTTCCCCTGGCAACCGTCTTGACTGGATCGGGAATGGCTGCGATCCTATTATAATCATTGCATGTGTCAATACCAACCGGGTTTCTTTATGATTAAGGATTGAAATCGTGATTGGTATGTTATGACGAGAACGCAGTTATGTGTGTGTGTGTGCAGGGGGGGTCCACAAATTATCATCTAGCATGTGCACAGCAACGGCATTATGATGACACTACATCCGTGCGGTTGTGAGGAAAGATGACCCACAACATGCTTAGAAGGTGTGAAATGGCGGCTTTCCTATCCATTCAAGTGAAAGAAGGCTTCGAGTAAAATGTCAGCCATTTTGGAAATCACGGCCCATGCATGATATCAAGTCTCGTGAAACCGACCAAGGGGCTCTATATAACTGAAAGAGGAGACGTGTTTTGTTTGAGTGATTCTGCGATTAATAATGATTGATGCTGGGCTTCGGTGCTAATAAATCGCATTATTTAACATCGTCGCTTTGTACATTACTTTATCACGCGCTCGGAGATGGACGATGGTTCTACGCAATATAAACATTGAAGTTGTCGCTGGTAAATAAATGATAACATAATATGTAATGTTCTGAATAAGCATCATCATTTGGCACGGTCGATTTGCTAGTTTATGTCCGTCGTTTCTGGGAGAGTGTACATCAAAATGATGACACATCGTACTGGAGTGAGAGGTATCGTCGAATGTCTGGTATGTCTTTTCTGCGGAATAGCCGACGCCAATACAGGGACGTGTGAGTATTATGTTATGTGATATATACTGTTTGATATATCGTATATTACGATATATATTTTGTTTTGTTTTTACAAAGATGAATGAAAACCACATTGTCATCAGAGAAATATACATTGGTTCATAAACATATATTTACATACGCATTTGTAGATAGATTGATTTAATTTCGTACAAACGAATTAACATACATACAGATATAGACCTACATGTACATGTACAAAATTATCACAATAGCTTCCTGACTCTTTCTTTATCTGTGTCTGTCTTTCTTTATTTCTGTCTGTCTGTATGTCTCTTTCTTTCTGTCTGTCTTTCTCCATTTCTCTTTCTCCCCGCACTATATTTCATTTGTCTAACCCCCTCTCTCTAATATAATCTCAACAACTTGTTTTTATGCATGAACAGGGGGCACACTAAGCAATTAAGATAATTAAACCCATTAATTAGCAAGTATTAACATCATCTGTTCATCATAGGCAACTGCTGACCATTGTATTACATTGGAATAAGCACGAAGGGATGGTAGCCCAAGTCGATTGTGCCAATCATAATTATGAATCAGTTTGGTATTCAAAGCCACGCCCATCCCTCGTCTTCCCATGCAGTCTACATGCCCGACGCATGTGACGTCAGCATCCAGAAAGAGGATGCGAGTTTCATGTCGACGTCGGACACCTCGGAGGCGATCACGGGTCCGCTAGACTGCACTGTGGTCGTCCAGGCCCTTAAATCTAATCAGAGGCTCGCTGTCGTCTTTCAAACGCCGTTTGAAATCGAAGGTATTGCAGTTAACATATTTTATTGGGCAAGAATCATTTGAATGCTGTAACAGCCTCGCAAGTGTGTGTGCGTGTATATGTGTGTATGAGTTTGTGTAAACATGTGTGCTGTTGAATGTTCTAACAACATGTCATTATTACAAACGTATTAAAAGAAGTCTATGAGCGGTAAAGCAGAGTTCATAGTTATTCTCGATTCATTATAAAACCTCTCCTTCTCGCTCTTCCTCTTTGACATACTATCTCTTTTTGTCTTTCTCTCTCTCTCTCCCTCTCCCTTCTTCTTCTTCTTCTTCTTCTTCTTCTTCTTCTTCTTCTTCTTCTTCTTCTCGAATACTCTATTGTTCTGTTTGTCTCTCTTTCTCTCTCTCTCTCTCTCTCTCTCTCTCTCTCTCTCTCTCTCTCTCCTGTCTCACTCTGTCTCTCTCTCTCTCCCTCCCTCTCTCTCTCTCTCTCTCTCTCTCTCTCTCTCTCTCTCTCCCCCCCCCTCTCTCTCTCCCCCCTCTCTCTCTCCCCCCCCCCCTCTCTCTCTCTCTCTCTCTCTCTCTCTCTCTCTCTCTCTCTCTCTCCCTCTAAAAATCTTCATTTCCTACCCTCTTTCTCACTCCCTGCAGATGCCGTGAACAGCGCGCAGCAGAGCTGCCGTAGTTCGGCGCTTCTGGTCTGGGACGGGGAAGGCGAACAGACGGAGGACCTGATTGGTCGTTTCTGCGGGACTGAAATGCCAGCGAGCTTTGACTCTATTGGCCAGTTTTTGACATTTAGACTGGTCCTCAACGAATCAGCGACTGCGAACTTCTCTCTGCTATATTCTTCATTCGATACTGGTATGAATTATATTTTTGTATATTTAAGTGTAGCATTACTGTGTGATACGTATTGAATTTGATTTGCGCGTTTTATGAATACCATGTATAATAGATTCCTTATTAGCTGTCTATCTATCTAAGTGCCATATCCGGAGACGTAGGCGATCATGGAGTACCACAAATCTTTGTTTCTAGCTTTTTGAATCAGCCCCACCTCCCGCTGACCCACACCTCTCTCTGTAATCCATGCATTCAGACTGGTTATCCAATTCATTCATTTCTTTCCTCTACCCCTCTTGCCCTCTATCTTTCCTGTCAATGCCAAATTTTCAAGACCATCCTTTTTATGTCCTACAAAACTCATCTGCCTAGTTCTTATCTCAATAATCAGCTTTCTCTCCACACCCGCTCTTCTTAAGACCTCTTCATTAGTTACCCTGTCTGTCCATGGAATCCTCATCATGCGTCGGAGGAACCACATTTCACAACTCTCAAAACGCTTTCTCATGTCTGATATTATTGACCATGCTTCATTTCCATACATCAGCACAGGGTAGATGTAACAATTCAGTACTAGGAATCGAGTCTCTATTCTGTTTCTTAGGATTTTCTCCAGCTTCGAGAAGGCTGATTTAGCTAATGCAATTCTCCTTTTAATCTCCCTTGTACTTCTGGAGTGGTCTGTTATGGTACTACCAAGGTAATTGACGGCGGATACCTGTTTGATGTAGTTTCCCCTTATTTTAATGTTGCATTTTAGAGCTTCTTTGTTTTTTACAGTTAATCGACAATCTCTATTGGCAACATGTAAATATCATTTTTCTGTAATGACCCTGTTGCCATAGGTGCAAAGAAAGCAGCGAAGAGGGTAAAAAAATGTTTCAGTTGGGAAGAAAACAACAAGAGAGACATGCGTCAAGTTATATCTGACTGCAGCAGAAACGGGAAACAGAAGGGATTGGATCCGGGGATTGGATACGAAATCATCCAGGCAACTGACCCTGAGTAATCGGGACTGATGAAACCCTTTCTGTGGCAGACAAAAATGCTGCTCTATGTGAAAGGTGTATATATATGGGGAAATAATAAACCATTGGCACGTTAAGGGTTAAATCCCAATATTAAGACCAACATGACTCATATCGTGAATACAATATGACACAGGTGCATGCACCGACGAGGTAACGGAGTTTCGGTGCAATGACGGACGGTGCGTTCCCGCATCACTCCGCTGCGACCAGACCAGTAATTGTGCGGACCAGTCCGATCAGTTTGTTGGATCCCCGTCGTTTTGCCCAGGTATCTTGTTCTCTTCCACTCTTGCCATGAGCTCGAGCCACCCCCCCCCCCCCTCTCTCTCTCTCTCTCTCTCTCTCTCTCTCTCTCTCTCTCTCTCTTTCTCTCTCTCCCCTACCTCTCTCTTACTCTCTCTCACCTCTCACTCTCCCCCTCATACTCATAAATGTTGATCCTGTTGATACACGTATTTCACTCCTTCTCTCCCTCTTTGACGCATATCATATTATTATGTACATCCCACAGTATCCGATACGACCCCGACCACCGACTCCTCCCTTATATGGCTCTGGGCTCTTCTGGGCATCATTGGAGCGTTCCTCCTCCTTTACATCCTCTACTGGTTACTATGGCGACCGGGCTACATCATCTGGCGGCTAGGATGTTGCAGGAATCTGTGGCATGGCTGCTGTGCGGGGGACCTCGCGACCAGATGCTGCGGACGTTCACGGAATTACAGCAAAGACAGATTGGTTAAAAATAACCATAGGGGATCAGATCACCGTGATGACGTCACCAGGGCCAGTGAAGATGATAATGATGACGATGATAATGACTATGGTGAATCAACGGGCTGTTTTTGTTGCCCGTGTTGTCGACTGTGTCCATCACAACGAGAGCGCGACAACGCAACACCGCAGCCCGGCCGCCGACCGGGACTCTACAAGGAGGGGCCGATGTTACCTCCGGACGTAGGCGACAGGCCCGGACTATACAGAGAGGGCATGATGTTACCCCCAGACGTAGGAGACAGGCCCGGGTTATACAGAGAGGGGATGATGTTACCCCCTGACGTGGACAGGCCCGGTCTATACAAGGAAGGGTTGATGCTACCCCCAGACGTGGACAGGCCAGGCTTATACCGAGAGGGCGCTATGCTGCCCCCTGATGCCATCAGACCCGGTCTGTGGCGCGAGGCCCCGATGCTGCCCGAGTACGGCCCGCGGCCGCAGCTCTACAAGGAAGACGTCATCCTACCTGACGGGGAGCCGCGCAGGATGGAGCTGATGCCCGAGGTGTGGGGCATCTACCACGAGGACACCATTGTACCCCCTCCTTCCACGCTTATTACCCCTGCTCTAGGAGTGCAGCGGGCTAATGACTACCAGGCCGGCTGGGATGGGGGGCATGCGAGGGAAGCCCGATAGAATGGAACACACATTAACTCTCTCTATGCCAGTGTTGTATTTTTGCATGATAAACACAACTCCCATGGATCAGTGCTTCCATGCGTCATTTCATGATACATGTTTGCACTACGATACATAAATACACACAAGTCTTGACTGAAACACAAAGGGTAATCAGAGATACCGTGATCCAGTACGTCTTCTTTGAAGGGTAGGGATAGGTCTATGAATGAAAAGTATGCAACGTGATGACAGTCACTGTGTTTAGTGTTCAGAGACGAAATCCTGTACCTGTGATTACGTTAGCCTCTCTCGTTACCAATTTTACCATGAAAAAGTACTAGTCAAAGCGGTTATTAAGTCTACCTTAGGAGATAAGTCTCACAGTTTGATATACTTGTAGTTGAATTGGATAACCAAGAGGTGCCAATATGGCCGATGGAGCTGGGAGTACATGTTTTTGTGTCACGTGTGCATTTATTCACAAGTTAAGCGCACAAATCCCAAAGAGTGTCATTTTGTGTAGCATACAAAGCGTTAAGAACAGTGCCGATAAAATTATAGATTTGTATCTGTATATTGTATTTGTATCCATGATCAATGTCTTAATTGGGTTTTGTACATCTGGGGTCAGGGGATTTCGCTTACGCCTAGAGCATAGTATAATATTTGAAAATGATTGTTTGATAATATTAAAATATCCTATAGATGTAAATATACTAAAAGTACTATCATCTTATGTGCAGTTGGTGGTACATGCGTATGTGTGTTTGTATGTGTGAAACAGACAGACAGAAAAGGAGAGATTGAGAGGGAGAGGGATAGAGAGAAAGAGAGAGAGAGACAGAGAGAGAGAGAGAGAGAGAGAGAGAGAGAGAGATCTGTGATAAGATATATACTTGTATAAGAACACAAACAATTGCATAATCCATTGATATGCTAGTTCAAGACTTAAATTTCGCTGCCTTATAAGAGTCCTCTCAACATATCAATCATGCTTAAGTGTAGTCATGAAACGATATGAATAAAAAAAGGTACATAATAGTAACATCACACCTGATACAGAAACAAATTCAAGATATACACATAAGCAAATTTCTATTTATTATAAAATTCAAAATATTGAAATATAGTTCTTTTTGACGAATATGAAAGACAAAGTAGAAAATATAAATGGAACCAAAACAATCTTTTCAGATTTATATATCTATATACATCCATGTAAAGTCTACTCAAGGTGAATTGGACGGTCATTCCTGACAAAGCGCTATTTTGTACACACACTTTATACAATATTAATGGAAATGTACACATAGTATTGAGTTGAGAATAGGGTATAATAGTGGAGTGTAAAAGCTCTGGGGAATGTTCATGACATTTGATTAAACAAAACTTCAAAATTCCCCTACCCTTCATGTCGATTTCCAACTAACAAATCGTTGCTTTTAATTTCTACCAATTACATGTTTCTGTCTGACTCTCATATCAACCCTTCCCCTTCCTCACAACATCCAACAAATAAAAACACCTACTCCCACGGCCACGACAATGTTACAGGTTTTCATTTAGCTATTGAATACCTCATTATAAGAACGACCAAAATTGTACAAGCTAGGAAATTGCTCCATATAAAAGAACAACCTAAGTCCTCAGGCCCTGTGTCATAAAAAAAACTACAGATCATATGTATGAAAGGCATGATTTTAAATAAAATACATAATTAAACATCATTAACTTGGTACAGTAGTTCATATATGGAGCTTTTATTTGCCGAGACAAGAATCTCATACAGAGACATTATGATCCCTTACCAAAGCTAGTGATATGATAACACTTTCATTTAACTAAACTTTACATCAACATGATTCATATTTATAGTGTGAAGTAACCTATTAAAGACACTCTTATGACAACACACACTGATTTATTAAGACATGAAAGACAATTTTGGAAAGAAAGGAATACTTTCAGGCAAATCACCATATTTAGAAAATGAATTGAAAGATTTCAATGATTTAAATTACTATTTCAGTTCATCTGTCTACAATGATCCTGACGGCTCCACATCATTAAATGAAAGGATGACATCACTGGTGTTAATTCTATATGGACATGCTTTTCACTTTAGTGTGATGAACATACAAATTACAATTACATAACAGAATTTTAAACACCTCAAGTGAAGATGCCATGTTTAATCCAACTGTTGAAGACTGTACAATTCAATAAAAACAATCAAAAGATACATTAATATTGTTTTAGAATGATGATAAATACTTGATAATATTTCAACAAACTAGATCTTAATTCACGTTAACCAAAAAAGATTGTATTAGACCTTGCCACAAATCAAAAGCAATTTTCAAGCACAAATCACTTGAGTGATGATCAAAAAATTATTGTGAAACACAAGGTCTACTATTTGTCCATCTGACTTTTTGTATTTTTGTCTGAATAAGGGGTTTCATACATGCCCACCCATCTCCAAAGCTTAAATACCCTCGTTATCCTACTTTCTCCTAGCTATGCTACTTGCCCCAGAAGTCTTTGTGAGTGTACTCGTCATCCACCCGTGAGTTGTCCATGTCTGCCCTGAGCTGCTTCATCAGCTTATTGCCCCGAGCCTTGGCCAGGACCGTCCGGAAAACGAAGTAAATGATGACGAACACCACGATGCCACCGACCGCAATCAGAATGATTTGGGCCAGTGTTAAACCGTTGAATGGTGCTTCAGCAACTGAAAACAGTACAAAAGATATCAATATCAGCAATACACACTCTAAGTGCAAAAGCGAGTCACCCATTCATTCATATTTCCAGGGACTTGTTTGTCTTCTTAGAAAGACATTATTTTTTTTCAACTTAAACCTTTTATAAACAAGTTATTTTTGCTGTTCAAAGCACTATTACTTTATTGATAAAATACACAGGAGCATAATCACTACAAACATTATAACTGATTTGCCACTCTTGCTTGATCAATGTGATGCATTATTCTGCATGTACATAATGTTTTGTTTAGAATGAAACTAATATCACATCATTTGGATCATACAATTCAATTGCTTTTTATGACATGCAAGAGCAATTATCTACAATTTGAAAACAGATGTAAAGAGAAAGTTGCAAGTTCAAGAAAAAATTGACAAAGTTATCAATCATCATCAGTTATTAATCAATCATGACATCACAGCCTGCTCTAATGTAGCCAATTTCAACAAAGCACAAAGCTTCAGAACTTCCTTATTTCTTGTTATGATTTTTGCTAAAATCTTGTAACGGTCTGTCCCTCTCATTTTCTTCTTTTTCTTCGGGGACAAAATTTTTATTTCATCCATGACCATGGCCTTTTTAGAAGGATGCTCATCAACTTGGCTTTCAAAATGGAAACACTAGTTTTGTAGATTAGATTTTTATTGTAAAATGGAACATACATCTAGTTGTTCATTGAAATACTATTAACAAACACGATTTAGAGCAAAATTTGTGCCAATTTGAAGAGCAATGCCCTTCATACATTTCCTGTTTGTTGCCACTTTGGAAATTCACCTATCATTTCATCTTTACATTGCTTTTACAAATGGTAACAAACATGATACGTTCAACTTGACTCCAAAATCAGATTACCTGGTAATCTTATGGAGAAAATTACGCTCTTTCACTGATCCTTTACAATACTTCACATAAAAAATAAAGCCCCAAACCAACTTTAAGTGATGTTTGTTCCTGAGGGAGAGTTATGCATTGAAAAGGGACAAGCATTTCAGGTTGTCTTTACCTAGACACTCCCATTCGTCGCTTCCGTCCGCACAATTCTCCAGCGAGTCACATCTCAGGCTGACGTCAATGCAGCGAGTGTCGTTACACTGGAAGTGACTCTCTGAACAGGGTGCTGCAGGAGATAGAAAAATATGGAAGTTACTTGTACACTGGGAGTCTCTTTTTCAGGTCAAATAAAAGAAAATTTTGCAAAAACCAAAGACAATGGAAGAAATACTTTATCTGAACTTCACTCCCAATAATACAACTGTAAATTGATTTTAAGCGAAATTATAGTGATCGCTATATTTTGAGGTTTTGGGCAGGTCATCCAAAACCTTGAATTTAGAGACCAGAGACCGCTTTGCGGTCTACACCGGTCCGCTCGCACAGTGCATGCATTCAATGGGAGTACTGCCTGATCCGGGCGCTGACAGGGACAATATGATTATGATTGCAGACTATGGTCAGCGTGTTTTAAACATAAATAAGGATATTTTTTTTTACGTTTCCTTAAAATGTTCTTGAAGCTATGAGATTTCATACAAGTTATCATTAGGGTACACTACGGGTTCCTGCCAACTTTCATGACTTTTGCAAATGGGCTACCCTGTCTGTAAAGGCAGTGTATTCTTTTAGCAGGTCAAAAGGATAAAATTGAGAAATACCACAGAGAATGGAAGAAAAATGTTGAATAGCATCTTCCTTTACAGTTTTAGAGCTGTAAACTGACTTTGACATAGATCTCATACAACAGCATTTATCTGGCATATAAAGGATAAAGTTCAAGTCCAGACGTTTTGATATCAGCATCTTTCTAATCGGTTTCAAAGAATCTTTCTATTGTCATCTAACCCCAATACCAAGGAAAAATTCAAAATAAAAGAAAATGCCAGCGTAAGCACCCAAAGCCATTCTTAGAGAGGACTTACAATGTTCAAACACAGTGTAGAGGATGCCAAATCCAAGCAGAACACCGGAGTCATCCGTCTTGAACACCAGTGTCACGTTGCTGCCCGTCGACACCACGTCGGCTAGGTTCTGACGGCCACAGAGCACCGGGGTCAGTGGGGTGTCCAGCTCCAGCTCCCCATCGTAAACTCTCAGGCTGTCCACGCACTCCCCTGTTCATAAAATAGAAGGATATTATATGAGATTATAATAGAGGCGCAGTGCCATCAGTGTCCATTGTAGGAAAGGTATTGATTTCCATACTTAGCATGTAAGTGCAGAATTCAATCACATAAGCAAGGCCTAGATATATGGCGATATAAACCACCAATATGAATGACTATTGTCAGCATTATTTTGCTACTGCTGTAATACTACAATTATTAGAGTGAAGGACCAAGTAGTAAGAGATGTCATCTGCTGGAAACTGTTCTGTCCCTAAAGGGGCAGCAGTGAAAATATTACCCAGGGGCTCAGGGTAATTTACCCCTCGCAATATAAAAAAAAGCCCCCATAAATAAAAGAAGAGCCCCCGTGAAATATCATTATTCCCCATGCTCATGGGGCATCAGGCAGAACATACATACTGTATGTACTTATTATGAAGCATGAACATAGAAGACCAAGTCCCATATATTCCTTTTTATGTGTAGTTCAATATCTCATGAATGACAAAGATTTGAATGCTAAAAATGGGTGCACATTAATGCACTCTCAAAACATACAACATACTACAATATAAACTTACACTGAACACATAGCTCTATAAAGACATTTGAAATTTGTCCATGGAATTGCCCATTTGATTTTGTGAAGTTTGAACATAGAAGACATCCATAAGATCATGATTAAAATGGTCTAGAATACATCCGTAACTTAAATCTGGTAAGATCATGATTAGAAAGGTCTATGCTTTACCATTCAGAGGCTCCTCCAGGACAAATCTGCTGAACTGCAGAAGAAGCTGCTTCCCATCCTCGGTTGACAGGATCACGCTGCAATCCTGGTTGTTTCGGTACCTCAGACTGCTGTCAGGCTCAATCAGACCTGTGATGGCTGCTTGGATGGTGGTGTTGCAGCTGTTGTACATGTAAGCTTGGGGATACAGAATGAATAAAAGTGAGAATTATCATTTGCAACTACTGCCTTTACTGGTAAGTAACTAGTAACATTTGCATAAATTGATTCTATACTTTCTAAATTTCAAATCAAGCCTGGGCCCTGGCAATTTCCATCAGACAGCAATTTTCCTTAATTTTTCGCTGTTTCTTCAAAGTTTTCATAGCTTAACACTCTTGAGTCTTGTAATTTTCGGCTAGGGTTAATAGAATTGAGGCTAGGGAAGTGAAAGCTTTAGTGCGGGAATGGCATTGCATTGGCACTACTGCAGTACTGGCAAGTACTGAGCTGCACAGCCACAGAGGTACCGACAGCAGCAAACACTAACACACATTACAACGAATGGGACCGGGAATGTAGACGTTGGATTTTCAAAACAATATCATCAGAAATGACACATGTCTGAAAATGTGATACGATAATAAAATAATACTTACAAACTTGAATTGCGTCCCCCGATGATGGTATCAGGGACAAAATTATCATAAATGTCAGCAAATAGAGATCACTTTTGCTACAGACTCTCGCCATTTCGTACCCTGTATTAATTTTTGTAATAATGTCGCAGGGTGAAATTTTGCATTGAGGGTAATAATCTATTAAATAAAGAGAATCAAATTAATTGCTTAACTTCCTCAGAAGTAATATGGACAAATAGATATTAAGCTGAAATAACTTATTCATATAGAAAAGTCGTTGATACTTTCTTCTTTGAGCGTGTGTCAGTTCATGCCTCCTTTTACCCAGAACCCTGACCCCCTTTTAAAAAATGAATTCGTCCATTTGTTGTCTATCGCCAAAGCAACGTCACGCTTTGACGTGACGTCAATGCATCACTTGTGTATGGACAGATAGCGCGATGCATGCATGTGCACAGTGTATAGCGGCCGCTTAGATGTTCTGACGAGGCTCTATGGCGGAATCTACCTACCGATAGATATTAAAGGATTCACATACAGTTCCAAAAAAGGGAGGGGGAAGTCTTTTCAAAGCCAAGTTTGGTTCTCCATGAAAAACACTAATTTATTCCATATACACATAAACGAATACATGTACAACCCAAAGAAATTTATAGACTGAAGGGATGCATTGAGTAGGCTTTATAGAAAGGGATCTGAATTTACGATGTTTTTTGCAGAAAAGCGATAAACACTTGTGTTTATCGCTTTTCTAGCTGCAAATTGAAATACAATTTCATAGCTTCATCTGGAAAATTAAAACGGACAAAGTAATAACAGCCGTGCGGGCCTTATAATACATACTTCATTTATTTATTATGATATTCTAATTAATGTTCTGTGCTCATATCGAGCAGTAAGATGGATAGCTCATCGCTTTTCATTTGGAAGGGCTGTACATAGAACATACGGGTAGACGAGAAGCGGAGAAAATGAAGGTGAGATATACCAAAACAAAAAAATAATTATGGTCACGAAGTCCGCTCAGAATTGATCGCTCAAGGAGATAGAAATACGGGGATCGAAATCTTCAAGTTCGTCTACGTCCTGGATATGAAAACCAACCGTATCTGACAAACATTGGAAAATAAGTCATGTACACTGTGCATTCGTACTACAACATTGACGCCCGCACCCTGCTTTGAGCTAATAAGACATGTTAGTGGCTTTGTAATGATGATTCACGCGGTGTTTATTTCTATGCTCTTCTGGGAATTCAATATCGAATGCTTTGTGGATGTTTCCTAACTAGTCTGATTAACTCTCCGTGTGCTAAGCAAACTGCTGCTCTATAGGATTTGTGTCTTTTGATTGAGCAAGAAATGCAACAGCGGTGCAGAAAAGTTACATTTATAAAGAAATTGATTGTCAGCAAGAATATTAAGCAAATACCAGTTTGCTAACACGGGAACAGTAATCACATATATGCGAAGAATACACCGCCTTGGCTGACTTGTAAATATTTTGATATCAAGACATTATTATCTTACGTGATGTTTGGACATGAAAGCAGCATGTTAGTACACGCAAATTTTTTGACGCCTTTTCTGTTGTGTGTTCTCAGATTTGTCGTTTCTGCCATTCATGAAGGTGAGTTACTGTTGTTTGGCTGTTGTCCTCGCGTGTGAATTTTTGTTGTGTTTTCGTTTGATTTGTTCAGTATCAATAACCGTTTATAGTTCACAGATTGCTTTACCATGAACATTTCTCTCGAGTCAGATCTTGGACTTACTACAAGTAGGCCTACCCCTAAACCTTAACATGGTTAATGTTATAAAAGTTACGATATAGGCTCTTCCTATTTACATTTGCGTAATATTTCGCTTTATTTTCTATTACGTAATACAGCCTATATGCTGGAGAGCTGTGGTACAGAATTCCGGACAGACCAATTCGCTGTTGAAGCTGGTTACCTTCACTCCCAGCGGGATTCGTTGTATCCAAACGACGTCGAATGTCAAGTTACTATCTCGACAGGAAAGGATAAAATGCTACTACTGGTCTTCGATCACCTTGACGTCGAAGAAGATATCGACCAGCGGTGTTTCGATTCTCTCTGGATCATGGATGGGATCGTTAACTTGACGCAAGATGTATTTCTAAACGGTATGATGTGTCATCGACGGTTGAAACGATTATAATTAATGTGCGTTCTCTATCATTTGTCGCAAGCACTTTCCTAAATACCAATAGTCAGATTTTAAAATGAGAAAATTCCCCTTTATAGGCTATGTGCATAAAATTACAATTGATATACACAAATCCCATACAGGTACAGGTTGCCTGACGTAGAAATAGTTAAAATACTTAGTTATAGACAGATGGTCTGGGTGGTGTTTCACCAAGCTGTTCGTAAGTTACGAACGACTTTACGAACGACTGGTGATCCCTGCTTGTGCTAAGTCAGATTCTCAGTGAACAGAGTGTGGTATTGCATTTAGCACAAGAAGGGATCACCAGTCGTTCGTAAAGTCGTTCGTAACTTACGAACAGCTTGGTGAAACACCCCCCTGGCCAGATGGCCGGCAACAAGTCATGGTCGCCAAGAATAATATCTCACATGTTGTAATTACTTTTCGAAGAGGTTTGCAGTTTGCAACGAAGATATGCGACATGCGACATGCATTATATTCGCGATAAGCGAAAAACGACTAAGGGATTCGAAAGAAAACAAAAACAGAGGGTGAGAAGCGAAATAAAAAAGGAAAATGGGAAAATTAAGGGAATAGTGAGAGTTCGCATTAAATGGGGGGGGGGGGGGGCAGATGAAAGAGAAGCAGAAGAAAAGAAGAAGGTACGATAGCTGAGAAAAAGAAGATGACAAAGGAAAGCATCAACTCTTTGAGTGCCAGGCAAAATGCTGCTATATGGGATTTGTGTGTATTAATGGTGGAACAAGGGTTGATAATAAATATGCATAATAACAATAAATATGAAGGGGCAGAACTAAAAAGAAGGAAGACTAGAGGGATTATTCATGTTCTTTTCGCCACATGTTTACAGGCTCAGAAGTTTGCGGTCATGAAGACGAACAGGGAATCGTCATCTCGACTAGATCGTCAGTGACTCTGGTCTTCAAGACAGACTCCTCTACTCGTGACAGTGGATTCGGAATAGTCTACACAAGCTTCTATCAAGGTAGGCCATGATCTATTCGCTTACACACATTCACACACAACACACACACGTGTACGAAGGTGAACAACAAATTCATATTAATATGTGAGTGAAAATGAAGGTTATTACGTTTATTCCTTCCCTATCTTTGTCTGTGTGTGTGTATGTATGTGATTAATTTGTACAATGTGTACCGATTTATCACTGAAAAGGGTTTTTGAACACATTAATTTTTTGTATGCACATAGCCTTAATTTTATAATTTGAACACCACACTCATAGAGACAATATATTCGCTTTCATATAAGATATACATACATATGCGGTCGTAATACTATATACAAAACGTTTATTTCAAATTCGTGAACGATGATGGTATAGGATGATAAGTTTTACTTTAAAAAAAGACTGTTTGAATATTTGGGTGTTAAGCTTCGGAGAAGATCAGCGACGGTCATGAATATAAATACTTCCAAATGCGTTACAGAAATTATCCTCCTCGTCGAAACGAAGGCATGGATAACTATCAATGTCACTATCGTCAACAGCTTCGACGTCGACATCGGGTGTAAGATAAACGAAATCCTCGTCAAAGTCTGAGACATCACGACGGCCTTCAAAGACAACGAACTCCGGCTCGACGTTCGTTGCGAATCCTGTTGATTTCCCACGTTTATATACGATCTCCTTTGGTCGCCTGATGAAGGACCGTCGAGATTTGTTGAGTTCCCTCAAATCTAGCGACTTTGTTGTCGCTTTTCGACGACGGGTAGAGCTCTCGTCCTTAACTTCGCTGTCGTGGTCGTAACGGGGGAGGGGATGGACGCCACACTTGACCTGGAGGTTGGCGGCGCGACTGTGGCCGGGGGAGTTTGGTCGAGGTGACCGACGGGCGATATCTCCGGGGGCAGGCGGAGTTGGCATTGGCGCATCTGAAAACGAAGTATAGTTAAGTTTATTTTGTTAAAAATAAAAGAGTACTATGATAACAAAAAATGGACAACTGAAAGACATTTACAGCAATCTGTTTTAATGTATAAAAGAAATCAGGACTCATTTGACGGAGTGATTAATTAATTGATTAATCTATTTGTATGTTATTTTTGTAAATAATTATTAGTACCATTTCGGAAGATTTTTTTTTCATGAATTGAAATGCACACTTAAATACAAGATTCTAATGAAAACAAACATTGATCAGAATTTCTTTGAAAGCTACTCAAGGAGTGACTACATGATCAACTTGCAAGTTGCAGATTTACCGACTGCCATTTCGACACGAATTACATGTACCTTGATTGGAAGCTGTGCCGCTAATTGAGCTATCAGGTTTCCCATCAGCATTTGATGCAGCAGTTGGTGGTGTGACGAGGCGGTTGCAGCTCTCTGCGCGAGCCTTGGCTTGCCTCCTGCGGCACAGACGGGCAGCGTCACCATCCGTGCCGGGTCTGTGGTGGCCGAAACGTGACAGAGCCGGTCGGAATAGTCGGGCTTTGATGCTTTTAGCTTGGCTGCACCTCGGGAAAGCAGGCCGAGGTGACGGCAGACTATCTGCCGATGCGGGGGAAGGTATTGATGGGGAAGAGACTACGACGGAACTATCACCCGCCTTCGAAGCAGAAACAATCTTAGAGTCTAGGGGTCTATCAAGGCGTTTGCTGCTCTCTGAGCGAGCCTTTCTCTGCCTCCTGCGGTACGGACCCCTCTCCTTCGACCTCCTACTCGAGCTCGCAGAAGCAATGTGCTCTGTATGTGAGTCCTCATTGCGTGATGACGCCTGTACGTCACACTTATGTAGATTTTCTGCGATGTCCGAGAGGTCGGTTTCGAAGATCTGCCTCTGCTTCTTCGCTGGCTCCACGGTGGCGGGCTGGGCGTCTGCGTCGTCCTCCTGCGCAAGCTCGCAGCTCTGGAGCTGATCCGCCATCTTCTGCAGATCATCCTGGAGTTGACGCTTGTGTCCTGCCGTGGGCTGAACCGCCGGCGCCGTCCTACCGCGTACTGCATCCGGGGGAAGGCTGTCCGTAGAGGCGGGGCATCCATCATCATGGTTGCCGTGAGGTTCTGGCGGAGGTGGGGTCAGCCTCCAGTAAAACCGTCCATCACCTGCCTCAGTGCGGAATAGTTGGTTGGGTCTCCGGGCTCTCAGTTCTACCAGTCTCTGGACATGACAATGAAAAAAATATCAGTTTCAAATTCTCAATGAAGTAATGTCATTTATGACGTGTGATGATCGCAACTTTAGTCAACAACATGTAGAATAAAACTTCACACACGATCCAAAATCGTCCCACATACATAGGAATCTGAAACATGAATATCACTTCATAAATAGGCAATGTTATTGCAAGGCTGTCAGATGATTTCCTGTGACTGAATGATGGTCAAGTACAAAAACAAAGTAGACTTACCTCTCGAAGAAAAGTCATGCTTTGTCTAGTAGAAAGAGAGGCGCTGGAGGGAGAAGATCTTTCGAGTTGGCGAATCAGAGACGGAGAGTGTCGCCTGAAAGAAAGAAGATCTTATCATATCTAAATATTTGCAGACTTATGGGTATTGTATCTTTCGATCATAATCTTACTCCATTATTACATCGTGTTTCATAGCAGAGTAGCAATAGTTATAATCGGAGAACAATGAAACATTCAGTGTCGCTTTGCCCAAGTCTTATTTTGCACCTCTCTTCTCACATACCTCAATTCCAACGCTTAAGTTGCATCATAATGAATTTTATTTTCTTACCTGACTTGCACAACGATAAAATCTTCATCGAGGGCAGCAGCAGATGATATCCTGAATATCATCTTCACCACCCACAACAAGGCGTTGTCGAAATTCGCCATTATTTCAGACAAAACCGCTCAAGTGTAAAACAAGATGTAGCAAAGAAATCGCTAAATCAGTATAATGATATACATTGTATACTTAACATCATGCGTATACAAAAAAGTGCGTTATAATACAGCGGTTGTCACGCGGTGTGAGCATGCGCAGATTGTGTCGTCACAATGCAATGCGCTCATTGGTATCGAAGTATGTAAAGTAGGGCCTACATGTTCAAGCGCATGCGCATTGGTGTGTATGCTCGTGTGACATCGTAACGCTTGGTATGAGTTAAAAGATATTTACAACAATCATTTTTCTGTGTGTGTGTGTGTGTGTGTGTGTGTGTGTGTGTGTGTTATATAAGTGGATAAACCTCTGCGATGCAAAAAAATAAGCACTGAACATATTCATACCAGAGTGAATTATATACCAAATCCCAACAGTCTTGGTACTTTCATGACAAATTGCTAATGATTAACCAGTTAGGGCGTGGGACCCCCCCCCCCCCCCCCCCCCACAGACACACACACACACTCACACACATATAAACTTATACATAAGTGAACATACAACTTCTCCTACAAGTGCATTATTTTCATACTTCATTTATTCAAGCTATTTTGTTCCTGTCCGCTGTAAGAAAGCTTCATAAAATCGCGTTCGTATTTCTTTCTTTGGCAGGCCCCTGCCATGAGACCGAGTTCCTGTGTTCCAGTGGAAGATGTATCAACAGCCAACTTGTCAATGATACTTATGATAATTGTGGCGACAGAAGTGATGAACCACCCCGAGGTATGAAGGACATCTCATTTTATTGCATTTTTTTTACGTTATTTTAACTGCTTTGGCTGAGAAGGTTATCCACCCCAAATGAATACAAATAAACCATCCCATTTACATCCTCATCTTTCTCTTTGACCCCCCCCCCCTTCTCTCTCTCTCTCTCTCTCGCGCGCTCTCTCTCTCTCTCTCTCTCTCTCTCTCTCTCCTCTCTCTCTCCTCTCTCTCTCTCTCTGTCTCTCTCTCTCGCTGTCTCTCTCTCTCTTCTCTCTCTCTCTCCTCTCTCTCTTTCTCTCTCTCTCTCTCTCTCTCTCTCTCTCTCTCTCTCTCTCTCTCCCTCCCACCCCCTATCTTTCCTTCTCACACTAAAACCAGGACCATATTATAAGCATTAATTGGGGCACTGTAATATATAATTTCTTATTTTGTGTTTTTGCAGAGGCTGTTTTCGTAGCTTTCTTAAAACACGATGAACGTTTTGCTTTGTACCAGAATGTTTTCCTATCAAAATCGTTTTCCTCAAAACTTAACTTTATAGTCTACTTAATTCTCCACCTTATAATAAGGACAATGTGCTTATATCGAAACAATTCATTCACCAATGATATTTTATTTGTTTACTAGTTTCTATAGCACATTTACACAGGTTCCTTTCACTTATATCTTTATATCACGTGACTTCAAAGATCCGGAAATAACGGACCAGCACAAAAACGGCAAGATCGCAGACCTTGGTATCGGTCTCCTGATCGGGATTTCGATCGCTGCGTTGCTAGGCATCGCGCTCCTTCTCGTCTGCACCGTGTGCATCTTCTACCACTCACTCTGCGCCAGGACCAAAACGACAGCTCCGTCTAGTCACCATGGTAACAATGACACTGGTGGAGATGAAGCTGAGGGTGATGATGAGGCGACACCAACGATATTCCGGCTTTCGTCCCGGGTAGCAAGCGCGTCAGAGAGCGGTGATCGTGTGGCAGCGAGAGATGCGTGGATGTAGCAGCCTCAGTCTAGTCACCATGGCAACAAAAACATGACTGAAGATGGTACTGGCGGTGATGATGAATCGATAGCAGTAATGTTTCAGCTCTCGTCTCGGTAGCAAGCGCGTGAGGAGGCGTTGATCGTGCAACAGCCTCTGGGATGCTAGGATGTAGCTCTAGTACTAAAGCTGGATTTGTTACTTTGTTTCCATCTCCTTTAAAATGTTGTTGAATTTGATTTATATGCTGCTAATTACGATACATGTATGGCAACAGTTGGGTGGCAACTGTATTTCTGTTGTTGATGAGCAACTTCATAAAACATAAGTACAATGTACCCTGTATCAATATCTCTTTTCGTGTACTGTAAATATTCGTCGCGAACTTACATGTATAGATAGTGTTCTTATATTCTTATATCAAAATAATTCTTAAAAATCACAATTGAACAGAAAAGGTTGAGGTCAGTATCAAAATACATTTTTGTTATTAAGCTTTGTAGATAGGTACAATATGGAGAAAACACTTTCCTTTTACGAAGAAGTAATTATCTTTCCATCTAAAAAGATAAGATTATTTGAGAAGGCTGTATTCGGGTTTTTTTTCAAGCTCAAAGCTTTTGAACGACTTTTTGTTTCTCTACTTCTACCGGTCAATTTCACTACCTCATGCTTAAAGTTGAGGGGTAGTGGCGGTAACATTACTGGGGTCCCAATTTCAATTAAAACAGATTTACAACATTCGAGGCGATTTCTTCCTGGTACATGTAGCGTGAAATCAAATAAGGATAGGATAAGCTGCTCGTAACAATAACAATGCATACGCGATAGCGTTATGTCTACCTGGATTTTTCAATAGATCATGTTAATTCCTAACCATGCATACAGTTGAGCTTATTTTCAGAATGAACTATCCGTTTAAACATCAGTTGTAACCACAAGAACATGTACCATTGTGAGCAGTGTAATTGCCGAGAGCTCCCCATTGTTTGCAAGGAAGCATTGAGTATTACATGTAGTTACAATAACCATGAAGCTATCTGCAAGGGGGCATTGCTGCGGAACCTGATATGGTGATACAGTATCTCAAACAAATGCTGTTACTTCACTTCACTGATTTCCAGGCTGTTGGATATTTGTCCTTCAAAGTATGAAATAGACGGGTCTGGCTATATTAGACTAATCATTCTCAATATCTACCTCAGCTTGCCTGGACTGAGAAAAGAGGAGATTGAAAAAGTTACAAATCTTGTGGAGAATAAATTGAGTAGATTCTACTTTTTCAGTTTGGGTTTAAAATGTCCAATAGCCTGTAACCCAGTCTATGAATCAACACAGAATAATGAAAGTTTACCCAGCTCTCTTCATACAGTATAAAACATTATTTAATCACCATGATGTATGACGTCCAAACAGATGATAGCCGGGGCAATACTCGGCTCAAATGGTCACTAACTCTGCGCTCATATGGGAGTGGTTTGTTATCACTGCTGGTACTACCTGCCATCGTTAGCAATACATGAATTATGGTGACTTGATTAACGCAGATTTCTAAACCTTGATAATGCAAGCAAATTACTACATACAGCAAGTTGTCAGTACTCAGGGGCGGGTTACATGAAACAACTTTAGTGCTACATCTGGGTTATGTAGGCTCCAGTCCTTACGTCAGGGTATGCATATTCAGGAATTTGTAGGTATACATGCAATGCTACATAAATATGTATTATCTGACGCCCAGATAATGTGCCCCCTGACTTAGAACTGAGTTTTAGGGTTGACATAATTCCTTGCAACCCACCCCACTTCTGTGTTGCAGGCGGGGAGCAACCCTTTGACGCCCAGATAAAGTGCTCCTTGACTGAGAACTGAGCTTAGCGTTGACATCACTTCTTGCAACCCGCCCCGGGTGGTCTTCTGTGTTGCAGGCTGGGAGCAATCCCATGAACAGCCTGTCAAAGGTGGCATTATGCTCTTAATCCACTCAGTACTAAAGGTGCATGAAATGTGCAATAAATCAAAGGGCCTTTCTTAGCTTGGTACCGAGAGAGGGTCAAAGAAGCGGCAACAAACCACTCTTGTGTGAATGTCCAGTGCGCTTTAAAGTACATGTAATGTGAATCACCATGTCACCATTCCAGCATCAACATGTTCAATAGGTGTATTAACTCTTAAGTGCTACACGTGGATTTCTTTACAAAACTACTGCACGTAAATCCCATAGACCAGGGGCCACACTCATGAAAGCTTACTAGCCTAGTTGGTTACTACAATGCATGTATTTCGATGCACTTTAAAAACTAACTAGGCTTAGTAAGGTTTCATGAATATGGACCCAGCACTTTCCAAATACAAATTCGATAGCAAGTTGGTCTGCGTCATTCAAAGCAGTACAGAATGCAGACTCCAATGGCCCACTGGATAACTACAGGTATTGAATTTCTGTTGCTCTTACAGCCACTGGGCATGCTGATGCTGCAATGGTGAAAAGAGCTTTAACTTTTTAAGTGTACTGTGCCTTTACAAGACAACATATCATGTTGAATTGGGCATACCAAACAATGTTACCTTCAACGTTAACACAGTGTGGGCTTCTAAATACATGTACATGTAATACGAATAAAAGTCTCTGCATTTTAGACCCATTGAGTGGATTGGTTGGTGCCTTGGGCTAAAGGTGTAGGTGAGGAAGGGTAGGGGGAGGAATCAGGGGGGGGGGGGGGTGGGGTGGGGGTGGGGTTGGCAGTACACCTCTTGCCAGGATTGTGTCAGGATGTATGATTGTGAAAGTATGGAGACTTATACATCACATAAGACAGAAACAACAAGTCATATTTACAAGTATATTTACATGGCCCCGACAGTATTCTCAAAGAACGCTAATATCTTACAGAAAATTGCATGTACATGTACCAGGGTATTTATTTGTTAAAGAAATGCAAACATTTAAATCATACAGTATGGATTAACATCAAAATGTGAGTTTGGATTTTAGCCAGGAATACACAAAAGTGCCCCTTTACCGGTAAATAAGAAAATAGCTTCTGTGATTGTTGACATATTTCTTCAAATTACGGTTTAATCCACAGCCGTTAGTGGGCTTTACTTGAAGACAACAGGCTTGAATAATAGCACTGGCTTTCTAAAATAAATGTTACATTCCACCCCCTTCCCCATATTGGCTAACATCACATTTGAAGGATTTAAGAGTGTTTTTTATGGCTACTCTTGAATGACTCGGAGGCCTAAATAGTGGTCCATGAGTGGAATTCAGTTCCTTATCGCTATGCTTATTCATACAGTAATACTTTCAGTGACAGTTTACAAATCAAAGAAAATGATAACATTTATAATTGTTCACATGATAGTGAGCATGACAGAAACTTGCAACACCTTCAAATAGCTGATTCAAATACATGCAGCTACATTCTCTGCATCTAAATGTCCAGAAAGAAACAAGACCTGTTTCACATTTCACACTTTGAGAGGATAGTCTCAATAGATTGACTGATTGATTTTTTACTCTTTCCACTCTACCCATTCCCCCTCAATATTTAATTCAGAACAAGTTAAATACAGAATACACCATTATCGCTACAGTCCTACTTTCAAATACCTTCAAACAGCTGATCATACATTCTCCGCATCTAAGTTTTCTGAAAGAAACACGTTCTGTTTCACATTTCACACTTTGAGAGGATATTCTCAATAGATTGACAGATTGATTTTTTCCTCTTTCCACTTTACCCATTCCCCCTCAATAGTTAATTCAAAACAAGTTAAATACAGAATACAACATTATCGCTACAGTCCTCATTTCATGTGTTTTCATCTGTGAAACTACCACATCTTGACATCACTAAATCACTAACAGACATAAAAAAAAATCCAGAAGACGATCCTTCAACGTCTAGTCCGCCTCATTGGTCCTTCCGTTGGTGCCTCGTACCTTCTTCTGAGGCAAATAGCTGCTGCGAGAGGTCAGGATTGTCCATGCTCCGTCTTCAACTTACAAAATATATTTACACATTTTAAGAAAAAGAAGCAGTCCAGTCCAAGAACTTATGGTCCACGGCGCTCAAGTCGTCTTAGTTCATTATCCCTCTCTCGTGAGACTGACTGGCTGGACAACTCCGCCATGGGCTTGGCACGCTATTGGTAAATGAAGTTGAACCTGCAGCAAAATAATAAATAACAGAACATTTGTTTATTTTCTGAAATTGAATAACCAGTATCACGAAAAATTACAGCTGGATAAAGGGGATAAAAGTTACTTATGCAATGCATTATTCTTCATAAAAATAACAGTTAATCATTTCAGAGAGATTTTCCTGATGTTTGAAAATACGTTATATGAAAAACAATTATGCTCACAAAATCAAATAGTTGTGCTATGTATATGTGCATTACACTCTGGATATCAATAATAAATTAAGTTATTTTTCCAAACAGATGGGAAAAAGTCTTAACAGTTTAGAAATAGTTAAAACAGTTTTGGGTTTAATTGTTTTTTAAACCTGTTGGTACCGAGCCATGAAAAGCCTACTGAGTTAATACACATCAAATGAACACATGGTAGTTAGGGGGTTAAAGGTCGTGAACCTTTAGGACTGTAGTTTTACGGTTGATTACCCACCTGCTGAGTAGCTGTGGTAAGCTGGATATGACTGGGCCGTAGCCGGGTGCGTTGTCGTACAGCTCAAAGAGGGGGGCTGCAACCAGCTTATAATTCCTTGGAACGGCAAACAGGGCTGTGGGGGGATCAGTTGATAACTCATATCAGGACAGTAACATATCACAATGACAATCTAGATTCAAAGGGTTAACTCTCTCAATCCAAGTATTACTTTATATATCCACAAATGAAGGGGTTGCACACATTTTTTGGGGGTTCTTGTTGTTGCGAATAACACTCAACGTTTACACTGTGATATGCATGGACTGCTCCCAAGCCCGCTTTCATACTGCATGTCAACATAGAAATGGGAGAAAACAAACTCTACTTGCACATGTTTTTGTGAAAGATTGTGCATCGCAATGCAATTCTAGCTAGCGCGCGATTGCATGCATCAGGAGATCTACCGTGCTTCTACATATACGCACCCAGTAGCGCGAGGTGTATGCGCTTAGTGATCAGGATTATTGTGGCAATATGTTTGTGTTGTTAAATTTGTGAGCGAATCGTGCAAATATTACTATGAATACATCTGTGCATCACTGCCTTTCCATTTAAGTACATAAAACCATGCTTTCTAAATGCTTTAGGAAGTATTTATTAACACAACATAAATGTTCAACATTTTAAATCAATTCCATGACAGAGAAATGGAATGCATAGATTAGAGCCACACCTGATATCCATAATTGAAATAAGCACTCACAAACAGTTGCACCAATCAATTTACTTACACCATATTTCATTCATAAAGTGAACTTTTTCTACAAAATAATATATCTCTGCTTAGAGCTCTGAAGGCCTTTGTGAGATGTATTTTACCTTTTTCTGCAAGTTGTACAAAGTAGAGTCGCTTGTGCTCTTTCGGCTTTGTTATATGAGCTGGAATGTATGGATACTGAAAGAAAATGTGAAAAATGCAAAGGACAATCAAAATATGCACATGGAAAGTATAAAATTATATAAAATAACAGTCAATTTCCAAATACTGTATTTAAGTGGAAAATCGCAAGTGATGAAATAAAAATTTTGTGAATGGAATATGAATAAACCATCGATACAAAACACACACACATACATATACAGTTCCCAAGAATAGTAAAATCATACTACTGCTCTTCTTACTCTAAAATTACACCTACCTTTCAACGGTATTTGTTTTTGCGATATTAAATCCACTTTATTAAAACATTAATTAATCAATCAATAATTAAAATATTTTTTGGCAAATTTGTAATAAATCCTCTTATAATCACTATCCCACATTAATTGGATGTTCTGTTTCACCATGGGAGTTTTAAGTATGAGACAAAGATATGGACAGAGAGTATAAAAGGAGGAGGAAGTGGAGAGGAGAGGAGAAACAAGAGGGAGACCTCACCTGCGGTGGCTCAAAGTTTGGCCGGTACCAGTTGGCGATGACATCCTCCACAAGCCAGTCTTGCTGCACGCCGTCCTGTCTCCCCAGAATCTGGATGAGAGGCAACAAGTTTGTTGGCACATTAATTCAGAGGGTTGCATCGACTAGTAAGAAAATAAATCAGGGGCTAGGGGCAATTGAGTTAAGAGACATGCCGAAATTCATTCAAGGTTGAAATCTTTGTAATATGGGAGTGACAGCAATGTAATTCTGGTGAAATAACAAGTCGTTAGCAATATTGTGTCTCGCCCACTTGCGAAAATAACCAGAAATATCGCGATCTCCGTTGCTACGCAAAAGAACTTTAATGTATGACCTCAAATGACCTTTGACCTTATCCTGTGACCTCCAACAGCACCATAACATGAAGGTACCCCCAGTGCATCTATGACCCAAGTTAGGTTGTAATCCAAGCAACCTATGTGAAGTTATTTGTCAAAAGAGAGTCTTGCAGGTAAACTTTAACGTATGACCTCAAATGACCTTTGACCTTATCCTGTGACCTCCAACGGCACCATAACATGAAGGTACCCCCAGTGCATCTATGACCCAAGTTAGGTTGTAATCCAAGCAACCCATGTGAAGTTATTTGTCAAAAGAGAGTCTTGCAGGTAAACTTTAACGTATGATCTCAAATGACCTTTGACCTTATCCTGTGACCTCCAACGGTACCGTAACATGAAGGTACCCCCAGTGCATCTATGACCCAAGTTAGGTTGTAATCCAAGCAACCCATGTGAAGTTATTTGTCAAGAGAACGTCTTGCAGGTAAACTTTAACGTATGATCTCAAATGACTTTTGACCTTATCCTGTGACCTCCAACGGTACCATAACATGAAGGTACCCCCAGTGCATCTATGACCCAAGTTAGGTTGTAATCCAAGCAACCCATGTGAAGTTATTTGTCAAGAGAACGTCTTGCAGGTAAACTTTAACGTATGACCTCAAATGACCTTTGACCTTATCCTGTGACCTCCAACGGTACCATAACATGAAGGTACCCCCAGTGCATCTATGACCCAAGTTAGGTTGTAATCCAAGCAACCTATGTGAAGTTATTTGTCAAAAGAGAGTCTTGCAGGTAAACTTTAACATAGAAAAAGAGAGTCATGCACATACTCTTTAATATATGACCTCAAATGACCTTTGACATCATCACATGACCCCTGACAACACCATAACATGAAGATACCCCTAGTGCTTCTATCAACCAAGTGTGGCTGCCATTGCTGTAACAGTTGCCAAGTTATGGATCATAAGAGAGTCTTGCAGGTAAACTTTAACATTTGCGACGGACGACGGACGACGGACGGACGACGGACAGACGACGGACGACGGACGGACGACGGATCCATTTGGATCCCTTAGTCTCGCCTTCACCTCCGGTGGGCAAGACAAAAACTTACTCTTTGACATCACACAGAAGGAATTCATTTTCTATGTCAACTACATAAATTAAACATTTTTAATGTAAATATCACTGGTACAAGCACTCTTCATCATCAGCAAGTTGCTAACATCAATTATTTCAACAAATCTAAATCTATCTAGCACAGAATGACAGCAATGAAGATTAAATGCAGAGTCTCTCATCAGTTGTAGATCAGAGGAAGCAAAGAACATCCATGGCACAATCTAACTTACTTCAGTCATGAGTCTCTTGAGGCCATCCATTTCATCTTCTCCTGTCTTGAGTTCTCCACCAGGCCTGCCAAATACAGCAGAAAAAATAAAAAAATCATCATTATCAAATCCCCAGGAGCCACAACAAGGACTCTTCAAGGACACACTCAATTCTTTAAAATAACGCCACTATGTCAACTCACCAAATTAAATATTTTAAGTGTAAATGATACTGGTACAAGTATGTCTGCAAATTGCTAACATAAACTAACTTGATTAGCTATTAACTCAATTTTTTCAAAAAGCTTGCAACATTAATTTCCTTGTATTTGATTTTTCTTCTCAATTATGCAGCATATAAACACAAGTACAACTGTATGTTTTATGGATCTCATTTATTACAGATCTTTTATTATCCATTTTATACTGTACAAGGTCAGTGCAAAACCCTACTTTTCACACTAACGCGAAGAAGAATTCTCATAATTTTCTTAGCTAATAAAAGAAGCCAGAATTGGCTTACAGCTTGAAGAATGTTGTGCCAAGCTGGAGCAGAAGAACATGTGGGAGGTCATGCTCGTGGACGATTAGGACTCCCTCTACGGACCGCCGTGTGCCCATCTTCTGGAACTCATCTCGCATGCGAGAGAATCTGGCCGAGACGCTGGCATCCTTCTCGTAGAGTGGTTCCTTGGTACCAAAGGTGTAATTTGTCAGTGGGTATCTGCAGAGTCAAGGGAGAAAAGAAGAGGATTGAAGGAAACACAATAATCCATCTTCTTAAAGACAGCCCGTCCCTTTTTCAGATCACCACAAAACCATCAAAACATTGGCAAAACATACATATATTCATGCATACTGTATATTCATACATACTGTATATTCATAATTTGAAAGTGATATGTAGTGTAAAATTCAAATAATGCACGTAAACGACGTCTGATTAATAGTCTTTACCTCAGGCTCTCAGCAGTTTGTGTTGAAATATCTGCTTTATGGATTAATCTGTTTATTAAATTATAAAACAAATTATGAAAAAAATTGTTCTATAGAAGGAATCATCTCCAAAGTTTGGTAATTACTCATAAAATTAGGATTTCACACATGCATAACCACATAGATACTGTAACAAAGACTAATACTTTTTCCGTACTACGAAAAAAGTCGGTTTGAAATTTAACGGCTGAAATTTTTACATATACAGAAAGCTTCAACATGCTATATTCTTAGAAATGGTCTTGAATCACACTTTCTTCAATTTACGATCGTGATAGAAGATTTCAAATTTTAAGCTTGCAAAAGGGACGGACAATCTTTAAAGGGTTACTAAATTAGAAAAATAAGTTCCCACTAATCCATATAAAATTATCCACTGAAAACAAATTTCACATTTGTTTGCCGCAATAAAGTGTCATTTTGATGAAAATTTGAAAAAACTCACACCTCCATGTGACGTCAGAGGAGTCAAATGCCATGAAAGACTCTGCTGTTTAACAATAGACCATTTTCGTAATGTATTCACAATTTTCCCCCCAACTGCGTAGTAATGCGCTATTGCATTCACCTGTTGTCATTCAGATTCAATGGATGGAATGCACTTTGAATCTATTAGTTACTGCTACTCGGACAAACCTCGGACAAGCTTTAGGGTTCCCATTGGTAACGTATTGTTTGAACGGCGTGAATAAAATATTTTATTCACACCGTTGGCATTTATGACATTTTGACATTTCTGACGTCACTGGGGGTGTGCGTTTTTTCAAATTTTTGTCAAAATGGGACTTTATTGCGGCAAACGAATGTGAAATTCGTTTTCAGTGGATAATTTTAAAAAGATTAGTGGGAACTTATTTGCCTAATTTAGTAACCCTTTAATGTATCCACAACTTCCTAATTACCGAGTGACATGTCATTATATTTTCATGATTCACTTTCAATAGATGGAATGCACTCTGAATCTATTGTTGCTAGCTACTTGGACAAACCTCGGACGAGCTTTCCGGTTAGCATTATTAACGTATTGTTTGAACGATGTGGATAAAATTTGCATACATAAAAAAAATGGTCTAGGTATTAGGAAATGCACAAATACGGAGTAAAAGGGATAGTTCACCCTGAAATTAAGTTGGTTTTAATAAAAGCAGAAACATGTGGGTGGTGACCCACTGAGGTGCAGGTTAACACTGTTATAAATTGCTAGTCTTCTAAAAATTTTGGGGGTATTTAAACTTCATCGGGCATGCATAGTCACATATATGGGTACAGCACACTGCAAAGTATTTGAATCCAGTGTTGTAGCCGAGAATTGCAGTGCATTGCATGTTGAAAAGAATCAGGCCACAGAATCACAATAAAATCACATTTCCTCACAATTCCCCTGCCATAACCGAAGCTTGGATCCTAAATCTTACATAAAATCATTGAGTTTAAGCAGTGAAATCACTTTAGAAACTGTAAACTAAGGGGAAATCTCTTCTTATTGAAGTATGATGCGGGAGCCTCAAACCGGCCCCCTTGTTTTCTTTTGAATATTTAAATACCAAGATAAACAGGTAAAATACTGAAATTTCACTCACAAATCAGCAAAATAATGCTTTTTAAAACACTATTTTTGGATTGAAGATTAACAATAAACTTTCTGAGAAGCTGCGCTTTGAATATCGCTCGGCAAATCGTCGCACATTCATATCACTGAACCTTGAAACCGGCCCCTACCGATAATGTGCTATAACTCTGTCAATCTGATGAGTACAGTGCCGACATTTCACCAGTATTGCGTCTTGATCATGCTCGTTCCAGTGCAGTGAAAAATTGACGGAAAAATTTCGGCGATTGATGAGAAAATCACGGAAGTATGAACGCAAGTTGAAATATTGAGATATTTCAAAAGAAAATGTGCAGTAGTCAAATATGTGCACATTCGTCTAATTTTGCTTCCGAAAATCTTGCATTTTGTTTACTAATATGTAAATACACAATACATCTCCCATCCAACCTTCGATAACGCGTACTGAGCAGAAATACGCAAGGGCCGGTTTGTGGACCACTCACAATATACAAAATAAGGTGCTAATGCACTTTGGTATCCCACATATAAATGCAAACAATGTGAACGCTGCAAAACTGATTGTCGTCGGCAGAAAGTGATCTACAAATCACTTTTTTGGACGAATTAAACAGCAAATATTTTGTCTAGGGTTAGGGTCAAGGTTAGGTTTAGAATTAGGTTTAGGGTTAGGTTTAGGGTTCGGGTCAGGGTTACGTTTAGGGTTAAAATTCATAAAACTAGTGGGATACCAAAGTGCACTAGACTAGAGCCCAAAATAAAATAACCCAATTGCATTGTGTACAAAATCAAGACAGGCACCTCAACCCCGCGCTAGCGTGTAGCGCGCTGAGCTGCCCGCCCGAGCAGGGCCCGCACAACGGCATGCTAACGTGATAGGCAGTCACACTCGGTCACGGACAGTCAAGTTTCACATCTCATTTGCGATAATTTGGGCACCTCGAGAACATTTGAAATACTCACAAGATAGCTGTGCGTTCTCGATGTATTCCAGCTGCAGAAGAGCTGACTTTTGAATTGATTGACTCAGCTGAAACTGTCCTTCCTCTCGGCCACCCAGCGGTGGATCTTTCACGCGGAGTTGTAGACATTTTTACGAATGTGTCAATTGTGGCCGCAGCTGGCGCTAATCATCTATCTTTTTCTTTTCTTTTCTTTTTCGATATAATTAGCACGTCTATTATTCTCAGTAAACAGTATACGTTTTCCTTGGGAAAGAATTAGGTTTTGCTTATCACATCGCTCTCCTAAGTGAAAAATATAAATAAATATTTATCTACCAGCTTCATCAAATTTCAAATTTTACTAGAACTTTTGCTAATGCAGCGATTTACAATTATTATTTATGTTAAAACTCATCGTTCAATCTTCCATTAATGCTTAAAGTCGATAGGTACGTACTTCTTTTACATGATTCAGGAAAAATATCCCGTGGCATGTTGCATCTAGACACAAGCGCGTGAACAGGTTGACACACTTTTTTGCTATAATTTTGAAAAAGAGAATTAGAGTGACTCAAGAATAAACACAGAAAACTCAAAACAAAAGACTGAAAGCAAAATAAAGCTCTCTTCGCTCAGTTCGCTGTAATTCTGTTCCCATGTAAACTTTAAAAATATATTGTTGTTTTATTTAAAACTTGTGTTTTTCTCGTCCTTGAGATAACTTAAGTAAACGAGCATGTCATAAAAAAAGTGGGAAAAGGGAGCAGGTAAATGGGAAATAAGTGATGTGCGTTATTCCGAAGGCTTTGCTCTTTACAACAATTGTTTTTCTATAACTGGGGGCTCAGTGTTAACTCCTTCTCTGCCAGACTCCATACTGCGCTATGGGAATGGTGTGTATTACCAGTGCGATGCCTCAATGGCGCATAATAATAATATAGGGCTCGTTCATCCGAATATTTTTTAGCATTCCTTGCTCAGTTTATCATTCCGAAAATAATCCAAAAATGAAATAAGATTTAGTGGTTTGTAAAGCCGAAAAAGGAAATACGGTTCGTTTTAGGTCAATACCTTCGGAATAACGGATCGGAGGAATAAAGCAAAACCTTGGAATAATACAAATTCGGAGAAATGGAACAATCGACATAACGAGCTGATGTAAATACAGAATAAGGCAGCAATCGGACAGATAAGAAGCCATCATAGACATTGTTGTAGGTCTAATATGAGTTTCGGAAAAGTGACCGTTTGGGCTGCAACCTTACCTGTCTTTTTAATAAAGCTATTTTGCCTTGATTCGCATTTTCATAATTCATGATTATACATAATGATATAAAGAGGAATATAATTGTTCTTAAAGTACAGATGTATAAACATAGTACATTGTCTCATACATTATACGCACAAACATATTTTAAAACATATTTTCCAAACTAATATGTTACATGTTCAAACTTATTTACAAATTGTGATACAATTCTGCAAATTGGCAGGAAAACAAATATTTTTCTTTGTAAAGAGGAAAAGGTGACTGTAATACTTCATATCAATTTTTTTTTATAGTATAAACATGTCTTCTATGCAAATTAATTAGTTCAATGTAAATGAAACCATTTGAAGAAATATTTTCTTATATAAACATAAAAATATCAGGTGAAGGTGCTGCCTCATAACCCATAATAAACCAAGCTGTTATATTTACATAGAAAGACATAGTGCATTTTTTTGTTTAACTCCTAACTTTTATTATAATTGTATAAGGGTCTTGTATCAGTGGAGGTCTGTAACTATACCGTTTCATCTAAAAAAACACTGAAAAAACAAGCAAACAACGATAAAAGATAAGTGTCAGGACCGATGAGAAAGTGAGAGAAAGAGCAGGATATTATATAAACAGAAATAAACAAATGAATTAATTTACAATCAACCCATCTTGGTATCAACCCCTCTTGGTATAGACGTATTCACTCCCCCACGCGACAGAAATATGTACATGCTTTTCACAGCTAATTTACTCACATGACTGGTATAAGCAATCTGCGCATGAGCAGATAATTGCTGGTGGAAATGACCTCAGGTCAATTTCACTATTCACAGAGTAAAATGGGAATTCATTAGATAGCCGACCAGATTTCAATCTATTATCATGCAAATACGGCCACAGCTTTTCAGCTCTAAGAAGGTAGTGAAAAAAAAAACATTCCACCATGTGCACCTGCTTCTGTTGTTGTTCCGGGCACACAGTAAAATGTCTTTACATCCATCATTTAACACAGCTTCATGAAAACAATTCAATCAGCAGTCTAGTAGTATTTATTCAGTGGATTATCCGACCATGGTGTAATTACGAACTGGTATTCCCATTGGAGCCAAGCTTTTATCTCAATGGTATCGAGTGCAAAATAGGAAAGGCGAATGAACTATCCTTCGTTCACATTGTTATTGACGTTGAAATGTTTCAGGTTTAAGTTTCAATAATATATCCATCAACGTAAAAACTTACTTTACAGTTTTATTTTGCCTGATTTTATATTTCAACAATCTTCGAACGATTGAAAACATTCATACCGTTTTCATTAATTGTTCGAATTTCCTCAATTTTTCATGTTCTATTTTTCAGATTTTTTGTTTGTATTGAGGGCAATTAAGTTTTGGTTCGGAATTCTCGTTTAATTTTTCCAGAAATTGTTTAAATGTGATCCCATTCTATAATGAGAGCAGGGAGGTGTTACGAAGGAGTAGAAACTCGAGCATAATATATTCAAACATCTGTATGGGTTCTAAAGCGTGCTCATGAATGTCAAAAGCATTCCATAATCATGACAATGCTTTGATGTTCCATGTGCCGAGCCGACATTTAGCTGATGTCAACTTGAAAAGAAATTTCTTTAATTTCCCATTTATCTGTAGACGTTTTGTTTTTGACTAATTCGTTTGCAAACTGTAAGGAAGTTAACGGCAGATAATGATAGACCCTAATACTCTGCTTTTGTTTCGAAAAGTATTGAGGAATCATTAAAAATCGGACATATAAGCTATTTGTATTACTTACAAAATCGACCAATTTCTTCACTTTCCGACAACTTGTGCATTTAGGGGATTCAACCACTCTCAAAATGATATATTAAGCTGTGTATTATCATTAACGGCGTTTGTGTGTGTTTGCGTGAAACAGAGATATTTCACTTGAAAAACTTGTTTATTTGTGTTTGCTGATACCTGTTATGCTCATGGAAGTATTATTGCCATTAACAGAACGGGACAAGCGAAATGAGACTGTACATTTCTTTTGTTCTCTCTGAGAAGCCGTTGCCACACAATCATGTTCATAATTGTTCAAACACCTGAACTGCACCTGTTGAGAACACATAACTTTTCAGCGGCTTGACACATGGGTTCAAAGGAAGAAAGTTGCTTCATATCCTTCCATAACACATCCCTGATGAGAGCATGTGTGAAATAAACATTGCTCGAACCATTTCTGTGCTGATATACCTATTTTTTTTAACCCAGTTCATGAACACGTTTCAGTATAATTATTTTCAATCTAAGCAGTCAACAAGGCTTATTGCGCAAATTGTGTATATGTTACCTGTACAATTATCTTCAAATTTTACAAATATAAACACGCTTTCTATCATACCACTGTCAGTCCTCCCAGGACTTTACACATGGTGTACCGTAAACCTCTCTCGTGATTGATCATAACACCATGCAAACCTTCAAACATCATCTGATACCTCTTTCAATTAATCAATGTAAAATTTCAAAAATTGACAGGAGAATATTTAACAGTTAACATTAACTTTTTACAACCATGCCACCCTGGCAAATTATATAAGTTTTTTTTTTTTTAAATATATGTTCTGTTTCGTTCATATTGTATAAGCCTATTGCATTTTTGTTTATTATCTGTATACATGATGTTTATTGTTACTTTATTAAATGTAGAAAATTCAGTTTAATTTAAGTTGAATCTCCACAGACTTGAATCTCAAGGAAGAAAGGGCCTTGAAATCAGAAGTCTTATCGAAAGAAAACGATTTGTGATAGCGTCAACGCTCTGACATACCCCTCACCCACTCGGTTTATATTACCACGTTCTTTCTAGCTTCTCTTTCACTCTTTGTCTCTGCCACTGCCGCTCTCTCGCCATACACTCCCTCTCTCCTCCTCCCCCTCCCCCCCCTCTCTCTCTCTCTCTCTCTCTCTCTCTCTCTCTCTCTCTCTCTCTCTCTCTCTCTATCTCTCTCTCTCACTCTCTCTCTCTCTCCCTTTCTCTCATTTTCCTAAATTATTCATAATCATATGTCCATGTTCAAAACGCTGGTCTCTATCGTCCTGTCTCCTTTCACACTCACACAGTAACTCTCAAACAAACACACTGCATGACACAAGTACCATGTGCATAATAAGAACAAGTTACTGTTCGATCACATTTCCAATCGTTCATTTTTATTCCACACAAGGTAGAAATAGACACTCATTATCGTTGAAATCATTAAAGCTCATTATTCAATACAAGTACGAATCGAAAAATACACACATAAATATAAGTCACAAAATCGATATGTTCTCTATATACACACCCACAATTCTAAGGCACCATTTGCAATTGAAATTCATAAGGCAACTTTGATTTTGTTTAAACATGTGTGTTTGGTTAGGTAATTTATGTTTTACACTTCCCATTTTGTATTTTGTTTACTTTTTGAAGAAACAGTTCCGATGTTCATGTTTTCATGATATGCGTTATTTGTGGCTAAATGTGTCATTGGAAAAACGTCTGTGCATTGTTTTTTATTATCCTATGAATTGCAGCTTCTCTATGACATGCATTTGATATTTCAAGTACTCGCAACAAGAAACCTCACTTTCTCAATATTTATGAAAACTAGGCTTTCTTCCGAAATCAGCCAACTTGAAATCGGGTCGACATGTTTGACAAGACACTTATATTTTTATACGAAGCGAAATAAAATATAAAATAACAAATCTGTATTCTTGAGAGAGATGAGAGGATTCCAACAAGACATAAATATATTCATTATTGTTTTGCAGCCTCAAATTGTTTAGTCAACATAAACCATAGAGATATAACAATCATGGGAAGCCAACCTCTCAAAAGTCATGGAAGGTACCAAAGAATCGGTGATTACGTCATTGTTCTCACCGGCATCTTAAATAACAATTATAATGATGATAATCCACTTTTATGTGGCACTTCTGGTACAGGGTACCACTCCGTGCGCTCGATTATGATCATGTCTTTATGCAAACATCAGTCGGCAGTAAAAGAAGCAAGTGGATCTAAATAGATCACATACATGTAAAATATTCCTGCCAGGTACCCATTTTCCACGCCTGGGTTAAGAGCGACAAGTTTGAGCAAAACACCTTGTCCAAGGGTGTACGCAACGGGGTGGGATCGACATGATCGAACCCAGGATCTTTCTGCGAGAGACGAGTAGTCTCACCGCTATACCACAATGCCCTCATAATGCAAATAATAATCATGATAACACGAGAACATAAAACGGACTCGAGAAGATTGCAAGAAATTCAATGAATGAACAATTTTGAACTATTCTACATTAGATTACAAGATAAGGCACTCTTGCCGGCAAGGCGTGTTGGCATTTATTGCTGTCTGTCAGTCAGAAAAATGCATCAACATCAAGAAGATCATTACGCTAAAACACAAATAATTACCAAAATACAATAAAATACAATAAAAATACAATACACTCCAAATATAATGTACAATGCATCTTAATTATCTTCATAGTAATGTGAAAGAATCTCACATTGCTCAGCAGTATCTTTCGATTAAAATTTGTACAATAAATACACAATGCAAAACATTAGTCACGTCATAAATAGGTATTTACAGGAACGAGAATCTGTACAAAAGAACTCAGTAGTTTATTGCAAAAATATATTCTTGCAAAGGAAAATTATTCATATGCAGGAACGTTAGTAAAATGTATGGAAATGATATTTAATCTCTTAAATACAGATATGGAGCGACAGAACTTGGACATATATCTATTTTCATAATATTATTCATAATCCTACGAGAAAAGGAAGACATTCTAATGCTGATGAGCTCTTTCATCCTGCATAGATTTTTTCAACAATGAAGACAACTAACAAGTCACGGAAAGGCTTGAATATTTGGCTTATTATTATCGTTTAGCTGCGTCTCCGCCCACCCACATTATGAATCACTAACACATTGTATCCTACATGACCAGTCAGACGAAGGAGTCAATGGTCTTATTTACCATTACTCGACATGGTATTGACAAAATATTTTCACTTATGAAAGTATCTCTGATATTTGAGTTTCTGCATGAAAAAATACAACTTTTAAGGCACATTTGTACATAATAGTAAGGATTTTATGGCTTAAGGCTCGTTCATAAATGCAGACTATTTACAAGAAAACACATTTCGTGCAAGGAAGACTTTACTATTTTTGTTCTCCCATTCTTTGGAGGAATATTGTAAATACTAGTCTTATATAAGGCGAAGATAACTTTGAAAATGGAAGAGTAGACAATAGTTGAAGACTAAATACTCGTGTTGATCGATGTCGTTTTGAATAACAACCAACGGTTGTCATCATGATCATAAATATGAAATTAATCAAGAAACAACAAAGCTACAACAATGAAATGGAATCAAGTATGCTCACGTTGATATAAATTACTCATCGCGGAACGTGTCAGTACTTTTGTTAATGGCATCCTAGAATATCACCTACAGTACTTTTATGTGGCAATTCCTGTTTGTCATGGTAATATTATAACTGTTATATTATCTCACTCTCTCACTCTCATGCTTGATCTCTTGTTCGGTCTCTGTCTCTTTTATTAAAGGCACACATACACGCTCTCTCTCTCTTTCTCTCTCTATATTTCTTCGCCAAGCACACCTTTTCACTTCTATCTGAGTACATTTATTGAACAATAAATAAAACATTCATGGCATTCGTTCAAAGTGAACGTATGTAAACGATACCATGTCAGTACTGAAACGTACCGCAATCATGTTGCGCGGTAGCACGCGCTCTCGACGTGCTTGTAGAGATAGCTCTTGAGCGCGAAGGCCTTGTTACACTTCTGACACACGTACGGCTTCACGGTCGAATGGGTCTGGATGTGCGCGCGCAGGTTGGACTTGTCGGCGAACGCCTTTCCGCACTGCGGGCACGAGAACGGACGCTCACCAGTGTGCGTGCGAATGTGGCCTTGGAGCAGCCACGGTCGGCTGAAGCACTTGCCGCAGATGTGGCACTTGCATCCAAGCTTGTGGGTTCTGTGAGGAGAGGGGACGAAAACAGGAGGTGGTCGAAATAAATGATGAGTTACGTTGTTGGGTTTGATTGGTCAGTATGTATGATACCAAGAACAACAACAACAGCGGCACGGATTATTCTGGCTGGCGTACAGCATGGAGTGCCGAATTGGTGTCGTCATATGTATTTCTATGCAGGTGTCAGACAAGTTACACTATCTCAGAGTGTCGTGCAATCCAAATACAAGTCCTTGCCATTCAACTTAGATATGAAATGGAATATGATATTAACAAAAATTCATGCGCAAAAATGACAAACACCAACAATAACTCTTTTCACTGTCAATCTTAGAAGTCATTTCTATATTACATGAAGCAAATACATTAAACGGCAGTTCCCTTCAACTCTACCATTTTTTTTTTCAAACTCGACATTCTTCAAGTCCACTCGTCACCCTACTTCTGTGGAATTAAATATGTATCGTTTATCCAAAGTCAGTCATTTGCCCACTCCGGGGGGCACTCCGCTACATGTCTGAGGAATTTCAAGTGCCTATCACAATAATAAAGCTGAAAACGAGCCATAATAAATCCTAGCATCCGTCAGAAAATGCTCGCGAGTTTGGTGATGTTTTTATTTCGTCAATGCATTGTGCCAGTTTCCAGGTACATGTATATGCAAATTTCGAATAATATTGTACCGTATCTGAAAGGAGAAAATGAAAAAAAGTAATAATAGATGCTAAACGTGATTCGTTCACTTGTAAAATGTGTTATATTGACGGCATTTTGAATTGGCCTTGCGGGGTTTTACCAAACAGAGGAGCAGGCGTTGTGTTGGAACGTGTGTTTATTTGTTGGCTAATGCTAAATATATTTGTTGGCTGTGTGGAAATTGTCTTTAGAGGGTCGGTTTCTCGAAGCGATGACAACTCTAAACTCGGCTATAAGTTGGTAAGTGCTGCTACTCGGACTCCATTCCTATACGCCAGACTATGCATAATCAAGTTTTCTCGGGCACAGGCATCGTGAAATGACCGTAACCCAAGACATGAATGTGAATGTGAAGGATTAGAGTTCGGTTTGCACTAACCGACTATCAGAACTATTAAAATGCTTATTTTAGATGTGTCATCGTATCGAGAAGCCTGCCCCATAAGTCGAGATTATAAGATCACATTCTCACCTGATGTGCATGCTGAGGGCGGGCATGGAGACGTAGACCTTCTCGCAATGTGGACATTTCCTTGCCTTCTGGTCCGTCACGCTTCGGTGCGTCTGACGATGTCTCGCCAGGTTACTGGACGTGCTGTAGCTCTTCCCGCACTCCGGGCACGAGTGTCCGTTGACCTCGGCACCGCTGCTCAGCGGTGACACCGCCATCGGGTTCGATTCCGCCGACATCGGACTGACCGGCTGGCCATCGATGTCCGTAGTGATCGTGGCCCCGGTGGTGTCCACACCGGCGATGACCATACTGGAGGGCGACGTCGCTTTGATCGGGCTGGACGGGGTTGTCGCGCGGTCGTTACGGGAAGGTACTGATCCTTCAGCTGGCTGCGCGTTGCCACCCTGCACCGCCAGCGACACGGCGCCAAAGTTCAAGGCAAGGTTGGACTGCCTCATGGTGGACTGGCTGAGGAAGCCGCTGAATTCACTCGGGTAGAACAATCCGCGCTGCTGGTCGAAGTACTGGCTGTCCGAGCTGTCCAGCTTCTCGGCGAGGCTGGACAGAATGAAGAGTCCACTCTGGGAGGAGTCGATGGTCTTGAGAAGTCCTTCTGTGGATGGGATGTTGAGCGTGGTGAGGGGTCGGTGCGTGGCGGGGCGATGCGCGGCCTGGGCGTGCGCCCTCTTTTTCTTCTCCGCCGTACTTTCGCTCCTGGGGCGCCCTCTCCGTTGCTTGGGCTTTGCGGGAGTCGGTTGATTCGGATTGGCGGCGGTGTGGAAATGATAGAGCCTGCTACGCGGCGAAGGCAGTGACGCGGCAGGACTGGCCGAAGGAATTTGAATGACGTTCGAGTATCCATAATAACCTGGATGGAAAAGAGAAACGTGAAAATATTCCATAATGTCAAAGATGTCAATATTACTGTCATTGTACAGGCGTGCAAGATGCCGATAAGTTCCAGTGTTTACACCTCCTCTGCTATCTGAGCATAACTCTCATGTCGTGACTTCTTTGTGTTTACGAGATAAAAGCATTTCCAGTTTACATGAATCATATCTCCATAAACACAGATTTGACAAGAAACTTTTGAACCAAATATGACCGCTCTATCGTATGTGTACAAGATACAGGTATTGTATATTGTGATATTTTGAGATCGAAGAACGCTAATTTTTCGGCTCTTCGTCACCCTTGCGTCTCGGAACTAAAAATGGCAAAGGGTTGACTAAAAATGATCTTACGATGTACACTACCTATATTTCTCGGTGAGGTAACAAGGATACCCACATAAACCCAGCGATTATTCTATTGCGAGACTTGACAAAGGGCATTGTTCTTATTTGTTTTTTTGTTAAGATACACATTCTCTCATGACAAATAGGCCGAATCTCCGTGAGTTTACAAGATTGCCAGCGGAGTGTAAATTTTGGAGAATAAACCAAAACACGATAATTGGACATTTTCTTATGGATTTAGTACGTTTTATTATTTTTCTCACATGGTAATGGCATGGGAGGGGGAGTATCTGATACATAACATGTGCATTCCAAAACGATTTCAGATAATGTAAAAAAAAAAAAGTTAAAAAAACATCAATGTTTTCCGCTGTTTATGGCAGAAGTTCTAAAGGAAAAAAACGGCTGAGAGGCGGTGGATTTCTTTTACAGATGACAGTAGGGGATAGAGGGGAGCAAGGGGGAGCGGGGGAAGGAGATGGAGAGCGGGGGAGAGCACGCGGGCGTTAATCAAACTCGCGTGCCAGCTGTCATAAGCTTGCCGCTTCGCATCAATCACGAGGCACCGCACCTAGAAAACAAACTCCCCAGCTCCGTGAACTCCGAGGTCACAGCACAAAGCAGGATGGAGAGAGAGAGAGAGAGAGAGAGAGAGAGAGAGAGAGAGAGAGAGAGAGAGAGAGGGATAGATAGATAGATAGAGAGAGAGGGGGGGGGGGGTAAGGGTGCATGGCAACATCAGCAGCGAGGGCTGGATTGAACGGTGAAAAAAATATATTTGACATTCCAACGCATGCAACTGAGAGGGAGAGAAAGAGAGAAACAGAAAGGAGAGGTGAGGAGACGGGATACTCGATGATTGGCTGATGGGAGCGGAGATAGTGCGGTCGCTCTCCCGCGGCACGGGGCGGCGTGCGTCAGTCCGGGTGCGACCCCCCGTCTCAAGCTTCGCAGCATGCCGCTAGTTAGCATCAACCCACAAGCCACGCGCCTCCAGTCTCGGAACTAGACACCGACATGATAATGTCACCCAAATGCGGCAACATCCCACCAACATTAACATGATTTCCACCAAGACATTCCTACAAGTATATTACCTTCAGCAAAAACGTAAAGCGAGTATAGTGTATTTAAACAATAGGTAATATATAGGCGATCATCACATAATCAGATCGAAACATCAGTCTAGCTAGCCGACGACTAGATGAAGAGACATTGCACTCCTATGACGTCACCATTTCTATGAATGGGGTGTTGATAAACCACAGTTATGACAGTCCTGGGACGAAGGAGATAAACTAACCGAGATGACCAGATCTTCCTCTGTAGTGCTGTCGGCATCGTGCGCTATTTTTAATGCATGAACTAGTTATCAATGGCGGTTGTTATACTCAGATATCCACATGAACTTTATGAGTCAATTGGTGAGAGTGATTTCGAGGCTTGTGTACGTAAAGTATAATCATATGCATCTTCGCCAAAATGTTTTCATCGTCAACATGGTCAAATGATCGTTGAGGTCCTTTGGATGCATTATTTAATGACATAAGTCCAGACAATAGAAGCGAAAAGTGCTACCATTAATCATAACACAGTGAATTGAAAATATCCATAACGGTGCTGAATTTAGGTTCAGCGATGTCTTCATATTTCTGACACGAACATGATGAGGGCATACGTAATTTTTTCATAATTCGATGTCACTTTCGGTTTGGTTCTTGAGGATTAGAAGAAAACCATGCACGCTCCTCGCCGTTTTTCAAGATCGTGAACTTTCTTGCCGCCAGGAATTGTATGAGAATCCTGTCTCGGCCAATCTTGGATTAAATTAACCCTTCACTGTGGCACAGGCACGGCCTAACGTGCGGCACCCATCTTTCTTAATTGATCTCTCGTAATCTCTTAGCATGTAAGGTCTCGATTACCGTTTTCGTATACATTCTAACCGTTCCATTATCACATCTGCTCGCTTCATACATCCTTGATTAAACTACAATTCACCCTCGTCTCGTGAATCATGACAAAAACTATGCGCTGCAGTATTTAGAAACCTGATGACTCAAGTACGTAGTTATGAACGTGTCTGTGACGTGACAATGGGATGGTGTGTGGAATATAGCAGTCCGTGCTAGTTTCTTGCTGTCTGGTCACGTGGTATAGAAGAGGCCGGGGAAGGGGGCTATTATGATGAGCCAACATTACAATCATCAACAGATGATGAAGTGAGGGATAGACATGAGCTCTCAACATGTTTACACACAGCAGAGCCGGAGCAAAGAATTAGGTCGTATACAAGTTAAACATGTTAAACGCAACTCCTAGATATTATTCTTAACCTTGCGTTCCATCTGAATTATATTGTATAACGTGTTCCATTTGATTTTAAACATTAACCGCATCTCCAGAGGACTAAACGCAAATTGCGAGGCACTCCCCCTACGCTTCATGCTGTTTGTCCATGAATAACTCTCAGCTCCGGCTGCTTCTTGGGAGCTCGAGGACGCCGCCGCCTGCCGGGGGAGTGTCCCGTGTTTCTACTGTCCCGGCGGTGTGCAGTGACTCCTGTGACTAGGGATCCGTCTCATGGCAAGTTATGATTGATCTGAATCGATCGCAAGTCCAATCCCTTCATCCCTAATGTACAAGATGTACGATCAATATAAATCGCAAGTTAAGTTGCGATCAATTGTAAATCTTTATGAGATAGGGCCTGGATCATTCTGGCGACGATATGTGATGTGAGGCAACATGGAGGCATTTCTCATATACACGCCAGCGAGATAGGCATGGTGCGTGGTGAAGTGGCCACTTGTTAGTAGATTGATAACCATGTTACATTGGTTGATAACCATGTCACGGTTGTCACGTTCTTTGATCAGCACGGGATACAGCCTGCACTATGCGCACTCATATTAATCAATACAGCAACATGGACATGATAAGGGCGCATTGCATTCATGACTCGAATGATAACAGCATTCGCAAGAGCGCTCATTATAATACCAACATCATGGACGCACCATTTAAGCAAGACGGGGCAGTGGCTACATTATCATGATTCTCGCTACTTTTCTGAAATATTTCACCTCTCAAAACAAAACGGGAAGCAGACCCCCCCCCCCCCCACACACACACACACACACATACACGTACCTACGAGCTACTAAATTAAGATAGAGAAATGAGAAATTAAGGCTAATTTTGATAGGTGATGAGTCATATTCAAATCATAAGTTGTAAATATGGATTATGAAAAGGGAAAATACTGTCAAGAAGTAAACAAACAAGGGATATATAGAAAGTCAGTGGATGTAGTGAGGAAAGGAGGGGGGGGGGGCGGTAGGAGAGGAAAGGGGAAATATCAGATAGGCATACAAAGAGACGGAGAGACAAGCAGGGAGAGATGGGGGCAGAGAGACACAGAGGAAGAGAGAGAGAGAGAGAGAGAGAGAGAGAGAGAGAGAGAGAGAGAGAGAGCAATATAACATTAAACGAATAAATTTGAGAGGACTGTACATCGTCCTTCACCTGGCCATCATGAATTTCGGGGGGGGGGGGGGGGGGGAATGTAAGTAACTAATCGCGACAGATGCGCGAACCGAGGACCCAGGGCCCATCATGGTTCTCTACGCCTGTGCTTAACTTGTCTTCCGGGAGAGGAATGGGGATGGGTCATGAAAAATACCCACTGTACTTTACAGCGTGGTTGCATCAAAATGAAATCATAGTAGCTATATTTTTCGTTGTTTCTACAATGGAACAACTTGTAATCTTTGCAAAAAATTGATTTCTCAAACAGATTTATGTTCGATATCGTTTTTCCTCGTGTGATTAATTATCCTGATGAGATTTGGGGAGATATTTTTTGGCCTTGTCCGTTCTATTTCAGTCGTAAACATTGTACCTATTTTTAACTTTTTAGTCATATTATCATATCGCAAAAATGGTATATTTTTGTAAAAGTGCATTGGTGTTATGAGTTCTGGTTATCCATTTATGCAAGGGTTACGGCTTGTTTTCCCTGCATCCCTTCCGTGTTCTGTGGGTCCACGAAGGTCATACACGGTACAATCGAGAACTTGTCAGTCCAGGAATGTGTCAAAAATGCGTCATCGGGAATTTCGCTTAATTCGTTGCAGAAACATCCGAACGTGTCAGTTTTATTAACAACCGTTACGGAACGAGTCGGCCCGTCCGCCAAACTCATCAACTCCACCGGGCTGATGACGGCCGGCCCTAATGAAACATTTCCGATTGAGGACGTAGGACCCCCAACTCCAGCCAACACACATTGACGAACGGCAACAAAGACCCAAGTTGTTAAGTCTGGTCGCCCAAAGTAAGATCGTAAAGAATATCAACTGAGAAGAGGAAGGGGGGGGGATTCGTATTCGAGAAACTGAAGTGGGGGTAATGACGGCGTTCTTTTTATCAAAAGATTGTCTAAAGGAAGGCTCACTAAAAGTCAAAAAAAGATAATAAAATGAAATATGTGAGGCAGGCGGACTGATATAGCCAGCCCAACAGGGCCGGGGTGTGTGTGCGTGGAGATCGTGCAGGGAGAACGAGGCCTTACTTGACGCTTTGCTTTTCAGCCACCACTGGCGCGCGCCAGTTGTACCCAAATATGGTCATGCTTGCTCCGCAGCCACGTGCCACAAAAACACACACTATCCCCTTCTCTCTCTCTCTCTCTCTCTCTCTCTCTCTCTCTCTCTCTTTCTCTCTCTCTCTGTCCCTCTGTCCCTCCCTCAGAGGGTCAGACGCTACCAAATTGACTGATGCCGAAGCACGATGCCTTTTATCGCCTCTAAACATGAAAGAAGAGATCGACAGCAAGAAAAAAAATACAAATGGAATGGTTGTTTGACAGGCTCAGATATACATTTCATGTGACATTTAATTCACAGATATCATCTTCAGCATTATGACGGAAAGGCACTCTCCCATTTCACATTTTCGGCATCTTCAACTTTCCATTCATTCCTTTTTGCTTCTTCACGTACCATGTCAAGATGGCGGCTCTTTAGGATTCTACCTTCTCTCATTCATGTTCCGAATGTCAGCGAAGGTTGAGAGAAAGATGAGAAGAACGGAATATCCCTCTCCTTCTCCGCTCGAGACTCTAAAAATACCGGGTGATATTTACTTGATCTGAATGATAACATTTCTTTGCGACTTAGTTGCACGCATTGTAGCTGTAGCAAATGGAGTCTCTGACGCATTTGCTCTTGTGGTCATTAATAAACGAACATAAAGAGGAGAGAGATGGGAGGAGGGAGAGAGAGAGAGAGAGAGAGAGAGAGAGAGAGGGGTGGGGGGGGGGGGGGTGAAGAGTCGACGCGATAAGTGATTGAATAAGTCTCCTGCTGAAATCCCAAACTGCCCGCCGGTTCGAGTGCAGGGGCGTGGTGGTACACAAGTGCGTTGCGTGAGTCCTTTGGTTTTTGCAGTATCTCCATAAATATCGCACATAATTTTATATACTATAAAACATTCAAAAGTGCATATCGCATTGTTTTGTAGGGCTCTAAAAAAATCGGTAGTCATTTCATGGATTACAACCGTATTTTGATTTGTTTCTTCAATGATTTCTCCTTAACACGCGAGCAATAATGGTAATGTGCAATATCTACACTAATATCTTTATATGATAACTATGCATCCTCTTGTACGTTTAAACTTTATCTTATCATCATGTCATATTATTATATGACACAAATATTCAAAGACATCTTACATTTGCGCTTGCTTTAAGGGGGTTTATCAAGCGAAACTTGCAACCACTTTCCAATGTCATATACCATACCAGTGAAACGTGGAACACTAAGATTTACTTTCACTTTCCAAAACAAAACTGAAAGGATGAAACACATCACAACACCGTGACGCTGTATAAAAACCTATAGTCATCTTGCCAACAAAATACTGATAATGAAGTAGTTCGCTTTTTGAAAGTTCATAGATGCGACGATGGAGAAGAAAAAGGGAGCAAACGATTCGAATTTCTTTTATCACGGAGGTCAAGAGCTGATAGAAGCCAGCAAGTTAAGCAGACTCGGCCTGTTGACCCGCTTTCACAGATTTGATCCCCAGTCCGTCTAGGCCAAAGACACCGTACTTTTTCTTTTGTGTTTGTTACATGTGTGACAGCGATTGGTTTGGACACGAACAAGTAGGTCCACCAATAGTCGAGCACACAGATAAGACAAGAGGGTGAAAGTTAAAACGAACTCCTCGCCTCGTGCTTACCATCAGCCTCCATCATCTTAATTCCATTTGACAGTCTTCTCTCCTCCCCCGTCCCCTTTATCCCTAGGAAACGCGCACAAGTATACCAAATATGATATACTGGAATATTAAACTTGTTCAGGCGATAATAACGTGTAGATATCGATTCAATTTGGCGGTTATTACCAGTCCCGATGCAAACATGGGTATGAGGCGTAGGCGTTATAACGATAACATTACAGCACTGTTTCTTTCTCTTTCATTTCCAACATTCAAAGATTATTTTAAATGTTACAAAGTGACTGGGTATATTCTTCATATTTCTGAGGAGCCAGACATCCCATCTCCCTAAATTCACATTCATTTTGATTTTCTCGTGTTTGTTTCTTGTATCTGCTGATACATCATGTGATCAAAGTCAGAGATAGCATCGCTCTGCCCGTCTTCTATAGTACATTTCTTCCTTCCAAGTCCGTCCTCTCTCTCTCTCTCTCTCTCTCTCTCTCTCTCTCTCTCTCTCTCTCTCTCTTTCTCCCCTCTTTCTCTTTTATCTCTCTCTCTCTCTCTCTCTCTCTCTCTCTCTCTCTCTCTCTCTCTATCTCTACCTCTCTATCTCTATCTCTCTCTACCCCTTTCCGAATTAGCCTAGATTCCAGGTGAAAGTGTATAATTTTTTTCACTGCTGCAAATACAACCAAGTCTGAACACTGAGAATAATTCCTAATTTTCTGCTTCCCTGTTTGACATCAAGAATAAAGCGTGAAGAAGGTACAATGAAACCTGCTTTAGCGGCCATCTGTATAGTAGAACAACCACCAGTCTATAAAGGCCACATTTGCTGTTCCCTTGAACAACGTTTCCATTGAAACCTGTATGAAAGTAACCTGCACATAAAAACCACTTGCTCATTTGTTGTCTCCCTTGAATGGTCTTTCTATACAAGTTTGACTGTATTAGTCTATGTGTACCATACAAGTGTGGCGATGGATACTTTGCAAGAAACTGGTCATACTCCCACAGACTTGGACCTAAACTAGCATACCGTCTTTCCTGTCAGCCCTCAATTTGTGTTTGACGTGCTCATGATTAGCTCCGCACTCGTGACCCCGTGACCTCCCCAATTTTCCCGCCTCTCCGCGGCCAGCAGAGGTCACGTTGGACTTTCAGTTTCATTCACAATTTTGGGACTCTTCCCTCATTTTTTTCCTCTCTTCTCAATTTTGTTCGCGTCCAATTCAGCAGGTGGTATACTATAGGCACGCCGCCAAGAGAGCGATTCGCCTGTAAGCTCAACCCATGTCATTGTCATTGATACCAAAATGTGATTTTGAACTACATGTGTAAACATGACTTGTATTTCCATTAATCCACGAGATTAATGACACTGTGATTGATGTAGGGAAACAGCAATACCAACAACATGTCCTTGGAATGTTTGAGAATCGTGTTTAATAAAAGTACAACTTAGCCCAATGAGCAAATACATTTCGATTACTTATGTGTTTCTTCCTTCAGTTAGGCAATTATCTAGATGAAGTGCGCGTCTGAATTAGTTGCTTGGTTCAACTATAGGCCTGTGCACAGTCATAATAGAGAGGCTCGTGCCCAAAACGAGAAAATAACCTGACATAACGTATTTGGTTGATAATGTTATGATACACCAAGGATGTAACGAGCTAGGATGTAAATTCAAACCAGATGATCTTCATATAGACCACCTCCCTGATATAAACCATGGCCAACACTGGACTGACCGGATGATCGTAGGTGGTCAGCGTTGACCCGTGACCATGGCGGTAGATGTTTTGATAGTCAGATTTTTATGCCTCACCCCTTCCCGCGCACGCGCGCAATTTCTGCTGACCTCTAGCAGGCTCACGATCACCGCACGCACCGGGAGCTGAGGTTTTATCCGTGGATTTATGAAGGGCGGGATGGATTGTCACTGGCACGCGCGTCCCGGTGGGAGATAGATGCGATGAGAAATCACAGGGGACAGCGCGCACGGCTGGCGAGTGGCGCTTATATATCTTCTGATGTGCTCGCTCTCTCCCCACAGTCAGTTTCACGAAGCTAAATACCAAATTCCTGCACATGGGTAGGATAACTATCGCTGATTCTATAAGAACATTATCGTGATACACGATATATGGTCTGTGTTGATATTGATCCCGTTTTGTGAAACATCCCCTCTATAATTCCACATGTGATGATTGATTTCAGAGTATTGTTAATCCGATCGGCATACACATGCAGGATATGCAGGATAACTTTTTTCTTTGATTACTAGTTTGAATCACCTGTAAACCACTCTATGTCGTCATACCATTCATTGACGCTATACATTAACGATCCCTTGAAACAGGTGGTTAGGTCACATGGTTTCGGACGATTGAGCGCGACCATGGTTTCATCATGACGTCGTCTTTCGAGGCAGATAGCTACAAATCATGTCTTGGTTTCATGAGTGGAAACTGCACTAACGAAAATAAAAATCTATTTGCAGTGGGTTGGGGCACCCTGATGCCATCCATTACGTCGCGCTTCTGTATTAGAGTCGTTGTTTTTATATGCACGGCCACTATACCCCTTTCGTACTGTAAAAACAAAATGACAAACGCCACTGAAAACAAGAAGACAACAAAAACTGTTTTGTGGTGTGTACATATATACATGCATGTGAGTTTGTCCACAAGGACTAAATGATTTCATTTGGACTAGTGGGACGGTTAACTTATCCGTTGTAATAGCATTGCGTCTGAAATCTAAGCCTAGAGGCAGAATGTAAACAACAAAGCCGAACCATCACCAGCACAGCGGTGTATCTCGCATGTATTATTAAAGGACACCACAAGTATGAATACGTGGGTCTATCGGTGCTAAACCCTTTAACTCCAGCTAGAGACCACCCCTCTATCCCCCAACGCTAGCTTTCATTATCTATGCATAACGCAATTACGCGCCCCACGCGACCAGGCCGTGCCATCAGATCGTTGGATCGGGAGGGGCATCTTCGCCATCTTAATTCGATTTAGGCGCTCGCCATTCCGCTATCTATCTTAGCCTAGACTTATCCAGAGTTCTCTGGTCCACCAATCGGCCCTGAGCCTCCTTTTACACCGTCCCCTCCCCCACCCCCCTCTCTCTCCCTCTCTCTCTCTTTTGGGAACCACTGCGCAACACCGGGTGGTGCTCTAATTCAACTCCCCCCCCCCCCCATGCTCCCAAACAAGTAAGGATAAACAATTACCCCCTTCACGCTTTCCAGAAATTTAACTCAATTTGAGCTCAATTAATTACTGCCACCCCTCCCTCCTCTCCCCTTCCTCGTTCACAAAAAAAAGAACCATAATGCACACGTGCCCACGCACCTCTTGTGTATAGCAATCCAGCGAGCTAATGACCCTTTCTGCATATCGAATCGGAAGTGAAAAGAGATAGACAACGAAATGTGCTCTTCTTCCGGTCATAATTAGAACGCATGTAGAGATGTGGGTTTGGTTTGTGTTGCTATTCAGCACTGAGATGGGGTAGATGCGAGTTCTAACACCTTGTTACAATGTTGATAATGTTCATCCAACCACTTCCCGTCATCTGTCTTTGGTTTGTTCAAGTCAAAATGGAAAACAAAGGTTCCAGCAAGCTTTCTGATTAATGAGAAGAAGATGGTCAAGGAGTAAAGAAATAACAAGTTATATGAGAGGAAATAGAGATTTTATGTTACTTTTGCTTTCTGTTTCGTGGCTCTCTAATAATGATTTTTGAGCTTTTAATTGAAACCATATGACGATGATCTTCTTTAATGTTATTATGTTCGTCATGGGGAGGTATGCAATTAATTCACCAGTTCAACGTCATGAAAACATGTTGCCTCTAGAACTGAGAGCGTAAACATAATGGAGAGTAGCATTCCAACAAGTTGATGGTGGGTCACTGACTCAGCGTTTCCCATCCCCACTTCGTCTTTCGCTCCTAGCTAGCGACTACGATTGGGGGGGGGGGGGGGTGGGGCACAATAAACGGTTTGAAAACATTTCGAAAAATTGTTGTGATTTCATGGCTGCCGTAGTCGGTTTCGCCCTTTTAAATCTGCCTTTTGTCGAGGTGATGACGAGGCTGAAGCCCCCGGAGATCGGACCTTGCATTTTGATACCCTCGCCGTGATCTTTTGTTTCAAGTGAATCTGACCTCAATTTCGTCAAGATATTTGAGGTATCTGAACCGGGCTCCGGCGTCAGTCCCCGCCCCGCCCCCCTCCGACCGATCCGATCGCTCGTTGTAGATGGAGTATTCGTCAGCAGTAGAGAAGACAATTGGAGGGAAGTAAGGGGGAGGGGATGTGTTAAGTCTGAAGAGAAAAAAAAAGGGAGGGGCGGGGGGGGGGGGGCGGGTTGTCGTGCCCTCATGAGCTGGGTAATTCCGTACGGAAATGCTGGAAAGAGTGGTGGCGAGAGATGGCCGAGATTGGTTTACAGAGAGAGGGATTTGATCGTTCAGTTGGGACAACAAAACAGAAGGAGTCAACCCAATGGGAGAATGCTGACCTCTTGAAAACTGATCCTTTTCAGAAAGTCCCTTTCATCTTACCACTTTCTTCTAGTGATGAATTCATCTTTTTGTTGGTATAATACAAGTGATACAATCATATAGATGAATCAGTATGATTTTGTGTCATCTTTTTGTGCAGCTAATCATCCCAACCATTTAAGCAAAACAAAAGACAGGTTTAACCATCATACTACAAATAGGTCTTCTTCGCGTGGGCGCAGGTAGACTGGAGGTAGCAAGAAAAAAAAAACCCTTTGAAGTGCAACGCGTGCCTCTGCAGCTAAGAAGTACGATAGCGCTGGAACTGTAATCAGACAAAAGCTGTGAAAACACTGTGTCGAGATAGGTTGTAGGGAAGTAACTAGTTCTGTCTGTTTTGTTTCACCTGCAGATGTTATCGCCGAGGAGAACAGTTGGTGACAGGGTTGGTGCCATGATGAGAGAGGGGAAGAAGATTGGCACACAGGTGCAGCGCCGATTGGTGAGGGGTGTAAGACAGCCCCCCCCCTCCCCTCTTCCCCCCCCCCTCCACTGATCGTCACCGCGATGTTGTCTGCACGTACAAGACGTACCTGCCTTTGTAACGCCGAACGCTTCACCTTTGGAGTTCCTACAAGGATTACAAAGGCAGTGTTTGCCAATAGAAAAAATGCCCTTTGACAAAGATGGATATTGGATAATGAGGGAGCAACTACCGGAGCGGTATAAACTAAAATGAACGATTTATTTTTCTTCTGGCCGCCAACATACCTACAAATATCTCGGGGAGAAAGTGATTTATACAACAAATAAATATTTATTCAAACTATCATTAGTGTCCTATAACATTACACGAGTATTGTTGGATCGCCAAACCTCTCGTCATATTATTAAAAACATTGATCCTTATCGGCATTCGAATAGCTATTTTTGTTGTTCATCGTCTAAGCATATCATATCAAGAACAAGATTTCTTCGTGAGAACGTGTCTACTGGTTAGTTTAAACTTTCTAGATAGTCTGGTCCATGGCAAATAGATGCTTGATAGCACTTATGATTAATTGGCTTACTTAGAATAAAACTTTGTGAGCACTTTGCGATCTCCCAGTGCCCTTCCCGTGGCGAATATCAAACTGGCGCAAGGCCGCCAAAATTCCATTTCGACGGCATAAAATACTTGCAATGTGTCCTCCGCGTTGTGGAGGGAATTCTTCATGAACCAACTCTTCCATCGCAAACAAAAAGCTAACTTAAAAGATGAAAGACAAACAGGGAGAAAGAAGGGCGAAAATATCGGAGGACATTTATTGGTAAATGATAAATGACGATATGGAAGAACAGAAGACGACGCGATGCGGACAAGAAAGATAATAGCGAAAGAAAGCGAAAGCGAAAGAAGAGGCTGGATGCACGGACAGTGAAGAAGAGACGGAGAGAGAGAGAGAGAGAGAGAGAGGCAGGCGACTGGAGTACGGCAGCGCAGTGGCGGCAAAAGCACCCATGCCCCAGCCAACTTTGCCACGCGACCAAATGCCCAAATATGGCCATAAGCACGGCCACCCGGCACGGCTGCAGATTGCAGAGGAATCCAACAGGCCGTTTTTTCTGCGTCGCATATAGTCTCGACTCCAAACCTGTTGCTAGTTTCTCCCTTCGCGGAGCCCCTCGGACAACAATGGGTTAACAGAGAGACGAGAACAGGGCAGGCAGCTGGTCTTTTCATTCCATGTCGTCCCACTCCTCCGAGCTTCACAACACCTACGCGGATGATGTCGCGAGGAGACGTTTTACATTATACTACGACTATCACTGAGTTCGAGGACTAATAATCTGGTAATAAGCAACATAAAAAAAGCGTTAGAATTGATTAATAAATATTTGCTGAAAACAAACAAAAACGACTTTTGAAATAAAACCCCCATTCTTTTTCGCCGATTATTTTTCTCCATTATTTTCCTTTCAACCAACAAAACGTAGATATCATTTAAACGTGTTTCCTTCGCATGCTATAAATCAATTGACATGGATTTAAAATTTATATCATATTAATGTAAAAAGAAACGTATCAAGATTTTTTTAAAGCAAAGTTACAGAGTTCTACTCGTGTATGAAATTGGTCACTTTACACATATAGCACGCCATAATAGAGCTCGAAGCGTTTGCCTGGGATTTGATCTGATGGGGGGATTTGGAGAAGAATTTTGACTGGGCATCTTAAGAAGCAATCACGGTGAGGTATTTTGGGCAAGGAGTCCTCCTGGAGATGAATTCGTTCATCCATCCATCTCACCCGACCGAACCCCCGTCTTCAAGACGATGAAGGCAGGGGAGCCATGACCGAGGACGGGGGGATACAAAGGAGTACGGGTGAAGATTTACCCCTCTCTGGTCTGGTGTTGTGAAGTGAAATGATCTCTAATATTTATATTTCTTTTGTAAATGAGTCTAGAGACGACACCGATATGAAACAAAAACTGAAAATAAAGTTGAAAATCATAACGTTTTAAGTCAAAGCATAATGATAGAAAAGCATGATGACTTTAAAAAGTGATAGCGGAAACAAACCGAAGAAGACAGTGACGACGCAGTAAAGAACAAAAGGGTGTGCCTAAAGAGAAAGGTGAAACGAAGTCCATCTGACATATGTCTGAGTGATATACATATTCATTTTTCTTTTATTCGAATGTGTTTTCTGCACGACTATGAAAATTAATGAGAAAGTTTGGGGTGAAAGTGAAAGGACAGAAGGTTTATTCCTAGTCAAGATTCAGGAGAAGGAGTAGGACTTTCTATTCGGCCATACAATGGAGTAAAACAACAAGAAACGTATTTTTTATATTGTCTCGAGCTCAGCATATGTTCGTATCATAGCTCTTTCTCAAAATTAAAATGTAGAGGTACATGAAGAAGAGAAAGACGAGAGAGAAAGTAGATCATTAGCAGTGATTTGTGATATCTGGCCTTGATCCAAAGCGATGGCTCCTATCCACGAGGTCTACCTTTTGTCACGAAGATGCTAAGAAAGGAGAATAACAATCGACACGTGATTCTTCGGAACCGAAAGGTAACGCAGTTCGTTACCGAATTCTTCGTAACAATAGCAGAGAAAACAAAACGCAGGACAAAAACAAGTGAGCAGACAATATCAGCTAGGGCTGAGGAGTGCCATCGCCTTACACACTCTTCGTTCTTTCTAAACAAGAGGGGGATGCAGATAGAGAAAGGAAGATGGGGGGTGACGAGAGAGAAGAGTTTTTGGATCGGCTCGTCTTGCCCTGAGCGAGTAGTTAAGTCCTCGTCTTTCCACAAAATAAATACTCTCGGCTAACGACGGGCGCACATTATTGGAGCTGAGCTTCGGGAGGATTGTTTATGCTTTTACCACCGCGCCCATGAAACATTACTAGGACGGTCACGTGACCAAGGTAGGATTCGATCATCGCTGTCGAGATGGTGATCGGGTGTCACGGTTAAACTAGATTAAATCAGAACCGTCTAGCACAGATAACCCCGAGCCGAGATACCAGAAATAGCATGCTCCGATTAAACAAGTTGTAACGAAGTACAGGGCTCTTTTTTGTGTTATGATAACACGTAGTGCTGCATTATATTGCCTTTTGCATTAGACGAATATCGTCACTCGAATAACGTATGTAACAAGTTGTTTTGTACGTTGCCCAAAAGCAATACCCATAATGCAATATTTTCTTCTTGAAAGGAATTTAAGCAAGAAAATATCATATTTCATAATTATCATATCATATATGACATACTAGTACGGTTGGAAATATTATGAACAATATCTACTTCATTGTCTACTACCACGTCTACCATTTGTCTACAGTGAATGAAACGTAGTTGAGAAATCGAACTGGCTGTCTGTTACGGCATGAAAGTGCGAGAGAAGAAACCAGATGGAGAAGAGATAATAACAAAGAACATAGACACGACCTACGAGAAACGAAGAAGATACACAACTGATTGTAGGCAGGAATTATACACACGTCCCTGAAAGGGACGGGAGAGACACTGGTCGAAGGAAGAGAAGGAGAGAGAGAGAAACACAGAGAGAGAGAGAGAGAGAGAGAGAGAGAGAGAGAGAGGGGGGGGGGGGTTGAAGAGAGAGACCTCATCCCTCTGCCAGTGCAGAGATGATGCGGTTGCTACTGACAACACAGACGTCATGCTGACAAATGAACTCAGCATCATCATCACCGTCATCATCCCCATCGCATTAAGGAGTCTGGCACACTGCCACGCGAGTTGTCAACCTGGTGACTTGGTTGCAAAGCCACCCCCTCATCCCTCCCTTTGCCTCGCCGCTCCGTAGCCTGCACGTGTATCGCCTTTACGATAATCACACCGAGTCCTAGCTATTTAAAGTTCTTCCAAGAAGAAGACGTGATGCGTCCGCAGAGAGTGGTGGTGATTGCTGGCGGTAGTGTTGGTGGTCGTTGTGGTGGTGGTGGTGGTAGTAGTGGTGGAGGGGAGATGGAGAGTCTATACACTGATATCACGACTGATGATGTAATCAATCTGGCGCATGCGTCAACAAGTCAATGACTTCTATTGCATTTGATATAGCCCCAAGCATTTGGCACATATACGAAGCTCGTGTTTAGTGTCTATGCTTTTTGTGCTTTCGGGGTGGCCATTAGAATCAATAGAGCTTGACCTGACAATCGCTTTTGAAGGACAATAGGACCAAAGGGTGAAGTACAAACAAATTGCAAAGTGAAAGTTATGACGAGTCCGAGATCGTCAGTCACACCAGTGACATTTTACTCGCATTTTCGCCGGGTTACACGTGACGTGTTTACACGAAGAAGATTCGTCACCACGTTGCGCAATATTCTAATGGTCTCTCAAATCCAATTAGCACTACTCCTGAAGGACTCTACCAAACACCGAGCCTGTACGATTCTTTATCTGAGTGAAGTCAGCGATTCAAAAGGGCAAATTGTCAATTAGCACAAGTGAGAACCATTAACTTTCACAGCTGCTGGAAGTGGGCTCTCTCTCTTTACATCTATTCCCACTAATCTCTTTGATTACATGTGCGTGTCTCCGCAAACGGGCGAATGCGACTTCCGCAACTTGTTGTTGCGCTTTGTTGAACGACTTAAAAGAACAAAACTGATTAAAGATAGTTTGCGTCACTTTGTTGTCAATATGTGCATTTCACGATTAATCGATCAACATGGATGGAATAATATGGTGACAGAGAGACAGATATACAGACAGACAGACATACATAGAGAGAGAGAGAGAGAGAGAGAGAGGGTGGGGCATAAGGGTTACACAATTTTTGAACATGAAGAGTATCGTTGTAATTGGATAACAAGCCGATTCATATTCATATAGAGGATGATTGATTGGTGCAATCTCAATCATATTTCTTGATTTAAAAGACGCCTGCATTCACATACACACACACATGCTTTCTCTCTCTAATCTTGAATGCTGTTCAAGCGAAATGCACTTTCTCCGACATGTGTTATTCCTATCACGACTAGGGATGTTTCACTCCATCACAATGGCACAAATTGTGACTCAAATGCCATCTATGTTGCGGTTGTTGCTAACACGACTTTGAAAAATCACGCACGGACAATACATGCCCGAAGTATCGATAACAAGCTCACCACATTTTGGCGCGCGCGCTGTGGTCGTCTGCGCATTCCACAATCCAATCCAAAAGTACATCCCGATGAATCCCCCAGCAGTTGAGCTTTATTGTTGCTTCATATTTCGTTTCTTAGAATTATGCATCCCTCGGCGAGAGCACTGATCGTTCTTCCAATCAGCATGTGCCCCTTATCGTGTTGATATCGATGTGAAGCTATACACTTAAGAAGCGCATGTGCATGTTGTGATTACCAGGTAAACTATAATAGTTTAACTTTACAAATCACAGACTTGATTTGCTCTTAATGGATGCGTCAGCCGTGTCGATGTGAATTGTTCCATTGGGTTAATATACATATCCCGTGCCAATGGTATTGAGAGAGTTCAGCTCAACAAAAACAAAGCACATTAAGCATGGTAAGAGTGCAATCACTTTGCACATGTAACGTGAATATTTTCTTCGAAACTAATGTTACTTACACGCAACTTCCGCAGAGACAGTCATATATATGATTTTACGGTAGCTGAAACTAAAAACAAAGAATCGTGTTTAAAATCGGCGTATATCCAGCTCGAAAGTTCGGTCCATCGGGAGAGATCGGTGAAGACAGGTCAGGTAACAATGCAAGCCACTATTGCCACTGCATTCATGTCATGTATAAACAACACCAAACGTGACCATCGGCATCAGAAAGTGCCAGAAATACAACCAGACAGAAAGTGCGACATTCCTTTCCACCTGTTTTGGTATGCGAAATAAGGAGCGAGAAAAACATACTAGCAAAAAAAGAAGTGATATTGTCGAATTTCTTGGGGCTTTTGCTGTCATTTATACCGAGCGGGACAATTGTCAAGATTGCGAGTGAATTAGAAGTGACAGACCAGCACATGAGAAGAAAAAGGCTTATTTCGGTTTTTATCATTGAGCTCCAGAATGTGTTTAAAGTCAGACAGGGGGTCTAAAATTTTCGGAATTTGTGAAATTCGGATTTGGAAGGTGTTGTATTCACGCTGTTTTTGTGTTTTAAAAATGTCTCTGTCTGAAGGTCAGTACTATTGGAGTAGAAGCAGACGCGGGGGAGTTTATTTTATTGTTATCAAGAACCTTAGGCGACTCCATCCCCCCTCCACCACTACCACCACCACCACCACCACCACCACCAATCGTGTGAGCTTCGCTAGTCACAATTGTCTTATATCGATTCTCCCCCTCCCCCCCCCCAAAAAAAAAATACATTTCCGTCAAATTACGATCAGTGAAAGCTATCGCTGGTTGCTAGGTTCCGTCCAATTACGGTCATTGAAAGCTATCGCTGGTTGCTAAGCGGTGAATGTTACACTTTTATTCAGTCAAAACAATGCCTGTGAGAGATCATAAACAAAACTGTATACCGTGACGCAAATCTTCTGGAATTCGAAAACGCAGAGTAATACCTAATTGGGGGAATAATTCGCCCATTAGAGCGGGCCTGGTAAGGGTACGAAAGGGACCCCGTCGCGCCCTAAACAAGAGCGGACTCCAAAAAGTCAGGCTCAAAGGTGGTTTCGCCAAAATGAGCCAGGTAAAGAATCCCTGTGGGAGTCGGTGGGAAAAACTCCGCGAAAGAGCTGGCATTCCAACAGCAACTTTATAAACGACATAACGATGCTTAATTCCCTCGTTAGAACCATTATAGATATGAATTTCTAGAACCGTGAGATGTTAATGGACTCTGGCTTTTTTGTTCTGGTGCCGGTGAAATAGCGATTAATAGACGCAAAATGTGAGACGGGATTCGCCTGGACTGCGGGGGGAGAGCGCCATGTAGAGTTCTTTTGTTTTCAGCGCGAACTATAGTAGCGAGATCTTGTCGGGAGGCCCGCCGTGATTAGCCCGAGCGTAAAGTGGTTGGAAACCCGAGACTCTCGCTGTAACCCTTTCTTTGCCACACAACATGACGCAGAGATATGTACATGTATAGAGTTAAGGTCAGATACATCTAACTTGAGACTGATTGTGCACGATGAATAGATAACCATGATAACTATGCCCGCTTAAGATTGAAGTGCTTTATACCTACCAGGTCAATGGTTTTCATTTTGGTTTAAGCTTTCCATCAATATTTCGCCTTGTTTTTGTTTGTCTTCCTCAAAATATAGATATAATTCATGTCATATCAGAGGTACTGCTCGATGTAAAGATGGCTTCAATCAATATACCACCGATTATGTCAGAATGAGCTAAGAGAACCAAAAGAAGAACTAAAAAGTGTGTGAGATGTATCAAGTGGTATTGATGGCTACTAGTATAAATACCTGCATTAATAAATAGATAGCACATATATAAATAAAAAAAGTAGAAAATCATGACTAAGTACTTATGATTACACTATCATAAACAATATTCATCAACTTTAAAAAATGCCACAAAATCAATGTACTGTTTAAAAACGGTTTTATATATTTACAAAATTACACGTTCCAAAGAATTCACTTCTTTGCACATTAGATGAAGTGCATGTTATGCCCAAAAAACTAATGTTAACCGTCATGACTGTATTTTACCAAGAGTTAGAGAATTTAATCACATATTCTAAAAGATGTAAACAATTCCGACATGAAACAAACAAAAGAAGTTTTTGCCAAAATGATAGACAAAGACAAGTTGTTACCTCCCCGTCCGCCGTACACCATCACCACATTCTACCATGTCCATACTGAAATGAACATAGACCATTATAGAGACAAAGTGACAGCGAATGGGATCTCGCACAGGTTTGCTTAACCAAACACACCACAATCTGCAAAATGTTTACCATCCAAACATCAGATACTGTCACAAGGAAACCTACGAGCAATGGTCTCTCTCCCCCCCCCCCCCCCCATGCCCCTCTTTTTCTTGACAGGCACCGGGACTATCTAACCTTCATCCTAACTGTCAATTAACTTCTTTCAAATTCTTCAATTGACGCTATTCCAACATTTCCCAAGCGCGAAGTGAACATTTAACAGGTTGAAAACAAAACACAGGAGCAAACAGTACTTAATGGGTTTATGTGCGATGCTGAACGGGACTTTTACAAACAAGGCGAACCGGAAAGATTAAGGTTGCTCTTTTTTTAAAGCGATACGTACTTAAGTTCTTCAGGAAATACGATGTACATGCTTTGCGTAATTCATTAATAGTGTAATGCGTCGCTATCCTTCCACTCACTAATTCCATCCTTAATTGATTTCTGATGTGAAATTATTATTTTTGTTTGTGGGAGAAAGCATGGTGAAGCGCGTGTAAATTGTAAGCATTATTTTCTTCGTTTGCTAATATAGGGCGACGTAAAATAACGCACAAGTCTTACTCGAACGCAGTGTGTTCATATGCCAGATCCTTGAAGAGAAATTGGAGGAAAAAGGGGGGGGGGGGGGGGGGTTGCTCCACTGACCTAGCTCAAATCATTTTTATTCGGACAACGGTTCCACCTGACCAGCGCGATGGTAACAGTGACCGTGAGTTGACGAGTGACTGACCGGCCGCCACGCGAGCCAGCTAGATGACGTTTCTGCAAGTCAAAGTCATCACGCTGCTGAAGAAATTCAACCTTCACAGCCTAACCATAATCGCTCATCTGCAACGATTTGGGCTCATTTCAGTTGCAAATTAAGACCGGTTTTCTTGATCACGCGTTCACCGAGAGGAGGAGGAATTCGGTGCGAACTTAATTAGTAAATTTGGTTTATGGCCCTTAAAAGTGGCGGAGCGCGACGAAAATTCGTATCAAATTTGGAAAAGGTAGACGAAGCGGGAGGTGAAATTTTTCATTTTAGACGGTAATTGAGGAGAAAACTTTCGAGTTCTTTGTTATAAGTGCTGCCATGGATCAGAGAACTTCACTTCCCACTCAAACGATCAGTTTTGCTCTTGTAGAGAGTATCGCTGCTGCAATTTGTTATGGGAGAGGAAAATGAGGTGAAACTCAACACGACAACAGTCGTGCTTACTAAAGATTAAAGTTTGAGAAACCACTGCGAGTTCTGAAACCCAACTTGCACATTCCCTGATAATTAGGCGAAACGTAACGAAAACCACGAAAATTCTTTGGCCACATTTGCATTTTTAAGCAAATTGAGACGAAAGCTCGTCTGAAAATCAAAGTCTAAACTAATCTCGCGATAAACAGAAGTGGCTGTCAAAACTCATTTGGCGAAACTTCAGTACACGCTCCCCTTTTTCTTCTTGTTTGGGGGATAATTCATGTTGGACAAGAAATCAAGAACGAGTAAAATGTAGAAAAAAACGTAAAAATAAGAGAGGATGTGAACTTACTTTGAATTGCTGCTTCTGCTGCGAAACAATCCCACATGGCGTTCTTCTCCTTGGCTGGCCGGGAGACACGGCGCACGAGGAAAGAGCGGGGCATGATGGTGATGCGGGATGGATGTTGCGTTGCTAGGTAAAATTACTGCTGCTAAATCTCGCAGAATGAGGCACTAGATTCTCGCGAATGTTGATGGTCAGAGATGACGCCCTGACGTCCTGAAAAGTTGGTTTCTTTCTGCAAATTTCGTTGGGTCTCAGACAATATTGGAATGAGAATTGGAATAAGATAAGGAGCGACCTGCGCAAGTTTTGTTTCGAAACGAAGTGGAGATGCGCAGGGATGTCTCCTCCTGTCCTCCGGTAACTGATGCGGGGTCGATGATAGTGAGGTGGTATCAGACTTCAAACCGGTTGCATCAGTTGAACTCTGACTCACATAGGCAGTGGAAGAGATGAGTCAATGCTATCATAATAATGTAAAATAAAAGGTGAGATAGAGGGTGGCTCCAGAAGACGATGATGATGAGGACGTTGAGAAATGATGACACCAAGAGGAGGAGGAAGTGGAGGGTGATGGTGACGCGGCAGTGGTTTAGGAGCGATGACCAACTAGACTGGACACCAAGCGATGGATAGATCCCTTATATACGGCAGCATCCACCTTACTGGCTGGCTCCTCTGAATATACCAGCAACAAGTGTTACTCTCTCTTTGAACCGGCAACCAGGGCAGCGTCTGTCACGCTGCACAGGGGTGGGATGGGCCAGGAACCGGGGCACGCATCACTTGGTATAAGCGAAGAGCACTGGTATCACCTACCAACCGCATCTCCCCCCGTCGCGTGCGGGGCTAGCCATACACCACTACGCCTCAAGCGGCTCGGCCAATCACAGCCGCGCGCGTGCCCCTTCGCTGTCTCGGCTCCACCAATAGGAAGCGAGATAAATGCGTAAACTGGCCGTGACAGGTCGTTCGGTGTCGCTGATTCGCTGTTGGGAACTGCCAAGAAACTTTGACGGGCGCTGTCTTGACAAGGTAATTTTGATGCACTGGTAAAAATTGTGATACACGGTGGACGTTTTTGCTCATTGGTGTAGTCTTGATACTCAACGGTTTTTTGTTATCCTATGAAGCAGTCGAAATGCAGGACAAGTGCGACACTATGCGAAACAAGCTAAATGAATCTACTGATGGAACGAAACTCTAAAATAAGTCAGTCAGACTCAAAGACATTTGTTATTAAATTGTCAAAGGAAATTGTTAAAATGTTTTGATCTTCTATCATTTTACATGGAAGGAAACTTGCGTAAACTTTCTAATTTTGCACATGATTTCAAAAATATGATTGATCATCGAGTTTTTTAAAAATATTTTTAGACATCTGAGAAGGAGATGACACGAGAGAACCTCATTGCATTCGTTGCCAAATGTTCACAAAATTCGTTTGAAATATTTCGTATGAAACAATCAATTGAAGAAAATGAAACTTCGCAACATATCATTTTCGAAAAAAGAACATAGCTTAATATATGAAACACATTTCGACTTGTACAGAATTGTATCTTTTGTTTCACAATGCAGACGGAAATCTCTCTCTCTCTCTCTCTCTCTCTCTCCCTCGCTCTGTTTTTTTTAGAGTGTAGAGCAGTGCTCAAATTCCTGACAACGTAGGATGTGAGAGAAACAAAAGACGTGTCCCGAGAATGAATCTGAGTCTGAATCATGAATGTGGCAATATTCTTAAACCAAATCGAAACCACATATTAGTCACCAGGCCCTAACCTTTCGCCGGACCGACAGTTTGACTTTGAGTTGTCGAGGTAAAAGAAAAGTAATGTAAGGCAGCTGTTGAGCAATCTTACGAATGAATGAAGGAGGTCGAAGAGAAGAGATAATCGCACGCCCATCACCATCATCTTTATCTTACCCGCCTTTGTCATCCCGACCTTTCAAAATGACACCCCCAACATGCCCAACCAGCATTTCTGTACAGTGGCTAACCTGGTTTCCTTCCCAGACTGTTGGATGATATTTTTTCAATCCCTTCTCTCCAACTAATATTCTAAATGACCTTTAGTTCCGTTGACCTTTGACTATTGACAATTGAGCTTTGACCTCTAGTTCCTCTCCGGCTTGTTTGAATAGACCGGAAGAAAAGGAGTATTAGTCTTGTTAGTATTAGCCTCGAATGTATCGTTGTGATTGATTGAATAAGCGGTAATATTCTACAGCCTGGAAACAAAACTACAGAGCGTCTTGAGTAAGGCCGAGTCGTTCTGCTGTTGATGGTAGGTAGCCGCGACAGAAACAATGTTTATGCGCATCATTCTGATCATGTTGATGCGCCCCACCTGCGTAGATCACGTGACGTGGTTGTATCAATCTCAGTTATAATAGCATGGACCCACTACGTAAGTCCAATATGATAACAAAGTGTCATTATAGTTTGGGATGTCAAATGATATCAAATCGATATCGGTGTCGTTTCGCGTGTAGCTCTCTACACACGTTTTATCAATAATTATGGTAACAACTGCTATGCTGAACGTTCATTGTCTTGTCCCAATGCCTAATTACCACACATCAGTCTGTGATGACTGATCTTCAGTGGCTGAAATATTTGTGAATATTTCAACTCAACATGCTCAACGTTAAACCATGTACACTACGAAGATGATTAATGTTTAAAACTTCCCCCATTCAAACTATCGGAACGCGCTATCAGTTTCAACCAAGTGTGTACGTTGGTATCTTCATGATACCCCCTCCCCCCCCCCCACACACACACGCGATACTACCCCCCCCCCCCCTCCATCTATCATGTTTATCTCTTTCTTTCTATTGCCTTTTCTTCCCACCCATCTCCATTGTTCCCTTCCCCCTCCCACACTTGAGTACTAAGGTAGGCCATCTCGGGAATAACATGTGTGTGTGTGGGGGGGTGGGGGTGGGGGGTGGGGGTGGGGGCTCCCTTTTTAATCAAGCACATGCGGGCATGAATGGGCATGCCACTGCTCTAGGCATACCAGAGCAGCAACAAGCTCAAGGGTTTTTTGAGGTGAAAGTGAAAGAAAAACGAGCGACGGCAGACCAATGGGTAGGACAAAGGGACGGACGAAAGGCAGCCCCCAAATTAGGGCCGATCGCGGAGAGGACTCGCCCGACAGGCCAGAATCATTAGTGTCACGTTTTACTACAGCGGGTATCTGATTAGCTGATAGACATGACAGGTATCAGCGAATAAAGCCATTCCGATGTATAGGCTAGAACAGAAGAAGTATCTTGAGGGAATCATTGTGCGTTGTGTGTGTGATTCATAAAATTACTGTACACGAGCCGTCTCTATCATGTCTATAAATTCAATTATCAATCAGGTTTTACCCCTTTCTGAGGCAATCAAACGGTTTCTCTATGGGATTTGGGTGTACTAAGGATGACATACTTCACAAGTGGCTAAGGGTTAGACAAAGGGCATGTGAAGATGTATTGATCATTCAAATCAATAGCGTCATGTGATACAGGTTACGTGCGATTATTTTGAATTAAGGCAATCTGTGATTAGCTTGATTAGAGTGAAAAGTCATAGGTCTATCGTGAATATGAAATGCCGCCCTTTGTCGGCTATAGTCAAAGGATTCTTCGCTTATTTTATTGCACCTTTCCTGTGCCAGATAAGATATTGCTCAATGAGATTCGTGTGAATCATTCGTGACAAAATGCACGCACGGCACACAAAGAGTTAATATCGGTTATGTCTTGTACCCCATGTTGGCTTTTCCGAGACAGCAAAGAATGTTGGTTTCGAGAGAAGTTGAATGGAGGAGGGGGAAGGGAGGGGGTGGCTCGATCAAAACGTATTCCATTACCACCCACAGTCGGCACACGCCAAGGCTATGGTCGGGCGTCTTGCTTGCTCGTGCAGGTCCGAAAGAAGGAGAACAAGATGAAGAAGAAGAGGAGGAGGGAGGAGAAGAAGAAGGAAGAAGAAAGAAGGAGAAGAAGAAGAGGAGGGGGAGAAGAAGAAGAAGAAAAAGAAGAAGAAGAAGAAGAAGAAGAAGAAGAAGAAGAAGAAGACAACAACAAGAAGAAACTGATGATGAATAAAAAGCTCGTACATATAGGCCTACTTCAATCACAAGTTACTAAAACCACAAATGCCATAATGGAGAGATATGATATGAATGACTACAATCGACGTGTGCGGCTCGCGTCCGCGGAGCAGACCGAGAGACCAGCCACACCGCACTTGACACACACTGACATAAATACACACTCACAACGGACCTTGGACGGCTAAAGAGTGTAATCGATGGACGTCGGGTCGGGCTGCGCTTAGCTTGACGGCCCTCCCAGGAGATTTTTACTGCTTCTTCCACAAGAATCTTACCATGTCCATCTCTCTCTTGATCAACAAGGTCCCTTCACTTCATTGCGGAGGTTGTTTGTGTCTGCAGCTATAGGATACGCTATTTATGGCTCATAATAATTGTCATTTCCATCACTGTGCATTTGGTAAACCGTTCAGAACACCGACAATTTTATTGATATCGCAATCACACAGTTCATATATTGACGTCACAGACATACGACACAGGGCAATTGTTATTTTCAGAAAAGTTTAATATGTAAACGGACAAGTTATTTTATCGTAAGTGGAGCCTTTTCGTCGAAGTATGAGGATGCAATCGTTATTTTGACCCTTGTATTATTTTTTTCATTTGCAGGATAGCTTCAAAGAACACAAGCAATTGAAAACATGAGCTTTGTATAGTATACCATCGTGTCGATATCTGAAAGCCTGTGTACTTTTACCGATTTTCCGTTTGAAGTTGTCATCAGTGGCGGTGGAGGTGGTGAGGAGGTGGTGAGGAGGTAGTGGTGGTGGTGGTGGTGGTGGGGGGGGGGGGGGGTGCAATACCTCAAATCAAAGTCACACCATACGTGCGCGATCATTAAATAAGTGCAAATTCACGTGAGTCTACTTTATTTTTGCTGAGAATTTGTAACGATTTAGTGTAAATTCAATGCAATTTATACATTCATTATATTCATTTGATATGTATAAGCCATGATAACACACTTTGATTATTGTAAACTGCACCCTGTGTTGTATGCTGCTACAGCATGGGTCTATTCATTTCACCATCTAAGTGCTTACTTGAGCTCTGAAAAGATATAAAATTAATACCAGGATCTATTAGAATTGTTGTTATTTTCTGTAGTTAAGGATGTAAAATGTACACACCATATTGTTGTACTGTGCCTATCCTAAGTTCAAAGTTGGAGAGTTGGATGATCCGTGTGTATGCGTCGTGTTAGACGAGCGCCATATACAATAGCTTTCATCTAAATGGCATATTTTTAAACGAGTCACATGTTGTGTGTAAGATTACAAGATATCAACATGAAATATGGTGTGATTTTTTGTTGTGCATAGGGTGAAATTACAGAGGCGGTAAATATAGAAATCAAATTGAGTATTTGCTGGAGTATGCTGGAGTCCCGCCACCCAGGTTGAGCCGACCAGCCCTGCCGGCTGGCTCGGCGCAACGACCCTGTTTGCTTTCGCTCCTTATCTTCAGGGGTGGGGGCTTGCTTATGAATATATACTTCATGGGATTTCAGGGTTTTTTCTGGCGATTTCCCACTAGATAGATGTTGTGCGGTGTCGGTATTTAGTACATGTATTACTATCATTATTTAATACAGAGGGAGAGAGAGAGAGAGAGAGAGAGAGAGAGAGAGAGAGAGGGGGGGGGGGGGGTAGGGAGGGAGATTGCGCTTTTCCGTGTGTGTGTGTGGGGGGGGGGGTTAAAGGTACAAAATAAAACTTGTTTTTGAAATCGAAATTGATAGGAAAATGTAATTCTAGTTCATGTGAATGTAATATTCATTTCATGAAATAATGAAATGATGAAAAAATGATAAAAAAGTATGTTTGCATCTGTGTGTGTATGTGTGTGTGTTTGTGTGTGTGTGTGTATGTGAACTTCCTTGTGATGTATGTGAGTCTGATTGTATAATTAAGAATATGTTTTGTCAGAGATGTTGGATATGAAGTAACTCTTTGTCGCTCTCATGGTCGGCGTGGTCGAAGACAAAATTTCATGGCATTTCATTTCACGAGTTAAAATAGGTACACGTTTGCTTATGTACTATACACACATAATTATACACAAACGCATCCATATTCACGCATAAACAGCACACATAATTACCCACAGCGCCCCGTCACACACACACACACACACACACACACACACATACACACACACACACATATACACACACACACACACACACACTCTCTCTCTCTCTCTCTCTCTCTCTCTATATATATATATAAAATACACAAACACATACACATACCTTAATACACGCACACACACTCAAAATGGAACAACAAAACAAAGAAAAAGTCTGCATATCATTAACCCATTCAATATCATTATTGAAACGCAACAAATATTCTCAAAAGTTATCTTCACGTCATGCACGTGAGAGCATGACATTTCCATGTCGATCTATCTGTCTGCCACCCCCTGCCTTTCAATCATAAGGACTGGTGTCAGCTGCCTAATCCTCCACACCCTTTTGCCCACGAGCCCCCCCCCCCCCCCCCCCCCCCCCCCCACACACACACACACCCCACCCTGATCCAACCCAATCCCGAGCCCGGCGCACGCCCTATTCCACAGAAAGGGACGCTCCGCATTTGTATACACCTACACCAAAAATGTTATTTCACGCATATGTTTCGGATTATGTAATACTTGAAAATGCACACACCTTCGCTCCTATCACCTTTATCTCCTTATCCTTAGCTTAATGAGGATATATACCTCCCTCGTTGTAGACCACCTATTACGAGCTCCGCCCCACACTTTTTCCACGTCTTATCTTCATCCTGAATTTGAAGGGGGTGAACATCCATGACGTCACGCAGACATTAGCCTTACTTTTAGGCTGTTTGACGTTTTAAATCCAATCTGACACAAATACAATATTTAGGTTTAGTACATGTACTGAATATACTTACTCAAAAGCGATATAGGAAGGACTGGAGAGTGATTAGTCTTCGACAACTAGACCTGTATAATGTAGAGTTTGGATTAGTAATGCCTAACCGCCCGGGAGCCATCATATCCATCCTCCTCCTCTTCTTCATTTTCTTCTTCTTCTTTCTCCGTCTTCTGCGTCTTTTGTTCCCTTCTTCTCCTTTCCCTTGTCCTCCTTACCACCGCACTTGTCTTCCCGTCTTCCTCTTCTTTCTCTCCGTTTTTATTTCGCTTCTTCTTCTCCTTCTTCTTCTTCTTCTTCTTCTTCTTCTTCAAGCCTTCAAAATGTAATTGTTAGCAATCTTCTTACCAATGGTCTTAAATTCATGTATTGTTTATTTTAGAAGCTTGTTGAAAGATATTTGCCCTCAGATGATCTACATTTGGAGTAATGAGTGATTAAATCACAAATCCTCAAAAGGTTCGGGCCGAACATTTTGAGGATTTAATCATTAATTACTCCATATGTGGATCATTTGAGGGCAAATAACTTTCAGCAAGCTTCTAAAATAAACAATACATAAATTTAAGACCATTAGTAAGAAGATTGCTAACAATTACATTTTGAAGGCTTTTTTACCTTCCCAGTACAGTATATGCCCTTTACGTGAAAAATAAAGTCTCAGCCGTGGATCTAGGATTTTTTTTTTTTTAATAAAAGGGGCGCCTCTTGCATCCCCGCCTAGATCCGTCACTGAGTCAAGTACTCATACGACTAGTCGCTTCATCATTCTCTTCCTTTCTCACTCCTAGCCGAAGAAGAAATCGAGAATGGTTAGTCTACTTTAGCCAGACGCCTTTGTAATAGTTTGAATTAGAAATACCCAACAGCCTGGAAACTACGCTAAGTTGACGATAAGTTTTAGGACAGAAATGACAACACTCATCTTCTAATGTCGCACGTAGCATGCTGTCAAGGAAACGGCTGTATAAGGTGGATCAGAAAAGAATATAAAGCAGTAAATGATCTAAGCTCATAATATTGGAATAATAGGGGTTATTGAGACTTGATGAGTTCAAGGTAATTTGTTTTCTAATCAGTTTGTGTCTTTCATGACAATTTCTTTTCTTTTGCGCACACGCAGATATGGACTTCGCCGGCAAATAAAGACTAATTTGACCCTTTGGGACTTCAAGGCTTTCGAATAATGTATGAATCGTTTTAAGATGATTAAACTTATTTTTTTTTATTGGAATTGACGATTTGCCCATTGTTGTATATATTATCGTTTTCTTTTCGAAAATCATATTTGTATTATCACTAGTTTGTGTTAATGATGATAAGAACGTTATTCCTCCCTGTTATCATTTCAAGATATTCTTTTAGTTGACAAAGAAATCGAGGGTCGCTGTGTTGTTCTTTCAAAACGTGGCATGTGACCTCCGGAGTATGAAAAATGCCTTTATGGTTGCTTTGAAGTGGAGAGAAGAAAGAAAGGAATTTTGAGGAATTTTATGATATCTTTGACATCAAGTTTTCTGTACGCTGTCCCCCTTGTCCCTTGTTGACGCACCTTGGGTTGTGCGCCCCGCGGTCGCGCGCCGGTCCGCCCAGTTTACTAGCCATATATGGTCACTGACCTTCCGCCCCGCACGCGCCGGCCAAAATTGGCACGCGACATCTCTTCACTTCTGCCGGATTCATAAATATCGCCGACCGACCCGACAGACCGAAACCTCGGCGCAAGAGAGAGAGCCCCCCTACCCTTCCTCCTCCTTCCCCCACTCGCTGCCCGCCCCATGACAGTGCGCGTCTCATCTCATCTCCGCTGTCATTTCATTAAAGTTTTCCTGACAAGATTAAGTGTGAGAGGAAGCGGATGGGGAGGAAGAATGGGGAGGAGGGAGGAGGAATGTGGATTCTGCGCATAGTTGAACAGATGGAGAAGAAGATGATGTTATTGATGATGATGATGATGCCGGTCGGGCCAGCAGTGCTGGAATCTCGTGTTTCGTTCCGCTTTTGGAAGGAAAGCGTGCGGGAAGGCAGGGGTACGGGGTACGGGACTGTGCAAGGCTGAGTATCAGTCGACCAGTGAAAAGTGCGTTAACCATGTTAACTGACGGCCATTTGCATGAATGGACGGCACCATGTGATAACCAGCTGTGTATAATCAGTCTCTCGCTCTCTCTCTCTCTCTCTCTCTCTCTCTCTTTCTCTCCGTCTCTCTCTCTCTCTCTCTCTCTCTCTCTCACTCTCGCTTTCCCTCCTCCTCTATCTCTATGTCTATCTCTCTCTCCTCCTCTGTCTCCATCCCCTCTCTCTTATATATCTCTCCCTCTCTTCTCCCTCCCCTCCCATGTCTCTGTCTCCCTTTCAACTTCTCTGTCTGTCTGTCTGCATGTATGTCTGTCTCTCAAAACCCCTCTCTCCCCACCCGTCCCCCCTCTCTCTCTCCCTCTCATATTCCCACTTCCCCCTCTCTCCAATCTCCATCTCTCTTCTAATATCTCCCCTCCTGTACACCTCTCCCAATCTCCCTCTCTATATTTCTCTTACTCCTCTCTCCATTTCTCTCTCTATCTTTCACCTTCTTTCCTCCCTTCACCCCTCTCCTCCCTCCACCCCTCTCCTCCACTTACCCCCTCCCCCATCCGCCTCACCCCACTCCACATCACTCCCTTACTCCATGGATCCTACTCAAGAAATTGCTTCCGGAGTGCACACAAACGACAGTGTTTATCTCCGGGATAAATAAACGAGCGTCTTTGAACCCAGCACGAGACCGCCACATCACCCCCTCTCTATCTCCCTGTGGTCACTGTGGGCACACATGTCCCGCATCACCTTGGTCGCGTGCAAGTTCACGTGCTTGTCGATCCATTCTGAAAGGGATAGTCCACCCTGAAATTAAGTTGGTTTCAATAAAAAGCAGAAACATGAAAGATACATATCAGTGAAGGTTTGATGAAAATCCGTCAAAGGATAAGAAAGTTATGATGTTTTAAAGTTTTGATTTAGTCGTCATCGTCATTTCCAGTATCATTGCATATATTATTTTCAATTAGATTATATCTTTTTTATTATCATTCAGCGCACAGAGAAAATTGATGCTTGTTATGCGCTATGTAAATCGTTATTTTCAGCATTTACTATTATTTATATTTGTATTTGTAATAATCGATCATCATTATCATCACCAATATCATTATAATAATCATTATCATCACATTAACATAATTGATAAGTATCGATATTGAGCAAATTTGATATCAATTTTACTGCCTTTACACATCCAAATTACATCCCCACGGTTTATTAATAAAATGTATATATTAATTTTCTGTAGGCCTACATTAAAAAAAACTATTCCTATTTTTTTTATATTGACCTGTGTAATTTATGCTTCAATATATTTCAAGCAAAACCAATCAACTATATTAATTCCCATTCATTTTAAGAAAAATGCTTTCCATACATACCGTGACCGTAACGAACGTTATTATTGTTGTTGTTGTTGTTGTTGTTGTTTGTAATTTATGGCGCGTTTTCAATTGCATACGATAATAATACTGTACGTAGAATGTTTCGCTCTATCTATACGCATGATCTACGCGCGCTGAAAGTACTCCATCGCCACTGCCATGACCGTATGAGAGGACGCGGATGCCTGAAATGGTTCTATTCTTCCAGAACTGAAATGAAAAGAATCGTCATGCCCAAACATGGCCAGAGAGAGCCAGGGCAGAGAAAGAGACTCGGGAGACGGTCGGGTTGTTTCGTCGGGGAAATGTTGCGGTCCGTGGTGCGGTGACTGGGATTCACGCCCGATTCATGTAGAACGAACTCTTCACATATATGCAGCGTGACGTGTGTAAATATGAATACTCCACACGTGATCAGTCACGTGTTGAGACGAGTGGAAATGACTTTATATTGGTTTCAATTCCGGGACATTTGAATCTGATATAAATAGTCGGGACGATTCTCTTTATCGTGGTCAGACGATGGTATGGCTTATGAAAATAATAATGACAGTGATGTAAATGATGATAATATTGATAATGACATGTAAAATGACAATGATACTTACGATATGTGCATTGAAGTTTGAAGTTAATTTATTTCAACAACTCATAAGCACGTGGTATTTTGAATTCACACAATAATGGTACAACATTAATCTAAGAAGCTTTACCACACAATGACATGGTAGCATTATGATAAAATTGATTGAGAGATTGGAGGGGTTCATAGATGCTAGATTTGTAGCGTGGATTCTTTTAATAATATCGTGATTTTTAACAAACAACAGCAACAAATAATATTAGTCATCAAGTTAATCATGTTGATAGAACTGACATTTGATCAAGTCGATTTATTTACAGCATTTAAACGGAAAATATAGGTTATCTGATCAAAATGATCGGAAAATGATCATAAATATAAAAAGGATGGTGATGATAATGCTTTTTACAAAGACGATTATATCTATATAATCAGAGTGATATTTCCAATTATAATAATAAAGATATTTTTGAACTTATCATCATCATCATCATCATCATCACGTTCATTATCATTGTTATCATCGCCATCATTGTCTCTCTACCACCATCGCTATCATTACAACTGTCGTTTATCCGCATCATTGTTATAATCGCCGTCATCATAATTGAACCATAGTAACAATAAATATAATATCGACAGAACTGTGGCAATACAAAATCTTTATTTGTCGCTCCGTTTTACCAATATCAAACATCTACTGAAGAAAAAATCGGCCTGTATTTATAGCAATAGACCATTTTTTTTACGTATGCAAATTTTATACACGGCGTTCAAACAATACGTTACTAGCGGTAATCCCAAAGCTTGTCCGAGGTTGGTCCGAGTAGCAACTTAGAGTTTCAGAGTGTGTTCCACACATTGAAACTTAATCGCGAAATACAATAACGCGTTACCAGGCAGATAGGGGGAAGGTTGTGAATACATTACGAAAATGGATTATTTGAACTACCTAAAGAAACAATCGGCCTGCAAATAAGTTTGGCGCTCGAAATATTTGAGTCATCTTGTTGTCTGCTATAGTGATCATGCACTTGCGTCCTGTGAACGAAATACCACTTTCTTTTATATCATATTTACGGAATGAGCTATCCATTAACTCTTTATGCTCCATTAATGCATTTTTCCACATGTAATACACAAAAATCCCATATCACAGAAGCTTATCTGGCACGCACTGGGTTAACTCTCTCATTACCATTGGCATGAAGATGTGTAAATAAGCCAAAGGTAGCCCGTCCCTTTTGCAGACCTAATTCTGAAAGTCCCCTGACATTGTCATCATTTGAGAGAGAGAGAGAGAGAGAGAGAGAGAGAGAAGGGCTATTATAACCTTTCCCTGGAATCGACAAAGCGTAATATTCGATTTTGAGGAAATAATCTTCGATAATTGATCGAGCTTTCTTTTTCCGTACCACGAAAATAGTCAAATCTCAGTGAGAACTAGTTAGATTTTCATTTATTCTACGGTACTTATAGTACCTATGACCTTAAAATTTCACAGTTGGTATCCCAGAGATACGTGCTAAATATGTGCAAACTTTCATGAAGTTTGCAGATGTTTGTGAAAGGGACGGGCCATCTTTAAAGCATTAATGTTAAGGGTAGCACGCTCTTCTGCCATCTTTCATTGTGAGATGATTCCTTGCTGGCATCCTGATATAATCATGAAAGGACTATGCTCGGATAGACTTCCTTTGAGCTATCATGACCGCCGCCTCATAAAAAATCAAGACATTCAGGTGTTTTAAACGATGCGCTGCATTAGGCGATGCCTTCCTCTGAATAACATAAGAAAATCTAGTTTGAAAAATGATTATGTCAACCGTTCAGCCTTCGCTGGGAGTTCACAGCTTATCTTGATACACAAACTGTGATTTAGTTTGGGGATAAGCGAGGGGAAATTTTGATAAAATTGTAGAAAGAATTTGGTCCGTAACTTTTTGAAACACCTCCGGACACGAAATCGAGGTAGTTTCCATGGAAGGTGAAGCACTCAATGAACCATTTACAAGATGTTTGTAAGGATATATGATTGACCAGCGTGGGACATGGAGGCATTTCTCTGACATATTTTCTACAGAATTCTCCATTTATCACATAAAGGAACAACAATATAATTTGAAATTCACAGAATCGTGTCATTAGAAGACTTCCTACTACTGCGCATACAAAATAGATATTCCTCAAAATGCATCCCAAATAAGCCATTTTCGTAATGCATTTTTTTTTTCTTTCAACTTTTTCCCCAACTGCCGGGTGACGGTTATTACATTCACCTGTACTTTGTGATTGAGTTTCAATGGTGGAACGCACTCTGAATCCATTGTTGCTACTCGGACATACCTCGGACAAGCTTCGAGGTTACCATTAGTGACGTACTTCTTGGGTGACGTGAATAAAATTTGCATACATAACGAAAATGAAATATTTGTCTTGCCTGTTTGGCGACGAACCTCCCGAGATCAAAGAGACAAACGCGTCAAACATTCCATTGTGCTATACAATGAAAGCGACGCTATAGGAATAAATTTCTGTTCGTGCTGACTCCAGTCCTCACACCTTCCTGTTGATATCACCCTATGGGAATCATGATCAATGGGAGAATGGCACTCCGTTCATTTCGGGCATGTAGACCTTACCACCACTACTACACTATGAACATGGTCTTTTATTATGCAGACAAAACTTAAAAGGGATCCTTTGAATTTTGTCCGCATAACAAAGGTCCTTGTTCATAGTGACTATATACCCCTATAATATAAAAATGTTTCGTTTTCTCTCAAATGGCCGAGTTGGAGCGGATATCCATTAAGTGTACTTAACACGATTTACAGTCCCAAAGAAGAGAATAAAACACAACTGTACTAATGGTATTATTGTTTGTTTGTTTTTAAAGGAGAATTGTTGGAGGGATGTTACGATCAAAGCCCGGGTCACAGGATACAGTAAATGAGAATGTGCACTCTCCGGTGAGCATTTCTTACGCGCTGCACGATGTCGGCGCTGGGTCGAGATCATTCACATTAATCGTTTACCTCCTACCAAGTAGAATACCCATTTGCACCCTTGGCTGAAGAGCAGGAATATGGCTAAAATATCCTGTCCAAGGACACAAGTGTTATAATGGGGGCTTGAACCTGGAAGCTCGAGATCTCCACTCACCGTTGAGAGTCCAATAACCACTCTGCCACGACACCTCCACTAATGAGTGTAACAGAGAGCCAAAATACTCGGTCGAAATGAAACTACTGCCGTTGATGGTGCCTACCGCGGCTATCCCGCACTCACAAAGCTGTAGTCGTGGTATAGAACCTGTTGCGCAGCATACCTTACCGAATATGGGAAGGCCCTCTCAGCGGGGGAGCCGGCTCGGTCGCTGGGGCTAGGCCCCGCGGGTTGCACTCCGACCGTGGCAGTCGGTGTTCAGCGGCTTTTTGTAGGCATTCATCGTGTTGCATGGAGAGGGGGAAAACGCGCCATACGACGTGCTCTACAATAGTACAGCTCAAGTTAAAATTGTTTAATTTACACTTGTAGAGTTTGCAGTGGCTTGGTATTTAAAACAAAGTGGTTGAGGGACTTAAAAGCAGTACACCCCTTTTATAGACAAACTCAAATTCTGCAAAGTATTGCATGAGTCACTAGCACATGATGACAACCCTGTTTAACAATTATAATAATGATAATAATAAAGCATTTTTATAGCGCTTTAGAGAGAGGAAAAAACAAACACATAGAATATAAACATATATAAAGATTCACAATGATTGCCTAAATAGAAGAGTCTTGAGATGGTTCTTAAAAGAATCTATGATGCTTCTCGGATGTGTGTAGGTAGATTATTCCAGATTATTGGGGCAAGAGCAGAAAAAGATCGAATGAAATATGAAACTTCAAAGTGACATAGAATTCTCAACCTTCAGTATGAAAAGTTTTTTGTACTCACAAAATCAAATTCTGTAAAACATTGCATGAATCACAGATACAACATGAAGGTTACATTTGTGAAATATGAAACTAAATGGTGATACATACTTCACCTACAGCATGAAAAGCATATAATTTCATCATCGACTCAGTTTCCTTTTCAAATGCAAGGTGATATTTGAGAGTCAATGTAATCAACAATTTTTTGATATAACTATCCCATATATTGAGAGCCGACAAGAATTTTTTGTAATATTGATAGTGATATGTTAAAAATAAAATTCTCAGTTCAAGGGTCTGCAATGGCCAAATTTTCAGATGAAATATAAAGGCAGCATAATCCCATTTTAAATACGTTTGAATTCCTATATTATGACTTTATGACACTAAAAGTAAAACATACAATATTCAATGTTTTAAAATACAATAAAGTGTATATAATATGATCTAGCAACTGACTTACTTTGACATGATTATGTTCTTATACGACTTTTTAATATCTTTAATCGTTTTGTTTTCCATGGCTTGTTATCTTTGACAAATACGTTGTCACCTTAGTGGCAGGAAAACAAGTATAATATACCTAATTATAACATTTATAAAGTCATAAGACATATCAAACATTTTCACATCTAAAATTTAATTGAGAATGCCCCAATCATCCAACTTAAGTTTCAGTTTGGTGCAAAATATATTGATATTGGCTTTACTAAAGATTATTTCATTAGGATCATTTTCCGTCTCAATCATTACATTGATATCAAATTACAAAATCATGAATTGAGTTAGAAGATCACTGGTGTAAGTGGTTATGAATCCCAGTGTCCTCCTCCCACTATTATATCGTTATAATAGTAATGTTTGAATAATGATGGTGCTAAATATCATAACTACAGGTAATATGATGATAATTACTATAAGATATCATGACAACGTAAAGCAATATCTATCTATCACCATCGTCGTCAGTGTTACCACTTCTACCAACGAGGATTAATCTGTGAAAAGAATTGAAGAGGAGGAGAAAATGGATGGACAGGAGGCAGAGAAAAGAGGAGGGGAAAGTGAAACAAAAGTAAAGATGAAAAGGTAGGGAGGGAAACAACAGGTGGAGAATAGAATAACAAAGCAGAAGAAGGAATTAAGATGGAGATCAAGAAAATGGAGCATATTTGGAAGAAGGAAGAGAAGAAAGGGATGGGAGGGATCACGTGGAGGAGAATATGGAAGAAAGCGGGAAAAGAGAAGAAAGAAAGGAGAGAAAATTAGAGAAGGGGAAAATAAAGGTGCAAAGTGACAAATAGGAGAAAGAGGGGTAGGGGAAAAGATCGAGGAAAGTCTTTATGTGTGCGAGTTTAGTATCTCGTAGACCTATTGCAAACAGACGCAAACAAACTGCGAATGCTGTTCTGGTATGCTCTATTCACAATTCCAATCCAAACACATAAACCTGCAATGTCCGTTACAAAGCAAGACAATTCTTAAACCCTCCGACACAAAGGAAAATGCTAATACCCAAAACAAAGTTCATGGGAGAAGTAGGCCTAAACTCAATCATAGACTGCTTCGGTGATTTAACTTCAAGAGCATGAACGCCCTTTATTTGCTGTAAGGTGTGTTTGCTATCGTATAACCAGTAGGTGGCTGGTTGTTGATTGCAGCCAATTCAAACAAATTACTCCTAATTCCCTCTCGCTCTCCGTCCGCTGATTTCTCATTGAGCCCGTGGGACTTTACTCACGGAAAACTCCGAAATGGGTACAGTTCCCCCGACTCCTTGGTTCCAAATGAGGCGTAATTCTTCTCACACTGTGCAGAAATTACGACCCAAGTTGACCACAGAAGTCACAATCTCAGTCCTACCTGTTTGTGTTCTTTCAATCACATATCGCGTGAGAGCCTAACGTGTTTCATGGGTTCGACACACTGAAGGGTTAATTTTTTTTTCGCAACCTGACCTTTTTAGAGTTGTAATTTTCTTAAATCGAGTTGCGTATCGGCCACTTAAATTCTCTTGAAAGAAATCACTCAAAATTGGATGATATATTAATGTGTGCTTCAGGAATTTGTATGAATAATTGTTGATTTATGACTAAAAGACGGCTGCTTGGTGCGTGAGTCTGGGCAACATTTTAAAGAAACACAACGCTTGATATCGCACAGATCAAAACACGAGACATACTTGTGGACAAGTATAATGTGGTCTGTATTGGCAAATTCACGCACAGATATGGGCTGGAAAATGCACGGTGACACCAAGGACCTTCCATCTATTCATAAAAAAATCAGAGGCAACGCTCACGCAAGCTCATAGCGCACCTACAACATACTAATTTTGTAAAGATTTGTCTGAATGGTCACGTGTATGTGCTAACAAAATGTATTTAACAGGCATTTTAGACAAGGGGGCAAGAGAAAAAAAAAATGGGAAAGAAAATTTCAAATAGAAGGACAAAGTGTGAGATAGAAGAGAAGAAGGTGGCAAAATCACATTGCAAAAGGAGTGAATTAAGGACCTTACCCATCCCAGGATTCGAACAGGGGTCGTGCGTTCTTACAAACAGCGTCATAACCAATTCATCCACAAATCTTCCCATTCACTTAACACGCAGTGCACAGCAGGGGCTAGAATAATTTAGAAATCGATCTGATATTCAAGCTGAAATTTCGCAATGATCCTTACATCTGATTGAAAAACGGAGACTACATTAGCGATAGGTGCGAGATGCAGCTCGTAGAAGATCGTCATGTCATTTCATGATTGGAAATAAATGTCTCTTCCTATTAAACATATGGAATAGGAACAAAAAAAGTACAAAAAGCGGCTTTTACTCACATGAAGGTATGGACCTTAGATTACTATAACTTCATATCAAGATATGTGCTAGAATTGCTATCTCACTAATCTATATTTTTCTGGAAGTATGAAGGAATGTGTATTACGTTAAAATTAAAAAAAAATGGGAAATATAATACAAAAATTCACATTCGTTGTTTAGAATTGTTATAAGAATCACCACAAAGCCGAACAAATGTAGTAGGAAATGTTATTCGCTTTAATAATGATACCTCATGATGTGGGTAAATGTTCCATTCAAATGCTATCTTAAATAGTGGTCAATACTACATCTTCACGGCGGTCATTTTGGAAAATGGTTGCCATTTCTTTCCAGGAGCATATTGCAAAAGAAGTCAACCTAGAAAATATGCAGACTAGTCTCCCAAACCAGGGATGTGTTATGGAAGGATATGAAACAACATATTTTCTTTGAACCCATGCGTGCCACCGCCGAAAAATTATGTGGTATCAGCATGTGCTTTTCAGGTGTTTTAACAATAACGAACTGGAGTGCGCAGCAACGGTTTCTCAGAGATAACAAAAGAAATGTAGAGTCTTATTTCGCTTGCCAGTTCTGTTGGATTGCATCAATACTTTTGTGAGGAAGTGAGATATCAGCGAACAAAAATAAACAGTTTTTTTTAGTTAAGTATCTCAGCTGCACGCAAATGCACGCAAACTCTGTTAATGGAAATAAACAGCTTAAAATATAATTTTGATAATGATTGAATCCCACATTTGCGGAAATCTGCGGAAAGTGCAGAAATTTGTTCATTGCGTTAGTAAGAATATCATCTTATATCTCCGTTTGTGCATCATTCAACAATTATTTAGAAGAAAACCGAGAACAGGATCTTTAGTGGTGTTGTTTCTTGAAAATTGCAAAATAATGTCATAAGAAACACAGCTTCGAGAGACTAAATAGGGAATTAAAGATATTGCTTTCCAAGTTAACTACAGCTAAATGTCGGTGGCGCGCATGGGACATCAAAGCATTGTAATGATTATGGAATGCTTTTGAAATTCATTAGCACGCTTATAGTATCCATACAGATGTTTAAATATATCATGCTCGAGTTGTCCCTCCTTCCAATACATTCCTGGATGGACTGTGCTCGGATAGACTTCCTTTGATCTATGATGACCGCCGCCTCATAAAAATTCAAGACATTCAGGTGTTTTAAACAATTAGCTGTATTTCTAATTAGGAAGTGCCTTCCTCTGAATAATAACAACAACAAAATCTGTTTTGAGAAATATGTCAACCGTTCAGCCTTCGCTGGGAGCTCGTAGCTGATCTTTTTACACACACTGTGAAATTAGTTTTGGGAAAAATTGTAGAAAGAATTTGGTCCGTAACTTTTTCGGACACCTCCGGACACGAAATTGAACTTGTTTCCATGGAAGATGAAACACTTAATAAACGATTTACAAGATTTTTTTTAAAGAAATATGATTGCTTAATGTGCGATATGGAGCCATTTATCTGGCATGTTTTCTACGGCATTCTCCTTTTATCACTACAACGTAGCAACAATATCATCTGAAATTCACAGAATCGTATCTTGATAAGATGTACTACTACTGCACATGCATTTCAGTTCGTGAAGTGGTTCTAAAATCTTCTGCGCATACAGAATATATATTCCTCTAAATGCATCCAAAATTCATTTTGCATATGTTGCGGCGGTCGTCACTGGATCAAAGAACCAAATTCGTCAAATATTCTATTGTGCTATCAATGAACGCGACTAGTGTAGGAATAAATTATTCTTCGTGCTGACTCCAGTTCTAACACCTTCCTGCCCAAACACATTGATACCAATCAACCTTTTAGAACAATCCGTGTAAGCTAAACCTGTATTTCCCCCTGGGTATAATCAGGGATGTGTTATGGAAGGATATGAAGCAATTTTCTTCCTTTGAACCCATGTGCCAAGCCGCTGAAAAGTTATGTGTTCTCAACAGGTGCTGTTCAGGTGTTTGAACAATTATGAACATGATTGTGTGGCAACGGCTTCTCAGAGAGAACAAAAGAAATGTACAGTCTCATTTCGCTTGTCCCGTTCTGCTAATGGCATTAATACTTCCATGAGCATAACAGGTATCAGCAAACATAAATAAACAAGTTTTTCAAGTGAAATATCTCTGTTTCACGCAAACACACACAAACGCCGTTAATGATAATACACAGCTTAATATATAATTTTGAGAGTGGTTGAATCCCCAAAATGCACAAGTTGTCGGAAAGTGAAGAAATTGGTCAATTTTGTAAGTGATACAAATAGCTTTTATTTCCGATTTTTAATGATTCATCAATACTTTTCGAAACAAAAGCAGAGTAAAGGATCTGTCCTTATCTGCTGTTAACTTCCTTAAAGTTTGCAAACAAATTTGTCAAAAACAAAACGTCTACAGATAAATGGGAAATTAAAGAAATTTCTTTTCAAGTTAAAATCAGCTTAATGTCGGCTCGGCACATGGAACATCAAAGCATTGTCATGATTATGGAATTCTTTTGACATTTATGAGCACGCTTTAGAACCCATACAGATGTTTGCATATATTACGCTCGAGTTTCTACTCCTTCGTAACACCTCCCTGCTACTACCATTCCCCCTTTCTCTCTCTCTCTCTCTCTCTCTCTCTCTCTCTCTCTCTCTCTCTCCCCCCCCCCCTCTCTTCCATCTCTATCTCTCTTCTCTCTCCTTTTTTCCTTAATATTCTCTCTCTCATCCGCTACTCTTTTTACTACACTTTCTACTCCCCAAATCTCCCCCCTCTCTCTCTCTCTCTCTCTCTCTCTCTCTCTCTCTCTCATTTGACGCGTTTTCTTTATTTTTACTACCATCCCTCATCTCTCATCGGATTTGTTTTCTCCCCCTGTCGCCTTTCCTTTGACGTCCTCACCTGAATGCTCTTGGTGCTTCCACCATTCATTCCCATTTATCGAGATATCCTCGATCACACCTGATTCCACCTCTGTCCCAAACTTGTCTCCCTATGCCTATTACACCGACCATCATTGTCCTCATCCCCCCTACCCCTTCCCCATCAAACAGATATTATTAATCTTATTTCCAGGCTGTTTTTCCAATACAGCCACCCTGACCGCATGACGACATGTATAACTATTTCCATACGTTTGAGTGAAAGGGCTTTCGAAAATAATTGCAATGCCCCATCATGTAAATGAATGAAATGCCCTGTACAGAAAATTGCATGTTCAAATCCATCTTGTTCCAAGATTTTTGTCCAACTCGTTTTTCATTCATTTACAGGATGGATCACGCTGTTATTACTATTAGTAGGTGTAATATGCGTACCATTTCTTGCACAGTTAGCAGTAGATGACAAGATTTTTGGCCGTATAGTTTTACATTCATTTGAACTACATGATGGAACACAAAAAATAGGTCTTGCAGACTTGAAGTCCTAACATGCCTGAGGTGCACTTATTTATTCTGGGGCTCTTTGCTCACAGCAAGACTTTCTCGCATGAACATAATTTACATATAGTACATTTGCATATTCAAATGAAGTAAAAAAGAACCAATAGAAATAAAAGGAATGGAGCAGGCCAACAAAATGTAGGAACCCTATTAAACAAATCAACCAATGAAAGCAAGAGGGATGATGATGGGTAAATGATCTGAGTGATTATGTAATCAAGAATGTTCAACAAAAGAGCCAGGTGTGAGGATGGAATGAATAAGCATATCTGAATAGGAAAGGAATGAAGGTGATCAGAGAAGTAGGATAATGAATGATAAGATGAATACGAACATAATTCCAAACAGGACTGGACTAAATACCAACTTCATTGAACTAAATACCTAACACGACTAAAGATAAACCAAACAAAAGATAATTCAAAAGAACAAATAACCACTCTACAGTAGGATTCTTGACTGACAATTTAAAAGAAACGTGGTCAAGAAATATATTCAGGTTAGTGTGGGGTTTTGCTACGCTTTCTTATGAAGTCATTTGCAATCTGGACGTCATAGTGAACGGTCGTTCTGCTCACGGAAAGGCAGGTAGAGGGTAGAGAGTAAAATTTTTTTCTAGTCGTGCCAGTCTCGACTGTCGTGCCAGTCTCGACTGTCGTGCCAGTCTCGACTGTCGTGCCAGTCTCGACTGTCGTGCCAGTCTCGACTGTCGTGCCAGTCTCGACTGTCGTGCCAGTCTCGACTGTCGTGCCAGTCTCGACTGTCGTGCCAGTCTCGACTGTCGTGCCAGTCTCGACTGTCGTGCCAGTCTCGACTGTCGTGCCAGTCTCGACTGTCGTGCCAGTCTCGACTGTCGTGCCAGTCTCGACTGTCGTGCCAGTCTCGACTGTCGTGCCAGTCTCGACTGTCGTGCCAGTCTCGACTGTCGTGCCAGTCTCGACTGTCGTGCCAGTCTCGACTGTCGTGCCAGTCTCGACTGTCGTGCCAGTCTCGACTGTCGTGCCAGTCTCGACTGTCGTGCCAGTCTCGACTGTCGTGCCAGTCTCGACACTTTTGAAAAAAATAAGTTGCATCTTGAATCAAACGGAAAGTAAGACATCTCTAAGTCAAGGGATGTCACTTTGTTGAGAAGTGGAGACTGCCTGGCATTCTCTACAAAGTCATTTGCATTGGTTTAGTTCTGTTTGGAATTCAGTTCAGTTTGTATTCAATTCAATTTCAATAGGTTCTTCAACAGCCTTCACATTTATATTTCTCTCTTGCTCCCATTTTCTTTCTCTCATTTTACGTCTACTTTATTTGAATCCTAGTTAAGCTCATGCTCCTCCCTGTAACTTCCCTCTTCTCATTTGCAGTCTCTCAACTCCTTTCTCTTGATCTTTTACACTGTACAGTGTAGACTGTAAATGTAACATTTTTTAGAAACAGGTTTTGTGAAATTTCATCGATTACTTTCCTTGAAGTAATCATGTGAATATTCAATGATATTTTCAGTTAAGGACAAATTTGTGGCTTTCAATTTGTCTGTATCAGATACTTAATAGACCATTTTTTTATGTGTGCAAATTTTATTCACGTCGTACAAACAACACGTTACTATTGGGAACCCCAAAGCTTAAGCAGCAACTTATAGATTCAAAGTGCATTTCATCCATTGAACTGAATGACCAGATACAGGTGACTGCAATAACGCGTTACTACGCAGTTAGGGGAAAGTTGTGAATAGACCATTTTCGTAATGTATTCACAACTTTCCCCCTAACTGCGTAGTAACGCGTTATTGCATTCACCTGTATCTTGTCATTCAGATTCAATGGATGGAATGCACTTTGAATCTTTTACTTGTTGCTACTCGGACAAACCTCGGACAAGCTTTGAGGTTCCCATTAGTAGCGTATTGTTCGAACGACGTGAATAAAATTTGCATACATAACGAAGATGGTCCATTGCATTACGAAAACGGTGTATTCAGAACACAACAATGGGCATTGTGCCGCACACATGTCAGCCCACAAATTATTTTCTGCCAATAGCTTCATGCATTATTAATGGAACTCTGATGGAAGTTACTCTCTGATTGACAGGTGTGATACATAGTAGCCATGGTTGTATTCATTTCATATAACCCCCGACCCGAGCGACCACTCATTTAGGATTCCTGAATGTGAATGTAAAAGGGAGCTAGGAGTACATCAGAGTTATGCTGGGTGTTAAATACAACTTTGGACACTTTTGAAAAAAATAAGTTTCATCTTGAATCAAACTGAAAGTAAGACATCTTTAAGTCAAGGGATGTCACTTTGTTGAGAAGTGGAGACTGCCTGGCATTCTCCACAAATCCATTTGCCTCGGTTCAGTTCTGTTTGGAATTCAGTTCAGTTTGTATTCAATTCAATTTCAATAGATTCTTATGTTCATGGAAGAAAATGTAACAGATTTCCCCACCCAATGTAATACACATACATAAGCAGTTTTTCAAAACTTTTCAGTTCATTAGTGAGGACTTTAGAAATTGGAACGAATATGTAATTGAAGACAATTTAAATCTTAGGATTTATTTCAAATCACATTTCCCCCCCCCCCCACAATATTTTATGAAAATTACCCAAAAGCGCAATAAGTTTTGTACCATCTTGTTACGAATTCAATTATCTTTAATATGATACCTTAACATGATGAAAAAAATATTCCATTGAAATTTTGCATGGAGGCCATTATTCAAAGTGGCCGCCACTGCTTCTCTGGGCAAAATTCAAATGCAGGTAGACAGTAATTGTACTGTTTCGTAATGATATTGTCTATTTTCTTTGCTTATAGTGCTTAGCAATGTAATTTAATTGCTATATCAAATATATTGTAGTAATTAAACATTTCGGAAGGATTACTTTAAAGTACGCATAAATAAATACTACCACTTGGACAATGATAATTTCATTTAGGCTGTATTGAAAACATGGCCTCCCGAAATGGTTTATGATGGAAAGAAAAGAGGCAAGAAAGTAAAGTTGTAATCATCACAATACAGGAATACTATGCATATTTTCCCTGTAAAACTGCAATTAAAGAACACGTGTTCTTGATCAGGAGAATAGATACCACACTGATATGTGGTAAGATACGTGCTAATAAATCTTGGGGCAAGTTACAGGTATGTAAACAAATTTGGCTTTGGCGGCGGTGTCTTTTGATATACGCACCAGCTGCGATGTTGCGATGAACAAATCAACGAGGGATTCACTCACGTTCGAACACGGTGAACCAGTTTATATGATTACAAAATTGCACGGAAAAAAAGTTATATAAAATTAAGGATATTAGTGTTTCTGAAGATATAGCGATGAATGGCATCGTTACATGAAAATATATCGTTCAAACATTTTGGAAGAATATCCTTAAAGTACATAGATACCGTCACTTGGAAAACAATAAATGCATTCATTTTCAAAATTTGAAGCGCCTGAAATAATTTTATGATGATATTTCTTATGAAAGTACGTGATACACCGGGTGTAACACAAGAGGCAAGCAAGTTTATCATCAGTATGATCATTACAGCGAAGGAGGGTGATGCATTTTTTGTACTCGCTGAGGTATAACTGAACGGAAAGAACACGTGTTCTTAATAAGATGAAAAGATATCACAGAGATAGCGTTAGATATGCATACGTGCTAATAAATGCGAGGGAAAGTTACAGGTAAGTAAACAAACTCGTCTTTGTCGGCGGTGTCTTTTGATCTACGCACCAGCTGCGGTGCGACCTTCCACAGAATGGACAAATCAACGAGGTGTTCTTCCATTCGAACTTGATGAAGAATATGTGCGCGTCCCGCGTCAAGTTTGAAGGCATAATATTCTTTGTCTGTCGACCATCCATTCTGAATAGGGAAGCTACCTACTGACAACAGCAACAATAACATGCCACGTTGTAGTCTAATATTAAAGACTCATTCATTTTTTTTTGTAGAAAGAGTCGAGATTGACTAATTACGTCCATCACATATACATATGTATAGATTTCGAACATCATCATGAAGTAAAAATATTTATGTTCATATGTGTATATGTTTACGTATATATCTATATACAAAGACATGTTGCCTGTGTATTTTTGTAATAGCATAATGGCTATTATGATCGCACAGCGTCATCAGCATTATATGACGTCATCTGATATGATCTTCATCACTATCTCCTTCATTAATTTCACCGTGTAGAAGTAACTCTCGTGGTCATTCGTATGAATATATAGAAAGGATGAATGATACACATATTACAAAGCAAGATAGTGGTTGGATTATCATTGACCAAAAACACTGACTTTCTTCTTTTGTATACACTTTTTTTTTAGTTACCTCAGCAAGGTACAAACACACCCACACATGAATACACACACGCGCGCGCACACACACACACACACACACACAAAATATGTGTACCGAATGATGGATGCCAGAGTAGTGCAGTTACAGCCGTTCCAGCATTTTTTTTTCTGACCCCAAAATAGATATACATGTATTCGCCTCGCCGTTTTTATGATGCATGGTAATCACGATAGCATGATAGTAGCTTTCGTGATATCGGATGTTACCACCAATGTTCCGGTGGAGTTTCTTTGTTTCGGTAGAGTAACTGATGGTGGATAGAAACGCTTTAATACTGGGATGTACATTCATGACATCAGAACAAACAAAAGAAAGAGTATGAGGGAGAGAGAGAGAGAGAGAGAGAGAGAGAGAGAGAGACACACACACACACATACACACAGAGAGATAGATGGATAGATAGAGAGAGAGAGAGAGAGAGAGAGAGAGAGAGAGAGAGGGGAGAGAGAGATGGATGGGTAAGGGAACGTTTCCTTGTGTTGTCTTTCTTCCTTCGTTCTTCTCATCACACAATTTGTTTCATCTCACTTTCCACATTATCACTTAACTACACGATAAAATCCAGAATCAACAGACATAAACAAAATAACACCTTTTTTCAATGAGAGGGTTTTATTATGAAAAAAGAACATTAGAAATCCAATAATGATTAAACTTAATATATACATACATTTTTTCTGTTGTTCCCTCCAACAATCACTGTTCGTTATCAATCTTAAATGTTATTATGTATGACCATATAGCTTTATGTGTATGACACAAAACTACATTATTTTGTGCCAATGCAAGTTGCAATGGTACATACCCCTGCAAATGTAGTACAGTACTGTATAATGTTTACACCTTACATGTTGTGTACATTCTCCTGCGTATAACAACAAATAAGAAAGGGAAAATGAAAGGAGAGAAATAACCCTTCTTCACACACAAGAGCAACTGATATTGAAAGAAATGAGACACACTGTAATTGATAGCCATACACACAAATGGATAATCCATCGTCACACTTACAAACTTACACACGAACACACACACACACACACACACACACAGACAAACATACACAGGCTAAAAGCGTACAACTCTTGGTATAGTGGGAGCATCAAAATATCAATACTGAACCACAAAAAAAATCATATCAATACAGACAGTTCTTACACAGTACAACACACCAAATACTGCTCTGTATGTTCTGTGTGTAATGCTCGTTCAAAAATGTGAGGGTGGTACTTGATCGATTCCCAAACCCATTCCCTCCCCCTTAGTTACAGGCACAAACTCTTGTCAGTGAATCAGTGAGTCTGACTCAATGGGTCTGAAAGTGCAAAGACTATCATAATTATGTTTGTACATGCCTTGTAACAAGAGGCAAAACGGGCAAGCTAGGCACAAGTGTTAAACCTATATCATAGACTCACATTTGAGAAGTGCCAGAATTGGATCTATGCCTGCAGAATCTATTATTGTACCCCCTCCCCCCCCCCCCGCCACCAAAAAAAAAAAAAAAAAAAAAAAAGGGGGGGGGGGGGAGAGGAGGGAAAAATGGGGGAAATGGAACAAAACAAGACGACTTAAACCACAGAATTTCAGTTCAGAAAAATCTCAACAATTTTGAAAATCACTCAATATGGCATTGAAACACACACACACATTGGCTATGCAGGGCAGAAATGCATACATGTATTAAAATCATCATCATCATATCACAGGCAGCATAGTAAATATTGCATGTTAATTCATCACCGTCAGCTACAATACGGTCAAAATATTTTGCCACTGGATTATGTCAGAACCTTTGAATAATTCAAAATATGTAATGAATTGCCACAAGATTACAACAAAAATTTAAATGGAAATATAACATGTTCATGTCATTCACATCCACAATATTCTACCTAGGATATACTTTAGTCACTGACCTTTAATCTGTGTTTTGCTTGTATGATATACACTATTTGATAGAGTTTGTGAATCCAAAAGAGAATTCACTGGAGAATGAAACACATGCTAATAGGAGTTAATAGATAATGATTACAAATTTCAGTCAAGTAATGCATATGCTATCATTTCTTTGTACATGAAAATTCACATTAGCTATATGGAGTCAGCTCAAGAACTATGTATACATATATAAATATTGGTTGAGCATGTCGACTCTCTGGGTGTTATATGAATGAAAATGATTTGATAAATAAAGTGTTCTCCCTCTTAGTCCCTGTACATGTATGTGTGGGTATATTTATGTCTGACTGTGTAAAGCTGTTTGACTGTGTATATGTGATTGTGTGTGTGTGATTATGTGTGTGTTTGTGTGTGTGTGTGCATGCATATGTTGTTGGAGGTTAGGAGGGGGGCAATAAAGGTACAAATCCCCTCGCTCCAACCCCCTCCTCTAGAAAATAAACATCTCTGATTACAAGCAAAGAGAGAAAAAGAGGGGGAAGAGACAGGCAAAGAGAAAGAGAGAGAGAGAGAGAGAGAGAGAGAGAGAAAGAGAGAGTGAGAAAGAAGGACATCATACCCTATAATGTACAATGAAGAACAAGTACTTGACAATGGCAAAAAACAACCAGAATTTTATTCAAGGCTTGAAGGTTTAGTATGAACACGCACCTAACACATTATTGCACGTTTTGTGTGGGTGTGAACCAGGCTCATTGAGATCCCATTTGATCGGTGGGAGATGGCACATGGTATTAAAGGGATAGTGCAAACTGAAATTAAGTTGGTTTCGATGAAAGCAGAGACATGAAAGAAACACAGTAGTGAAGGTTTGATGAAAATCCGTCAAAGGATAAGAAAGTTATGACCTTTTCAATGTTTGATGATGTGATGTCACATACGAGGTCCTCTTCCTTATGTTGTAATTTTTATGGTTAAATGTCCATTTTCTTGAAAAAAATATGCATTCTTTTTACCTGTGCATTTGATACATCATTAGAAACGCGTTTGGCACACATACCTCTATGAAAAAGAAAAAAACTGTTGTCAAAACCAGAACAAAAGCAATTTATAGAATCATACAGCACACAACATATGGGAGAGCACCTCACATGTGATGTCACACAATTGAAATTTTAGAAGATCTTAACTTTCTTATCCTCTAACAGAGTTTCATCAAACCTTCACGAATGTTTCTTTCATATTTCCGCTTTTATGGAAACCAACTTAATTTCAGGATGCAATATCCTTTTTAAGGTAGTTAACAACAATAATCATAACAACCAACCTTAAACCTTTGTGTGCCTGATAAACTGCGGCTCATTGGGAATAGTGTGTATCACCTGGGCAAAAATACAACAAAAATGGCACATATCGAGATAACTACAAATTCCACAGAGAAATCAAGTCACCAGAGCACTACTGACTTGCTTCAAAGCCTCACTGCGGTACGAAGAGGAGTGATGTGTGCAATTGCTGGACCAGCTCTTCAAGCTTCAGGAACCGCTGAATGTTTGCACTGCTCTCGCTATTTACGGTAAGTCCCCTAGCAATGCCCACATGTGATTTGCCGATTGGCGCAGTTTTTGACTTCAGTCACTTTTCAGGATACGAACAATTCACAGCTGTTGGGAGGAACACACGTGGGAGATCTCGCAAGACATGGGAGGAAACGATCAAAGCAGACAGAAAAGTGCTGAACATTACCCACACTGACCCATATGGGTCATATGGAGGACAGTATGGAGGAGAGCCATATCAAGGAAATGAACGGTCTAACCTCACAAAGTGGGAAAAAACGGACCCTAAACGATGATGATGATGATGATGAAGTGACTAAGCTAAGACAGTTTGGGACTCAAGTTTCGCTCAGAATACCACCCTGCTCTTGAGCAGAATTTCCAGAAAGACGGAGTGCTCTTCTAGCAGAAAACCAAGATTACTAGTGCGCAGCCCGCTTCAACTACTCAGATACAGTCGAAGTGCACACCATGTGCAGGGAATAAGCAACGATTTAAAATTTGATGAGCAATTCTAATTGGCGGACTCATAATTGTGAGAAATTAGTGTGTGTACACCTTTGACTTTATGGAGCAATCTGCAGACAGTGTGTACTGCACTGCTACACTCGGAAAATTATCATCTGATGTGTGCGGAAGTGATGCATGATGGAAGCATGAATGCTATCATCTCTTGCTGGCTTTGAGATTGCTGATCTCCATGTCTCTTTCTGCGAGGAGCTGCTTCAGACGTTTGATTTCATCCTCCTGGCTGGCTATGATCTGTGACAAGAAATTTGATATGAGAAAAACAGACCCATCATGACAAGAACTATTTCAAAACATTCAACATTCTTAGCTCGTTTCTCTCCCACTATGTTTTCAGTATGGAGTGTTTTTCTTTTCACAGACCCGTCATGACTTGAACTATTTCAAAACATTCAAAATTCTTAGCTCATTTACCTCCCACCACGTTTTCAATATGGAATGTTTTTCTTTTCACAGACCCGTCATGACTTGAACTATTTCAAAACATTGAAAATTTTTAGCTCATTTATCTCCACCCATGTTTTCAGTATGTAGTGTTTTTCTTTTCCCAGGATAGCCACTGGTCAGGGTACGACCGTCGGGGTAATCTTTTCACATTTGAATTCAAATAAAGTGGTGCGAGCACGTGTATACCCAATTCCATTCAACCGTGCATGAGATAGATTGCCAATTTTTCTGCATACCACTCAGAGAGATCTCCCATCTGTATCACAAGTATTTCAACAGCTTGGGAAGTTACATGCCTTTTCCAATCAAAGGACAAAACCATTGGAGCTGAATAAAAACCTGCCTTGTAATAAAATAAAGCTGACTAAGCCGGTATATGATGTAGGATGTTTGTTCATCTTGCTGGTACATGTATTAATCATCAGTCTTCTATTTCAGTAGTTCTATGTTAAGACTGCAGGCAAATAGTGTGTTCATTCTCCATAACGCACCGCACAACGACATCCATATTGCAATATTCTTACGCGAGACTAAATTGTCATGCTATACTATCATGTGAACATAAAATTGGGTATAAAAGAAATCTACCTGTCTTCATATTTGGGAATATTTTTTTCCCAAAATTACCTTTGTGGATCTAGCCCCTTTTGCAAACAAACTTAAATGGATCTAGCCCCTTTTGCAAATGAGCTCTTCATATGCAGTATGGAAAATTGGTCATTGATTATCAGCCTGGTATATTCTACTCACAGGGTAAATGAGCAATAGAGTACTAAAGTGTGAGTCTACATCAACATGTCATCACGGCAACTGGTTGAACACTATGTAGATACACTGAGCCATGGGAGCAGTGGCTGTCAGTGAGGGCGCCCAACACTAGCCTGGTAAAAGTGTGTGAGCCGGTAAACCTTTCGCTTCAGTGATGATTTTGTTTAGAAGCAGAACACTGTATACTGGTGACAATGAACATGACCACATCAATTTGGCAACCGTTACACTTCCATGCACTTTTACCCACCTCATTCTGAGACGGAAAGAGTTCTGACTTCAGCAGCTCACAGGCGCTTGGTCGGTCTTGGCTGTCTTGTCTCGTCAGCTCCCCAATGGCACGGTGCTGGAAGGAGAAGCAAAACACATAACATCTTCAGAATTCCTTCAAAAGAGATAAAGAAGGAGACGGTTCAGTTGGTTCCCTCTCGGCTTGACTGTTGCATCAGCTTCGCAATTGCACATTGATGGCGGGAGGGAAAGCACAATGCAAAATATCTTCAGAACCCTTTCACAACAGATACAACAAAGATGACCTGACACTTGGGGTCTCTCTAGGTTAGACTGCTTAGTCAGAATTTCCATCGCAAGGGAACAATAAATACGGCCTTTCTAGACAGGTGGGCTTCATATCTAGGTCATCACCAAAGTGGGTTAAAAGTCAGGGCAGCCCTTCTATATGTCTCAAGAAAAGCATTAATACCACAGGAAAGGGAAGAGAAAACTGTATGAGAACTTCTCCTAATATAATACATGGCATCTGACTATATGTTCAATAAGATTCATCATTATATTCCACATACTAAGAATGTTGCTACTATATGATTGGTCAAGAGTTGCTCACGTGATGAGGAGTAGTTTTTCCTATCAGATCACCTGAGAATAAAAGTTCGTTACACTCTATAGGTGATAGTACTTTTTGGTTTCGCTGATCTCTTCACTCCTCACAGTCCTAATGCGCGATTAATATTTTGAGTACGCGCGAAATAAAAGTGCGTTACACTCGGACTATCACTTGACATCTAACGCGTCCTAATGCGCGTCCTAATACGGGTCCTAATGCGCGTCCTAATGCACGTCCTAATGCGCGTCCTAACGCGTGTTCCCCATGGCAGCGACTCGTGGTTATGGAGATAAGTAAACATTACCTTTTTACGTCAAATTGTCATTTTTGGTATAGATAGTTGGTTTCAGATGTGGAATATAAAGCAAATAATCAACTTTTGGTTTCAAGCAATGAGACGAGCTATCACTTCCTCAGCGATCTGAATGTATACGCTATCTTTCCTCAGCTGCGCTTCGGAAAGATAGCTACATCCAGATCGCCTCGGAAGTGATAGTTCGTCCCATCACCCTCACCAACGCTTACTATATATCAAATTGAGTTTTGGTTATCGTAAGGGTATACTGCTGATGATGATCCATACCGAATTTCATGGCTTTTTGTAATAGGGAGACAGTCCCGTTCACTGTACTGACCTGTGGTTGCCACCTCTTTGCTAATTCGCCAGGGATGGAGCCCTTCTTGAGCGCCTTGAGGCATTTGTCACGCTCCATCTCTGTACAGAACGGATGGTACAGCTCAAACAGGATCAGGCCGCAGCTGTACATGTCCGACTGAGAGATCGAAAAATACAGAACAGAACATATGTTTAAAATATGCACATATATTTACTTATTTCAAGTATAAAGAAGCACCACAAGTAAACTATAACGTAAATGACAATTAAATGAAATTAGTCAATAAGAGAAGGTACAATCCTGCCAAGTTATGTTGCTCAAAACCTCTTCAATATAAAGTTATGCTATGTTGCTTGGGGGGGGGGGGGGGGACTTGTTGTTGTGTTTAGATCTCACATTTGCTTCAAGCTTTATTACGCCAAAATTCATCATTATCAGTGGATATGACCAGAGTTTCCGATGCTGGCAAGAAAATTGCTTTCAGATGCACATCAGTAATATTGTGGTATTATGGTACAGCTTACTCTCGATACAACGAGCACGGATATAACGAGGTTTCGTTATAACGAGAGAAATCTCTCGGTCCCAAAAGTCTCTACATGCAAACCTATGGTGCACCACGTCGCTTACAACGAGCACGGATATAACGAGATTTCGTTATAGCGAGCTTATTCTGTTGACCCCAAGACAAAGAAAAACATAACAATTGCGTTCCGTTACAACGAGGAAGGAAAATCGAGGGCTAGCTAGTTGAAAGCAATCTTCTCAAAAGATTGAAAACACATGAGAACGGCACCGCAATGGGCCAGACACATCTCGTAATACACGTCCACGCAACGCGAGCATGTGCACATTTTCTGATACACTGTACATAAAGTGCTCCTTCGCACAGCGTGCGGGCGTACATTGAAAGCACATGGTTTGCAAGTCCGATCCCATCACGGCAATCAATGATATACGGCGCGTGCTGAATTGGGGGTGTGTCTGTGATGAGCAGCGATTGATTGGGTTTCTTCACAAAAACAAATGTGATCTCGGACAGGTGAAGTATATTTCACACACTAAAATATGACAATGAAAGAATTAAAGAGATAATGAAATATTCTTCTTTAAATTAGAATGCTGCTGGAAATCCTAATTACGATACAAAATGAAATTTAAGTATGTAGTGGCAGCGTTAATCTACTACATGAAACCCCCTCGTAATAATTTTGGAATGACCCACAAAGAAAGTGCCGATCATATAGGTGTTGCTACGTCGTCACAAGCATATCAGACGAGCGAGACGATCTTATCTAAATAACCTTCCCCTCATTTCCCGGCCGTGCTGCCTGTTGCGCCGCCGTTCTCTTGTTTGTCCAAACAACTAAACCGCATGTTTTATTGTCTAGAAGATTACGATGCCAACTTATTTTGACCAGTTTATTGACTGCAAAATAATACCCATCTTATTGGGAATGGTCTATATTCATTTAATGCAACTAGCTATTAAAACAGCAAGAATATATCAAGGTCGCATGCCGTGTTGAGCAAAAACAAATCCCCTTTTCAGTTTGAAAACGCACGTTTCCAATCCCCCTTTTCGGTTTCATAACGCATGTTTCCAAGACGGCTATAGATATAAAAACATAGGAAAACACAAAGAACACACAAGCACACATATTTCAATGTATTTTATTGTTTTTTTATCCTGTTTGGATACAACGAGGTTTCGTTATAACGAGGAAAAGGCCCTGGTCCCGACGACCTCGTTATATCGAGAGAAAGCTGTTTATGAATGGGACTAGAGTCTTGATGAGTTACCTTGTCGTTGTAGACGGTGCCGTTGAGCTGCTCAGGTGCAGCATAGGTGGTGGTCCCGACTCCAGATGTGTACGACCCAGAAGAACATTCTAAGAAAGCAAAAAAACAATGTCAACTTATTAAATTTTTTTAATTTCAAGGAAAACATACAGAAATTATAAGAGAAATCTGACTGCCCGCAGTCGACTGCTTTGCCTTTGCTCACCTGCGCAGCCAATGAAATATTGTAAAAATTTTATCATCCAATGCCTATGAAACTTTTGATGTGATATGCGACTTAACTGAAGGAGACCTGTCATACATTATCACTGTACCAAGTTTGATGATATTTCATCAAATATATCTCAAGATATCATGTAAATTGGGCATATATGATTTGACATTCACCTATGACCTATCTAACCACAAATCTAAATACCATTTAATTGTCCTGCGACTCCTGCCATATATTAGCATTGGACTAAATTTAATCTCATTTGGTCAATCATTGTTTTGAGCTATTGCTTTAATGAGACTCGGACAGACGGACGTACAGATGGACAGATGTACAAACCGGGGATAAAATGCCAACTTTAGTTGTTTTTGCCCGGATTTAGTCAAATATTTGCCGATCTGTTTAATTTTGCAAATTTATATATATCATCACTCTTTTTTTTTTTCCCAAATTTACGCCAATCTGTTTCTCCTATTTTCCTCCTTATTTTGACGAGAACTTTTTGTTGGAGGGAACTACCCCCTTTGATCATCTAGAATTCTGTGGGCATCTATCATCGCCCACGGCACCCCAGAGATGGCACTTACGGCTGTTTCCACAGGCGCCCGCGGGCCCGGTCCCTTGTTTCTTATTGTACTTGAAGAGTGGTGTCATGGGCTCGTTGGAAGCGTGTTCTCTGGCTAGACCAAAGTCTCCAATCTTGACCAGCAGCTTCTCTCCTTCTCCGCCGTTCAGGAAGATGTTCTTGGGCTGTCAAGGGGAGAGAGAGAGAGAGAGAGAAGGAATGAAAATGATATTTATCCTTTCCGTGCCAGACAAAATGCTGCTTTATGAGATTCATGTCATGTATTGATAGTGAAATAATCCATGAGTAGCATTTTAAGGGTTAGAAGTACGGGGAAGTACTGGTCAAGACTTCGGGACCAGAAATCAGTGAAATACAATTCTGAGATGACCACAAGTCCCATTCTTGTTTGATATCAGGATTCCAGGAAGGAATCATCACAAAATAGTATGAAATTAAATAAACTCTCGGTGATAATGGCAAAATGGTTCCTCCATGATTATGTCACACTCACTAATCATTACCACTCCAGTGCCTTACCTGTGATGCTTTTGTTTTTAGAACACTAGTCCATTTAATATCTTCTATTTAGATGTTCTTAGACTGAATGGTCATGTTTGGTTATCATGGTCACTATTACCCCTTGCCTAAAATGCTCCTGTTAAAGAATACTAGTACCATACAATATCTCTCACTTAGATGTTTTGGAGAAGACTGGAGCAATTATATTTTGTTTCTTTTAATACAATATCACAAATTTCTTCTAGTTCTTTAGCTGCAAATGTCTTAAAAAATGATTTGTCAAGAAGATTAAACTTGACATGAACATATTTAGTACATGACTTCTTCCACCTTTGCATTTATTTTTTTTACGGGGTGGAAGGAAAGATGCATGTGAGTTTTGTTTTCTCACTCTGTGTAAAGTCATTGAACAAAATTACAGGTGAAGACTTTAACTCTCTACAATACAAGAAATGTTCCAGAAAAATTACAACTTGTTTCATCATTGTGATATTTCTGAATTCTGTGAGAGGGCTGCTTTGACAAATGTTAATGGATTAGAACGAATCAGGCTTTTATACTATGTCATCAAATATTTTTTGTTTACCAGAGATGGCCTGGTAGTTAAACCGCTACCCAGTAAGTTATAAATTCAGGTTCAAATCCCTCTAGTTCCAAGATGTTTTTCTTTGGAATTATTTTTCATTAATTTACAGGATGGAGCATGCTATCCTTACTACGGGGTGTATGCCCCCCCTCTCCCCCTCCCCCCGCCAAAAAAAACAAATTCTCAAAAGTTTAAGCATGTCTTGTTCTTTGCTGAGATGGTTGGATAACTAAGCTTACCGTGACATCCCTGTGTAAGATGCCCTGGCTGTGGATGTACTTCAATCCTTCCAAGATTTGCTTCATGATGCTCTGGTTGTCGTTCTTCGTCACAACATCAAACTGACCTGAAAGAGAAGATGGAGAATAACACGACATGCAAAAAACTTTGAATAAGTATGAATCAAAGTTGACAACATGAGCCTCATTTACACACAAAAAAATACTTTGGAGAAGAAATATCAGTATTTTTTTATCGTATCATTGACACTGGCATAAGAAACAGCAGATTTAAAGAAAGTACTGAGTATGTGCCGCATGTCTGTTGGGCTATTCAAACGTGTGTGTGGAACGTATGACTCATGTTCCAAAAATTGCAAAGAGTTAGCAATTTTTCAGGTGCAACCATTTACACTGGCAAAACATTGCCGTGCTTAAAAAGAAGTACGAAAAAGCACACTACGGAGCGGGATGTTTCAGAAAGTCTCTTGAATTGTGTTTGGACCTATCTACAAGGGGACCCCACAGGGCTAAGTTTCCTCTACCACACCATGGGAAGAAAACAAATCTCCATTTATGGGGGCTTCTTTTCTACCATCACATCACGAAACAAACACCCTCAGCTATGTTTTACATCACATCCTATCAGGAAAAGAACTTTTTTACTAGCATGCTTTTGTTAGCTACGCAGGCTCATTTTTGCACTCTGAGAACTAATTAACTCTGAACTCCATGAGGCTTCTTTCTTAGCCACATGTCAAACACCGTGAACTGTATGTTTCGCATCAAACTCAAAGAGAAAAAAACACAATGAGTCTTTTGTTATTCATGGGGGCTAATTCACCTTGAATTTTTGAAGTAAAATATATTGCACTGAACTGATATGAATCGAACCCCAATGTAAATTTTTCGCAGTACCATACATACTTTGTTCTGCTCCGATGCGCTCGTTCCTTGAACCAATCCAATCTCTTAATGTGCGGGAGCACAGCTCCATCTGAATGTAGAGATATGTTCGTCTCTCTCTCAGGAAGTCATCATGGCCATAGTAGCGGGACGTTGCCTCCGGGCTCGACTCTCCCCCATCCCAGCTGATCGACCGGATGCACTTTCGATTTGGTGCCACATGACCCGACAGACTCAGGTGTGCATGGCTAGGTGCGTGAGTCTTCGTGACTTGAGGTGATAATCCGTGGTTAAAGATGGCTGCTTCGGTAGTGATGGGATTGACACTTTTGTTCGTGAAAATGATGGATTCCTTTGTGAAGCTCTCCTTTTGCGTGGTGGCATCTATCTCTTCACAGCCATTGTCATTTGTGCTGTAGCAAATATTCTTGATTTCAGCCTGTTTGATGGTTTTATGCACATAACTTTTGGTCGTCGTGGTTGCCTGAACCACCGCAAGGTTGTCGGTGAGGGAAGGAATGTGGAGGTGCTCCTCTTCCTCGAGGGTTCCATCTGAGACGTCCTGGTAGGACCGCCTCACCGTACTACTCGAAGACTCCGATGCTGTGTGCCACCTGCTAGCTGAGGAACACCTAATACTCTCTGTGCTCATGTTTGTCTCTGTGAAGAAGTCACTCACCATCTCACTGCTGTCAAACCTCTCGTCCTCAAATGATACAGTGAAATTTGGATCAAATGGCTCTTCCACTTGCGCTGGCCCTGCCGTACCAGAGAAAGTCATGTGCGTGCTGACATGCTCATGTGTCACTTCACTTTGTGAGCTCCTGATTTCTCTGATGATTGGAGTGCCACATGTTTGTTTGTTTGTTTGCTCATCTACAAAGTCTATACCCTGGGTACTGTTTCCCCCAAATGTTCCCTGAAGCACATCATCATAATCATAATCATCATCCTCCTCATCATCGTCAAAACCTTCCTTGCTTAAATCATCATTGTATCTGAAGATAAATAGTGAAACATTTGCAATGTTTTAAATGGATTGCTTTTGTTGTTGTTGTTCTTTTGAAACTGAATATTAAACATTATTCTTAAGTTTTTGTCCCTTGAAATTTGGAGGAAAATTTCAGTAACTCAAGCACAATAATATCAACAAATCTAATATACAATACCAATTTTGAAAGTTTCCTCGGTATTCATTCAATATTGATATTATGTAAATAGCCATATAAAAGTTAATTAAGAATTAGATTATTTATGTGAATTCATCAAAGATGAAATTAATATCCTGACAGAATCAGAATACTTTTAAACACACTGAAACAAAAGGATAACATGTCCTTCCTATCCTTCAATGAACTATCTCTTACAGAATCCTTTTGGTACGCCTTTCTCTCTGGGAAATCACTACCAAACATCATCAAAACGAATCTCATAAATTGAACTGTGTGGAACAGGATATTTGAATTGATCAAAGTCTGTCAATGATCTAATGCCTTTGGGGAGGTTATTCCATAATTTGGGTGCCGTATTTGCAAAAGCTCTATCACTGAATGTCTTAGATTTTACACAAATTTCAGAGAGAATTTTTTTTGATTGACAACGGAGAATACGACTAGGCTGGTATTGTTTGATGAGTTCAGTAAGATAGACAGGAGCATTTCCAAATAGGCATTTGAATAGAGTGAGGATTTTAAGAGAAGCTGATCATGATAAAATCTTTGAGATTGATTGAAGCAAAGAAGACAAGCACTATGGGAGACTCTAACTTTTATCTACTGCTTGCCGGACAGCGACACTATCCACCAGGTTACCGCCTGTTTTATGAAAATAACACCATACCCAAGGCTTCAATTCTCTTGTTTGGTTGTATCTAGATATTTTCAGAGCATTGGGACAACTGAAACTGATCACTTGTGTCACTTACTCTCGGTTGTCCAGCATGAGTTGTTGCTTCTTGCGGGATCTCTGGTGAGACTCCTCGCCGATCCAGGACTGGTGATACCGGACCACGTTGGGGTGGCTCAGGTTAGCTAGTGTCTGGATCTCTCTCTGCACGGACTGAACGGACAGATGAATGTACCATTATCAGATTTGTAAGTCAATGTAGACATCCTGTATAGTACACTATGTGGTACAGCCTACCTCTGTTATAACAAGCACAGATACAACAATATTGTACAATAACAAGGCAATTCTCGTGGTCTCAATTTAAAATTTGGGCATCCTTGTGCCTTTACATTCAATAATATATGACTTTGTAATCACAAGGAAATTTACTTGGTCCTGAGCACATTATAGCAGAGAACTGTATTGTGTTTAATGCTGTGGCATGTATACTACAATCTATACCTTATGTAAAGTGGAGAAAAAACAAGAGCTATCTCTACCATCCATTTTTCAAAACGCATCATACTATCATAATCATATTGACCACAACAATTAGCAATCGTAATCAAAATGTTCTCATGCCATACAAACACTAAGCCGTAACAAGTTAGATTGTTGAATTTGTTACACTTCTTTGATTTCAGTGTTATGAATTGAGGGTACTGGGGTAAATTAGAGAGAGGTCTTGATTGTTTACAGAGAGATCCTGGGTTCAAGCCCGGCCCGGTACGGGCACCCTGGGACAGGGTGTTTTTCTCATGCTTGTCCCTCTCAACCCAGGTGTATCAAATGGGTACATGGCAGGCGCTATTCCTGATCTAATCAGATCAACTAGCTTCTAGCACTGAATATCGCTCCTAGAGCGCTTTAAGGAGAACCTCGTACTCAGGAGCGCTATATCAAATCTGATTATCATCATTATCATGATTGATTATCAAAAGAGTTATATTCATTTCTTAAGTATCAATTTGCGTATGGGTAGGAATATCAGAGGATCATAGTTATTCATTTAACTGTTTTCCCATCATTTCATCATACTAGTTAAAGTTGCATTTCACATACCTGAGTATTCTTCATTCCACAAAGTCTGATTTTCTTGACAGCATAGTGCTTGCTGTCTAATTTATGCTGCACCTGAATGTGAGAGAAAGACAAAGACAGAGATAAAGAGAAATAAAGAGCGGGAGATTGGAGTAGGAGTGTGAGTGAGAGAGAGAGAGAGAAAGAGAGAGAGAGAGAGAGAGAGAGAGAGAGAGAGAGTGAAAGAGAGAAAGAAAAAGAGATTAGGGAAACAATAAAACAAAAAGAGCAAAGAGAAAGCGGGGGACGTCAGAAAGACAGTAAACAAGAAAGCAAGCAAATTTAGAGAAAAAAAGTCAAGAATTGAATTGGACATGTAAAGACAATTTATACAACATAAAACTCTACGAAAATAACACAACATAAAAAACTCTACAAAAATAATACCTAACAAAAAATAACATAATGCTAAATATGTTAGTCATTGCCGATAAATCGCTAGTGATAATCATATGTCTCACAATGTATGGTCAACAAGAAATCTAAAAAGACCACAACGTTTCGTGTGCTGCTGCAACACCTCGTCAGGTGTGATACAAAATTGTAATGAGTAGAGGTTTAAATACCCTTTGGTCAGTGCACAAACCAAAAACTCGCTCCTACACGGTCAAAGGACGAAGCCCAATACTACTGGCCGGTGCACCAAATAATAGGCCGCTGATACGGCTCGCATCATCGGGCGGTAACATGTTACCGACAAAAGACAAAGGACAGAGCCCACTGGCCGGCACACACGGGTGATCGACCAGTCAAAGGGCTGCTGGTACAGTTTGCATCGTTGGGCGGTAAAAATGGCGAGCTACATTCCATCAACGAGCCGCGATGGCGTGTTGATACAGGGTAGTTGGGGAGTGTCATGGCGGAGTATCCTACGAATCCAAAACTCAGGGATATCGATCCCATTGTCTCAATTAAAATTATTGGGTTTGAGACGGATGTTGATGGCTTCCTTTACCCTATGTGTGTACCAATGGTATTCTTGGGAGATGCACTGAACCCCATCCCAGTCTGGTTGCTACTGGTTATCACATGCATGTCATATATTCTATTCATTGTAAAATGTAATTCCCCATACTGTATATAAGGGCAAGTTGTCCCCTGACGCTCAACTGTTATTTTGAGTCTGTTTGCACTCATGTCCGCTTCCAGTAAAGTGTACTAGTGTAGACTATTGAGACCAGAAGCAGACACGAATGCAAACAAAATGAGGATTTACTTGCATGGTGCATTAAAGGATGCCTCTCCCCTGTATGCGGGATGAAGAATGAATTGTAAACATATATTTTCTCAATAGTGTAGTAAGCCCGATATTTAGAAACACACGAAATCAAGGTCCTACCTTGTAGACCTTGCCAAACCCGCCTCTGCCAAGGAGCTCCTTCTGGATGAAGTCACTCTTGTATCTCTGCGGCGAGAAGTGGGTCTGATCTTCTTCCGGGGACGCTATGTAGCGAGCCAGGGAGAAAGGCACCATCGCTCTGGCACTCCGCCCATCAACTGAATCCTGGGAGAAAATCAAGGAATACATCAGTTCAGTTGTGGCAGCAGTATAGAACATCAATACATTTAGTTTCTTCCTGTCATTCATTCAAAAAAAAAAAATAAAGAATCAGAGGCACAGGTAAGAATGATGTTATCAGTACCAACACTCCAATGGCACGTCCTCTTTTCCTGAATGAGTAATAGAACAAATACAAATGACCATATAAAATATGAAAAAGACATCAGAATGAGCGAAGAATGTTGGTCCAGCAAGTCTCTCTTCCTCAAGGCTGTTGCTGTTAAGAATCAGGAACAAACACAAGACAGACATGCCATTTCTGTACTTGATTGTATTGTACGAAAGTCAAAATCTAAACTACATAAAATGTGCAAACATCTTCTATCATAGAACACAAGTCATTTTTTTAATTGGCTATTCTTCTGGCTGCTTGATTCTGCTTCCTCTTACCTCACTGGAGCTGGAGAGAGACATGGACACCAATGTCTGGAGCAGAATGTTGTACTGTGGCTTGCACTGCTTGATAGCCTCCACAGACGTGACAGGAATGATCTGGAAGAAAAAAATAGTATTATATCAGGGAGAAACTTGGATAGCAGGTGAGTCATAACACTAACATAGAATTGTACCAACAATGTTAAAAAGGAGAAACGGGAGATTTCCTTCCCTCTTTGAGTAACTAGCATTCCTAACAGTATGAGGGCACTGTGGTTAAGTGGTGAGATCATTATTTAGAAAGAGTGCATAGTTGGCACAGATTTTCTGATATACCCGTAGGTGAGCCATATGACATAGGTATACATTCATATTCTTAATGCTCCACTGACAATACATCATATACACAAGGTATAAAGTATCCATGTCTTGACATACTTCTTTTCCCAAATATTCTATGACCGAAGCAAGAGATTTGTTTTACGCCAGAGCTCTTTTTTCTTGTCATTTTTTTTAGCAGAATGTAAGGGGCAATTTCTAGCTTGGACACCAGGATTGGTCACAATACCTTCAATTCTTTGAGCTTGCAAAACATTTTCTTGTAGAGCCGCTGACTCTTGTTGGCGTTCTTCCCATGGGCGTCGCACCAACCCTTGAGGAGCGCGATCATGATGACGTCCTTGTGCAGGGCCCCCTGCTGGACTGGCATGAGGGCCTGGGCCGTCGTGGCAGGGACGGCATCCGAGTCTGAAATGAGAGTCGTGCATTTTACAAACGTGCAAGTTTTTGTTACTTTTGAAAGATTAAAGATACAAATTTCATGTTTACTTCTACAAACTCAAGCCTCAATTGCCATTTTCTCCTCTTTTTAATCTATGTCCCTCTTCTCTCATTGAACTCTCTCTGCACAATTGAGGTATTTTTAGGGAAGAGTTCCCTTGGGGATAGCCACCCAAGGTAAAAAAATATATACAGGTATGCAACTTAGAATAATGGATAAAGTAATAATTGTTTAAGGGGTACATATATAGTTTATTTTGAAAGAAAATTAAAATATACAGGACCCCTGTTATTAGGGTACGTGCCACCCATGCGTCTAGGGTACAGGCGACCCTGGTGCACAACGAACTATTGTCCATAGACTGTGTACAACGGATAGGTCGTCTGCGCACAGCGATTCGGAGACCGCTGATTGGGCAATCGCGCAGATCACGTCATGACCACGTGGTTGGCTTCGGACTGCGTGTGGAAGTATCGATAGCGATAACGATATCCGGTCACATTGTGTACGCAGGAAATGGTCTTGGTTCGTGATCGGATCGCTCCGGTATCGATCGAAAATTATCGAAACTCTGCAATTTCATGCATATTGATGTGACGCTCCTAAAACCCGGAAGCCAATTGACTTTGTGCACGTTGCGATAGACTCTACAAATTCCAACAAACATGATGCGGGGGTGACGCTAATTCGTACGATTTTGACGGAAAAGCAAGAAGCAATCGAAATTTGCTTACCTGTTCGGTATCGGTGAGAAAATAGATCCTCTGGGAATACCTTTCAAAATTCATAAAAAATATAGGAAAGTGAAATTCTAGGTCGATTTTCGTACGAGGTGATAGAGAATTTCACACTTGTTTTGGTGGAATACTGTGTGGGGACATAGAAGGCTTGCACTGCGCATGCTTACTATATTTTCATTCATAAATTGGCTCTCGGCAGTGGCTGGATGACATCATGTAATAAGCAAAAGCGACCACACGCACGCTCCGCTATCTGTTGTACACAACTTGTCGATGTGTGGTGTCCGAGGGTGGGGTTGGGGACACATCAGGTGGCTGTTGATAAAGGAACCCTTTCCATTTCTTTGGCCCAAGAAAGGGTCAATAAGTAAGAACGCTTTTTCATTTTCATTTTAAATTTATATCTTAATAGTTTCAATCAACAACAAGTCTAAAGAGGCAGCTTACCATCAAATGCCATCAAGGGAGCAGGTTGAGGATGATTAAGCCTCTTCACCATCTCGTTGCTCATCTTGATCTTCGGGGGTCCTGCCATTTTACATCAAATGGCAATGATCAACGACGCAAACAGTGCCACAGACAGGCAGAGCAGTCAGAAGCACTGTCTTGCAAAAATAAATTAATCACAAGCTGAGCCTCAGGTCAATAGTCAAATTAAAATTAACCACTGATGTAATGCGATGCTAAACTGTCAAATTATCCCAAGCTTAAAATGAGGACGGCGGCACAATCATGATTTCAATGTAGAACTCGGGAACTCAGCATGACATCACCAGGCTTCAGGCTCAAATCTCAGCTCAGCTCAGCTCAGTCAGTACAACTTTATTAGATCCGCCGGCCCGCTCAACGTCAACGGGGATTCCCCATCGAGCCGGCCGTGCCGGGCGGCGAGGCCGCTGCCTCTGTCCAGAGGGCAAGCCCAAACATGCCAGAAATGAGGTGCAAAGGTGGTATCAACATCTGGGCTGATCCATTTCAACTTCGAAGCCCTAATCTAAATATTAAAGTGTATTCAAATTCTCGCGCGGAATGATCGAGAACTTTAACTGACGTCGCACTGCGAGCCGACATCGCGATCGATTTCATCATGGGAAATTCAACTGCGCATGCTCCACTAGTACCAAAATGGCAGCCTCCAGGGGAAGTCCTGTGATTGATAAAGCAAAGAAATATGATCGTCAGCTGAGGTAAAGTCGTGACTTTACAATCTATCTATAAACAGTAGAATTTTATCACTGTAATCAATCGGTATCCTAATGTTTTGTGTAGAAAGTAAACGGGGCAAAGCAAATTTGGTATGAATTATTTTTTAATGCAGTCCCGTATATTTATCTTCAAGTCAGTACTAGGACTAGGTCTACTACTGTTCTACTAGGCCTAATACTTCTAGCCTAACAAAAAAAAACCAAAACAACATGGCATTTTGTTTTTGGTGATTGTAACTTTGACAAAGATGAACTTAAGTTAGACCCGATTTGGGGTTTGATATCGTGTACTAGTCAGCACTGACTCTTTCTTAACCACTGTTAACTCTTAAGTGTCGGTCACATTCACAGTAGACCTACACAAAAATGACAAATCAAATGTTTACTCCAAATTAAAGTGTAATATTAATTCTCAAATGTAAGCAAATCATTTTGTTATCAAATTTGATGGAATAACCTAAGCCTGGCTCTGACATTGAACCTAAGTCTTTATTTAAACTTAAACCCTAGGTCTAATTTTGCTCAGTTTAATTTGTCTAAAATTAACATGATTTCTGGATCACTTTCATTGCAATTTGCCACAGAAAAATCTGCTGCATCTACGCTTACCACTTACTTGAATGAGCTTCCGTGTTGATATAAGATTTCTGAAATTTGGAAGACAAAATTGTTGATCTTACAGTGCAACATGTGAAGAATTATAAAATGTAGTAATGTCAATATGTTGCCTGTATCCATCTCTATGAAGGCACATATTTTTCAATTATGATAGAGGAATGATGCCATTGGTCTACCACTGGCGCTGCATGAGTCTTGAATATTGGGTCTATATATATCCATTGTTACTCCTCCATGCTCTCTCTCTCTCTCTCTCTCCTTTGAATGACAGGCTGTGGGGTGACCATGGGCAGGCGGCCTTAGAGTCGGCTCACATCTGTCTGATCAATGCCACGGCAACGGGCACAGAGACACTCAAGAACCTCATCCTCCCTGGTGTTGGCTCCTTCACCATTGTGGATGGCAGCAAGGTCAAAGGTGAAGATGTTGGCAATAAGTGAGTGAACCCTATAGTTTTCTTGAGATGAATGAATACAGTAGGTAACATGCATGGCCCACAGATTATTTACTGGCACTGCCAAATGTTCAGGGTTTGGACGATGACAATTAGTTTATGTTATTAGTATCTTGCCCATCATTTTATCCTTGTTCTATAGAGAATGTGTTTTATTACACCATTAGACCATATGAAATGTGTACAAGTACGCATATTTAGGTTCACATCAATCGCTCCCTCACAGACTCAGTACTTTATCATTAAATCAATGAATTCAATCAACATTCAATAAATGCACCTATAACATATCAATTATCATTCAATCCGATCTGATTATTGAGACACATTTCCCACCTCTTGTATCATGCTAGCTCTTATTTTTACAGTTACACTGACAGCTTGGGAGGTAGGTACATCTAGGGTGGGGCAAGGATTCACTGAAATGCAGCCATAAGAGCATTCACATGTGCATCCAACAATTTGCTTGATATTTTGTACGGATGATACATACCATGATGAACATCAAGATGGTTGAGACTTTCCTCCCAAATGAAAAAAGTCAACACAAGTAATCATGCCCTCTTCAAAAAAAAAAATAGCTCACATTTCACTGCTTTCTAGCCAGCATAAGATAAAGTAACAACACAATGTTTGTAACAGTTTGATTCCATAGCTCAGATATACTGGTCCTTGTGAGTATGAGTAATCAAATTGATCACTTTGATTTTGAATTTGATTACCAGCTTTTTCCTGACCAAGGACAGCATAGGACAGGCACGTGCACAAGTTGCTAGTGAACTCCTGCAAGAGCTGAACAGTGACGTCAGAGGGGACTTCGTGGAAGAGGTAAAATTCATAAAAATGTATATAAATTTGTATGATAACTTCTTTTAATTGCAGTGTTAGATAAATGTGATATTAGAAAAAGCAAATGAGTTCACAGTTATCACAATATTACTGATAAACAAACATAGAAATAACCCAATAAACATATACCATGTTAAGTACAATTTCAGAATATTACTTTAACAATTTTGAGTCAATCTTGTCTACATGTTTATAAAAACCACCCCAAGTGAGACAGAAAAACAGTCCAATGGGACTGGTGGCTTATATTTGTAGGTTTAATTACATGCAATCTACTCTTGAGTAATCAATGTCGAGTGATCTTTACAGACAGGTTGTTAGTAGACAGTGTGGTGTTTGCTCACTGGTTTCATTGTGCTACCACATGAAATTAGGCAGAATTGTACCGGCAGATACAATCTCTTTATCCTAAAACATTTTAATTTTCCTTTCACAGTCGGTCGAGCAGCTGTTAGAGAGCAACCCTCAGTTTTTCAAGAGCTTCAGTGTTGTCATAGCAACAGATCTACCAGAGAGGTAAAGATTTTTAAACAAAACTATAAAGCTCCCCTATAGAAATACTTCTATGACTCTTCCTAATGGTACTGTTGCACTCTTCTATGTGCCAATTGACACAAATCTTCTAAATCAATAACAGCGATAGAAGTGGTGTATTTAATCCTCTAATCCTCCCAATTTTCTCAGTGCATTTCCTGTTTTTAATTTGGGCATGAAAACGCAATGTTCCAGTTGCACTTTAATGAGCAAATATTTGGATAAACGTACAGTTAAAGTAATGAGAATGTAAGCTAAATTGAAAAGCACAACTTTGTGCACAAGATGATTCCATATGTAGCACCCTCGTAAAGCAAAATTAAGATGAAATGATAATTAAATCTTCAAATTGGCAACATACTCAAAAAGTTGAATTCCCACTTTTTGCTCATCAAATTGGCCCAATTATTACTCTAAATTGTATTTGTTTATATCAAGTTTATTTATAAGGGATTGAACATTCCGTTGTTGATAAAATATGACATGAAATATCGTGGAAATTTAATAGACAAATAATGGTCAGTTTTGGAGATGAGTAAAGAATTAACAAAGCAAATTTTATGTTCTTTCCGTGCTGCAGAACACTTCTTGATCTGGCAGCCATTCTATGGAGCTCTGGTATTCCGCTGTTAGTGTGTCGTTGCTATGGTTTCGTAGGGTATATGAGACTAGCTGTCAAAGAGCACACAGGTAACACAATACATTATGAGCATGTGTCACAAAGAGTGATATAAATATGAATAGAAAATGTTTTAACATGTTCACTTCATCATTTGACATGGAAAATTGCATTTTTCAGTGGTTGCTACATGTACATTGAGATAACATCATATGCTGAAAAAATGTTGTTGATGCTTTTGTTGGTTTCTAGGTACTTTTCTTAATTGTATTGCCTTGATGTGATTTTTTTAATTAATTTAAATATTATAGTCCCTATAAAAAGTTGATGAATGCTACAGGGCAGAGTGAAAGGATGATTAAGCCAGTATGTACAAGCTGTGATTTCAGCCATAGATAGTCAGACCTTCAATATATCTGGCACAGTAAAAGATGCCTTTTACAAACATACTCAAAAAGTGTCACATTAAAGGGATAGTTCACCCAAAAATTAAGTTGTTCCAATAAAAGCAGAAACATATGAGTGAAGGTTTGATGAAAATCCGTCAACGGACAAGAAAGTTATCTGTAAAAATGGTGATTTTGTGACATCACATGCGAAGTGCTCTCCCATATGTTGTGTGCTGTATGATTCCATAAATTGCTCTTTTTCTGTATTTGATGAAGGAATTATTTTTTTTCACAAAAACAAAACTTCAAACAATTGTAACTTTTCTTATCCTTTGACGGATTTTCATCAAACGTTCACTACTATGTATCTTTCATGTTTTTACTTTAATTAAAACCAATTTGATTTCAGGGTGGACTATCCCTTTAATACCTATTGTAATACGGACTTTAATTTTTTTTTTTTTTTTTATTAGTAATTAGTCATTGGAATTTTTGTCCTAGATGCAGCATCTTCTTTGTCTTCCTTCTTATTTTCCTCTTTTCTAAGCGCATAGAGACCCTGTTAAGGGTATTATGCGCTATACAAGAACGGCGCTATTATTATTATTATTACTTTAAGATCTGAGTTTTCAACTATGTTTACGGGTATTCCCCTCTGTGTCGCTGCTTGCTGCTGCAGTCATCGAGTCTCATCCTGACAATGCCCATGATGATCTACGGCTGGATCGCCCACTCTCTGGTCTGGTAGAGTTTGCCAACTCCTTGGACCTCACCTCAATGTCCAAACAGGTATGGACGCAAACCAAACGTAACGATGATGATGAAGAAATTTTATTTGTATCGAGTACCGATGAGGTATTGTCATATCCTCTGTTATGCACGTTTCAGGTTCTAAGTAACAGCACTCAAGTGAGAATTTCACTTGCCCGACATTGTCTACTGGGCTAGTGTCTGGCACTCTATGTTGTGATCACAGATGTTTCCTCCACCCACTTGCACATAGTTTAGAATCAGTTGTCTTGGCAACACACTCATATGATGTCACACTTCAGTACTCTATGGTCCTCAGGTGAACGTGTTATGAATGATCATCTGGCATTTACCCATACTCAGTTAGCATGTAGCTATCTTATCAGAATCTGGATGTTAGTTATGTCATGCTAGTTATGGTAAGCTGATTGTAAATGAGTCATACTCACGACCTTACAACTAAACTGTGCAAAGGGACACTGCATACTTCACACAATTGAAGAATAAATAAACAGCAAATTGAATGTCTTAATCATTATTTTAGGTAGCATATACTGTGATTTTGTTTTTTAACCATAACCAATTTACATCAGAAATTGCATGGAAAATTGTTGAAGTTGTGGCTACGACTAAGATTCTTCTGTGAACCATTCCCAGTCATTTGGGGTCGGGTTAAGTTAAGTGTATCAAAATGAATTGCTTTGGAGGAAAGAAAGAAACAGATTTCTCTGTGTATTGAACAGTAAAGCGAATATTCTTTAAATGAACTAAATACTGATACTATTGGATGGCGGGCATCCTAAACAATACAATTTTTTTCTCAACAGGATCACATGCATACCCCATACCTGATACTACTCTACAAATACCTGGAGAAGTGGAAAGCAGAAGTGAGTAATATCTTAAAATGTTTTGGTGTAAACATTTGTCAACACATACCATAGACCAGGGCCCTGTCTGACAAAGAATTGCGATTGATAGCAACTTGACTTGCGGTTGATACCATTCATAACTCTGTATATTAGAGATGGGGGATTGGACTTACGATTGATTCCGAGTAATCTATTAGATGAAGTCACAAATCTACCAGACAAGTTTAAATATTATCCATCCTCCATATTGTAAATCTTGTTGAGATACCTACAGGCCTTTCACATTGTGGTAAGAAATCTTGTTGAGATATAACAGGCCTTTCACAATGTGGTATACAATGAATGTGCTGATGTTGCGTGGGTTAACACTGATAAATTGATGCAGCAATACCTCAACAATTTGATTTCTCAGCATGACGGAGACGCGCCCAAGAACTACCGGGAGAAGACAGCTTTCAAAGATCTGCTGAGAGAGGGCATTCTTCGCAATGAGCACGGTGTGCCCGAGCTCGAGGAGAACTTTGAGGAGGCGATCAAGGCGGTCAATTCAGCCCTGGTCCCAACCAGGATCCCTAGCTCAGTCCAAGATATCCTCAAGGACCCGGCATGCACAGGTCTCAATGCAGAGGTGAGAACAGCAGGGCCCTGTTGTATAAAACTTACCATTGATGGTAACTTTGCTTCCATAGGCAACTTGTATGGTAACCTAGAATTTGTTTGGCTGTCGAGCAGTATTACTATGGTGGTTACCATTGATGTCTGATCTGACATTAGTTTTATGCAACAGGGCCCTGGATTTTTCCATTAAACCTTTCAGTGTCATATGTACATGACATGTGTGATACAAAAATGGGCTTTTCCTGGTTTAGCAGTGAGGGGGTTGAAAAATCATAGAAACCTGGATTTTTCCATGAAAGGGGAATTTAAAATAGGGAGGCCCTTTTGCAGATCAAAAGATGATGTTGTGTAAATAGTATAGGAAATCAAAGAAAATACTGTATATTAAGATTTTACCTCTCAGTATTAGAACTTTAAACTTTGAGGCGAATCATATCGATTGCTAGATTGCAAGTCGGTCCAACACCTAGCAGTTCCTATCGCCTAGATACGGAGACCTGAACAGTGCATATCACTGTTCACTGCACCTCAGTGATGCATCGATGCGAGGAAAGCTCTGCTGACCAGGGCAATACCATATATGAATGAGGACGATGGTCGCAATGAAACGGGGTGTTTCAAAAGTAAATGAGGATACTTTGTACTTTTCCTGAAATGGATTATGAAGCTTTGACTGAGATTTCATGCACGTGCTGTTAGGAGGTATTGCTGATTCATGCAGAGTTTTGATCCCATATAGATGCTTAAATAGCTTCCCGTATGGCAAGCCGTTTTAACATTTATTCCTATTTCTTGATATCACAAATTCGATTTCTTGATATCAAGAATTTGAATTCTTGATATCAAGAAATGGTTTTGTGTAGTTAATCAATGGCAATTCTTGATATCTAGAAATCGAATTCTTGATATCAAGAAATAGGAATAAATGTTAAAACGGCTTGCCATATTCCCGTACCATCTGTACTTCAGAGCGCAAACTACTGGATCCTGGCTGCGGCAGCCAAACAGTTTGTGGAGAATGAGGGCGAGGGCGCTCTCCCACTCCGAGGATCGATCCCAGACATGACGGCTGACTCCAAGAGATACATACAGCTGCAGAATGTGTGAGCCTAACCTTTTTATGCCATATGAAGTACCGCGCTATTGAATCTAGAATTTTACTGGTGCGAGATTGCCTCAATGATGCGTAAAGGGTTTGATAAGGGGACCATCCAGTCAAATTAATATTTGTGACAAGATAATGATGTTCCTTGTAAATCCTTCATGCTAGACTATTGGCACAATTGATATGCCACAGCAGTGGCGATTTACTTAATCCTTTTAAGGGGAACTCAAGTCCAAAAGTAAGTTGCTCTCAATGGAAGCAGTGCAAAAAATTGTTTAAGGAAAATCAGACAACTTTTACAAATGTGATTTAATGATACAGACACTTGAATTACTTGGGGCTGGTATACCCCATTGATCCTGCAATGTACACATTGCACTTCCTGCAGCATGTAGGTCATTCATACATTATCAGGCATGAAAGGACCATGTCTCAGATGTATTTTCATTAGCGTTAAAGTTTAAAGAGAAGTTGAGAACAAGATTTGCCAAGCTGTAGTTGGGTACAATGCACTAAAACAGTTAACAGTTACTTTCTTCAGACATATTGATAACAAGTCAGAGAATGGAATACAATATTTGTATGGCACAATGCAATTGTGGCAAGGAGTCAGTGCAACTTTCTCAGCACCTCTCCATTACAATATATAATAACAGACTTGTTTTGTTGAATTTTGAAACAAGATTCTGATATTATGATCCTTTGTTAGTTTGTTTTTAACTCAAATGTGTTATCTACATGTATGTCTTGCAAAATAATGGTATTATTTTCTTCTCCTCTGTGATTGTTTGTTGGTAGATACTTAGAACAAGCCCGGCATGACGTCTCGGCTGTATCTACCCGAGTCCAGCAGATATTAGCATCACTTGGAAGAGTAAGGATCAGGACATACGTACAGTGCCCTCAGTATATGCTTTGGTTTTTCAATGGGACATGTAACAGAGATCGCTTTTGACTTTCCTTATGTTTGTTGTGTAGTATTGTCACATTAAAAGTTATTATACCTAAATGATCCATTCAATCGTGGCCATCTTCTTCTTCTTTTTCTGCTTCAAGGTAGTCCTGTGTCGTTTAAGCCTGAAAATGATTACAGGCAAACATGCAAATCCTTCATTATATCATATTTTAAACAAGAAAAATCTATCTTGAAATTGAACCATGAAATCAAGACATTTACTACAAACATATATTTAACCCGAGAAGCCCGATTTCAATAACTGAGCGTGACCCGCCCCGTACGATTTCATTTCCAGGAAACAGAAGACCGCGGCGTTGCCATCAGTAGGCGGTGCTTAGCGCGCGTTCTGCCAATAGAAAGAAAGCGCTCTCCGGATCAGCGATTTCCCTTCCTTCGACGTCATTATGTAATGAATATTCATGAAAAACGACTGTCATCGATGAATATTCATGTATTCTTGTTGTTTGACCAATGGCGTGCACCTCACGATCTCCACATCGAAATCCAAGAAAAAGAAAGAAATCGAAGAAAAAGAAAAGGGCAAAAAAAATGAAAAGAAGAATAACAAAAGAAGGAGAAAATAGTAGGAGAGGGGGTGAGGGAAAAAAGACGAAGAAAAAACACAGAAGTACGAAGAAAAAGAAGAAGAAGAAGAAGAAGAAGAAGAAGAAGAAGAAGAAGAAGAAGAAGAAGAAGAAGAAGAAGAAGAAGAAGAAGAAGAAGAAGAAGAAGAAGAAGAAGAAGAAGAAGAAGAAGAAGAAGAAGAAGAAGAAGAAGAAGAAGAAGAAGAAGAAGAAGGAAAAGAAGAAGAAGGAAAAGAAGAGGAAGAAGAAGAAGAAGAAGAAGAAGAAGAAGAAGAAGAAGAAGAAGAAGAAGGAGAGAAAGGAGGAGATGAATAACGAAGGAAAGGCAAAAGAGAAGTAGAAGGGGGATGGGAGAAGGAGACGTGAAAGAAAAGGGAGGGGAAGAAGCAGCAGAAAGAGGAGGAGAAGAAAAATATTGAAAGAAATGAAGAAGGATAACAGGAGAAAAAACGGAGAAGGAGGAGAAAAAGATTTTTTAAAAATACGAAGCAGACGCAAGGTAACTAGAAGAGGGGGAAGAAAAAAAAGGAAAGCGGAGAGAAGAGAGAAGAAGAACGAGGAGAAGAAGAAGAAGAAAAGCAAGGTAGAAAGGAAGAATAACGTAGAAGGAAAGCAGGAGACGTAGAAGGAGGGAGAGGTAGAAGCAGCAGAATAAGAAGGAGAAGGAAAAAAATGATATCAAAAGAGATGACGAAAATAAGAAGAATAAAAAAGAATGAGAAGAAGACGATACAGAAGGAAATAGAGATGATAAAGAAGAAGGAGACGATAATGAACAAGGAAAAGCAAGAGAAGTAAAAGATGGGGGAGTTGATGAGAAGAACAGCAAGAAAAGAAAGGGAAGGAGAAGAAGAAGAGGGGGAGAAAGGGGAAGAAGCAACAGTAAAATAAGAAGATAAATAAGTCGATTATTCATCTTCCATGGGGATAAAGTTGGCGCATTTACGGAGTAAGTATCCCTCCAAACCGTTTATGTGTCAAAAATGGAGGAGGGACATTTATCTGCGACCCCTCCCCCCCCCCCTCTCTCTCTCCCTCTCTCTTTCACTCCCTGGTTTACTGAAGATGACATCTATTATTATCATTAGTTTGCATTACGGTCTACTACTTAATTGCTTTTTAATTCTGTTTAGAAAAGTGTTTAAAACTTTACATCACGGAAAAGGACGACGGGAAGAACCCAACTATGATTTATCAGTTTTCTATACCCATTCTCTCTTTATTTTCCTCTCTTTTCCCTTTCGCCAACATTACCCCCTCCCTCTTTATTACATACCATGCTCAAACAGATGTGGTAAATTATTCTATACAAAAAGTTCCTTGTATCTCATTTCCCCTTTTCGTCAACCTTTCTCTCTCCCTCTCTGTCAATTTATTTGCCTCTACCAAATTTCCAAATTGAGGGGATGAAATTGCGAGCGAGCAAAATTTTTGATATTTTCACTAGAAAATCAAAATTTGTGATAGTAAAAACATAATATTCCGAAAAGAATATTCTTCACTCTTCTCGTTTTTGTTTTCTTTCTTGGTTGTGAATGATCTTGGGGGAAAGCGCCCCAAGCTCCTTCGTCTTTACAGCACTGTCTTTACAGTTTATGATTGCGTATAACGGTGTAAGGACAAACATAAAAAGGGATGGATTAATGGTATAAAAGTTTGACAGTTATTGAAAGATAAACAAGTTGCTATTTGCAATCACATACCCTCATCAATACATGTGTAATGGTATTTATTAACATTATCGAGGCCACATTGCACATACGTTACTCTACCGACACGCAGCGATTATCGACATCATTTATATTCGAAATTTCTGAGAAATTCACAATTTTGAGGGACAGTTGGTCACGACTAAGATGCCACCTCCCCTGTAGAAGCCTCGCTTCGTCTTTGTGGAATATGTACGGGACATGACAGATTGTGGGTTCTGACAGTGAGAGCGACTCTTCTTTTACCCAACACAAAGATACAACTTCAATATTTTTAAACAATTGTTACAACATTATCCAGTTTTATATTCACTCAGTGCAAGCTGCTCATGAGGTTCAGAGTAATTTTCATAATATATTCATCATGTGCATAGAGAAGGTGGCTTTATTGATTTTGAGAGGTTTAGAGTAATGTTTACAACCCAACCATCATGGTGGCTTTGATCGAAACACCCAGGGATCTCTTCTATAGAAATTAATTCTTGTCCTGTTTATTGTGCTACGTACTTTGTCAAGTTTTCAAAGGACCCGCTCCGTAATTGACTATGGTTTGAAAATGGTTTGGGCGCGTCACTTCCTGTTCTTTCATAAATAGGGTGCCCTTTCACTGGCTCCACAATAGTTTTTTTCAAATTCAACTGATAATGGATCATAGCCCTGCAGATACCAAAGAAAGATTAGAGCCTATGGCAGGCGTATTCGTGTACATACATATGTAACATATTTCAACATTACCTGGGTAACACCCAAGGCCCACTTCTTCAGAAATTCACCCCACCCCTAAGGAGCTCATTAGGCGCGCATGACCACACATCCTGCTCTTTTGTAAACAAGGAACGTACCTCTCATAAGCTATGAAATGGGCCCCTTTCAAACTGAAAATGAACTTGGTACCATAAGAAAGCGTAGATCCCTTACTACACATGACCTTCATACCGTTATTACCAGTCTATAAACAAGAGCGTTAGATGTGCGTGCAAAATCACGTGGAAGTGAAAGAAGTGAAAGAAACATAGGTTGAAGGGGTTACTAAATAAGAAAAATAAGTTCCCACTAATTTATGTAAAATTATCCACTAAAAACGAATTTCACATTCGTTTGCCGCAATAAAGTCTCATTTTGACGAAAATTTGAAAAAAAACCCCGTACACCTCCAGTCACGTCAGAAAAGTAAAAATTCCATCAATGCCAACGGCGTGAATAAAATGTTTTATTCACGCAGTTCAAACAATACAAGATACAAGATACAAGATATTTTATTCAGTCCAAAATCATGGAAATTTGCTTTCCACCAGCACAATAACACAACAATATATAGCGATACTTGAGACACATATAAACAATAAACAATAAACAATGAGTTAGAAAAACATATCTAAACATGATTGTAATTCGTCTGTGTAGGTGTAAATTATGTACTGTATGTGACATGATAATTAAAGACTGAGAAATCATTAACTGCGAAAATTGGGTTCATATTTTTCATTTCATTCTCCTTCTATTCCTGGTGTAATAAGACATATTATATTTACTTTGTTTCTTCGCCAATTTTGATATACTGTCATATAAGAAAGAAACAAATCAAAATAATTGAATTCAGTGCAAAAAGATAGAGATTTGCTTTTGACCAGCACAACTTTCGGGCACATATAAAAAAAAAGAGTTGTGAAAAACATATGTAAACATGACTGGACTTCAATATGTATATATATATATATATATTCACATAATTATTTCAAAATTTCAAAAATTTCATAAATTTCAAAATGTCAACAATTTTACATTGTCATATAAGATAGATACAGAATACGTTATTACAATATTACATTATTATACTATCGTTTGACAATTTGGTTGTACGTATGAATGGAGTTGGGAACAAAGGATTGACGGAAGCGTGTTCGATTTGTACGTGGGGCTCGCAGCCTGATACCAGAACGATTGAATGTGTAGTATTGATTGAGTGAGTGACTTTGATCTTTCATTATGTTATCCATTTTTGATAGTAGTCTCTGTTCGAACAAGTTAGTAACAGAAAGCAAATCGTTTCCTATTATGCGCTGTGCCGCCCGTCTCACTCGGTCTAAGCGATTCCGATTTTGTTGCGTCGCATTGCCATAGTAGCACACTAAGTTATGCGATAGTATACTCTGGATTAGGGCCTGGTAGAACAAAGTCAGGATTGTCTTGTCTACATGAAGATTTTTCATCATCCTCAGAAAGTACAATCTCTGATTCCCCTTTTTGCTTAGGCCATGTGTATTTTCTTTCTAGTCAAGAGTGTTGCTAATTGTACTACCCAGGTACTTGAACTCGTTCACTCGTTCAGCCTCATTGTCGTGCAAAATAAGCGGTTCGTGTTGTACAGATTTCTTTCGGAAATCGAAGACTACTTCTTTTGTTTTCGATGCATTTAAATGAAGGTAATGTGCATCGCACCACTCTGTGAAGGCCGTAACAGTTGACACATATTCATGTATTTTTTCCTCTTTGAGAAAACCAGTTACTACCATGTCATCTGCATATTTAATGATAGTACACGTTTCACTGTCACTTACAACTTCGCTAGTATACAGGGAGAATAGAACGGGAGATAGTACACACCCCTGAGGAGCTCCTATGTTAATTACTTTGGTTTCAGATTTAAGGTCACCAAATCTTACTGTTTGTGGTCTTTCTAACAGGAAGTTATGAATCCATAGCACAGCTAGAGGGTGAACATCCATTTCTATGAGTTTATTGGCAAGTAGGTGTGGCGTAATGGTATTAAATGCACTAGAAAAATCAACAAAGAGTGCTCTGACGAAGTTCCCACTGACATACGTTACAAATGGGAACCCCAAAGCTTGCCCGAGGTTTGTCGAGTAGCAACAAACGAATAAATTCAAAGTGCATTCCATCCATTGAATATGAATGACAAGATACAGGGGAATGCAATAATGTGTTACTACGCAATTAGGGGGAAAGTTGTGAATACATTACGAAAATCGTCTATTGTTGACTTCATACACGCCGTTGGCATTTGTACTTTTCTGACATCACTGGAAGTGTGCGTTTCTTCAAATTTACGTCAAAATGAGACCTATTGCGGCAAACAAATGTAAAATTCGTTTTTAGTGGATAATTTTACATAGATTAGTGGGAACTTATTTTTCTAATTTAGTAACCCTTTGAATCAGAGAGGTGTAAGGAATGGATTCAGCATGAAGTGTAATTTATTCCTACAGCAGTCGCGTATATTGATATCACAATGGAATATTTTACGCATTTGGCTCTATGATCAAGGGAGATCCGCCGCCAAACAAGGATGACAAATTTTGGATGCATTTAGAGGAATAAATATTCTGTATGTGCAGAAGATTTCAGAAGCACTTCATGTACTAAAGTGAATGTGCAAAAATGATACGATTCTGTGAATTTCAGATTATATTGTTGCTCCGTTTTTTGATAAATCGAGAATAATGTCGAAAACATGTCAGAGAAATGCCTCCATATCGCACATTGGGCAATCATATTTCCTTACAAATATCTTGTAAATCGTTTATTGAGTGTTTCACCTTCCATGGAAACCACCTCGATTTTATGTGCGGAGATGTCCGAAAAAGTTACGGACCAAATCATTTCTTCAATTTTATCAAAATTTCCCTTCGCTCACCCCCAATCTAATTTCCAATGTGTGTAATAAGATCAGCTATGAACTCCCAGCGAAGGCTGATCGGTTGACATATTTCTCAAACCAGATTTTCTTTTGTTATTCAGAGGAAGGCATTTGCTAATGAGAAATACGGCGTATTATTTGAAACACCTGAATATCTTGAATTTTTATGAGGCCGGCGGTCATCATAGATCAAAGGAATAAATAATGATAATAATAAACACAGACACGGTGTAAGAATAAAATGTAAGATGCAATGAACATCCCTCTAACATCCCTCTAAAGAACATAAAATTCCCTGAAATTTATATAAACAATATTCCTTTGTTATACCATCATGTAAAAAGTTAAAACGATTTGAAATGTTTATATCAGCCATCGTTCAAGTACTTATCTTGGGAAGTGCGCAAAAACCTGGCACAGAGAGCAAAGCGCGGGGGGCACACAAAGAGTTAGCAAACAGAAACGCATTATCTTTTCATCGGGAATGTTCACACCCATGCAATACTTTTCTTCAATTAATTCCTGCTTTCAAAGTTACGGTATGGAATTATGTGCCTACAAAATCATTTGTATCCGCTTATCGTTGATAATGATGTTTCATGCGAGATATTTTATGACACAAGTAGACATGGTAGATGATGTTGATTTCCACTAAATATATATACATGTATATAAACTTCTTATTCCTATTATAACGGCATATTCAAATAGCATAAGACGTGTTACATGCACGTACCTAACATGCCTAAAGGTCCCCCCCCCCCACCCCCATCCATCCCTGCCGCTATTGTCATAGCGTGGATCCGTCCTTTGAGAGTTTGAAAGTTATAAGTGATTTGAAGAAGTTTTCTTTAGACACAAAACACAGGAAGTTGAGTGCTGGGCACGCCCCGTTGAATTTCCATTGATAGTAGCATGATGGGCTATTGTTGTATCATAAAGAGGCCCCAAATCATTTATTCATCCTCCGTTGACCAATTGTGAGCGGAGGGGGGGGGGGGGGGCATTTACGGAGTGGATATCCTTTTATGTGTCTCTCTCCGTGAGCTTTTTGATATGTAAATGAGGGACATTTACCAAGCAGAACAGCTTTTTGATTGGTATTCCGCTCGGACATCAGGCGTCCCCGCGTTGAGTATGCAAATGAGGACAATTCATGCCGAGGTCTAGTGCCAGCTTCGCTTTGATTGGCTGATTTTTCTTACACACAGGGCTGGTTACTAGGGGCAGTTTTCGAGATGACTTTCTGGAGAAATAATATCTTTATACGACATTTTCTTAAGACAAATCACATCTTTTGAGACGGAAACCGCCTTGAATAATAAGAATAATGTTTAGACTTTTGACTGATGTAAAAATTATGATCATTTTCAACGTAAAACTGTGTTAAATGTTGGATAGAAAATGTCCTCAACATTACGCACCCGGTGCACGAGTTATCTCGTTCTTCGGGTGTGAGTGTGGAAAAGCTAAAACGAGTTATCTCGTTCTTCGGATGGAACGGGTTAAGCTATCTGCTAGACAGTTTTAAGAATATGTGTTATGTATCAATGTATGTGTCTGTGAGACAATTATTGTTTGTAAACAAAAAGAATACTGTACTTTGTTTGTAGAATAAGAGCCCTTTCGATGGGAAAATCAAACAAACATAATGAGCCAATTTGTGCCCCTTGCAGTCTACAGACAGCATCCCAGACTCTGAGGTGCGGATGTTCTGTAAGAACTCTGCTTTCCTGAGGGTGGTGCGGTGCAGGGCCATGTCAGAGGAGTTCATACCCCAGACAGCCAACGTAGCAGACATAGGTGAACTCTTGTTCCATCTGTTCTTTTGTTCAATCGTTTGTTTGTTTGTTCATCCGTTCATTCAGTCATTCTTTTTTGATGACTTGTAAATGGAGAATGGTGGTTTAAAGGGCATATACTGTACTGGGAAGGCAAAATAACCTTCAAAATGTAATTGTTAGCAATCTTCTTGCCAATGGTCTTAAATTCATGTATTGTCTATTTTAGAAGCTTGCTGAAAATTATTTGCCCTCAAATGATCTACATTTGGAGTAATAAGTGATTAAATCACAAATCCTCAAAATGTTCGGCCCGAACATTTTGAGGATTTAATCATTAATCATTAATTACTCCATATGTGGATCATTTAAGGGCAAATAACTTTCAGCAAGCTTCTAAAATAGACAATACATGAATTTAAGACCATTGGCAAGAAGATTGCTAACAATTACATTTTGAAGGTTATTTTGCCTTCCCAGTACAGTATATGCCCTTTAAGAACATATATTGTCAATAAACAACTTCAATTATTCAGTACATACTCTAAAAGGCCAACATATCATACATAGGTGAACTCTTGTTCATTTGTCAATTCTTTCGTTCAGATTCACACAATCAATCCTTCATTCTTGTTTCGGTGCATTTGTAAATTGAGTATCTTGGTTTTTTAACATATATTGTCAATAAACGACTACATGTATTTATACCACAGAGCAGCAATGTGGTCTACTACATACGTGATGGTTGATTAATTTCTTTGATCGTTTATTCATTGATTCACTCATTGGGCGTCATGCTTGTATATACATGCATTGTTAATAAACAACTGAAGGGCAATGTAGTAGATGTAGTCGCGCTCTTGTTCATTCATTCATTCAATCGTTTGTTTATTCACTCATTCAATCATTCATTTTTGGGTTGGATCATCTGTACATTGAGAATCATTGTTTTGTGAACACGTAATAAACTAATTACAAATTTTCAGGGATTTTTTTTTCTTCAGTAAGGGCAGCTTAGGCTACAAACTCTAGTTCTGGTTTAGATTTGTAATTTGGGAATTGTTTGTAGTTATACTATGGAAAGCATCTCCAAATTACTATCATTATTATGAGAACACATGTTTAAGTTTTTTTTTCTTTTGCATTACCGGTACAATGTTATGTTTTTTCTCCAGCAATGAATCTGGAGAACCCAGAGAGTGAAGTGTGCCTCTACGTGGCATTGAGGGCAGTAGACAAATTCTTCCGGCAGTACAATCGCTACCCTGGCTGGTACGACGATCAGATTGAAAACGACTTTGTCAGGTTAAAGGTGAGTAAGAGGAAGAAGTGGCAGTCTTTCAAGGGATTTAAATGGTTGTGTGTTTGACCAGAGGAAAATCAGGATCATTGTGCGGGGGGGGGGGGGGGGGGGGGGGGGGGGGGGGGGGGGGGGGGGGAGAGAGGTTCTCTGAAGTGGGTCAAAAGAAAAATAATCTTTATCTATTGCATTCCATTCATGCTAGTGTTGATTAACATGAGCCAATATTTTTGTGATTGACGGGGTCACAAAACATTTTCGCAAGTAATCGTTTTTGCGATAGACACCCGGGCTCCCCCTTGTTCATATTAGTTCATATTAGTATGGTATGTGCTTTGTCCATGCACATCCTGTTACGTATACCATACTGGTATGCTGCCCTACTGTGACCAAAAAAAGAAACAAGTTACAAACCCAACTTTTCTTGTAAAGAACTATTTCATTTCCAGATGTTGCCTGTTTGGGGAGCATGCAAGGTTTATTTTTAAAATAAACATCAATTACTTGAATTTGAGTGATTTATCACTTACTTTCTTTTAGCAAAATAGGGTAGTGTACATACACGTCTAGGAGAAAACATATTTTTTGTTAAGTTTGTTGCTAATGCTAACTGTGTTGTAATTACATTAGACTGTCATGGTGTGTTACTGAGAGGGTTAAATTTGCAAAGTTTGTGAAAATGACAGGCTTACACAGGAGTATGAAGTGAACAATGCCTTGTATGTGTGACATTTACTTGTCATGTTTTTATTAGTAGTACTGCATTATGAAGCAAGCTTCTAGAATCTTTGTTTTCACTTTTATTTCTCAACAGGCTTGTGCATCCAGTCTCTTACAGGAATGGAACATCAATACAACTGTCAAGGAAGATTACTTCAGGGAAATGTAAGAAAACAACCCCCCCCCCCAACTCTTAAGCTTTGCATAGAAATGTTGATCTTCTAGTCAAGGACACATTTGTATAAAGTACTTAATAGAGAACTAAATGTACAATGAACAAAAGCCCAACTCACACTACAGCTCAAAGGAATTGGCATAGGGAAAGGGAAAGGGAAGAAAATGAAGGGGCCTCAGTTTTAAACCGTGGTACATTTTGTCCAGTTCAGCATGAAACATGATGCTTTATAGGCTAAAGCATCATGTTTCATGCTGATCTGGACAAAATATACTGCGGTTTAAATCTGAGGCTCCTTCCCTTTCTTCCCTTCCCCTTTCCCTATGCCAATTCCTTTGAGTTGTAGTGTATACTTATTTCTTAGTCAGATTAACCTTTTATGCGCCATTGATGCAATTTTGTGTGACCTTTCCATTCATAGGTTGTTGCTATATTGGGAAGACCCCAGGCAAACTTTGGGGGTTGTCTTTTGCAAACGTTACTGAAGCAAGAACAAGTTTTGATATTAGTACCCTGGTGAATTTTACAGTTTTCACTAGAACTGTACAGGAAGGTACAAGTTCGCATTCATAACTTGTTGCTGTGTTGGGAAGACCCTGAGGATGCTTTATGGGTTGATGTAATGATTGTTATAGGCCTATACAACTGCCCTCTTATCGCGTGATGTTTTTTATAGAGGGTACTGGGTTTGGAGGCGGTTATATTAGCCCCACCCTCAAGAAATCTTTGACAGTTTCAATCTTGTGCGTGTGCAATCAGCAGCAATCTTTGATACTCTACGGCACATGTACACATAATGAGTCGTGTGCGCAAGTGTGTGTGAGCATTGCAGTGTTAGCCATACGACCGAACCTTCACGTCGCTTCGGTTAACTTCGTGGAGTTTGATCTGTATGTTGCCAGTCCAACGAGCATGTAACATGCAAACAATGTGTATAGGTCAACAGGCTTTTTGCAAAGCCTTTACGCACCTCTACTCCCCATCGATACGGACGATCGTGCACTTTTAAATCAACAAATGGATTTGATTTTAGTACTCTGGTCTAATTCACAATTCACAAAGTGTGCCATATCAGTGGCGGATCTGGGATTTGGAGATTGGGGTGGGCCTTTAAAAGACGATAAGGATAATGATAAGCACAATAGTCATTGGGAAACATACTATGTGTTGCCCCAATTATCGGGGTTAGGCTGTATGCCTCTTGCTCCCCTGCCTGAATCAGCCACTGCACATTGTTGATATTAAATCGCTGCAGACGATACGATGTTGTTTTTTATAAATAACCCCCTTTTGTGTTTTCTCACCGTATTTGCCTAGGTGTCGGTATGGCGCGGCTGAGCTCCACTCGGTGGCTGCATTCATTGGGGGCGTGGCAGCGCAGGAGGTGATTAAACTCGTCACGCGCCAGTTTGTGCCTTTCAACAATACCTTCATCTATAATGCAGCCACTGGCAGCTCGGCTACCTACCAGATGTGAAGGAATGGACACTTTGACTGTTAATGTGGTATATTTCGTTGTTTTCATTCACAGAAATTTTGTGAATGATTCTCAAACAGGGGAAGTTTCGCAGATTTGTTATTGATTTTTATTTCTTCCATTGCACGCATATATGGTTGATGTTGTTGCAATTTGTGAAAATATCTGTACACAACATATACCACGTTAACCAAACGCATGTTCTATGCACTCTACATTTTGCTTACAATTTTTTTTTTTGCAGATTATGACCTATTCATTGTTGATAACACATGCTATGTACAGGCAACGCTCGTTGTAATGGACATGACACAATGCCAACCTGGACCTGCCTGCAAGATGTAATCATGTTTTTTCCAGCATGAAAACATGTTTCTCGGACGGCGCTGTATATCAAAAACACACAATTACACAACTTTTGTTTTGTTTCTTATTGTTTTTTTTTTCTGCTTAGTTACAACAAGGTTTGCTCACAAGGAAAGTGGCTTGGTCTGGACAAACCTTGTTCTGATGGGCTTTGCCTATACATCATTTTAATATGGATAAGGACAGGCGTAGCTATTTATGAGGTCCCATGGCCTGTACATTTGTTGAAAAAGAATACATGTATAAATGCTTTATATGCTAGTCTACATGTAGTTAGAAATGAACTCCAGCCCCTGGGATATGTGGCATGTATTTGTACAATTGTCGTAACTACCATGGAACAGCCAATGAGCTCAATGCATAGTAGTTGATACAATCGAAGTTACCATCATTTGTGAGTAAGTACAACTCATAGGGCTACATGGAATGTGGCCTTGATATGCTTTTATTTCATTTGTAAATGAGGAGTTGATGCTATCATGGTGATTGAAGTACAATGTAGAAGTTGCTCTTTGCTCTGTAATGTGTTCTATTTGTTACATTGTGCATATTTCCTCAGGATTTCACATACAAACTTGTACATTTTTGGCAAGTTTTTTTAGCGACTATGGAAAATAAGTTAAAAGTGTAATACGAAGTCCTCATCCCGCATATTGGGAAAATAATGCACCATGCAGGGGTATCCAGAATTTGTTTGCAGTCATAACCTCTGAAGGTCCCATACACTTGACCGAAAGTAAGTTTGACTGCTGCGTGTTGCATTATGGGATGTTTTTTTTTCTCAAATGCATAATGGAGAATTGGCATCTGTAATGTGTAAAATGTGGGCCTATTGATGCAGAGCATTAATTTCAAAATCTGTGAAATGTACATGCATGTGCAAATACAAAGGTGAATCTTACCAAATGATTTTTTTTTCTGAATCAAATACATTGTACCCATAAATTTCAGGATGTGTTATTGATCTGGATGTTCAAAGTGCAGAATGATTTTATACCAGTCCCTATTACTAATTCAACCCTCTTATTACCATTGACATGAAGATGTGTAGTAAGCCGATGGGGTTTTCAAGGCTTGGAAATGTAAGGGTTAACTACGGCATTATCAGTAATCATGTTATAACTATGATAGTCACTCTAAGGATACAGAACAACTGGAAAATGTCTACTGGTATGTGAAAGTGTGATCTGATGTTTCTTTGATTCTGGATCTAACACACCTCGAAAAAATGGGTGGAAACATGTATATGAACATGTAGATTTGCCAGAATCGTGTATGGAATGCCGATTCCAGGCTGATTTTGTAGTAAGTGCAACATCCATCCGCCGTCATACACAAAGAAGAATACATCAATCAGTCTCTGAACATATGTTATAGTGTGCAGATTACATGGGATTTGTTTGCTGTAATCATGAATTTAAATTAAATATTGAAGTTGTCAACCTACAAACAATTTAAAACAGTTTTTGTTGACAAGAGCAGGCTTCAAAGTAAAGGAATGCACTAACGATTGGATGCGACTTGTGCGATTGGGATCCCTGAAGCTCGCAGAATGATCCAAATTTACAAATGGTGTGAAATTTCAGCTGCTGAATTTAATCCACTATTTTATGGATTGTAGAAAAATTAACAGAACTGGTTTTAATCCGCAAAGAAACTTTAGGCATACACCATTGAGTAAATCAAGGACAAGGGACTTATGCTTTGTGACAAAATTTAACTTTATTTTTATTTCATCACATCACAGATACATGTACATGTATACATGTATCATAATTGATTTGGAATTGGCATGTGTAAGATGGGTGCTCCATAGCACAGTGGATTACGTTAGTATAATAGAAATGTGGACGTGTGTTTCCAGTGTTTGAAGAACACTTCATTAATGAAAATATTGAATAATTTGAACACATATGCACACACACATTTCGATTGTACTTGAAATGCAACAATAATGAAAAGCCTATGAAAATGTTAATGCCATCTTCTAGTGGAATGTGACCCCTCTAATGTGTGGAGGAAAATGGCAGTCTCACTTCCCATATGAAGGAGATTCATCATGTGTACATACTATGTTAGTGAAGTTGAATGTCAGTAAAACTGATTCGATGTGATCGCTGTGTATATCAAAGCAGCCAATGCATTCTCGTTTTGCTCTGTGTTCTATAGAGTAATGTAATAGAAGAGGCATTCTAGGTTGTAGGGATGTGCAAAAGGGTTGGTGAAGATGGGGCAAGACAGTACAGAGTGAGAGAAAGATGCGAGGAGAGATAAATGCAGAGTGATAAAAGACGATAGGATGTCGGGAGTACATGTGTAAAGAATGGGAGTGGAGGAGTATAACAAGTGAGGAAAACGGGGGCGAGTGTAAGTGTGTAAATAAAATATGCATGTCACATATATACATGTGTCTATCCAGTGTAAACATTGCACACACTCATGTTCCTAACATGTGGGCTTATGACATTTACTTGCCAGACAAACTCTGTGTTCTCATTCATCTTTGATTTGTGGAATGATACTGGGTAATCAAAATTTTTAAATAAAACCAATAAAAACCTTCTGAAGATCGATCAATTCAAAATGTTGGTTCCCATAATACAGAAGTTACAAAGTGTGAAACACTGCAAAAAGAACAAAACACACCATGAATTCAATATATCTCTTCAAATTTATTAACTCTTGTACATGGGTAAAACACACAGTCAAGTATGTAGATAAAAGCCTCAATTGATGCAACAGACCAGCGAAGTATCTGGGCATGGAAACTGTCCAGCGCGATCGAAGAAAAGACTGGAATATGGTCGTGCAAATGGAGGCCTAAACTTCACTCTGAACAATGACCCTATAACACACATCATAGCTTGTCGTCTTGGTGAAAAATGACATGTGCAACAAAATTACAGAATGATACGCAGTCATTTATCTCAAATAAATAGTGAAGCATGTAATGATCTCTTGTTTTTTAAAAGTTAGTCTAAAATCATACTCAGGTTGTTCTCAATGAACAATAAAGCCTTGGCAGATGATATAATGGTTACCACACACACTTGGATCCACACTTCTAAAAACAAATTCATTTTCAATTGACATGTATGTTCATAACATGCCATTTTCATTTTTAATGCGAACTTCAGTGTACATGTATATATCACAATATTGATGAGTTAATTAAATATTAAAAGCATTGTCATCCCTACTACACATATAACCTGAATGATGAACAACTTTGTGGAGAGTATTGCATAACTACCTTCAATTCCTCAGACCTCAGAACAAGAGATACAATAGATTACGGTATGGGGAAAACAAACAATCCTGACTGCAATATAAGTAACCCGATATCGTCTTGTCTGGGAGGGGGAGAGGAACGGGAGGGAGGGGGGTTATCCGACGACGAGGAGCTCATCTGAGGGGAAGGTGTATTCTGGGATCTCGAGGTTGAGGGGAGCGGGGCCCTTCCTGATCCTGCCTGAGGCGTCGTAATGGGAGCCGTGGCAGGGGCAGTAGTAGCCACCATACTCCCCAGCGTTGGAGATGGGTACGCAGCCCAGATGGGTGCACACGCCAATCAGCACCAGCCACTCATCCTTCTGCACGCGCTCCTTGTCGTGCTGGGGGTCGCGCAGGGTGGCCACGTCCACGCCCACGCAGTCGTCGATCTCCTCCTGCGTCCTGTGGCGTACAAAGAGTGGCTTCCCTCTCCACTTGAAGGTCATGTTCTTGCCCTGGCGTCAAAAGAGAAAAGAAACAAAATCAGACATTAAAAAAAAGTCACATTTAGTACTGCGATGTCCAACTACATCAAACTTCTAAATGTATTTCTTGTTTAACCTTTAATATCATTATACATGTATGTTGTTGGGAGTACTTTGGTAACATTTAAAAACAATGTTGCATTCAAAGTAATCAGTCAACAATTTGCCTTAGCAAGTCGGATGAGAGACATACTTTATTCACACTTCTCCATTACTTTGTTTTATTATGACTCTATTGTTTCTTCCTTTGCATTCTGACAAAGCCATTTTTGTCACTGTCTCACAAAAAAAACAAACATTATAAGCACTTTAAAAAAATAAAAAAACATTTTTTCAAAAACTTCAATCAGAAGTATACTACATGTAGCAAAAGTAAAGATAATTTTTTACACATACTCAGGACTTGCCACAGAGATACTCAATATGAAACTCAATAACTCTTTCTTTTTATTGATTTTAATAACAAATTGAACTGAAACTTCATGTGTAGGTCAGTTTAATGTAAAAGAATTTTGCACAGATTAAATCAGTCTCTCCAACTACAATGAGCAAAATCACACAGCTTTATCTCTATAAAAGTGAAATAAAATACAAAAAACAAACCTACATGTACTAGTATTCACATTTCATTTCCCATATCAAACACAAAGTGTAGTAGTGGTAAGGCCCACATTTACCTGAGAAGATTTCTATTTCATTATTGTTCCATTTTATAGAGTTCTTACATATGTACAGTGTACCTACCAAATTGTCACATGAAGGAATCACCTCACAGGTATATCATATTACATAATCGCTATCTAAAAGCATAATTACAACCCGTTAACACGGAAGCCAGAGTGACTATATCATCAAAATCTATCCATACATGCAATGTTCAATTAAATCATAGTGGACTCATCACTCTTCATGATTACCAAAGCTCTATAACAGAGCTTAAATCTGTCAACTATTAATCTTGCACACGCTCTCACACACACCTGATATTCTCAGGGCACAAGCTATCAATTTCTGGCGATTTATAAATGCATTTCCACTCCAACTCTTTACCTTCAAGTTTTTATGGATTAAAAGGTAATTTTTTTTCTCAATGTGATAAGATATACATGGGGCAGCACATTACCTCTGGGATTTCCTCCAGCTTGATCTCTATCTTGGCCATGGCTAACACATCTGCGGAGGCATTCATGGTCTGGATGAAATCTGTGACAATGTTCTTGGCACTGTACGCCGCCGCTACGGTGCCCCCGCCGACCAGGAGGTATGTGAACATCTGCCTGTCGACGGCCGTCCTTGCAGCAGGCTTCTGCGGGTCGAGGGATGTGTCTCGCCGGTAGTCCGAGAAGTCTGGCACACGGATATCCGAGTGTGCAAACCTCACATGGCCTGGCCCTGAGGGGACAAATTGAAGAAGTAAAGAATTATATTTCTATTAACAGGGCTTTTTCATTGTACATACACTACAGCTCAAATGAATTGGCATTAGGGAAAGGGAAAGGTAAGAAAGGGAAGGAGCCTCAGTTTTAACCATGGTATATTTTGTCCAGTTCAGCATTAAACATGATGCTCTAGCCTAAAAAGCATCATGTTTCATGCTGAACTGGACAAAATATACCGCAGTTGAAAAGTGAGGCTCCTTCCCTTTCCCTTTCCCTATGCCAATTCCTTTGAGCTGGAGTGTATACAGCTGCTATTTCAGACAAAAAAATTAAGGCACTTCATGTGTGGAACATTTGGCAATCCTTTTGCTCAATTTATGAGTAGATATATATATATACTGTACCTAAATCATGTTTGCATCTTAAGACAGGCTGCTGGCTATTTTTGTCATCCTCCTTTATTGCCAGATATAACAACATTCACCATTCTTTTCAACACGTATGCATGCATTACATTTATGCATTAACAAATGCAATGCATGTAGCAACGGCTTGTCTCACAATCTTGTCCACATTCAACTGTGTAGAAATAATGTATTATTCACAATAATCATGACAGAAAGAATGTCTGTTTGATAATCATACGTAACATCAGTTACCAACATGGTCATGTTTTCTCTGAAATTCCTGCTGTACACCCACTCAGTGACTCAACCGAAGAAGCCAGTTTTATTTCCCTTTTTTGTCAAATCACCAAGTCGCCATAAAATCAAACACAAATTCGATGAGGAAAAGTCCATTGACAATACATGTAAACACAACTTTATCGTCGACAAATATTAATAGGCTAGGCCTAACAGTTTTGCACTGAAAATACAATTAGCCTACTGTATACTGTATTTGTAAGTATTTACTCAAAATGTCTGAGTGATATGATTGTGAAAATATAAAGCATCAAAGTAAGTGTGATTTAGTGTAAAAGTATAACGAAATGCATATTTGTTTTCGTCTCAAATCGTTAGTGCAGCAAGAATGCCCCCCCCCCCAATCATTCCTGTTACCACGCAGAATTCGAAGCGCAATAAATATCTCCCAAAATTTTCTTGCTCATCTTCAATTAGAGAGTTCTTCAAAGAGCAAAGCTTCATTAGTATGTAAGTGAACTTTAGTTATTTAAGGTGATCATCTTGGTACAGATTTTAAACTAAAAAGAAAACAAGAGTGCCGGATTGGGTCACCCGCATCAGCATCATACACCACACACTCAGAGCTAACGTAGAACTCAGTAGGAGTAGGAGGGAGTTTGACTTTACCTTGCACGCCACACGTAGCCCGTGTGATATGTGCCTGTGGAAGGAGTGCGCCGAGTTTGTCATTTGATATCCTTTTTTCTTTCTCAGGTAACGTGAATTTATGGACAATCGTTGGAGCTGCAACAACTGCAGGTCTAAGTTGTGACGCTACATTTTGGGCAGTTGCTGAAACGAAAGGAGCAACAACTCCAACTTTAGAAACTGCCGAAAACATGACGATCAATGCTGTTTGGGAACCGGCGTTTTGCAAATGGTTGTACAAGATAGACCGGAAGTTCTTTAGTGACGTCACAACTATATAACGCTTGATATTTCAGCATTATATCTTTTCAGCTAATTTTTTTATGAACTTCGTAGCTTCAAAATATAAAAATAAAACATATTTTCCGATATATAACCCTTTCAGTTATGTTAAATTACAAATCTACATGAAACTTTGTAGAAAACACGATATATAACCTTTGACCTAAACTAGCCCCCGGTTTAACATTATTCAAGTCCACTCAGTTGGAATCGGCCATAAATTTTCGGCTCGGCACTTTTAAAGGCGTCGATATCACGGTACACACACGCCCTCAAATTTGAAGGCCCAGTGCACTTTGACCGACACACTGCATGGGGTATAATAAATTATATTCGTATGAAATATATGTACTGCATATGGATTTCTGATCGTGGTCGTAAATCCCTATTGGTTTGTTGAAAAGAGTTTACTTGTCGAAATTCCAAACACAATCGTAGGTACCTATACAGTTTGATTAGAATACGTCTTCCACATCGACCTCGATATCTCACGCCGATCGAGTGATGCTCATGTAGGAGTCTTGCAACCAAAGTACCCAAGTAGGCCTACTGCTTGAACCTATTATGAGCGCAGCATTGGTCTTGAATAGGCAGCCTACAAAGGCATTAATCTGAAAGACATTATTGTAAACTGTATCCAAATTAAATCTTGTGGGTATACGTACATGCGTACCAACAGTTTTTATCAAATGTATCCAATTATCTAGCTTTATTATTGACACGTATGAAAACAAATTAACAAGACGAAGACTTTCAATATTTTATAAATCGACTGGGACTTAAAGATTGTCCGTCCCTTTTGCAAGCTTAAAATTTTAAATCGTCTATCACGTTCGTGAATTGAAGAAAGTGTGATTCAAGACCATTTCTAGGAATATAGCATGTTGAAACTTTCTGTATATGTAAAAAAATCAGCCGTTAAATTTCAAAACGACTTTTTTTCGTACTACGAAAAAAGTATTAGTCTTTGTTACAGTATCTATGTGGTTATTATGCATGTGTGAAATCCTGATTTTATTGAGTAATTACCAATTTTTGGAGATGATTCCTTTATAGAACAATTTTTTTCCATAATGCGTTTTATGATTTAATAAACAGATGAATCAATAAAGCAGATATTTCAATGCAAGCTGCGACGAGCCTGAGGTAAAGACTATTAGTCAGACGTTGTTTACGTGCATTATTTGAATTTTACACTACGTATCAGTTTCAAATTAGGAATATAGTGCTAACATTTCTCTATATATATGTTTTGCCAATGTTTCGATGGTTTTGTGGTGATGTGAAAAAGGGACGGGCTGTCTTTAATATTAAAAAAGTATCATGATTAAGTTACAAATTCGCCAAGGTAGCTATATCCGAGGTAAAAATACAATTTCTTCTAAAAAAATTCTTAAAGAGTTTGTGAGCATGTGTGTGTGTTTATGTGTGATTCCACGAGACTATCTATTTATCGATCGATCTATCTATCTATCTATTTATCTATCTATCTATCACTATCTATCTATCTATTCATCTATCTATCTATCTATCTATCTATCTTTCTATCTATCTATCTATCTATCTATCTATCTATCTATCTATCTATATCTGTCTATCTATATCTATCTATCTATCTATCCATCCATCTATCTATCTGTCTGTCTGTCTGTCTGTCTGTCTGTCTGTCTATCTATCTATCTATCTATCTATCTATCTATCTATCTATCTATCTATCTTTCTATTACTCTCCCGCTGCTGCGGCCCGTCCTCATCAGTTTTTCCATGTCATCTATCTTGTACCGTGTGTGTCCATGTCACATGTCACGCGCCTCACTTGCGCCAAATGCTTGGTGGAGAATATTAGGACATGTACATTGTGTAGTTGTTTACCAAAATGACAAAGCTATCACGATGTGAACCGAATGACATTTTTTTACTTTTTAGAAATTACTCTTAGTCTGAAGACAAAATCTGAAACCACGAGTACAATAACGCGGTTCAGTGAGTAAACACTAAAAACAAGGTTGAATTCAAATACACCATTATTTCACGTAGGCCTACTTTATTTGCATTTTGCCTCTTATGAGCAGCTTCCTTTTTTGTTATGGAATATGAAGTCTTGACTTAAATTTGCGTGTAATCGCCAATTGTCTCTACACAATCCCTAAAAAAGGCCGTAATCTGTTTGACTGAAAAGTGCTCAAAAAGTATTGTTATCAGTGCAATTCTGGAGGTACTATCGAGACTATTTTAACGATCCATAACGTTCGATGTCATTGAATATTGAATATTTAGGCCTGCGAAAGGAATACATAACATACCCATATAATGTTATTCAAATTTATGTATTTAGAACTGATACAAAATCATCTTATTTATCAAATATTTAACATTTCCGAAAAACAAAGATGAAAGTTAATGAAAATCAATTCAAGTGTTCATGACAGAGGCCTAAATGCACGCATAGTAGTAGTTCGATTCGATTTTAGTTGTAGGGCGAGTCTTCAAGTGACAGACTAGGCAAATGTATTTTGGGTGATTGTCACGAAACACTTCACATTGGCGCTGTGCATTAGGGAGCGAAATGTCGTGCAAAGTGAAATATGACTGATCAAAAAGAGGAATAACATCGTAGTAAGTACGTATAAATTGTATTTTCTTGTTGGTAATATTTCATTCTAAATCAAGTTGTAACGAGATACATTTATGATACAATTGTTGTGTGTTTGTAGCTTAAGTGTGAGACTGAGAGAATGCAAAGCGTCGCTGGAGTTGTGTGAATTCCGTGAAAGAGCGGTGCATGATGAACATGATGAAGTCCGCCATGTATTTTGCATTGCGGATTCAGAATCGGCTTAGTCAGTGTTCTGTGCTGTGCTGCATGCCTACCGCCGCAGACGCACACCAGCAAATGCAAATGCCAGCCCAGTCTACACTTGTTACTTCTGAGTTGGGGTAGCTCGGTGGTGCATCGACATGATGATAAGCCCACAGTCCTGCTTCTGTTGGATATTTTTTGGCAAAGATGCATGAGACTAGTTTTATTTCTGTGCAATAGTCAGCATGTTTCCACAGGCAGGCAGAACTTCGAAGTACAGTTGCTGTTTTTTTGCGGCAGAGAGTGTAGTAAAACTAAGGGACACAGAAATCAGACTGACATGACATATTTTCTTCTGCTGCTTTCATTATGTCTACAAGTAATATCCATAATAATTACGTTAATATATTTCTAGAAAGTATGAATTAGGCCTACTGCATTTATTGATTTGTCATCTGTAATGTGTGTCTTATAAATATATATTTATAAATGTAATTTTATATGTAACATTTTTCTCTCTCACTTTCATTTATATAGTCACCATGGAAGATACTACATTTAATCCAACCATGGACTCTGATGATGAAGGAATGACACAGACGCATGAAGTTTTTCAGCACTCTGATACTGAACATGATGTTGTGTCTGTGAGACACTCTGAACCACAAATGGATGATGAACCATATGATGATGTTGGGAACGGCGGAGGAAGAATGGAGGATGTAGACGAAGGGAATGGAGCAGGAAGAGAGATCAGCGTGCAAGATACTGAAGAAGATGAGGAGGAGATGGACTACACGTCTGGGAATGAATACCAGGAGAGCAGAGATGAAACCTATGGAGAGGGTGAAATGTTTCACAGCTGTCACGAGGACTTCAATCAAGGAAGAGGATTTATCGGAGACCATGGTCCAGAACAACCTCAAAGGCCTGGACCCCACAGTCCACTTGGTTCTCCCCCAGACAGCCAAGGAAGCATTGACAGTGGCAGCGAAACTGCAGAGTTCGACTATGCCACCCCCTCGGACAATGAACCTTCCGTTAGGTTACAGAGCAAACTATTAGAGGAGGAAGGCACGTCAGAGAATCTACCAGAAGAGCTTGCGACGCCTGCCAGTCCTGTGTCGACCACGGGGGAAAGTTCGCAGTTTGATGGACAAGAGAGTGACTCTTTTAATTATGATGGGGAATACATGCCCTCATCTAGTGTGGATGCGTCTGAGCTGAACACTGACCATGATGATACCATCACATCACAAACACACGTGCCTTATGATAGGCAGGAGGAACTAGAGGAAGAAAGGAGAGGATTATCAGTTCAGATCGATGCTGCGCAATCCAGCATGCAGGAGGTTGCAACAATAGAAAGTGGTGATGATGAAGTTGGTAACAAAGAGAAGGGTCAATCTTTTGATGAAGTAAGTGATAATGTAAGGTTATTAAAACACTCTGACAATGAGGAAGATGGTGATGAGAAAGAAAATGAGGGTGACCATAGTACTGATGTTATTGGACAGAGGACTGAAACAGCAGTTTCTGAAACTCGCAATGAATTGGACAATGTGCAAGAAATGCAAAAAGAACGGCATAAAGACTTTGATGATGATCACTTTGATTTGACTGTGCCGAATGAGGATGTGCCAAGCAAAGCGACATCGAGGAGGGAGCATGAACGAGGGGGTGCAGCAGTGGTGGAGGTGCATCACATTGACGATCACGGCGATGAACTCGACTTTGAAGAGGACGTGGAAGACCATGCGCAGCAGTACCATGAAGCCCCTGAAGAACCAGTTGAGGAGGAGAAGGAAAAGAAGGGAGAGCAGTATGAAGAAAAGGAGCAGAAAAAGGAAGCTGAAAGGAAGGAGGTCGTTGAGGAGCCAGAGTCGGAAGGGGATGGGGAAGTCCAGGATGATGAGGACGAAGAAAAGGAAGAAGGAGAAGATGGAGAGTTGGATGTGAGTATTGATCTCAAAGTTATCATTTTACATATACAATGTCCTATTTGATGTGTCGATTGTCTTGACAGAAACAAGTGAAAAGATCATTTGCAGGGCCTATATATCAAGCCTTACCATATGTCTTTTTTGCATTGCGGTTGTTAATTTGCCTTGAGCTTCTTTGTATTTTTTGTTCTCACTGACTTCATGTGAAGAAATATGAATCAACAGGTAAGAAAGAAATTGTAATGGACCCTATATGTGATCCTTGTAAAATATCTGCTTAATTGATAAACTGACAATCTGATACGACAGTTATGCAAAAATGTATGAATGTATTATGGTGCATTGAGATGGTAGGTGAGTTAAAAGGAAACAAGAATGTATTCTTGATGTATTGTACATACATAGTGGCATCTACTATTTAGGAAGTATTCCTACTGTATTGTTTGATTGCAACCCGAAAGGCATTCAAACTCTCTACTGTTATGTATGCATGCATATCAGAACCCATTGTTGTCATGCCTTATGTAAATTGACAACCTATTGGCATGCATTTCTGTACATGTATAATCCACCAACCCACAATACTGTGATATTCATTTGCCAGGATGATGATATGGAGGAGGGGGAGGTGAAGGATCCTGCTGAGAAGAAGAAGGTAGATGTGCGACCCACCTGCCGATTCTACGCCCGAGGTCATTGCACCTGGGGCAATAACTGCCGCTTCATCCACCCAGGGGTCAATGATAAGGGTGAGAGTTTCTTTGAAAACAAATTTTAGCTGTCTTGTGGTCTGAATATCAGCTGTATGATCAATACCGGTTGAGGATGCAGCCTTTTGTAGATTTATGTTTTCCTAGCATACATATACACAGTGTTTTTCCCAGGAATGGTATTGCAAATTGTTCAACAAAAATGATTAACATACAAAGGGCTGATTTGATAATTGTGCTATGTATTCAAGTAAAGCGTGTGGTATATCATATATTTGGTGTTAATACCATATGAATTGATTCAACTGTGGCAAGAACCCTGCGTTCGCATATTCGCACAGCTGTGATGGCTGGGTCTCTTTATGCAAGATATCAATATTATAGAGTTTGTGTAAAGATTGTTTGACATGAGATGTAATTATAGTGCTTGTCCATGTACATGTACACGATTGTGTCATTCACAGAGAAGTAATTCACATTATCTTGCCTGGAATTGACATCTTATGAATCCCCAATGGAACTTTTGTTTCACTTTGTAATTGATAGTTTTTGAAGAAAGGTGCAATTTATGTGCACTAAGATTTTTTCACTGTTTCTTTGATACTTCTCTCCTTGTCCGCCTCTGGTAGGTCACTACTCATTGATTGACAGGAGAGAGCTTCACAATGCGCAGGCCGTACTACTGGGCCAGCCCCTGGCCCCTCCCTCACCCCCTCCTAAAGAAGCGCTGCCCCCACCCGCTGAAGAGGTATGTTCAACTTTTCTGCAATTGTGCTCTGTCAGACTGACATTGTTTTGTAATCAATTTGATGCATGTAGTGAAAATGAAAGCTCAAGATTGAAATAATGGAGTGAAAGTTTGTTTTATTTGTTATTTGTGTGAAAAAAACAGGCTTTGAATCATGATTTTATACTGTGAAATGAATTTGCTTGTTCTATGTAAAATAATTTCTTTTAAAGACAGCCCGTCCCATTTTCAGATCACCACAAAACCATCGGAACATTGGCAAATCATATAGAGAAGTGTTAGCAAGCTGCATATTCATAATTTGAAACTGATACGAAGTGTAAAATTCAAATAATGCACGTAAACAACGTCTGATTAATAGTCTTTACCTCAGGCTCTTAGCAGTTTGTGTTGAAATATCTGCTTTATTGATTAATCTGTTTATTAAATTATAAAATGCATTATGAAAAAATATGTTCTATAGAAGGAATCATCTCCAAAGTTTGGTAATTACTCATAAAATTAGGATTTCACAGATGCATATTAACCACATAGATACTGTTAAAAAGACTAATACTTTTTTCGTAGTACGAAAAAAGTCGGTTTGAAATTTAACGGCTGAAATTTTTAGATATACAGAAAGCTTCAACATGCTATATTCTTAGAAATGGTCTTGAATCACACTTTCTTCAATTTACGATCGTGATAGACGATTTCAAATTTTAAGCTTGCAAAAGGGACTGACAATCTTTAACCAACCCTGCTTGGACTATTGTTACTTTAGAGTTGAGCAAATATGTAAAGGTGTCATTCCGTTGCTTTGAAATGTGCGTTATTGAGAATGCACAAACAGGAGAAATAATGCGTTTTTAGATTGCTTTGACCTTGAATAATTTTACACATATTTGACTATATAAGAATGTTCCTTGTGTTGATGAGCCTGCTATCTTCAGAGGAGTAAAGAGAAGCTGGACAATGACATATTAATAAGGCATTCTTTTATCAATAGATGTTACTTCTCAGCATCTGAATGCTTGTCTGTGTATTGTTTGACAGGAAGAGGAGTTGGAACTCCTTCCCCCGCCCCCTGAGGAGCAGCCACGTACCGAGAGTGCATGGGAAAGAGGTCTCAGGCATGCCCGGGAGGTAACTATTTATTTATTTCTGATTAATTAAAACAGGGTAGCCCTTTCAGTAATGAAAACTGATCTTCCAAGGGACATTGTCTACACAGATCTATACAAACAGATACATATATAACAAGATTACATGATGAAATATAAACAGTAAATAATAGTAAATGATATGAGGTAAAGAATGAAGATAAAATGATTGAGAACAGTGTAAAAGAGGACCCTTCTGCATCAGCCTGAATGCTGATGATCAATTATATACTCAAGGGATCATCTGAAATCTTGATTTCTGTTTGTTTTTGTATGTTTGATTCTTTGTGGTTTACTCCTGCCTTTCCCCTTTCCTTCATGTGCTTGTAAATATTCAAGATTATGAACGCTGGTGTTATCAATTCAACTTTTCGCTAGAAATTTCATGACTTGTTACCTTCTATCAAGATGACTATTCTTCTGATATTCCTCTCTTCTGTTGAGCATTTTATATACACCAGTGATTCAATTGATTTGTGTGGCATTGAACAGACCTTGGGGAAGACTGCAGACAAATTTGAAGATTGCATAGCAGTTTTTGACTTAGTAGTCTCTCGAACTTTGTATCTGACCCTTTTTATGCCTCGAAGTGGTCGGAGGCATAATGTTTTCGGGTTGTCCGTCCGTCCGTCCGTCCGTCCGTCCGTCCGTCCGTCCGTCCGTCCGTCCGTCCGTCCGTCCGTCCGTCCCGAATCCGTTCAGGCAATATCTTGAGAACCGTTAAGCAGATTTGCTTCAAACCTGGTACATGTATGTATTGCATGAAACTAAAGAAGTGTGTAAAATTGGGGTCAAATCTGATTGAGGTCAAAGGTCAAAGGTCAATGAACTTTGTAAAAATTGCCCAAAATTGACCTTTTTCACAATAAATCCAAATCCAAGGATGCAATTCTCATTAAACATGGTACAAAGATGGATCACTACTTGGGGATAGACTGGTGACATTTTTGATAAAATTCCTGAAAGGTCAGAGGTCAAAGGTCAATGAAATTTGTGAAAATTTGCCAAAAATTGACCTTTTTCACAATAAATCCAAATCCAAGCATGCAATTCTCATTAAACGTGGTACAAACATAGATCACTACTTGGGGATAGACTGGTGACATTTTTGGTAGAATTCCTGAAAGTTCAGAGGTCAAAGGTCAATGAACTTTGCCAAAATTGGCTAGAAATTACCCTAAACTTTAAATTTTTCACAATAAATCCAAATCCAATGGTGCAATTCCAACCAAACATAGTGAAACGATGGATCACTACTTGGGGGTAGACTGGTGACATTGTTGGTGAAATTGCTGGAAGGTCAGAGGTCAAAGGTCAATGAACTTTGCAAAAATGTATATTTTTTGCAATAAACCCAAATCCAAATCCAATGGCGCAGTTCTAACCAAACATGGTATAGAGATGTATCATTTCATGGAGGTAGACTGGTGAAAGTTTGGGTAAAACTCTTGAGAGTTCCAAGGTCAAAGGTCAATGAACTTTGCCAAAAATTCGCTAAAAATTGCCCCCAAATTGATAATTTTCAAAATATATCCAAATCCAATGGTGCAATACCAACCAAACATGGTGCAAAGATGGATCACCACTTGGGGGTAGACTGATGACATTTTTGGTGAAATTTCTCAAAGGTCAGAGATCAAAAGTCAATGAACTTTGCCAAAATTGGCTAAAAATTGCCCCCAAATAGATATTTTTCACATTGAATACAATACTAATGATTCAATTCAAACCAAACATAGTACAGAGATGTATCACATCATGGAGGTAGACTGGTGCAGTTTGGGTAAAATTCCTGAAAGGTCAAAGGTCAATGAACTTCATCCAAAATTGGCTAATTTTAATTTTTTCTTTTCTTTTTTTTTTTTACAAATTTGAACATTACACCTTGACATTTCTTCTATCGTAATTTGTTTGTGTTGTTGGAATAGAAATGACTTGACCTTACATTGAATGTGTGCTTATTTGTATGATTCTAACCCCAGCTTCGAAAGAAAGCTATGCAGTTGAAAGAGAAGGGAGTGCTCCCGGCAGAACAGAAGACAATTGGGGACGTCATCGATGAGGAGAATGACTTCGATAAGGAAAATGAATTCTTTCCTGGCCAGAGCAATATTGATGACCATTACATGTGAGTATTAAAGAAGTTTTTGATATTATTAGCTTTGTGCGTGTGTTAACCCTTTATGTGCCAGACGATGTTCTACTGAACCATATTTGTGTGTATCATGTATGCTAAAATGTGACAGTGACACAGTGACAGTGACAGAATTCAATGCTATTAGACCTGCTCCTTCATTCGAATTCCTCCATTATTTGATCATCTTCATGCATTATTTTTACATTGATATAGATTTTGAAAATGTAGATCTAGTATCTGCACTGAATTTGTTAGGTCTCACATATTTGATTGATGAAACATAATATTTAGCAGAAGGAATCTGAAGAATTAATAATTGCAAATGGCACAAGGCACATCATGGAATAATAAGATTCTAGATGAAGAGCATGCACTTTTCAAGAATATTACTCTTATAAATGTGATCACACACATATGTTCCACTTACACTCTCAACTATAGCAACTTGCAGCACTCACAATAAAGTCTGTGAATTCATGAAAATATCTTGATGTGATGTATTCAATACAATGCAGTAATCCTCCATGGTTTGTATCGTTACTCTGTGTGCGCAGGGAAGACGACATGTTTCCCGCTGAGCAGTACCCCTACCCCGTCCCACCGGAGCCTTACGAGAGACCCTACGGATTCCGGGAGCAGCCCCAGCCCTCTCCACCCAGGCAGGTCTACAGGGTGCAGCCAGACGTAAGCCTTACCCCGTACCTCCCATCCTCTCATCCCTAATGTTATGTAATGTGCAGCAGAATAAATTACGTGTTGATGAATGCTCATATCAAGTAGGACTCAATGGCTTCCATACAGTTTATAAAAAGTGTATTTGCATTAGCTCCCTGATATTATGAAATGGACACCCTGAAATATGTTTTGCATTATACTCTTGAAGGACAACTTTGTGTCTGTAGGGGCTCTTTTTTATTTGCTAAATTGCCCAGGGCTCCTGTGTAATTATTTCATTGAAAGAATGTGCAATGTATATTATTTCCATTTCATATCTTCTGGCTTGTGAAATAAAATTGTAAAATAAAATGAAACAAAATTAAAATAGTTTTTTTAAGAACTCTCAATACTGGATATAGGGGGAAATTGTCCATAGTGCATGGCACAGCAAAATTCAGATCTTTTTCGCAGTCATGTCAGTTTCAGTTCTTGTACACAGGGACATGACTGCAAAAAATCTTGGAATGTGGCTGCGCAGGGTATCACGCTTTTTCCTTGTATACTGTATGGAGAATTGAAATGTTACTCACATGATTTATCAATTTTATCATTGATTTGATGCCAAATTAGTACAATGACCCCAGACGGAGGATGGGGAATCAAGGCATGCAGTGGAATGACAGACGGCAGAACAATTTCAGCCGTGGCCGGCCTCCCCAGTTCAACCGCCAACGTCCCCAGCAGCAGGGGCACCAACAACAGATGCCCTTCCGTCGAGGACGAAGCCCCGGGGGAGGCGGCGGTGGCTTTGACAAACGGCGTATCGGTGGTGGGGACGAGGCAGCGAGGAACCTACCCCGGCGTGACAAGCTGGGAGGTGGAGGGGGAGTGCGAGGAGGGGAGGGGCCAGCGCCTGGGGCAGGGCCCGGGGCGGGGCCTGGCGTAGCCGGCAGGAAGCCCCCTAGAGACAGGGCCGCTGCACCGGACGCGTGGCAGGACCCCTGGGCGAGGACAAAGGATGAGAAAGGCAAGAAGGGAAAGCCCTCGCTTGGCAGCGGACGGCGGGCAAGGTCCAGGTCCAATTCGTCTGCCTCGTACAGTGACAGATCCTAGTAAGTTGAGTAACCAGAGAATGCACTAGGTTACAAATATTGATTGTTTTCAATTTAATTGAATAAATTTGAAAATGGACAATACATGTAGAATATATTATCATGGATAGTTAGCCCCACTTAGCTGTTGTTTTGTCTTGGGAGAGGGGAGAGTTACAGCATGGAAATTGTATGAAAATCTTAGTTGTGGTGCCAAGTGGTTTGGATGTATGGATAAGCTTATTTCTGTTACATGCTTCAAGACTTTAAGACATTATTTGATCTTTTCCCTACTCCCTTCCCATTCCTGCAGCTCATCCCGATCCCACTCCCGGTCGCGCTCCCGCTCATACTCCTCCCGGAGCCGTAGCTCCTCCAGGAGCTCCTACAGCGGCTCCTCCCGCTCCCGCTCCCGCTCCCGGTCGGCCCGCTCTCAGTCCTACTCGAGCCTCTCCTCCGGCAGCAGGAGCCGGTCTCCCCCTCCAGCCAAGAGCAGGGCAGGGGCTCCGCCCTCTGTTGCCAAGGGGGCCCCCAAGCCAGGGGGAAAACTACCCCTGAAACCAGGCCAGTGAGTACTTGTTTCATTTCATTTGAAACTACTAAACAATCATGCTCTATGTTCTACAATGTTAGATATAAATATGGAGGAGCCATTCAATAATTTTTTATTTCCTGCAGTTTGGGCAAACCAATGGAAATTCAAGTTGCACCTATGTTGTAACACTATAGGACTTCCCCAAGTGCGCTTCATGGCATTTTGCTAATACGCAAAAAAGTTGCTTTTTTTGCATATTAGCAAAATGCCAACTGGATATAAATGTATTGCATAGTTTTTGAGTGTCGCACATTTACAAGGGATGAATCAATATCAGGACAGGAAAATGAGCAACTTTTCTTCTTATAATGTCACAAATGAACTTTTTACCCTCTGACGTTCTGAAAGTTTCTTTCTTCTCTCTCAGCTTATTTCGCTCTCAAGCAAATAGTTGAACTATTTAAGGTCATGTGACATACTTTTAACCAATTAATGAACGGGAATATATTTATGAAGGATAAGATATTTTTTGTATCTACTCTTCAAGGCAATTTAGATGGCAATATACGGCTTGATATAGGCAATTGGAGCGAACACCATTTTTGAAAGGTTTTAATTAATCTATGTGGATCTGTCTACAGTAAAGGGATATTTTTGGCACAACAGAATCATTTGAAATTATGACCACCTTGCACCACCAAAATATGACAAAGTGTTGAATTAATTTCCTCCAAAATAATTTCAGCTAAAATTCTGCTCTGAATGTTCATTATTATATACTGTAAAAGTGGAAATTTTTCATGCATTTCCGCGGCGAATATTTGGCATGAAATAAAAATGCGCGAATATATTTGCGCCTAAACAAAGTTCATATGGGCACGCTTGCTTTGATGCATCACGCGTCATGTACATAGGCCTACAAAACCTTGTAAAGTGCAAATCAATACATTTGTTTGATATTTTATTATTATTGGCTGGTTTATGTAAGAGACAAAAAAAAAAGAATTGGAATTTAAGAGATTTATGCAAATGTTACTGTAAATGTAACAGAAATGTACCCATTACTGTAGACAGGCCCATGTAGCCAATGTCCTCCACTGAAGAAGAAATACCTCTTTATCACATTCCATTTTCTTCTCTCGCATGCTTGTCCCATCCATGTAATGCCCCCAAATTCTTTGATGGCAAAACCTTGGATTGAACAAAAAAATGGTTACACACAGAGAGTAAATCAGTTTCCCCCCCTTCCCCACCCACAGAGCTTCGTCCAAACCAGTACAGCAGCAGAAATCCCAGCTCCCAATGGCTGCCAGACTAGGGCCTGCCAGGCCACCCACTGCCAGGCCCATGGCCGCCAAAGCCCCTGGTGCACGGCCACCGGGCCCTCGACCACAAGGTGCGCGGCCGCCAGGTGCCCGGCCCTCTGCTGGCCAACCTCCGGCCAGGAGAGGCCCACCGGGCCCCACTGGCCCACAGAGCAAAGGCCCACCTGGCAAGGTGCTTGACAAACAGGTATGTGGCGAATTCCCGCTTCTGAGTTATAACAAAAGGAAATGACTAAACAAAATGTATGATAGATCATGTATTGTAAATATCATTTACATACCCTTCAGTGTATTTATTCTTCTTGTGAATCACTACAGAATTTCGCACAACAACAAAAAAGGAGTAAAAACGAAAGTGTTCGGAATATCATGTCGGAAAATTCTGCATAGTAGTTTTTTAGCTATGATGCAACAGTTTATATTTTGTATTTCTTTTTGTGTCGAAGAGGAAGCTTTTTTCATTTGTATTTTTGCATCCTCTCCCAAAGATTCAGGTAGATTTATGTCATTAGGTTGCGTGTCTGCCTATCCATAATCTCTAACAGGATAGCTGAAGATTTGACAGAATGTCTTTAAACTTGGTACAGAGAGAATACATGACAAGTTCATTTGACAGAATTTCTTGAAACTTAGTAAAGAGATAATACATGACAGGTTCATCACACATTTTCTTTGATTAACTGCACAGGCCCCAGTGAAGGGCAAGTCCAACTTCCCGAAGCCGGTGCCAATGAAGCGCCGGTCCCGATCCCGGTCTCGGTCTGAGAGCCTAAGCAGCATCAGCAGCAGGTCTAGCTACAGCAGCATCAGCCGCAGCCGTTCCCGGTCCATCTCACGCTCGCGTTCCCGCTCCCACTCCGGCTCTTACTCCCGCTCTTCCTCTTCCTCCCGCTCCCGATCACGCTCCCCGACGAGACACCACCGTCCTTCGGGGGGTGGCCCTATCAGACCAGGAGGAGGGCCCACGAAACCGGGAGCACCCCGCCCCATGCAGACTGGAGGTAGACCCCAGGGGGCTAGGGTGGGGGGGCAGAGACCTGGAGTTGGGGGTCCGCGGCCCGGAGCTGGGGGCCCAAGACCAGGTGGTGGTGGTGGTATTTCGAGACCAGTTGGGCGTGGCAGGCCGATGGGGGCTAAACCTGGTGGGCAGGCCCCAGGGGGGTCAAGAGGTGGCGGTGCTCAACCACCGCATCGCGCCAAGTCCTTCTCGAGGTCTCGGTCCCGGAGCAGCTCGGTCAGCAGTCGGTCATCGGTGTCCAGTGCAGACTCAGAAAACATGTACGCCAATCTGGCTAGCCCTGTGTCATCTGCAAGCTCCTCCGAAATGGCGCCAGCGCCTAAGAGAGGGATGAAAGGTCAGTAGAACTTTTGTCTATGACAAAAATACTTAAAATGTGGATCATCCTTAGACAATGATAAATAGAGGATAATATTTGATTTCCCCCAAACTTATGAATATTACATTGTTTGGATGATGCAGCATATGAACGTCTTGTTAATTAATTGGATTGGATCCTTCCACTGGTGCTTCATGGAAAAAGCTATTTTACATGATAACACTTTATTCAGATTACGTAAGTCAAGGCAATGGTATCAAACTGATGATATACCTCTGAGTATGGGAGTACTGTTACTTAACAACATGCTTGATGGTGTTATTTATCTGTGCCTGAATTTAAGTGTATATTTCCTGTTGTGTCTTTCAGTCAATGAAAATGTTGTGTGGGGGCTCAGGGTGAGTCAGCCCCCGCAATGCAAAGAGCCCTGTGAATGAATTTTCCCCTCTAGGGTGTTTGTGTTTTGTGGAAGGCTTGAAGTGTTTCCCCTGCAAATAACCTATCAGTTTTGCCCCTGCTTTCTGTAGCCACCAAACCAACCTTCTCCATTTCCTCTTCCTCCTTGAAATGAATATCAGGTAAACCAGACCGGATGACCAAACCCCCGCAAAGGACCACCTCCCAGCCGGGTGCAGCATCCTCCAAGAAAGGCAAACCTCCTGTCGGCAAGCCAGCCAGCAACCGCGGCGCACCAGTGGGGAAAGCGCTGCCGATGGCACGTGTAGCTTCTACCGTCAAGTCACCCGTGAAGGCGGCGCCAGCCGATCGACCGACTGGCAGCAGTGGTGTCAACAAGGGTCAAGGGTCACTGAGGACCAGCAGTACGACCGCTCCTCAGCCCAAGGCCAAGCCCTCTAGAGGTGGAGAAGGGAAAGCGGGAGCCAGGCCGTCGGAACAGAGGTGAGGGTCTGATCAAACTGACAGGTTCACATATCACAAAGAGCCATGATTCATGTTATGAGTGCTTGCTCAATCATACATCCGTGTTGCAATAGAACTCGGTTTGTAACTTGCAATGGATATCGATTGTGAACTTGCTTTTGACTTTGACTTTGGTGCTTTGACTTGAAATAGAAAGCAGAGTTGTCTTTGTGAGGAACGAAAAAATTGAGAGCGAGCACATGTGTATTGCATTGGCAACGCGTGGAGCTCGGAGCCAGACACGCACCTCGTAATACACTGTACACACGATACGAGCATGTACTCCTTCGCATAGCGTACGTGCATGTACATTGAAAGCACATGTATTGCATCGCCACCGCATGGAGCAAGACACACACCTCGTAATACACTGCACACACGATGCGAGCATGTACTCCTTCGCATAGCATACGTGCATGTACATTGAAAGCACATGTATTGCATCGGCAACGCATGGAGCCAGGCACACATCTCGTAATACACTGCACACATACGGGAGCATACTCCTTCGCACAGCGCACGTACATTGAAAGCATGTGGTTTGCAAGTCCGATTCATGTCATGCAATGCAATTAGCTATTTAAACGGCTACAGTATATCGAGGTCGGATGATGTGTTGAGCAAAAATATATCCTCTTTTCCATTTGAAAGCGCATGTTTCCAATCCCCCTTTTCCTGGTTGATAACGCATGTTTCCGAGGCGGCTATGGATATCAAAACATAGTAAAACACAAAGAACACACAAACATACATATTTCAATGTTTTTTATTGTTTTTCATTTTGTTTGGATATAACGAGGTTTCGTTATAACAAGGAAAAAGCCCTGGTCCCGACGACCTTGTTATATCGAGAGTAAGCTGTAGTACAAATGGTTGATGGTTGAGAGTAAGTCCTGTCCTAGACAAAATGCTATTCTATTAGATGTAAGGTTGGTACCAGTGCAAACATGCAAAAGTGGCACCTCAAGATTTAACGCTGAATGTCTATGTTGTTTAGGTTAAAGGAACGAGGGCCTCCGATGCCTGCCAGCAGCGCCAATAGACCTGGGGCAAGCCAGCAGAGTGTGCTGAAACACGCAGCTCGCAAGGAGATCAAGCTCAACCTCATCACCAAGGTACAAACAGATTGTTGCATATAATCATCTATTCATCCACTTTTCATTTATATATTTGTTCTTTTATTAATGATTTTATTCCTTGCTTCTTTTATTCATTTTCATCAATCACCCAACCATTCACTTCTTCCTTCATTTATGCTTTCAATCATTCATTCATGTTCATCCATTCATGTTCATCCATTCATGTTCATTTATCCATTGTGTTATCTAACCATTCTCTCCTCCCTTTATTTATTCTTTCATTAATTCCTTAATTCCTTCTTTTATTTATTTTCATTCATTATGTTATCCAAATCTTTACCTCTTGCTAGGTCTATTCTTAAATTAATTCCTCCATTCCTTCATGATTTCATTCCTTTCGTTATTCCTTCATTGTTGAAATTCTCATTTGTGTCATTAAATCTCTCCATCATTCAGTCATTTGTATATTCAATAAGCTCATTATTTCATGCCCTGAATACACCTATCCTTTATGCCTATTCTAATCTATTTGCACAGGGTGCTGAGGACAGCAGGAAGCATCCGGCTGAGCCAGCCAGCGGCACCAGGCAGGAGAAGAAATCAAGAGTAGCTCCAGACAGAGGTAGGCAGCAGTCATCCACAATTCTCCATACCAATATAGGGGAAAGCTGTCCCGTAGTGCACCATGCAGCGTCATCCAGATTTTGTTTGCAGTCAGGTCTGCCTCCGGTCTCATTCACAAGCACACTAGACCACACTTGTTGCAAACAAAATCTGAAGGTGGCTGTGCGATGCAATTAGGATAACATATCCTTACATGAAGTATGCAAAATTGCACCATCATTTGTCAGTTTTATCTCGCCTGAATGAAGACCTAGTGATCACTTTTCCTGTTAGTCTGTTGGTCTGTTAGTCTGTTACAAAAATGTTAAAATTTTTGTTTAACTTGCTCTCATTTCTTTATTTCTGCATCAATTGTGTACATACTTGGTACAAACAAGCCTTGGGTAATACCACCTGTGTGTTGATATGGATGATGAGGTCAAAGGTTGTCTAGGCACCATTTTAAATATTTGAAAACTATCTCAGTACTGTTTATTGATTGTGAAATCAGGTGAGACTTGTGGTTCGCAAACCACCTTGTTTGTTAGTGTGCATCCATGCATTTTTGTGCATGGTTGTGATTTATTTGGTGTTCCCTTCATGCATGAAAACATATAATTGATGGTGAGCCAAATTGAGAATCTCAGAGCTTACTATGGATAGAGGTAATTTTTCAAGATTATTTTGCCTACTAAAGTTCATATTAGCTAAAACAGCAATATATTAAAATAGCAAACTATGAGAACTGCACAGATGCAAACCATCCACATGGCCATATGCAGATAGAGTTAAAACAAATTTTTCCTCACACCTTGCACAGATCACAAGGTGGGCTCCTCGACGGTCAAACAGCAGGCGACGTCATCGACCGACGCCAGGCATGGCCCATCCCGAGTGGTCAGCAGCAGTGACCGGAAGCGACCCCTCCCCACCTCTCCTGGGGCGTCCGTCGGCACCAAGGCCCAGCCCCCAGCTAAAGCCGCCAAGTCCAGCGCCGGGGCCAGCCTCAGCGCTGGGGCCACCAAGCCCGTAATATCGGGGCTCAAGTCGAGCGCTAAGGCAGCCCCGCCCGCCAAGAAGGAATCGGTGTCAAGGAGAGAAGAGATCTTGAAGCAGCTACAAGCAGTAGAAGACCTCATCAGAAAGAAGAAGGCCAAGATGAAGTAGCTGCAGCATAGGAGTAGCTTCCCTAGATAGTTGCTGTTGCTGGTGTGTATGATTGTTATTAAGTATTATCCAAATGGCACAGGGGCAGAAAGCCACAATAAAGTACATGTCTATATTTCTTGAGTGACGTTTTCATGTCTAAAGCTTTTTCACTGGTGATATGTTTTTTAAATGAGATGTAGTAATCTGAAGCTACCTGACTTCTGTACTTTTCAGTGAAGGTATGCCTGCACGGAGAAGGAAAATAAAAGCAAAAAACAGCAAGGAATTAAATACAATTTGTTGGCATATGTGTACACATAAAGGTTTTTAACAGCAAATGTCCAATTCAAGAAGCCTGTATAAAATTTGTTTTCTTATTTCATCTTATCTCATCTTGCTTTTCTTTGTCTTTGTTGTACATTTTTATTTCAAACTTTAAATTCCATTGTATAGTATCAGAACATTTAAAGTTTGATTTTGATATCAGCTTTAAACCGCGATGTCTAATTTGTCACTTTGTGGTAAACAAGCACAGAATGTATGATTTTTATTAACATACACCAGGCCATATTACTTTACAAAACTATATGTTATTTGAGAGAGTAATATCATTTTAAATACTTTTGTTTAAATGGAAACCAGTATTGATGAAGCATTTTGATTTGAAAATCTGGTTATACATATTTGTTGTCGTAGTTCAGGTTGAAATCTATGATGTAACTTTCAGGTTCACCTTGCTGTTTTCTAGTAATCAAAGCACTAACAAATGGATTAATGATAATAAATCTATGTAAATGCAATTAATAAATGGAAATACTGTAGGGTTTTACCTCTTTATGAACTCAAGTGATTCATCCATCAACTAGGAGACTGGCCACATATCATTTATGGAATTGCCAACATTTTATGTCTTGAACTAGTGAGATCTGATCTGTCGTAATTTTGAATGCCTGTGAATTCTGTCATGTTTTTCGTAATAGCCCTTGAAAGTCGACTTCAGTCATCATTAATTGCCCTACGTTGTAAGCCTCAAGACTTATGGTTGTAATGAAGATGTCATAAAGGTGACGGCTGTATGAGTCCAAATGTAAACACAAGTACTGTTTGTATGGTGGTTGAAAAGGCACAAAGCATGTTAACATGATTGGAGAAGTATTTATAGCAGGACGGTATGGTACTTGACTTTTTCATTGCCTTATCAATCATCTGTCTTGAATTTTATCATGCAGAAAATTATTCTGCTGGTCTAAACCATATTTTTTTAATCCTATTCATATATTTTTTGTTTCATCATGGCATATCACTCCACACTCTAGGATGTTTCACTCTGTTTTCTTATTCATTTTATGCGCAATATTTTTGCAAAGCTATTCAGTCTGTTCCTTACTATGAGTTGACCTTACATGTGAAGATCTGAAATGAGACAATATTCTTGGTGGGCAAACCCCAACTCCCATGTATCAGTTTGCTATGAATGTATGAGAGGAATGCCCAATTTGATAATGATGCTTGTTCATTCCTTGTAAATTGTTATTAAATCTGTATTTCACATGGAATGTATCTTGTATGCGTGGCTATGTTAAACTTGTGTCTACCTGGTTATGGTTCATTTAACCCGCTCAGTCCCATAGACAAGAAACTTAGTTCATATTGATATGGGGTTATCAGTGTGTGGTGCTGAGTGGGTTAAGAAGCAAAGTAAGAGTTCTGCACAAGATGGGTTAGATGTCTCAAGACACCATTAAAAAATGTACTTTTCATTACTCAGATGATACAGTTTTTGTGGTGGTTGATGCCAGAGAGCATTGTATTTTGGGGGAAAATTTTTGAATTTCTGATTTCTGATTTTAAAGGGATATTCCACGCTGATGTTAAGTTGGTTTTGATAAAAGCATTAACATATTAGTGAAGGTTTGTTGAAAATCTGTCAAAGGATAAGGAAGTTGCAATTGTTTTTAAGTCTTTATTTTGTGACATCGCCTGCGACATGCTCTCCAATATGTTTTCTTGAAAGTGTCAAGTTTCTCAGGAGGAATTCAACCATTTTACTTGTGCATTTGATACATCATTAGAAACATGTTTTTACACACATACCTCTCATCAAAAACAGATCAAGAGCAATTTATGGAATCATACAACACACGGTATACAGGAGAGCATGTGACGTCACAGAATTTACATTTGAAATGTTGCAACTTATTCTTTGACAGATTTTTGTCAAACCTTCAATAATGTTTTTTCTTGTTTCTGCTGTTATTGAAACCAACTCAACTGCATATTCCCTTTAAAAGGACAAAGTAACAGCTATGTTAACATTATGTGTCATGTGCACACAAATTGCATAGAAAAGCATTTTAACTGGCACAGAAATAGTTAATTACTCATATTTCACTATTTATGTAGTGTTCTTGTACTTTAATGAACTGTCTCTTACTTTGGAATAATATGCTTAATCTGGAGAGAGAAAAATGGATCATTATCTTTAAAATTCAGGTCAATTCATAATGGTACAAATGAGAAAGATTTTTTTTCTGTAACTGTCCTGATATTTCATATTTATAGATGATTTAAATGATAGGTGGATCCATGATTTATTTTACACAGGTGTGTGCATTTCAAGTTATTCAAGGTTGTACTCATATACACACAAACACACCCATATAGCAATTTTCAATTATATGTCTACACTTAAAATAATATATAGTGAAACTCAGTTACTATACATTGGTCATTACCTCACAAAGCTATACTGTATACCTGTTTCAATATTTACTGCTGGAAAGCATAAAAACACAAATAATGCAAAGGTGAATTGCGCATCAGAGCTGCCATTGAGTATGACTATTCATCATTTTTGTATTGAACATTAACTTGAACACCGAAGAATTTAGTGAAAATACTGAATTTCTCCAACCAAGTTGATGTTTACCCGTAGTTTTTGATATTTAAACTGCATTTAATTGAAATTGAGGTTCTGGAATTGACAGCTCTGACAAATAACTAATTTTATTTATGCTGGCAATGAATGGTTCACAAAACAAAGTGTAAAGTACAGCACAGTATGCTTGCCGGAACCATGTTTTCCAGGAACCTCAGATATACTACAATTTCTCAATCACTGTATTAAAGCTGGAAAAATTTGTTAGATAAGCTTTTCATGTTTGGCACAGAAATGGGGGTTTCTATTTTCCGCGTGTTAAGAAAACAATTGCGCAATCTTGAGTGCAAAGTATTGGGGAAATTTTTAAACCACACATTTATGTACCGCACACAGAATATTTGTTTTACGTACTTCCTTCTCTTCTCAAGTAAAAAAACTTTGAACATACAAGATGCTTTCTTCTTATTTTTGTGAGGAAGTCTGCAGGTGTGATAATCTAAATCAAGCTCGCGCTGTAAAACATTGCAGTGTTGAATTTGAAACTTGCATGATATGCAAGGGATGCAAGGTTTTCAGATGTCTTGAAAATGACATTCCTTAAAAACTATACTGACTTATAAAACCAAAAGCAATTGTAAGGTATAGATGCCAAGCAGACCTTTAATTTAATCATAGAGCAAGTTATACAAGCAGTAATGTGGCTAAGTTTTAGTTGGGAGTATTTTGATGTTTAACCATGGTACTGTTTATGTGATTTGGTGCGTGCAAGACAATAATTGAATGGAACTTGAACAATTTCTGGCACAGACAAGATATGACAGATACTTGTAAATTTTCTTGAATTTCTGTTATGCCAATGCCATTGTGAAATGAGTCTGTAATATTCATCTATTGATAATATTTGCATACATCGTTGGAGTCAAGACAATAAATGTTGATGTCATTTTTTCCAAGAAATGAGAACCTATATTTATTTTGTTTTCTTTAATTGTCTTTGTATATTATTTAAAGTAGTGATCATAATAAGAGGGTGTTAGAGGTGTGATTCATTATTGTGGAGAGTGAACAAACAAATAAATAGAAGAGATAAAAGGGAGGATGAGGAAACCAAGAGAGCTAGAGAGAGAGAGATGAAGATGGGCCAGGAGATAAAAAGAAACAAGGGGTGTGATGAGCGGATGGAGAGCTTGGCTAATATATTGGGGAAAGGTACTGTACATGTTCTTGTGGGGTAAAACAAAATCAGCTCCTTTTGTGAGGAATTTTACTTTTAACAATGTGATGTGTTCATATGTTATATGTACGTTAATCACCACAGCATGAAAACAAATATCAGTTTGTATCCTCCCTCGTCGCTGTCATATCACTTTCTCAGTAAAAGTACATATGTACAGAATGCCGAGTGTTCTAATCAAAGACCGTACAGCTTAGAGCGCTGCGAATCGCACCTGTATACCGCAGCGCGCTGTACACGTATGCATGCAGCGCAGGTGTGGTGTACACCGATAACCTCGCCTGAAATATCATCGGAGCACGAAGCCATGTCGTAAAGACGAACCATCACTCTTAACAGTATTTCTCCCTCTGCCGATGAGCATGGCGGCTCAGAGGAAGAAGATCGAGTGCGACATCAGCATCGATGACCCCGTGAGCTCCAACACATCGGACAGCGAGCTCGGAGACGAGGATTTCGATATCGCATTCAATGGACATTTGACGCTGCAGAGCCCAGTGGATGGGGAGGCCGATGACGGAACTCTCATCGGGGTGCGCTCGGGGATCGGTAAGCCTGCGCTCCACTGCTCCTGCTCGGGCTGCATATTTCGTACACTAATGATATGATTATTAAAATTAGGCAAAAAAGACGTGGTGACTCATACCAGTGACTGGTCGTCGTGCATCAGAATGTGCATCGTCCACATGGTGACCGCTATCTCTTGTTAGGACAATGGCCATGTCATATTCTGATATTCATAATATTTTTGGCCAAGCCCAAGATGGTCAATTTTTTAAAGTGTAGACCCTATGGCTCTGTCAAAGTTAAAATTAAGAATTGTTTATGACATTAGTACAGTGTGTTTAACTTAAAGATAGGATACCCCATATGCAAAAAAGTCATTAAACTTGGCAGCTATAATCAGCAGTTTACCTTAACAATAACTTGTCACAGTCATAGCTTCGTGAACAGATTTAGGAAAAGTAAAAAACTGTTCTTGTTTACGTTTGAACTGCAGCGAGCGTAGTCTACATTTCACAACCGTAATTTGCCCCTCTGAGCGAGCGATGCAAAGAATTGCTCCCATTGCACTGGAAGCGAACCACAGCACACAGCAGTCTGTGGTCTGAAAACCTCATATCTACTGATTGCTATAATTTCAATTAAAATTCAGTTTCCAGCTCTGTAATTGGAAGCGATTAATAGTATTTTTTCCATTTTCCTTGGTTTATTTTTTCTAACCTGCAAAAGGGATACCCTTTAAAGTTAAGACTGTCAAGCATGCACAATAGTAAAATTACAAAGCATTACAAGCTTCTACTCACTATAAAGATATCTACAGGTACTCGTTTTTATCATGCATCATCGTGCCAAGTTATGATCCTGGTACTGACGTCACCTTATAATGTTAGCTAGGGAACTCCCCCTAAACATGTTCCTATACTGTGACTGACTATAATGGTGAATTTTCTACTCATGTCGGTTCAGTCATTTCTAAGACAGCTACTGGACACCATCTAGACATAGCGTAGATATTTTGACATCTATTGTATATATTCCGCCAATTAGTATTTTGTTAAGATCTGTAGATTTGTGTTGTATAAGAATACTAACTGATTCAATTTGGTGTGAACCCAAAACATGCAACAATCATGCCTCTGGAACTGAAGAATATAGCATGACATCTAAAATGACATGTATGTTTATTTTGTTCATGATATTAGAGACATGTACATTATATGATTTTGTGCTCTGTTTATAGTTCAAATGTTAGTCAAATAGAGTTTAATGTATCAACATTTTTTTTGTACTGTTAACAAATATCCACAGTACATGCTGTAGCCTATTCAATGTCATGACCTCTTAATGCTGATAAGATTCTTCCGACTTCATGACACATATATTTGGACATGGTAATAGCCTTGAATACAAGTAAAGGTCACATACAGATAGACCAATGACATGTGCTTGGAATGTTAGTTTAATATCATACACTGACATTGACATTTTCCATTATCATTTCCAATCATTGTACTTTACAACATTGTGGGTACAATATACAGTATATACATTGTACATGTTTCAATGCATGAAGTGATTCATGACATGTATCTACATTGATCAAAAGATACAGGACTGCCACATGTTCTGGTAGGATAACTGTAATCTATGTACTTGTTCAAGGGTGAGCTGTATACTGCATACAGGAATAAAGCCTGGCAGGTGATGTACTTACATGTAGTATACTGAGACTGCATGTTTTATCATCATTACTTGACAACATGGCAAAAATGAACATGTACTTATGATTCATGATATCTACATTGATCAAAAGATGCAGGACTACTAGATGTAACCCTAATCTACTTGTTCAAGGGTGAGCTGTATATATTGTGTACATGAATATAGTCTGGCAGGTGCACAAGCATACAGGAATTGTACACTTTGATTGCACGTTCCTGATATCAATTGATCCTGAAAGTGACCTGTAACTGTATGAAGCAAAGCTTTTTGTGATTGCTTATCCACCTGTTTCACATTTTATGGGTTATACTTACTAAATCAGGAAGAGGGTGGAGCAATTGCCTTGCCCTGGTCTGGATAGGGATAAGATTACCCTATGCATGGGACTATGGGTACTAGTTTGCCCCCAATACCATGGGCTGTGAGTATGAGGGAAAAGAGGGTGAGAGGGGGGGGGGGGGGTGGCAGGGGTGAAATTAAGGGATAAAAGTGAATGTGATAAAGATTAACGCACATGTAATCACTGTTGAGTGTTGACTTGCCGTCCTATTTTTTTTATTTCATAAACACAGGAAGGTATTGTCTCCAAATGATGATATCACTTACAGGATCTGTTAAACAACTATCTCACAAAAACCAATACTGTAGCCACTTTGAGAATCATACTACAATAGCTCAAGTATGTTGTACATGAGATATGAAGTTGGTGTGCTTCCCTTCCATGCACACAAACCTGTGTTTTTAGTGAAAGTGCTCTCTGGGGTAAATTCAATTTTGAAAAGAAATTTGAGGCATACTCCCAGTATGGATAGTGTGCTCCATCCTGTAAATGAATGAAAAACAAATCAGAAAAAAATCTTGGAACCAGAAGGGATTCGAACCTGCAATCTACTGCTTACCTTACCGCAAACTTTTGTTTGTATCGTGATGAATATCATACATACACTCTAGATAGTGCACATTGTATCACGTGAATCATACAAGTTTTCTTTTAGTTTTGGGAAAAGGGTTGTTCATAAATACTGAGTTTCAAGCCACCAAAGCCTCATTGAGAATCATACAGATGAAGCACGGTTTATGATTGGTGCATTTCCCTTCCATGCACACAAATCTGTGTTACCTTGCACAATGATACGTATGGGCAGCCACAGGGGACAAAATTAATGTCATCTTAAACAAACAAAAGACAGTCAAAAACAGACAAAGGACATAAAGAAACAAACAAAAACTTCAAACGGTGAAAGGTCCATGTCAAACGATGATTAAAAGTAAAAGGACGATTACAAATAAGCCTGAGTCATATCGATTTTTTCAGAAACCGGTGTTCGATGGCTTTGCGCCGATCGAACATCGATGCATCGATACATGACGTCACCCAGCCACTGCCAAGAGCCAATTTATGAATGAAAATATAGTAAGCAAACGCAGTGCAATCCTTCCATTTCCCCACATAAACAAGCATGCAATTCTCTATCACCTCGTACCAAAATCGACCTAGAATTTCACTTTCCTATAGTTTATATGAATTATGAAAGGTATTCTCGGAGAATCTATTTTCTCACCGATACTGCACATGTAAGCGAATTTCGATTACTTCTTGTTTTTCCGTCAAAATCTTACAAATTAGCGTCAATATGGCATTGGTTACATGTATGTAGGTTGGAATCTGTAGAGTCTATTGCAACGGGCACAAAGTCAATCAGCTTCCGGGTTGCGATTTTTTTCCCGTAACCCTAATGCGTCGAAAAATCGCTTCCGGGTTTCGGACAACGTGACCGGATATCGTTATCACTATTTTGGCGACCACGTGGTTATGACGTGATCTACGCGATGCACCAATCAGTGGTCTCCGAATCGCTGTACGGAGACGCTCTATTAGTCTGTACGTCGGCAGCGTGTATGCAAATGAGCCTTATGCACGATTGCCACTGTATTTCCGGGTTTTCACAACACACGATGCTATCCGTTGTACAAAGTCTATGGACAATTGTTTGTTGTGGCGTTGCGCTGTATATAGTAGTGAACGAATCAAATCCAAGTAGTATGTAGTAGCTGCTTGATCATCAAGCGACCTGTTCATTCTCTTGATGCGTTACCTGCAAAACTCACAAAAGAGAGTAGGAACCAAGTAAGCAAATTAAGATTGTGAAAATATGAAGATAAATTGTGTATAACAGGACTATCAAACAAAAGATTTTGTGTTTTCTAGTCAATTTGGTAATTTCGTCGATGCATCGAATTCATCAAAACGAAATCGGAGTTCGACTTCTTCGATCGAACACCGGCTTAATAATCGATTCGACTCAGGCCTAATTACAAACGAACAAAGAACGACCACAGACAAACAAAGGACAATTAATTTTGGCCCTTATGGCCGCCCATAGATACTGTACTATATAGTCAGAACTGAAGCAGCACATCTTTGCCTTGCACCTTTCAGATGTGTTGCCCCCATTCATAAAGTTAGGCTACCGTAGTTTGCAAGCACAGACCCCTGTCAGTCAGATAGTCAGCCAGTCAGTCAGACTGACTCAATGGGTCTGAAACTATAAAGACTAACTCTCATAAGGTTGCGTGCATGTGTGTCCCTCCACAATAGTCATGTAAGGCGTTCTATAGTCTTGTCTTGAAGAGTCATGTTTGGAAACAGTCTCTAATTGGAGTCGGAGTTTGCAGACTGTAGTCTAGTGTAGCGGTATACCATCTTGGATGCGATGAGGTGATTTTTACATCATCATGGATCTTGATGCGCAAGCCAGCTGTAAGGTAACGAACCGTAAAATGGGATGTCTATTTGAAGGTGCGTTCACACTGGAAGCGATTCGCCGACCCGCCTGTAGAATGTAATTTGGTACTATAATCAAACCTATCTTTAAGAACACCCCAAGTCAAACAGTTAAAGTGTTCTTGATGAGCAGGTGGTCCTATACTAGTTTATATTGTAATATAAGTGTACACTGCTCTAAAGGGATGTAAGTGGAGTGGTCTTCATAGACTGGTAGTCTTAGTTAGTAGTCCATATTCTTTGTAGACATGTTTGACTTGGTTTTCTTACCACCGGTACTGTTACATTCATGGTATTGGGGACAGTTCAATGTGTTCGTAGGGATTAGTGTGTAGGCACAGACCATACTTGATCACTCAATAAGACTGAGGTTTGAAGTTTGAACCCCATCTCCCATATTTTACAGACATGACGTCTGACAATTGAGCCACTTCTGGCAACAAATGAGATTCTTGTCTTACTTGGACAGTGAAACCTGCTTTAGTGATAGCCTGTATCTAAAGACCACCTGTGTACAAAGACTACATTTGTTAAGGTTCCCTATTACAAGGGTTCTCATTTAAACCAGTTTAAACATTAACCTTTATATACAGACCATATTTCTTGCTTTCCGAGAGTGGTCTTTATCATCAGGTTTCTTCACCACAATACTGACATTTGCTTTGGGACAGTGTCCGTATGTACATGTGCGTGAATGTACAGGGTTGCCAGACATGCAAACCGCTTTAGTGTGAACATGCCTCAAAGTGGCATACATTGTACATAGCTAGGTGAACTTTCCAGACAGTCGATGTAACATTGTAGATCTCCTGGCTGGGCTTTTTTCATCACCAGGAACATGCTTCAAACTGGCCGACGTAAGTGAGCTTATCAGACGGTAGACATTGTAGATCCTGGCTGATGGGCTTTTCATCGCCTATGGGTTCAGGTCTCCGACTCAAATTTTAAGGCAACTTGTGTGTTGTGTCCACACTTTTTCCAATCTTATCACGGCTTCCAATCTGTTGGGAATGTTTAATTCAAAGTATTCAATAAACAGGCCTGGCTACAGCAGACTAATCATTCTCTATTGCACCGACCGAGAAAAAAAGAGAATGCAGCAAAAGTGACAACCGTATAGTCTCGTCTAGTGAGTAATAGACTATGTTTCAGTTTGAAATCAAGATGTCCAACAAACATCGTGAAAACTAGGCTAAGAATGACAATTCAAGAATTGGGCACAGAACCAAGTGTTCATATGTGTGCCTGCATCTAAGGGCAGATTACAAAGTCCTACAATGTACATTGACTTGATTGATATGAGGCTCGATATATGTTTAATGCATTCTTTTGTAAACATAAGTCTGCTAAAACTGTTGTTCCATTAGACACATTTTCAGTATTTACATGCGGTTACATTACGATGAACAAGAGCCCCAAACTCAGAATCTACATTGTAGATGTACCTAACCATAGGCAATTCAGGAACAAAAGAATTATTGTAGTAGCTTCTACAATACATTCACTCCTGTGAAGCATTGACTACAGTTGAATATTTAAATCAAAACATTTAAATCATGATTTCAATCACGATTTACCCTAACATTTACATTATATGAATCCTTTTAAAATTTAATAAGCTACCATGCCTGGGCCGCATTTACCCAACAATAAAAATGTGATCATAGTATCACGAGTGCCATTCTATGAATAGCTGAAGAGACTGGTTTCTCTTTCATTATTTGGATAACTGACAATTTTATGACTTTTATGTAGTAACCAGGATCTCAGGTGTCACGACACAATCTCTTAACAATCGAGATTCTTTTGTGGCATGTTTCCCAGCAATTGTGTTAACAATCATTGCCAGTAAAGTTTCGTTACTTTCTCATATTTCTGAGAATTGTATCTTAGTCTCGCAAATCACCATACATGTAAATGTATACTTGTATTTGGGAGAATTTATATAGTGCTTTGCAGTAAGTTTGATTTACAAATTAACATGAAGACCATACATGTAGTGTACCTCAATGATTGTTTAACTTCTTCAAAGGTCTTCCATTTAGCAGAATTCAGCCCTTTATTATTTTGTTCATACTATTATAACACTCTTTTGGATTATTCATGTAAGAAGTAATTTCCCACTAGAGCCAACACACTTTACACTGTTGTTATGTTTCATGAAAATGTTATGTACAAGCTTGAGTGATTCCTAGAAAACTTCCGCTCCATGAATCATTTGCATGTTCTTTTAGCCTTGGAGGAAATGGTTGCTCATACTGAGTTTTAACGTTGTAAAGATGTTTCAAATATTTATGCTTCCACCATGAAGGCCAAAATATCCATATAAGGCAAATCCTGAAAGAATCTGTAATAACAACTATTTAGGTCACTATCTCTTTATTTATTTTGTGATTAATGGAATAAACATTAGTTCAGGCAGATATGGAGTGTCATACTACAGGTATCTTGCTTGCTAATTAATCCAAGCATTTCCTGTATTACTTTCAGTGATGCCATTCAAAGCGTGAGCTGTTGTTACAACATGCGAGGATAACAAAAGGATGTATCATTTCCTACACTTGAGTTGACAGTGCAAAGAGGGGGAGGTTTCAGTTTCATTGATGAATGCGAAAGTAAGGATGCTTGATTTTTAGTGGGAATTTGGTATGAATCATGTGAATACATGCACTTGCATGTCATTCAAGTGACAAATTCTTATCTCCGTATTCAAAAGCTATCTCATGTGCAAAACGCTGTGTAGATAGTTTTGGAGCTTCACACATGTACTGTACTGCAGGTATCTGCCGATACTGCCGTGCCAGAAAGCCAATGCTGGTGTTTATATATTTCCCACTAATAAAATCTCAACATCACTATCACTCTGTGAGCATCAGAAGGAAACATGAAGCAGTCATTATCAGAACCAAAATTTGTTAGAACTCTGTTTTCGTGAAGCGCTGGCATATATCTTTGGTCACGTGACGGCCACAAACCCACAGAACTTCCTTCCTCTTCCTGCCCTACCAAAATTCTGGTGTAAGTGAAATGTTTTTTAGCTGGATCCATTCTACAGTGTATATACAGTGGACTCGTTTCTCTCATTCCAGTTCTTGTAAGACCCGTGGCTCGTTGGCAACTGATCATTTACAAGTCATATCCCAAGCGTCGCGAGTGCTGTTGGAAGTTTCTGCAGTGTGTGATAATCATCGTTTCAACCTGTTCAGATTTCAACCAGTTGTGTAGGCCTTGTTTCAGTCAAAGGAGGATTCTATATGATGATCTGATTATCTATCTGGTGGATTCACCAGCCTATTACTGCCTGGTCTCTTCAAGTTTGAGTCAGAAGATTATACTTTGGAAGGAGGCAGGCAGTGCTCGGGAGACATGTCATCCATTTTTGGTCCAGGTAGGTTTAGAAGGTTCCCATGTTTTTGGATCAGCAAGCTGCAAGACATTTCATTACCAGGATTATGCATTTGTTTGCGTGTGATCTATTCCTTTTTTGTTTTAGTTTCATTACTGTACATGTACCTATACACGTAACAAATACAAGCAATGCTATTTGCTTACATGTTTTTACTTCAAGTGGTATTTTTTTTTTATAATATATAACGGTTCTCCATACTCTCTGTATTGCATTGCTGTTGGTTTGCATTTGCTGTCCAGCCCTGTGTCTCTTTGAAGTACATCTAGCTTGATGTAATTAAGTAAACATCACTTTCATCCAAAATTATTGTAAATTATGTTATTATGGCCATGCGCTCCTGTCTCATTAAAGTATCACCCATTAACTAATGTTGTTCCGTTTTTAATGAAATTGATACACAGGCTGTCAAAACAGGGAGTATACTTTAGGCAATTGCAAATTCATGTAAAAATTATTTGAAATTGTGTATTATGATTTGATCTTGATAAGTTATATCCTGGTACAGTGTAAACACATTTTTTCTTGGTGTGTGTAGCAATATTCCTGTTCCTTTCTGCAAAAACTCTAGGAGGAAGTTCATTCTTCACTGTACCCCTACCTGACTTTTCAAAAGAAAATGGTGCATTTTGTACTGTCAGCACTGTTCTCCTAAAATGCATTGTTTGTTTGTTTCGATACCAGGAACAGGATACAGGATGGTACTATGTGTTATGTTATTGAACCATGCCTCAACTATTATATGTGAGAAATGTTGGAGACAATACTATTTCTTCTTCATTGGCTAGAGGTTATTCAAAGGAGGATACAGACCGTTAGTCATAAAACACAATAGTTTAAAATCAAATACTTTAACTCCTTGGGGAAATGTGAACAGATAAAGCGCCTCCATCAAAACGCTTCTTTTTCCTGTGACGTCAGGAACCAGTCATATATTTTGTTATCAAAAGAATTGTAAGAATTTTTGTTTGAAATGGTGTAAAGTTCTGATCATACATTATATTTGTTAAGTATTTAGTACTGAATTTTTTTGGTGGACCTCTACATAATCCCAATAGGTGATTAACCAATGAAACATAAATTCAACCATGAATTCAGGGATGACTACTTGCAGTCTAGAATAATCTACTTGTTAAAGCACAGAACTGGGTTTCATTACAAAATATTGGAATATGAATGTTTCCAACAACCAACCATGGATTTCATTCTTTTGTAATACACATAAATAGAAAGACAAAGGCAGACAGACAGAGAGAAACAAAGAGAGAAGGATAGAGGAACAGAGAGAGAGAGAGAGAGAGGGGGGGGGGGGGGAGTGGAAAGCTTAATAACTAATAAGACCTGATTGTGGTGATAAGTCTTATTTTGATGTGTTATGTAAGAGAGAGGAGATGCCCCACACTTCCTTTTTTTAAATCTCTATTTAGTGGTTTCACTTGAAGTAATGTGTGGAATCATTTCCCATACAATATACAGCAGCACAGCCTTGGGCCATATTGATTAAAGCTGACTAGCCTAGTTGGTTACTACAGCGCATGCATTTCGATGCACTTTAGTAACTAATTAGGCTTAGTAAGGTTTCATGAATATGGTCCCTGGTGCACAAGTTGGAAAATATGTTAAAAACTGAATGTATACAGACACAGGGTATGAACAAGTTTCAGAGAGCATGTGACTGTGTGATGATTCAATCATAACGATTCCCATTCCCATGTTTAATGGTAACAAGTGGGATATATTCCTATATAGCTCATACGTGTACTTCACACTGTATGTACAGTGTAGTACGTTATAGATTAGTGTTTGCAAATTTTAACTGAACACTATAGTACTAGATATGTGAGCATGTGTTTTTGACATATAATGAAACTTGTACATGATGCTTCTTCACATTTCTGTACATTTTGATTTTGAGATATTATTTTGCCCATACATGTACCTTAAAGGAAAGAAGCCATGAAGAAACCCCTTTATATAGGCCACAATCCTTTGTTTAGTGCAGTTCAACGGCAGATTTTGACATCTTTAATTGGACCAGGGTCCACAATTTAATCCAGAAAATCTAACCCTGAGCAATGGGTTGAAAAAAAAAACATTTTATTCAACTGAGGGCTTCCCTAGACCCATTGACTTTCGCATCGCTCAACTATGTCATGACCCCTTCAAACAATAGCATTGTTGCAAATGTTCTAGCTTCAATATCAATGTATTACCTACGGTACTGTTCTATGGTGCTCATTTTCTGTTTCCCTCATCATTACCTCTGCTTCCATGGTATTGAAAGTGCTATTCTATGATTGGTGAGCTATCCCTTTAAGAAATGCCTGTCTCAAGTCATGCATATAGACTAGCCATGCTGGTGTTTGATTACACAGGAGAATTGATTTCTGCTCCCGTTATGAGATGAGGATAATCCCATTACTATCCCACACTTCTCATCCCACACAGCATGTGTATGGACACACACATATATACACACACAAGCACACACGATATGTACAGGTGTTCATACATACATACATACACACATACATACATACGCCCATACATACGTGCATACACACACATACATACATACATACACATACATACATACATACCGTACACGCATGCATACTATACACACACATACTTTCATACATTGTACATACGTACTGTATACATAATACAACATGTATATCGGTACATACACTACAGCTCAAAGGAATTGGCATAGGGAAAGGGAAAGGAAAGAAAGGGAAGGAGCCACAGCTAGTTTTAAACCGTGGTATAATTTGCCCAGTTCAGCATGAAACATGATGCTTTAGCCTAAAAAGCATCATGTTTCATGCTGAACTGGACAAAATATACCGCGGTTTAAAACTGCGGCTCCTTCCCTTTCTTCCTATTCCCTTTCCCTATAGATGCCTATTCCTTTGAGCTGTAGTGTACACATACATGTCATACACGCATACATACTCATACATACATGTACATACACATGCGGTATACATCCGCTAATTCGCACACAAACACAGACACACATGCACACACACACATTTGGAAACTGGCATGCTAACATTTGTCAGTTATTTTGGTCACTGTTTGGCTGTGGGGACATTTCACTACCAAAAAATACACATGTTGGGGCTTTCATGGACTCCCAATACATTTCGCATTGAGTGCCTCATTAGTGTTGCCAGGGTTATAATACGTAGAATGTACATGTTGTATTTTCCATACAGTTTGCATTTGAATGCTTCATTAGGGGCGTGGACAATTCGTCTTTTAAGAAGCTGCACAGCTGGAGATATTGTAGAGGGTCACCCACAAGGTTTAGAAATGGGACACATTTTGCCTGAGTTCTAATAATATATATGTTTGCGGACACAAACATTGTCAATCAGTTGGTCAGTGGTTGAGTGAGTCTGAAATGCAGACATTAGCCTCACATTCATTAGGAAATTAGGACAAGCGCAGCGTATCAAATCCTTTTACCTGAAAAGGACCCATTTAGTTATGTGTGCGCGTGGATGTGCATGTAGACCTGTACATTTGTATGCAAAGTGAGTCGATGGCTTGTAGTCTGAAAAATTTTTCTTTATAGATAAAACGTGAACGAAAGGAAGCTAAAAAAAATGTGAAATGACTCATTGGCACTAAGGATTTGTATCGATTTGAAATCGATCATGTTAATCAAAAAGTGGGAATTTATGTGTATTTCATTCATTTTTTTGTGCAGAAAAGGCTCTGTTTAACCCTCAAACGTGAATGCAATTGACATATATGTGTTAATTTCAAATAATGAAAATAACTTAATATCATCCTCATTATGTGGAACTAAGGATGAAAGTTAGCAGTTTGTTCACAAATGACAAAAATGTCCACAAAATGTCATATTTTCAGTGATATGTCAGTAGAGTATGTGCACGAGGAAAGCACCCACATACATAATTTCACAAAGGTTTTGATATGCAAGTCAAGCTGTAGCCTTACTTCTATACCGTATTGAGATGGTTATTACAGTAGATTCTGCGCATGAAGACTAAACCTACACTCTAGTAAACAAACAAACAATGCCAAATAGTATGTGCAGTTCATTCAATATAATGTGTCAAACTGAAATGGGGCTGTTTGTGTGCCAGAGCCAGATAATCTGCTACTCTGTAGGTATTATTAGTGCCATTCTCATTGGGCTTAAAAAAAATTGTGAAGTTAGGGTGAAAGTTGCCTAGCAACCATACCAAAAGCCGAATGGTCCGATTGTCCCTGTCCCCTAACTGAGTGATTTTTCTAACTTCACGATTTTTTAAAGCCCAATGAGAATGGCACTAATGTCTGTATATCCTGCTCAAAATGCATCAATGGAACTTAAAGAGTTTACGGATCTTTCTGGAATTATTATGTGTCATGCAGAATGCTTGATATGTCTAAAAACATACATGATTTAGTCCAAAATTGTCCTAATTCGATTAGTATTCCAAGCATGTGTTACCTCTCCAGTACTGCAACTGGAGGGTACGCTGGGGGGTAAGTATACTTCAGTTCATGTCTGCGCCAGGCTGCCAGCTAATTTCAGCACAGCACTTTGTCTAATAATTACCCTTCGATGCACATACGTGCAATAGGCCTGCTGTTGCAAGTGCTGGTCACTAGTCTGGCATCCAGCCTGTTAGACATTTTAATTCCAAACTACCGCATGTAATATTCTACACTTGGGTCTGGTTCTGATAAGACTAACTCTGCTCTGATTAGGATGAAGATCTGGAGAGTGTTTAGTCTACTGCACCCAGACCTGTTTATTACCTGATATGATTGTAAAATGCAGAACAGCCTGAACACCAGGCTACCTATGCACCATCAACACTAACAAGAAATGGTCCCAGCACCGTGCGCATGCAGATTAGCTGCTGTGATACACCTGTCCTGAAAAAAACGGGCTTGAATGTCATCTTAGCAAAGATTGGGACGTCATGCGTGCCCGGGAAACATTATGTAGGAGAACTTGTGACGCAAACTGCATATATATAGTGGGGTACTACTTCTTTCATTTTTGCATCTCAAGAAGGTTTCTTAAAGTTGATATAAGAGGAAAAAAAATATCCATGAATTTTATATCTAATGAAAGCATATGCTATTTATAATCTGTTTATCAACATATGATATCACAAAAATCGTCTAGCCTCTTGATATCCTCAACTAAAGTACCACAAAAATGGCCTCTCTTCCGGGCCTGAAAACCAGCCACGAAATACGACTCAGTCTATATGACGTAACGTCATGGATATCCTCTCATCACGGCCCCGGGTGTCCCACAGAAAATCACATACAGAGCTCCAGAGAAATATTAGCTTTTATTTTCAAAGGGTGAAAACTCATGTAATTAATAGTTGTGTGTATATTTCTTTACCTGTGATATATTAATGATGTCGTAAATAATAATCAACAGGCTTAACAGGTAGAAATAGTTGCGTTATCAATGTTATATTTCACATTTTCATCACCTTTTTTTGTGTGTGTGTGCGTGTGTGTGTGCGTGTGTTAAAATATACGAACGTGTGTGTGTGCCTTTTCCGTATGCAGACCGTGAAAGAATCCGATCATTTTTTTCCCCCTACACGTCTCCCGAATCCGAATAAGCCGAGAATTTTTTCTTTAGAAACTGTCTCTTTTCACACACAAAAAATGTTGAGCCCGCTAATTCAAACCATATCCGAGTCGGAAATTAATATATCTAGCTAAGATATATACATTTTTGGGGTGATTCGTGTTTAATCGGGTCGAGATCACATTTTCCCCCCACCGTCTCCCATTACGAAGGGTAAATTCGTACGAAGTCCCACATGCATGTTTTCATGTAATGTGCAGTGAGTTGTTTCGTGCGTTGTATGCTGTGAAGCCTACGTGAAATTTGATGGTGCGATCAGCGTGAAAGCGATGGACAGATCACAGATGAAGAGATAAATATTGAGTGTGTGAGAGAAATGGATAGAGAGGGAGAAAAGGAGAGATGAGGAACAGAGTAGAGACATTATTTGAGAATTCTAGAACACACATCTAGGCCAAAATGAGTCTTTGTGTACTCCCCTTTCTCACTTTCTCTTTTGACATTTCTGGATCTCTCATACTCTATATGTTATTCTCAATACCTTTTAACATCCTTTCCCCTCCTTATTCCAACCACCTCTCTCCCTGCCCTCCCCTCCTTACACCAACTTTCTCTTTCCCCTCTTCTTATGTGTGTCCACATTTCTCTTCATCACCTCTTTTCTCGCTTTTTATATTCCCCTTCTCTCTCACATGCCTGGAGTAATCATAATTTTGACTCCTATTAACAATACATGTTTTACAAACATTTTAATAAAAGTTTGAGAAAAAAATTAAGGCATATACCCAGAAGTTGGGGCACGATAGCCTGCTCCATCCTGCAAATCAATAAAAAGAACATTAGATTGGAAACCTGCATCTACTGCTAACTATTAGATGGATGACATAATTATTAGGATAATATCAACCCACGATTCTTACATGTATTTATTCTTACTACATGTAATTATATTCAGTAGTCTGCTGCAGTATAATTCAGGTGGATTCACAGGATTGAGCATGCTATCTTTACTACTCATATACCTTCTAATTAAAATAAGCCCAGAAACAGAAAGTTCTTTCACTAATAATTAGCATAATAAATATTGTTCAAGTTATTTATGCGCTATGTGGGAAAAAATCGCATAGAGAACTTAAAATTAGACTAAAGATTAAGCTAAGGAAGACACACAAAAATTGCAAGAGAGATAAAACTTCCTTTCTTTTCCTTTTATTGATGGAAGATTCAGACGATTAGGAGCGTGATCACAACATGAGATCAATTAGAATATGCAGGCATGCATCTGCGTACAATCCGAGTCAGATTAAATCTAGAACACATAAAATGGAGATATCAATTATCATTTCAACTCACGAGTGTGCTTGGGGGAATATTCCAAAAAATTTAGTTATCCAAGAAAAAAAGTTCCTGCAGTGGCAACAGGGGTATTAGTTCAAAGTCACAGGTGGGAAATTGTGGGAAATTGTGGGAAATTCCTCCACGGGAAGTAGTTCTTGTGGTGCGGTCGCGATGTCGTTGATGCTGCGGCGGCTCGAGCTACAGGAGAACGACGTCGACGGAGTCCACGCTGTCATTGCGAATGGGACGTCTCATTTCCAGAAGGAGGCCTTTATGACTGCAGAATCGTGGCCAAATGGTTTCGTCTGTTGATGTCCATGCAGCTGTAATAATAATCCACCCCCTGGACTGTATTTAGTAATCCGCCGTCAACGAACGTTGGTGGTGCATCAACACACAAAAATTTTCACCCTGAAATACAATCGGGCGGACAGATTCGTGGAGTCGCGCAATCTGTGGTCTGCTGCGGTGTGCGTACTATGTGAATCAGTGGCGTAATGTGTGCACGACTGAATATTGATCTTCTCTCAAAAATATGGGTGTCCTGATGAGGAACGCGTTCCATCATACCCAGGTGAGGACAGCAAATCCAAGAACGATGTCATGCCCGCTGGCTGAAAGGAGTGGTCTCCATGGCCAGCAGCGCGGATGGACTACATCTGGCAGCTTGATAAGCAATCCTGAGCCATGTGTTTTCTACAATGAAGACCAAAGGAAAATCATACACTGTTTTAATAAAGCAACTACATGTAAGTGACCTAGGTTGTTTGATGATTTTTGAAAATATACATTTCTGGGTCAATTGATAAGAATCATATTCATTTCTCACATTTTCACACAATGTAATTGGGGTATAGGCCTACTGCCAGAGTATCGATCAGCACACGAGTGTCACTACTTAAAAAACTCTCTAGAAATTCTGAACAATGCCTCTTATAATGTGTGTAAAAATAGTGCTGCAATTCGCATTGATTTTCTACATTGATACACATTGAACTTGTTAATATTAATATTAATATTTTCACAAGTACATTTGAGCCTAACCAAATTTAGTACTGTTGTTGCTAAACTGTTACTGTTACTAGTGTTACTGTGAGTTAGAAAGGGACAGTGCCCACTGGCTAGTAATTCTGTGAATGAAATTTGAGCTATCCCTTTATTCGGGTTAAGATCACACTTGTCCCGATGCATGTACATTTCAGGGAGGTGACGAACTCCGTTTCGAGTCATCTTTCATGCCTTCCCTGCATGGAAAATTTGTCAAAATTCATCAAAATGCAGTGAAGAAAATAATTGTACTCACCAAGGCCATGCACCATGGCGTGAGCACACTGAATTCAGTGCATGAGCAGTGGCGAATTCTGCCTTCACAAGTTCCGTTTCATCTTAATCTCTGGACTTGACAACCCACCATCGATCATCTTCCATCATGGATCCAAGCAACCACACCAGCTAAGAAGCACAAAAGCCGACTTTTGTCCAAAATTAGTAAATTTCCTGGAGTATAATATCACAAGCAGCTACAGTGAAAACGGATGCGAGCGTAGCGATCGTGCATGCATGTGTACATATGCATGCTACTTCCGCTGGCTTAGCTCTGTGCGTATAAATCGCTCACTCGCGGACAAAATATCGTCAGCTTGAATTTCAACAGCGAGAAATTGTGATCATGCAAACTTCCTATTTGACTATCCTTATTTCAAATATCTCGCTTGTTATGAATATGTAGGCTGTCAGCTATGATTAATGAGGAGAATGATTCCATATACAGTTCAAAATTTAGACACATCCATAATAGGTCTACTTTTGCTCCAAATTTGCAAGTCAGATCTAGTGTAGCCTATACCGAATACCCCCGCACACACCATTCGTTTCCAATCCTAAAAAAATATATTTCACGGTATAAAAAGAATATTGTGATTATATAACATGTTTCAATTATTTATTTATTAATACTGATTAAGAAGAAATCAAATAGATTGACTCATAATAACAATATAAGCTCTGAGACAACTGTGTATTTACGTCGACTTTCTACACAACACATCACTCCCCATCACTTTCCCGACAAATGTATGCATTACGTGACGTCATGTCAAAGGTACCGAATTCACTGCGTGAAAATCGGCGATCAACGACTTCAAGATTCAGTGAAGTTTAATCAGTTATTGTAGTATTTTCATTTCGTTCTGTTGTATTTAAGTCTCATATCCATGTTAATTAGGTTGAAAGCTTTCTAATGATGTAAAGATCTCAATTTTTGTGATCGTGCTCTTATGTCTACTTTAAGGAAGATGAGCTTTCATATTTGATTTTCCTAATTTGATGTGCATCTCTTTGTACAGTGTACATGTGTATGCCTGTATGGCATGGTTTGGAACTGTAGACCATTAATGTAACACAAAGTCATCATATCATTTCTTCATATTTTACATACCGTACATTACATGTAGATATGATGCATACTTCTCCTCAGATTACATGCGAACGGTATACCATACCATTATACTCCCCTTGGCTTATGTCCAGGGATTGTGCAGTGTCTTGCCAACAAATCAAGTTATCAGGCCCAGGGAGGAGGAAGAGATTGTCTGATGTTTTCATAATGTTACACATGTTTGTAGGGTTCAGTGCCTTGGCTCAGTGCTTGAATTATGATCATGAGTATGATACTGCGAACGCTGAAAATGCAGTACAACAATTTTGCCTGTTTCTTGAAATGAGATAACTGACGACCCATGTACAGCCTCAGTTTAAATTCGGACCTGGGGCCCTGTTGCATAAAACCTACCATTAATGGTAACTCTGCCATCAGTGGTAACTTCCATGGTAACACCACTCGACAGCTACAGTTTCAGGGTTTCCATAGAAGTTGCCATTGGTAGCAAAGTTACCATCAATGGAAAGTTTTATGCAACAGGGCCCAGGGGACTTCTTTTCAATGTTAAAAGGGTCTGAGGTTCTAGGCTGGGAAGCCTGCTCATCTTTCAGATGCACTGCTGCCACCACGACTATATAGCCTAGTATACTAGACTGCGGAGTGTATGGAGATGACCATGTCTAGTAACTGTGTCTGGTAACACAGACTACACCCTACTCCCATCCTGACTCCTCCTTTCAGAAAAAGCGAGGATGGGATAAGGGCGAAGTCTGTGTTACCAGACTCCATTGTGCCCATGCACCTCACAGCCTAGTTACTAGGCTAAGGCCAGACTTACAAGAGAACAGGCCAGCAAGTGGGAGTAGGGTGTAGTCTGTGTTACCAGACATAGTTGTTAACAGACTCGATTGTGTCTATGCACGCCACAGCCTAATTGCTACAGTACATGTAGGCTATGAAGGCTATGTCTGGACCTGTCTTGATGAAAGACTGCTTCATCTAGATGTGCCCAGATATACTTGTGATATTAAAACTTAGTCTACCGGTACATCCTACATCCTACACGTAGGCTATCTGGAATCAGAGTCACTTCCGTCTAAAAATGTTGAGTAAACCAGTTTGTATGAGGTAATGCTGATATATTTACTGTGTGAAGTGAGTCATATTTTGACACATGATAATTTCCTGAGGAAGGGGAATGAGGAGGATTGTTGATTTTGATGCGTAATGTGGTGTATAATATCACGTGAGTCATAGTTTGACCTTTTGGGAGGTAGTCAAAATAGTTGCACTCTAGGAATGTTTAAAGTTGTGGTTCAAGCTTGGTTTTCAGGTATTCGTTAGGTTTGGGTAGATCACTGAAAATTAAGTAAGGAAATATTTTGTGATAGAGTATACACAACATCTTTATTAAAGTGAAGTCAAGGCTATGTAGTTATTGTTTGTTAATTTATAAGAAGGTTTATTTTCTGGTAAACTGGTAAAGATTATCATGACACACACACCGATGTGTTCCAGAAAAAAAGATCAGTGGATTTAACTTACTTAATTTAAAGCTACATAATTTCTCTCTCTCTCTCTTTCCACCCCTTTGATGATGAAAATGTGTAATGTTTTTTTTTTGTTCTCTCACAACATAAACATTACAAATAAATGTTAACATCCAATGGATACATAAAATATTTGATGAATGATATACAATCGAAATATAAAAGGCAAAAGTTATAGATTTTAAATAAGTTAGACATGTCTCCCTCTATTGAGAGATAAAATAAACTTATCTTGTCTGCATTTTTATTGTTTCTTCTATTCATATTGATACCTATTTTTGGTGGAAATGACAAAAAAGATGAAGATCCCCTTAAATATTTAGTTGAAAATATATAGGATTTAGCATACGAAATAATGAAATTAAATGAGGAAAAATTTCCACCTGGTATGCCAAAGACAAAATTGTTAAAAGTTAATTTAAATTGACTTTTCAGGATGTAATGTGTAATGTAACCACAGCTAGACAATTGAAGTTCAGGAAATAGAAGCCACTAGGGGGGAACACAAGAGGAAGTGTTATTGTATCATCTTGCAAACTTTCTTCCATAGATACTTGAGATACGTTCTCAAGGATATGTTGCGCTGCAGCGCGAGTGTCTTCCGCTATATTGTCCCGCGGCCGTAGCCATGCAGTAAAGTACAAGCCATTACTTCCCCGGGATGGGGACACTCTATAGATCAGAAGATGCATCAGATTGGCATTAAGCGTTAATTGCAAAGCACCCAAGTGTAAACATACTGTGACTTGGCCTAGCCTGGTCATTCTAATGTTGATTAACATTATGTTGTTGTTGATGTTGTTATGTAGTATTCCAGTGGCAATCCGTCAAAGTTGACTATTGTTGCAACTTGCATTTCATCTTTCTTGCTAATCATTTTAACTATTTCTGCTCTTTATGTGGATGAATTTAATAATGTATATATTTTAGATTTTTGGTTAAGTTACTGCTAATCACTTGCCAACTTCGGTAGTTCACAACCATACTTTCATTATAATCATGATCCACACAACACTGGTGATTATAATCTATAGACACAGACCCTATTGGGACACATTCTCAAATATGTGCCTGGAAATGAGACTACAGCCTTTTGCATTTCAAGTCCATTGATTCAGACTCACTCCCTGACAGGGGTTTCTAACTACAGACTACACTTGTCTAGGGATAGCAACTGTTGTCTGTGAAAGCATACAACTGTTTATTCGATGTACACTAGGCAACATGTCTCTTGCCCCCTTTAAACAGACCAACTGTCTATGCATGCATTGTGGAAATGAATGTACACTGCACATTCTATTCCCCCAGGGTTTTTTTTTCTGCTGGGTTCAGTTGACAAGCTGATGTTAGGTTGCTGCTGTTCAGATCCATGCTCTCTTCTCTGGTGGGGTAAGGAGGCGTTGGGTAGGGGGGGGGGGGGGGGGTGAGAGGTAGGGGGAGTGGGGGGAGTACATGCAATGCAGTTGGTATTTAGCATGGATCCCTTGTTTTTGTTCTTGCTCAGGTGATGTTTTTCAGTTCCTTTCTTCAGAAATCCTGTTCATTTACGCTACCTATCCACAACTTTTTCACCAATTTTGACGATGCATTACTGATAGCTGCATTTGTGAATAATGCAGTATTTGCTCCCTCCTTTTTTCAAGCTATTTTGTGGCTATTTTGTGGATCGAGACCTAGTTAAAATACCGCAACATTGCGGTAAGCGACTCTTATAAACTGCGTCTGCAAAATAGCCATAAAAGAGAGCACCTTGTGCATCGCGCTCTGGCATGTGATTTGCTAAGCGCAATGCTCGATCGTATTGCTGAACTAAGTAGGGAGAATAGAGTACCGAAGTGGTGTTGTCATAAGCATGTTGTCAAGACAATTGGCTCTAAACAAAATCACTCCAGTGAGAGGTTTAGCTGTCCGATATTGTCTATCAGGCTAGTGTTCGGCATTCCCAATTAAAGTCACCGCTGTGATCACTGCTGCTTGCTCTACCCACATTGTTTAGAGCCAGTTGTCTTGATGATAATTCTCAAATTATGTCACACTTCGGTACTCTATCCAACATGTACAAACTACAGCAATATTAAGGCTTTTTCCATGTATATGTGAACAGTGTTATTAGAGGCTCACTGGAAACTTTCTAACAGACATGCATCGGTAATATAGCTGTATTTTCATAGTAATGGTATAAGAACAGAGCTGGAGAAATGTGGTATAAACAGCACACTGCACCTATAGCTCGATCTGCTCTCTCTGTAACATATTTGCATGCAATTAATTCCCACTTGGCCTTTCTTTCCGAGGCATTGCTGTATGGGACATTTCTGACGTAGCAATAATGACTTCCTCCCCTGTGGTGCTTAATGTTCACATAAAACATGGGAAACAATGCCAGGGGCACATCAAGCCCAGCATATTGCCATCAGTGGAAACACTCCCTTTTGTTTTTGCTTGAGGCCCAGAAGTTGCTCAGTGTCTTCCCTTTCTTCTCCCCTGTGCTGCTTAGTGTTTACATTAGAGCATTTGAAACACTGCCAGATGAAACCAAACTCATCAGTGAGAACACTCCTTTTTGTTTTGTTTGGGGCTCAGAATGTACCCGCTGTCTAGTGTGAGAGATCATGGGAAACCCTGCCATTCATACATCAAGCACAATGTACTGCCAACAGTGGGAACACTCTTTTTTGTTTTGTTTCAGGCTCAGAATGTATCTACTGTCTGAATTTCCTCCTAGAGTTCCTAGTGAATATGGGAAATCCTGCCATTTGCACATCAAGCATGACATATTGCCATCAGTGTTAACATTCTCTTGCTTTGCTCATAGTTTTCTGTTGCATGTTCTTCCCCTATGCTATCCAGGGTTCACTGGGAGCGTGCACAGCAGGCAGGAGCACGTCAAGCCCAACAAATTCCTGCCAGGGAGAACAGTCTTTGAGGTGGTGTCTGCCAAGACTATGAAGGATGGCTACAAGAAGTTTGTGGTAGGTTAAGAAACTTCAGATTGGTTGACAATTTCATGTTTTCACAACTTATAGCTTTGTGTCACTATTTTAAATCACACAAACTACATGTATGTCATAATCTAGGTATCATCTTTATATGTAATATTTTTCTGCAATTATGTATCATTATGTATCATACTTGACATGTTTTATCAAAGTCTGTATATTCATGTATTTTTTATGACTGATTGAATAAATTTGAATTGAATTGAATTACTTGATGCGATAATCCCTCTTGCAGCTCAAAAAAGCTGAATTGGGATGGTATCATCCTTATAGACACAAGTGAGTGTAATGCTTTTCTGCACCTTTAAATGCAATTTTTCTAAAAATTAAAGACAAAATCAAATCAGATGTGTCCTTCCAGCAAATACTTTTTGATATTGTCTATGAGGAGAGTGATAGACAACATGCATTGGGAAAGTGCTTGTCCCAGTTAAATGAAAAAGAGGAACAATTATTCTCTGTATACACTCTATAATTATGTAGCAATGCAACCTTCTCTCTGACCTCTAACCTTTGCCCTGTTGTTCCTCCAGCTGTACAGCATTGCTGTCCTGCGTACCATCGGCACAGACACCTCCCAGGCCATCGTGGAACGGCGCTACTCCGAGTTCCACCAGCTGAACCGCGAGCTGCGCCGCCACTTCCCGCAGGTCATGGAGGGCGTGGTGTTCCCACGCAAGGCCGTCACTGGCAACTACCGCCACCAGTTTATCGCGGAGCGCAGTCGTGCCTTCGAGCAGTTCCTCACCCACATCTTCCAGCACGACGAAGTCCGTACCAGTGGCGCCTTCCAGGAGTTCTTCTACAACCAGGACCTGCGCCGGGCGTACCGCTACATGACGGAGCGCAACTTTGAGGAGGCGCTGCCGCTGTTCCAGAATGCCCTTCACCTCCAGGAGAAGATGCTGGGGGAGAAGCACCCAGACACTGTCAGGACGCTGTGTGCCATCATCGTGGTCTACCTCTCCCGGCTGGAGAGCCAGCCCCATGTCCTGGGGTACGCCGAGAAGGCTCTAGCGGACATTGGCGAGGACCAGACGAATCCCTTCCTGATCCCACTCCTACAGACCCTGATCGGGGTGCGGTGGAGGCTTCACAAGGACAAGAGAGACCTAGAGATGAGGTTGTCGCGCTATGTGAATCCGGGGATTGCACCCTGTGACATGCCAACGCTAGAGGAACTCGTCATGCAGAGCTTATCGCATCTATAATATTTGTCTCAAGGAATGGAGCTGAGTCCTTTGAAACCAAAACTTGCATCGAGTGACATGCCAATCCGAGAAGAGCCAGTCATGCAACGTCTAAATTGCATTGTTTTTGGCCGGAGCTATCAAAGATCATTGCGTCGTGCAGGGCATATTGCATTTGTGGCATCACGTGTCATACAATCCGTGTATCCCCCTCTCTCTTCTACTCTACACATCACTGTCACTCCATATGCAGAATTATTAATGTTCATCAGGTGTTTCTAAAACCAACTCTCAACTTATATGCATTGATTGTGAAGTATATGTCAAAAGTAATATAAAAGTAGTAATGATGGTGATCTATATATTACATATTGATTGTCAATTAAACCCCTATTCACTTCACAATGTAGATAATCAAATCTTAACAGTATGAATTACTCTTTCTATCACCTGAATTTTTTTTTGTTGTTGTTAGTACTGTATATCCTGGCATCAGTGTGTGCAGCTATAATTGAAATATGTTAAATATCAACTTTTGAAGACTCTTGTTTGTGTTGTGTACACAAGTCTAATGCACATATCCATCAAGAGGTGTAGAAAAAAAGATGGAAATGCACCACTTGCCCGCTCTCAAAATTTGGTAAGAACACAACTCGGGTAGATTCTCCATACCGCATTTCTAATATTTATCTCTTCCCATAATGCATCACATCATCAATAATTAAATGACAGCCACTTAAAATCCTCTTTTTTTTGGTGACAAATTCTGCACGAAGCGCACATTGGGATGTTTAGCGCATCAAAGATTCTGTACTATTATTTACATTACTTACAACCTGAATGACTTAACACAAAACTTTTGTGTGTTTGTCTTGTTTGGGTTTTCATGCTGGGAATTTTTCTTTTGCCGAACACATTTTATTTTTATGTAAGCTGGATATTGGTGTTACTTCTTCAAGCTTTGTAATGACTGTACATGTATCTTCACAATGTTCACAAAGAACTAATGGATCTGATGTTGTGCTACAACTGCCGTGTAAAAAGAATTCATGAAAGTAAATGTTATGTGTTCTCTATCTCTTCAAATCTTGAGTGTCTGAATCTGCACTTGATGAAATGATTTCGCATTGATTCACAAAAGATACAACTCAAATTCTGTGAATGAAAGTGTAATATTGCATACTGGGTTGTTAATTTGGGGTTATTTATTGTGTTCTTTCTTGATTGTAAATAGTTTTTAAATTTGTAAGAATACTTGTGAGATCTCGTCCATGTTAGTGCTATTTTTTTATATCCTATTTTGTATTACATTGCATGTGTTTGTGTGCATAAGGCTTGTGCACTGAATATGTATTTTGAACTTGTATATCATTTCATGGAATACATGTTAAGGCAGATTCCCTGGAAAGTACTACACACCCCGGGTACTTGTAGTTCTTAGGGTCTGGATTTGCCAATCTAGGGTTGCGTTATGTGACCATCGCCAGAATCATGATTTGAATCACGATTTAAAACACAAACATGAATCACAATAACAACATAATCAGCGTTCAGACGACCTTCTCTCCAATGACGTTTCTCCTCGGGATTCGAGCCAATCCAGTGCGCATCGCAGTGCGTAGTTTGATCCAAGAAGTACAGGCCAGCTTTTACGCGCACGTTTTCTGACTTCTACATAGGCTGCTTGACTTCCACCGGAAGTAGACCGACACAATGATGTCATAGAATCATGATTCAGATCACTGGTGCGTTCGATCAACCTTTTTCGAATGTGACTCTGCAGAAACGTCTTTTCAAACGCCCCTTTTTCCGCATTTCATGCTTGTGTTTTGAATCATGATTCTGGGGCAAAAACATGGCACGTGAACGCAACCTATTTCATGTTTTTTCATGGACAGGTGAAAATGATGATAATCCTAAATATGTAAAGAGCATTTACAGTTAGTGTGCACCTTATACAAAAGCTATGAAACTTAGCTTGGAGTTGAAGGACTCCCCCTTCATTCGTTCATTCATTTAGTAACATACAAACAAAATATGCACTTAAACAGTAGTGTCCTCACTTTTATACTACTGTGCATTTACACTGTACCAGTTTCACAACCTGCCATAGAAAAAAATGAAACAAGTCAGAATCATGTCTGTGAATATAACTTTACCATTTGACCTTTTCTTGTAGTCAAATAGCAATTTCTGTTAATAGGTTTCCATACCTTTTGCAGCTATCAGGCAAAATAATTCTCCAAGGGTAGTTATTTCTCAGATCAGATAAGTACGTCCATCCCAACCCTGGGGATGATGTTGAGCTCAATTTAAGGCGTTTTACATGCATCATCCATAATGCAATGTCTTTAAAGCTTATTTTCAGGGAATTGATGTAATGAAGTACATGTAGATGATTACTAACTGCCTCCCCAAGGCTGGTTGCTTTCAGCCTTTGAGCGACAGGTAAATTACTGCTCTACGGAATTTGTATCTGTTATTATTCCTTGTGCCACACATGGCAGACAGAGAGGTACATCAAGTTGTCCCCCATAATCTGCAGTCAGAATGTGTGTCTGCCTGTCTAGGCTAGAGGGAAGCCTGGGGTTACTCCAAAATGAGGATTCCTTTGTGTATGTATCATCTCACATGCACTAGCCTCTTTTACAGGCTGTTGGGCATTTCTAATTTAAACTATTCAATAACAGGGTCTAGCAAAAGTAGACTCACCATTCTCGATTTCATCTCCAGACTGAGAAAAAAAGGAGGGAATGGTGGAGTGAGTACACCTGGTAGTTTTACAAGTACTTGACTTTTTTTTAAGTTTGGATTAGAAAAATAGCCAAGAGCCTGGGAGCCAGGCTACACACACAAGTGAAAGTGATGTCTGTCTGTATCTTGCTCTGAACAGAGTGATGGACAACATGCATTCATTGTGCAGACATTATTACAGGCCTTGAGGTGTGTGTGTGTGTGGGGGGGGGGGGGGGGATGGTTGTGCCAGTTAAAGGGATTGGGGGAGGAGTCCTTGTGTCAGTGAAAGGAATAGTTCTTCCTGAAATATAAACAAATCCTTTTCCTTTGACAGATTTTTGTCAAACCTTCACTTACATGTTTCTTTCATATTTCTGCTTTTATCAAAACCAACCTAATTTCAGGGTAAACTATCCCTTTAATTTCTAAACTTAAAAGGTATGAAGTGTATCTCATTTGTATTTTTCAACTTTGCATGTAATGTAAAAAATAGGGTTCAAAGCCCATTTCAGGAACATAACCTTAGCAAGTTACACTAGGATTCTTTAATTCATTAATGCTAACAACAAATATTTATCCAATATGTCCTAATTGCCTTATGTATAATTTGGTGCACATGTTCTCTGTTTCTCTGTGGTGCTGTTTTCTATTGTTTTAGTTGATTAATGTCAGTGAATTTTCCATACCGCGTGTAGGGAAAAGTTGTCCCATGATGCACTGCGCAGCCACATTTGGATTTTGTGTGCAGTCATCTCCGCTTCTAGGCTAGTGTAATGGTGTATGAGACCGGAAGCAAATATGATGGAAAAAAATCTTGATGACACTTTGCGGTGCATTTCCCTGATAAACTGTATGAAAAATTAGCATTGACTCCATTTTGTCACTCACAGTTCATCTCCACATATGAGTGTGAGTACCAGTATGGTATGTTAGATCTAACTATAATGTGAAATAACCAGATGATGTATTCACTACATCTACATTCTCTTTGAATTTTATGCAAAACTACATTGATATTGATATGGATGGACATAAAAGAATATAATATTTTTCTCTCTAACTACAACACCTGTATTTCACAATTGGTATAAATATTAGCATGCAATATGCATGTATTTGGATGTTATGTGGAAATATATGTTTGGTCACTGTTTAAAACAGCCTTTGTACCTGAAATGTTAACTTAAAAAATCGAACAATGCATGTGATGCAATCTAAAGTTGATTTAGTGTTGTAGATATACGAGTTTGCCAGCATATAGTTGGCTTGTTCTTACTAGGTGATTTTTCACCAAGATGCATTTGTGTGGATCAATTATGTTAAAGTCGTTTTGGTGGGCATTTCACACTCGTAAATTCATGAAGTTTTCAGTCTGGGACAATATCTTAAAACATTCGGGTCCACTGACTATCATGCAACGAGGTATTGATGTCAAAGTGTTATACAGTCAAACCTGTCTTAGCGGCCACCTGTCTATAGCAGCCAACCTGTTCTATAGTGGCCACTAAAATAATTACCCTGGAGAGAGATCATGTGTTAAAGAACCTGCCTATAGCAGCCACCTGTCTATAAAGGCCACAATTTTTGTTTCCCTTGGGTGGCCACTATAGACAGGTTTCACTGTAGTTATCAGTGATTGCAGTGGCTGCATATGATAACATTACGTGGGTCCTATCTTGTAAAGAGTTGCGATTGATCTAAATCTATCACATATCCAGTCCCCTATCAATGGCAAGTGAAGTTGGGATCAATCACAATTCTTTATAAAACAGGTCTTTGATATATCTCATAGTCAACAAGCTGTTTTCTCATACAGGTCAGGTGAATTTCTATCTAGCTGTAGATATTCTGTCAAATTAGATAAATTGATGTCTTATGTATGTGCTTTTTTTTTAATTGTTTCATATTAATACTGTAAATAATGTTAATTGTTTAATATTTCTATTGCTGAATGTGATCTGAAAGCATCTCTCTAGTAATATATATTTTTTAGTAAGAAAGAAAATATGATTCCGAGCATATGTTATATGTTGTATTTATGTGGTTGCTTTGTACTAATGTCAACAGTATATCTTATTTATTGATAAAAGATTTATTTGACTGAATTGGAATCAGTGCCCTAAATAATAACCAAATATAAAGTAAGAAGTCTAGCCAGGTGTAGAAATAGAATATGATAACCAGGGCTCTTACGCTTAACAGTGCCCTAATTGCCAATGGCCACATGGAAGGGCCATTAAGCCACCTGAAGCTCTTGGCTGGCCACCAAAAATCGCTCAGCGCTCACAGTCTGGCATCCATTTGGTCACCTGGACATCATGCCCAGGTCAATATGATGGCCACCTTAACACTAGTTTGAGGGCAGTCTCTGATATTGATAGATATGAAGCACAATTTGATTGAACACACTTGAACAAAGTTTGTTCAACATTCGTGTCGATCAGCAAGAAGATTTTGATACTGACACATCAAAGTTGGATACTGGGAATGCACACTTACAGGAACATGGGTATTATAGACTCAACTTCTTTGCTGAATCATAAGGGTGCATATCAGAGTGGCTTGTTGATTTGATTAACTATTATAATTAGACATTATAGATATGATCAGAAAACAAAAATGAATTATTATATTACTGTGATGATATATGAATATAATTTTTTTAACCTGGACATATTTTCACCATCAATACACACTCAAATCCAATAGAGCAGTATTTCTTCTGGCTTGGAAAGGGTTAAGCACGTATTGTGAGAGCTGTCCTAGGTATCCCCCACCAGCACTGAGAATGAGTTTTGATTCTGCAGACTGCACATGTACTACTTGCTGATACTGTATGAGAAAGAGAAGTACAAGTAGTCTACCGCCCTCTCTTGACAAACACACTGACACCAATCTGTTGCTACAATCGCCAACATGGTATAGATTTGTGTGTGTCTGTGCTCATATTTTACTGGAGCAAATCAATTTCGCTATTTTATATGCTGGAGGAGGGTGCGGATTATTCATAATTGTTAGGCTCTATCCCGACTGTTCAGAAACTTGAAAGTGTTTTAGAGTACTGTTACGAAAGTAAGGTCAGTGTATTAGGCTTCAGGGTATCTCTTTTGATGGAATAGAAGACATCATTTGATTCAATGCATTTATCGTGATATTTCACCAACAAAATGTTTTCTTTTATCGCATCTTTCTTTCATTGATTCAACAATTTATTCCACAAAACACAGGAATAACTAGACTGCATATTTATGTGATTTGGGCAAAAAATGTTTACTTTACGTCTACGTCAACTTGTACGAGTGTTGATGGTGGTAGTCCGTCTCCTCTCACGTCCCTGTCAATATCATATGGAAAAAGAAAGAAGATTTCTAAAAAAAAAGTATTTACCAAACTGCCAAACATCAGGAAACTGAACATCAGTGTTATGTGAACAATTTGAGAAATAGATGTGTTAATGTTTCTGGTAACTATAATAACACTTAGGATTGGTGTGGTAGTGTCAACATCAAATTGAGGGGAAACTGGTATATTTCTTGGGGTTCATTCTCGCTCTACATTTCTTAAAGCGCGATGTGGTGCCGACAAAAGGAAGAAATATCAACCTAGTGTCACTCGGGTACGGCGTGACGCACGTCCTTCTGAAAGGTCAGCAAAATGGGTGTCTTGCCTGTTACGATAAATGATAAAGATAAATGAATAAATGTCTGTTTTTATTGTCAAGTTGCAACAAGTGCTGTAAGATGAAGGTCAATAGAAAATAAATGGGCCTCGTGTTATAGCCTCTGTGACACCTGGAGGTATTATATGAAATAATAAAGTGATGTTTTATGTAAAATGTGCATGCTTTCTTGTTAGTTATTATGCGTGTGTTACATGGTATATCTTCTCTCTCACCCCACATCACTCTGTGTTTTTTTTCTGTTTTTTTTTTCATTCTTCATTAAAACTGCACAAGGTCACAATATGACAGTATTTACATACATGGAAATATCAGTTATATGCGCATGATATTGAAAATGAATTGAAAATATAGTAACATGAACACAAAATACATTTCATGAGATTACGGAGCCAACGTAAAAAGTATACAAAAATACTTATTTAGAGTTGCCCCCCAAACAGAAAACAAAAACTTCATGTCTCTCCCCTTTTTATTGTCCGCCTTCTATCGCTCCCCTCTTCCTTGTTCTCCTCCTCTCGCTCGCTTTCCATCCTGCCCCCCCCCTTCTCCCCACTCACCTTCTCCTCTCTCTCTCTCTCTCTCTCTTTCTCTCTTTCTCTCTCTCTCTCTCTCTCTCTCTCTCTCTCTCTCTCTCTCTCACTCCCCACCTCTCTCTATGTCTCTCATTCACTCCTGTATCCGTTCCTCACTTATATCTATATTTCAGACACACTTTACACGTAAAGCCTATTAAAATACATTTATGATAATTTATCAATGAACACGTCCTTGGCCCTTAAAAATAGGTTTCTCTCACACCCATTTACAAAGCAGCTATTGCTGCATTTCGTAGAGTGTAGTCAATATAATATTTTTCATGATTGTCTCATCAGGAAACAAAAATGCGGCTTTGGTATTGAAAGCCACCTGCATATCCCGAAGCAGCGATCAAGGACACTTGGAATAATGCGTCGTTCCGATCACGGCCAAATATCATTAATGTTTCTGAAAGGGACATTAAGTGTTCTCGCTACAGCGGTTTGTTGACTGTATGGAGTCCCATCATTATAAACACCAGTTAATTCATTGCTACATTGTGAGAAGAGAAGTAAACGCCTTCACAGACAACACGTTATCGCTACGATTATGCAGTCATTATAAGCACGATAAGGGCCTAAGACTAGAAATATGACGTCATCTTCTTGCACAAATCCAATGACTTGGTACTGCGATTCAGCCAGTCACAGATTCGAATGACCGATTGGAACGTGTCGGCTTCTGTAGCCTGAACACTGTAAATAGTTATGAACTACTAGTACTACGAGTACTCTTACTACTTTTACTGCTACCACAATTACTACTACGAGTACGTTTACTACTTTTACTGCTACCACTATTACTACTACGACTGTTACTACTACTACTACTACTACTACTACTACTACTACTACTACTACCACTACTACTACTAATACTTCTACTACTACTACTGCTACTACTACTACAACTACTACTACTACTACTACTACTACTACTGCTACTACTACTACTAATACTATAAACTTCTATTTCTACTACAACTACAACTAATGGTACATTGTGAAGGATGAGAGTAAAAAAAACAGGATGCCTAATAGACGAGAAGGAGCAGAGTGGGGTAAAATACAATGTTGAAATTAAGAACAACTAAAAATGGCAAGTAAGAAAAATGGCTGAGTGCTATATACAATTCACTTGCATTGACATAAATTAAATGTTTGATGCAATTAATTGAATGTTTATCTTCTTGCCCAAAAAATACGTGTCTTCATTATCGATGGATTCACTCCCAAGGATGTGACCTATATGCAATTAAGAATAGACATCCTTGGAAATATTGGATTCGTCTCTACTGTGTTCGCGGTGTTTGTTTGGTCTCCATTCCGTGTGTCGACTGGTTGCCTTCATGCCTCCCATCCACCCTCTTCTCTCCCTCTCTCTCCCCCTCTCTCTCTCTCTCTCTCTCTCTCTCTCTCTCTCTCTCTCTCTCCCTCTTCCTCTGTCTCTCTGTCTCCCCCCCCCTCTCCCTCTGTCTCTGTCTCTCTTTTTCACACTGTCTCTCTCTCGCCTTGGTCCTCTCCGCCCGCTGTCTCCCTCTATCCCGCACTGTCTCCATCCCTGGCTATGTCCTAATCTCTCCCCCCCCCTCTCTCTCTCTCTCTCTCTCTCTCTCTCTCTCTCTCTCTCTCTCTCTCTCTCTCGCATTGTCTTTTTCTCTCATCATTTCTTTTCCTCGTCACCCATTATATCTCCCCCTATCTCTCTCTCTAACTCCCTGTGTCACTGTCTCTGCCTCTCTTTCACTCGCTATCTCCCTCTCTCGCACTGTCTCCACCTGTCTATGTCTCTCGCTCTCCTTTATCATTCCCTTTCTCTCACACTCACCAATCATATTCCTACACAGAATAAATATCAGCCACCAAGAATTGTTTGACGAACATTTCCTTCTACAATCTCGAAATAAACAGTGATGAGTAAATAAAACGAAACCTGTGATAGAGAAATGCCACCCTCACGTTTTCATCGTGCCTTTAAATACTTGCTTATTCGACATGGTGCAGGGTGTTCTTTTTTTTTTTTTTAAGTTGGAAACGTTGCATTATTTTAATTGTTTAAACTGACCCTAAGTGTGCCAGACTCGCTGCTGCTCTATGGGATTTGTGTTTATTACTTGCTCAATAATACACATACACTGTAATTATGGCACACACAGAGTTATCGAACTTAACAGTTTCCAATATGCATGTCGCATTGCTACTGTTTATGCATTACATTCTTAGCCATGAGGCAAACGTGATACCCTTAAAAAATTACTCGAAAAATGGTGGAATGGATTATATCATCAATGGCGACTTGTCCACCATGCCGTGATTAAGTCTGTTGGTGTCACTGCTGCATTCTCACACAAGCAATACACATCACCCACGCAGAGCAGCAGTTTATATGGTACACCATGAGTTAAATATTATGAGGGAAGCAATCAAGTTCAAGGAGATTCGACGAGTTAAGTTTTGATCTACTATCATCAATAAAAAAAATGTAAGTTAATGAGTCAACATATCACTTTATTCCTATTGAATAGTTAATATGTACATTTATGTATCCAATGTTGTAACATCTTTCACCCATTCGGGACCAAGTACTACATGCGGTTTGGGGCTGTAACTATTTCTATCAACTATGAAAAAAAAATAAAAGATGCATCACGTGAAAAAGCATACATTTCTGCACAAGATGATTCCATTTTGGCATTTAGTGATATATATTACCTTCGTAATAATTTTTTCAAGCAAAATAAGGGGCAAATGGGCACTAAATTTTCAAATTGGCAACTCCCCGGAAAGGTTGAAATCCCTCTTGAAATTGCAACGTCCGCGGCGCAACAATAATTGGATGTGGCCCGCGCAAGAAGAATGAGATAAAGCTTATTGATGACTTCTTACTCATCCATCACAAGATAATGAAAGAAAAATCCATCTGTCCATCACATTTGCTCTTCAAGGGCAATGCAATGGAAATAATGCATGATTATTCCAATATTCGATAGTGAATTTTAGCGCATTGTGATAAATGTCGAGCAGGTTATACTTAGGGATTGTGATGAATTAAATCTATCTATGTGCGGGCCTGTGCATCGAAACAATTATTTAACGTCGTGGCGCTTTTTAACAATGACACGATACCCTGCCGCCACCACAAACAATTCACGGATTGGTAGTCTTTAATTAAAATGGGAAAAGCGTGCATTTAATAAACCGTGATTTGGTAATGTAATTATCGTACTGCGCTCGGACGGGTCTCTTGGATGAATTGAAATGTAGACTGTCGGTTATAACGTGGGCAGTTACGAGCATGGTGTTTGCGATAGGATGTGAAAGGTGTCTTGATAAGAAATCCACAAAGGAAAGTAGGGCAGAGGGATGCGAATTGGAGGGAGGAAGGTGGGAGAGAAAGGGCGAGGTGGAGAGAGAGAGAGAGGGGGGGGGGCGGGGAGAGAAGGGTTGGCTCAAGGAAGAAGACAGATAAACTTGATTATATGAACGAAAAAGAGGGCAACAGTAATGTTAACTTCTAGGGAAGAGAAACAAGAATAAGTAAGAGATGAAGAGAGAGAGAGAGAGAGAGAGAGAGAGAGAGAGAGAGAGAGAGAGAGAGAGAGAGTGAGGGAAAATGGAGGGAGAGATAGACACACACACACACACACACACGCGCGCGCGCGCGCGCGAACGCTATTCGAGTAAAAGTCGATTTGATGCATTCATCCTGCGCACGCTCAATGTTTTCCTGCGTGAGATGGATACCGCCAATGTCAATCACGTGACCACAAACCTCTGTCCAATGAGGAGCCGAAGAAAGGAAGCGGAGCGGAGCGTGTGCAGGTGGAGACTCCCGTAGCGGATGCTTATCGTTATTGTTCCTTGGTTACGTGTGGGACACCGCACCTGTGCAACTATGTGATACACCTGTCGTCCTGGCATACAAGGAATGTTCGCTATGTGGGGAGTCATTCTACTCGCCATTCTGGTAAGTTTCTGCACACATAACACAACCAGAGTTAGTTCAAATATTCACTGATGTAGGCTGCATATCTTTAAACATTTAGCTTTAATACAATGATAGAAATGCATCCTACGATGACTTATACAAAAATATGAGGTTACATTTGTAGAAAAATGAATCTCTGTCGTTATTTAATCTAAATGACATAATGTAAAAATATATTTTTTATGTACAGGATGTATGCGCATATGATTTGAATGTAATTCGTAGTATTGTTTAACATTTTAATAGTTTTTATATTTTATTTTAAAAACATGTACAATGTGCTGACAGCCATGTTTTGATTTTTGATAAACCATTTGTATTGAATTGAATTGAAATGAATTGAATTGAATTGAATTGAATTGAATTGAAGGGAGCAGACCAAGGTCAGGGACATAATGAAAATAATCAAACAACGTAAATGGAAATGGGCTGGCCGTGTCTCCAGAAGGAGAGATGGAAGATGGAGTACAAAAATTACTGAATGGACACCTCTTGACGGAAAAAGAAACAGAGGCAGACAAAGAAAGAGATGGAGAGATGAAATAGGGCAATTCTGGCATGATGCCAACTGGTATAAATATGCGAGGGAAAGAGAGAAGTGGAGAGACCATGCTGAGGCCTTCATCCAGCAGTGGATCAACAACGGCTGAAGGAGAAAAAAGAAGAAGAATTGAACATCGACTTATCTCAGAGTTAACAGAAGGACAACGAGCAGTTCAAAGGAGGTGTGGTTGTAAATTATTACAAGATCGTTGTCGATTTACTTGGCCCTATCCTTTAGCTGTCCAAGACCACGATGATCCTGAAAAGGAGAGGCCGAGCTAAAGTTGGTTTTAATAAAAGCAAAAACATAAACGAAACAATTTAGTGAAGGTTTTGACAAAATTCCGTCAAAGGATTACATTGTTATAAACTTTCATATTCTTAATTTTGTAAATTAATGTTGTAATTTTCTAATAAAAAAAATAGACATATACGCTTTCCCTGTGCATTTGATATATTTTAGGCGCATATGTTTACACACACATCTCTGTGGAAATGATTTATTCCTTCGTAAAAAATAAGAAAAAAAGGGCAATTAAGGAAATCGTACAGATACACCATATGGGAGAGCAGCTCGCAGATGACTTTGATTCAATTTGAGGGTGGACTTTCCCTTTAAAGGCTCGGGATTTGCTGGGGATCAATCTATTGACTCGATCGCACACATCGGTATAGCGTGACCAGCCATTTACACAATTACCTTCGTCGCTTTTATCACACAGTTCTATGAATTATATGTTGTTTTCAATATAAAAATATTTTATGCCCATATACTACTTATCAATTAACTGTGATTGGGTGCTCCAAGTAATGAATAAAATCAAAACGGGTCAGCACACTCGGCGTGAAGCGAGACGGTGCCAACAGAAATAAGCCTCTGAAAATTCGACTCGCTTCTCGGGAAATAATCAAAACGTTATTTTGCAATTTCTTTGTGCCTTTTCTTTTCCACCTGACGTACTTTTGAAAACCCAGGTTGTTTTTCCGTATGAAGAAGAAAGCTATCCGACCTTTAAATTTAAAGGTGATGCATTATCTTTTGGATACATCACGAAATTCAGTAAAACATGCCACAGAGATTATACAGGCTTGATTCGTGAAATGTGAAATTAATAGTGATATGTTACGGTAAAACGTCATTAAAGGAATTTTTTATCAAACGGTCACTAAATTATGACAAAATGTCATGTTCCCGTCTTGTTTTTCTCCGGGGTTTTGAGCTACAACAAAGGGATACACTACCTAAAAGGAAGATTAAATACATACAACTTGTATCGTCCTGGTATGTCTAAAGAATAAAATCTAAGATTTCCTATCAATGTGAATGACAAAAATGTGTGACGTTAACACTACCCGGTATCATTCAATACATCATCTTTAATCCATCGTATTTATGCAATAATCCTTTGAATATTGAATGGATATTCTCTTCGGTGTCACTATGTTTGTATGTGTAAGTAGCTAATATACACACATCTAATCTTACTAATTTGTCAAATAGTGGACATATAATCAAATATTCCAAGTATCATTCCAAAACTATCAATCAATGAAATTTCACAAACAGGTCCACATCGTTGAGGTTTCAATTTCAGTCTCATTCGAAATATAACTTTTCAGCTATCATAAAAAAAGAAGTGTTAGATTTTTTTTTAATTTGGAGGCATCGAAGGCGCCTCCACCGCCGCCCCTTCGAAATGCAACTAATGTTCATGTGGGTATATGTAGGTGTTTACACAACTGTATTTTATAGTTTTACAACGCTACACTGTCTACTATCATGTGATCAGCTCCGGGCTCCGGGGCTATTAGTGGTATCACTTTATGATGAAAGATGGGTCGATTTTGAGAAATCCAATTAAATGCACGGTTTGAATTGACTATGAGAACTAGAGATTACTTCCCGTCCTGTTGCCGATTGGCATAATTGGATACACCATGAAACAAAACCCATTAAAAGTACGAACGTTAGATGTCCTACTCCGTGTCCACACAGCCATTTATTTTGTCCTACCATCGTAGAGGTGCGCAGTTTTCTACTGCAATGCCGATTTGAATGTGACCTAGAAATCATCTTTGTGGACGAATTCAACTGCGCAAATTAGGCACAGGGTTAGGATATAGGGTATAGGTTTGGGGCCAGGCTTCAGTCATACTGTCATATTTTGTTGAAATTTACGGGATATGAAAGCACATTCAAACCGAATGGTATGTATTATCGTATCGCTTTGCATACACCGCGGTGGTAGTGCCCGCAAGCTGAGAATCTTCCCCTTTCACGCCTTGGGGACACCACAGTGGGTGCCCAGTAGTGGGGCAGATATAAACCGCCGTCTTAGCCTCATAAAGGCTCGGTCACACCGCCAGAACTTTGCTGGAGCGTTCCTGGAGCGGCGAAAAAAAAAAATCATCACCGCTCGTTACGTTACGTTATTGCGAGCTGTGAGGAGCGCGCAATTTGTCGCTCCGGCAAAGTTCGCCACCGCAACAACAATGCCCATGCAGTCAAAGTTTGGCACCGCTAGACACAAGTTCGTGGACACTTGGGTCCGCTAGGCCAACGCAGAAATCTTGAACGCTGGACCGCCGCTTTGCCTGGGCGGTGATTAAACGTTGCACAAACTTTGGTAGAGCGGTTGTAAGCGTTTTACGAGCGGACACGGAATTGCTGGAAGGGTGTCGTTGAAGCAGCGATCCATTGCGGTGATGAACTTTAGGTTGGCGGGACCAGAATTTGGCTTTAAATACGGGGAGAAATGGACTATCAAAGTGATCCCTTCAGCTCCGTAGTCAAAAGCGGTATGCCGTTAAACCAACTTTAAACCCTCGCCGAGCCAAGGCCGCTCTATCAACGCTCGCATTACCGCTAAACCAACGCTCGCTACCGCTCGCTACCTTTGAAGCAACGCCCCTTGTGTTTTTTTCCCCATTTTGTGCGCGGTGACGAGCGTTGTCCAAATTTGGCCCCCTCTCCCTACCGTTCGGGCGGTGTGACCGGGCCTTTAACATGATACAAATTGGAGAGGAAGCGTGATGAAGTCGATTTATGTGGCACCTTGACCTAGCAACAATCAACAGTCTGCACTCTTCTAGCAAATGGTAAACGTTAAAGGTAAGCCAATGTCGCAAAGCATTGCTCAACTTAAAGGCCTTAGGCTATTTATAATAATTATTGTCATGCGTTTTACCTACTCATGTAATCATACTGATTATGCAAATGCTAACTCGAATGCTTATTGCGGCCATGTAGCATACGCGGTGGGTTGTACATTAAAGGTATAATTCACCCTGAAATCAAGGTGATTTCAATAAATGCAGAAATATGAAAGAAAGATGTGAGTGAAAGTTTGTGGAAAATTCGTCTAAGGATAAGAAAGCTATGAACTTTAAGAGCTTTAATTTTGTGAGGTCATGTGCGAGGTGCTCTCCCATATTTGTGTGCTGTATGATTCTATAACTTGCTCTTTTTTCTGTTTTGGCTAGCGGAATATTTTTTTTTTCGTACAGGTATGTGTGTAAAAAACGTGTTTCTAATGATTTATCAAATGCACATGTAAAGATGCATATTCAAACCAAAATTGTACACAACATAATAAGGGAGAATCTTGCACGTGATGTTACAAATTCAAAATATGAAAAGATCAAAGCTTTTTTTACCATTTGACGGATTTTCATCAAACCATCACTAATATGTTTCTTTCACGTGTCTGTTTTTAGTGCAACCAACTTAATTTCAGGGTGAACTATCCCTTTAAGATAAACAAACCATAGCAACTGACAAAGTAATGATATATAGATCAATTAAAACACGGAGCTGGTGAAAATATCGCAGACTGCGGCTACGAAATTGGATATTATTTCAATAATACAATAGAGTCATCAGAGTTGTTTTGGCTCACGGATAATCTAATGTTCTGAAAGGCTAGAGGGAGGTGATGGGAGGATTGATACAAAAGAGAAAGCGATTATGCTGTTCATTAGAGTAATTAATGAGGAATAATGAGGAACAGCACGCTATCTCACCTTTGAAGGGAATATGGGGTTTAAGGAAACCGAAAAAAAAATTTGAAAGATTTTTTGATCAGATGTAAATTAATACGTGTTTTTTTTGTTCTCATGTATCGATTTATTTATGTTATCATCTACTCAAGCACTATTTTCATTAACTTTCCTGCATTCATTTATAAAAGAAAGACATAAAATAGGCCTACACATACGGAAAACATAAAACTCCAAATGAATAGCTTTGATGACAATGATTTTGATAATGATGGAGATGAGTGAGTTTATTGCAATGGTATCAATTATGTTGTCAAAATAAAGTCTGAAGACAAGTATATACAGGCAACAGGTGCCGATCTAGCTTTTTTGCTGAGGGGTAAGGGGAGAGGTCAGAGATGCCATAATCATTGACCGATTCTAGGACAACTACCTCCTGGACAATTACCCCATGGGGAACTACCCCCTAGGACAACTACTCCCCAGCACAACTCCCCGAGGACAACTACCCCCAGGACATTTACCCCCCAGGACAACTACCCCAGGACAATTACCCCCAGGACAACTACCCCCAGGACAATTACCCCCAGGACAATTACCCCCCAGGACAACTACTAAATGTTGCATCCATAGTTTCATAGTACTCTCTGCTTGGAATATATATATTATCTTAATTTGTTTAATTAAATCATTTAGATTTGAATTATGGGGGTAGTTGTTCGGGGGAGGGGGTAGTTGTCCTAGGGGGTAGTTGTCCTGGGGGTAGTGGTCCTATGGGTAATTGTCTTGTTGGTAATTGTCCTAGGGGTTAGTTGTCCTAAGGGGGTAGTTATCCAGTGGGTAGTAGCCCGGGGGGGGGGGGGGGAGTGGTGGGATTTTTTATTGTTTCAAGATCATTTGAAATGTGTATTCATGTTGGAATACTATTGTCATTGTTATTATTATAAATGATGTCAATGAATATCATAATAGTGGCGGAACCACGGAGGTTAGGAGTAAACCACCGACCCCCCCCCCCCCCCCCTAGATGATATCATTATGGTAATCATGATTTATAATGATAATAATTTTGGTAATCGAATATGAATATGAATTATAGATAGTACATCGTGGATAAATCTTTAAGACAAACCTATTCACATGATTCTGAACAAAAGAATGGCCCTATGCATAATGAAGATGATTTATTCATATTTAACATCACTTCTAACGCCACCGTCAATCAATTCTTTTTTTTAAAGGACAAGGCTGTTGTTTAATCACTTATAGCTCCATACATTTCAAGGCTCCATACCTTTATTGTACGACACAGACTGTTATTGATTAATCATCGTCGTACATAATAGAGCTCTATACGGGTCCATGTCTTCATTTGCGTCCACGAGGGGCCGACTGCTTTCTTATCGATCAGTCATACACAAATGATGATACTTCATTCTCACGGATCAATCACTTCAATGTCACGACAAAGCTGTCGCCTTTTTCCCCTCCAGAGTTTTCATGACTTGTAAACACATTTTTGCAACTACCAGAACAGAGACCTGTGGCACTCGATGACCGCCTATACGCCGCATGATATTACATTAAAATTTAGATGTAATGTCAATTTTGTAGGGAGCCGGGGAAATGGAACATTATTTTGCTCGCATCGTTTATTTGTCCTCTGGAATGTTTTTATGTCATTTAGTTTTGAGACACAACAAAATCACATTTTGGGAAAACTGGGTCGTTGCTTCATAAAGATGTTCAAAGTTTTTGACTTCCGACATTTAAACACACCCACAATCAGCCAATGGAATCCGAGCATTGCCGCCTTTCAAGCCGAGGTTTATGTTCAAGGTTTATTTTTCCACAAACACATCAAAAATACACCATTTATATATTAAAATAAAATCACAAGATGAGAGTTTCCTCAAAATAAAAGCACCAGTCTTGAGAAGTTAGAGGTACCTTTACCGCGTGAACATATCCAAAAACATCGATAATACAGTTTATTTGAAACAATGCTAGTATATGACTATGACGAGTCAATTAAACAAACAAAAAATATATATAACTCAAAAGCTTAAGCTAAGAACCCTCACCCCCCACATGCACACACACACACACACACACACACACACACACACACTCAAACACAAACTTCCATGATCATGGATCATCATAATATCAAGTCAAATGAAATGACCCACAATTTGCTCAAGAGAAAATCCTTAAAGGGCATATACTGTACAGGGAAGGCAAAAAGCCTTCAAAATGTAATTGTTAGCAATCTTCTTGCCAATGGTCTTAAATTCATGTATTGACCATAGAAGCTTGATGAAAGTTATTTGGCCTCAAATGAACTACATTTGGAGTAATGAGTGATTAAATCACAAATCCTCAAAATGTTCGGGCCGAACATTTTAAGGATTTGATCATTAATCATTAATTACTCCATATGTGGATCACTTGAGGGCAAATAACTTTCAGCAAGCTTCTAAAATAGACAATACACGAATTTAAGACCATTGGCAAGAAGATTACTAACAATCACATGTTGAAGGCTTTTTTGCCTTCACAGTACAGTATATGCCCTTTAAAATTACATTTCATCTACTAAGAAAGGTAATATGGCGAAATTCTACAATTATATCGTCCCATATCTTGGCATCATGGAAACTAAGGGATTTTACATCGTGTAATTTGAAACATCAAACGGGTGAAACAGATTTGCATTAGAGTATTGTAGGGATATAGACGAAAGTTCAACTGGAATACATTGGAAGAGCATCACGGTTATATTCATGAAGACACTTTTCACTACATAAGCATGTTCGGGTAACATATCGCTTTTTTTTTTTTGGGGGGGGGGGATATTGTTTCGAAATCCATTAATAATCTATCATATACAATTAATGCATTGTGGTCATGATTGTTAGTGCAATTATTCGCCAGACAACTTTTAATGGCAGACCCGCCCACGTCATGATAATAAGCGAAACATCATGTTTTCAATTAGCGTGTGCAGGCCATAATCCCGTGATGTACGACACAGACGAGACCATAAAATGCAATCTCCAGTTTGCCTTATCGTGAGACAACAGATTACTACTCTAGCGACCATAAAATGTAATGATTAAAATGCATTTAATACCAGTCTAGCTCCACAATGATGATAATAATCACTTACATTCGAGCTTCCAGAGCTCCTAATAATTCAGATCGTCTCTCTCATCCCCTTCATTTGTTATATATTCAACTATGTGACCTGACACAGGCTACTCCACAAATGTAGTTGTATTTGTTTGTCTGTCAGAATGATATTCATTGTTCAGTACTCATATAACCCCAGACAGTCTCTATACGTTTTCATTATAACACTGTAGAAAATATGCAATTATATAAGTTTAGAGAAACGGATGAAAATGGAGTGTATTTTATCTCGATAGAAGGCTCTATAGATCAAATTTTTGAAGGTTTTTGAGGATGCTTTTTAAAATTCTAACCGTCTACAAGTGCTTTAGTTTAAATAGAGATGTAGGTAAGTAACGTATTTGGGTTTGATAAAATATATAGGAGCATAACCATTTCATAACTCAATGATTTTGTTTCCCGACCAATCCATTCTTCCCCTTTTAAGGTTTTACTTTTCCCTGGTCACCTATGTGCTTCGGAAGTAAATTGCCGTACTACAACGTTAAGATTGTATACATTTCTTTTGATTCTTACTGTACAGTTTATGTTTCATGGATTTTCTAAAAGACCATTTTCGCTATGTATGCAAATCTAATGTACGTCATTCAACAAAATGATAGCCCCAAAGCTTGTTCGAGTAGCAACAGCTAGTAGATTAAGTGTGCGTTCCACCCTTTGAAACCTGAATCAGAAATACAGGTAAAATGTAATAACGTGTTATTACGCAGTTGGTAGGAAAGTTGTGTGAATAAATTACGAAAATGGCTTATTGCTTCATTTACATTCTACCATTTGTACTTTTGCACATGGGGTGCAGATGTACATGTGCATGATTTTTTTTTTCATCGAAGAGCGTCAAGAATAATGAATATAACATAGAAACGAATTACGTTTGTGCATTCAGAGTGTCAGGCCGAGCTAAATCATCAAGATCATACTCTTAAAATTCTAAAAATATACTTTAAGTAGTGACTCATTCTTGACTCATTCCAGGCTCTTGTTGTATCAAAACAAATGACATATAGGTGAATGGTCTAATAAATCAGAAATAACGGTACCTCCGATACCGATATACGCTTTCAGTTCTGAATTGGATGATTGATACGTACTTCAGAATACATTGGTACGCAGGTTTGAGAAGTGAGCACCTGCTACACAACAAAACACTGTAAAGTTGACATATATTCATTGATAAAATTGCACGATTCATTACTCAGATCAATAATACATGCGTGGTTTTTACCTGTCTTAAGGTTCGGTAATAAAGTAATGAAGCTTTCTCGGAATGAATCGATATCAGTGTTAGGGCAGATGAACAGTTTACACAGACTGCAATGGTTGCAAACCAAAATGGGCGATGACGTAATAACAATAATTTGAACTATTCGTATTCATGTGGTTTCACCTGTTAGATTTACATTTTTTTCATAACGGGAATAATGTTTCTGTTCTGTAAGATACTTATTGGCGCATTTAAAACAGCAGTTTAACCCTTTGCGAGTCAGATAAACAGCTATTCAATGGGATTTGTGTGTATTTTCCCCATGTGTGTATTTTCCCCCACGCAGAAGTGGCGTAGCCTGAAAGAATTAATCTGAGCAGAACAGATGGGTAACGAAAGTTAGATTGGGGGGGGGGGGGGGGGGTACTGTAAAAGGCTATTTCTCGGAAGAAGACAAGTTTAGACGGATTTGCAGTTTGCTCGACATTTATTCCGCTCCGAACTAGGAGTCCTTTTCCTCAAAACATGTATAGTAGGAAAGTCAAAGAAAAACAAGTAACATGCATAGAAGCAATAACAAAATCTTGTAGCCACAATAAAGAGGGTCCACCATAAACAATTCGACAATAATGTATAAACATGATATAATTCAACAATCTTAAGGGTACATGTACCATGAGTGGAAGTCAAAACTTGTAGGGATCTCCGGTCACGTGATCAGCGGAGGGATAGTAACTCCTTCCGATCACCCCAGATACCTGGGGTTTACGTGACCTGCCGGTAGGATAGTATCTCCTACGGATGATCCCCACAACTTTTCAATACTCACAAGATCATCAATGCATAACTAACATAGTTATGGAAACACTATATTTGTGGGATCTCAAGTCACGCGATCAGCGGAAGGATAGTAACTCCCTCCGATCACCCCAGATACCTGGGGTTTACGTGACCCACCGTCAGGATAGTATCTCCTACGGATGATCCCCACAACTTTTCAATACTCACAAAATCATCAATGCATAACTAACATAGTTATGGAAACACTATATTTGTGGGATCTCAAGTCACGCGATCAGCGGAAGGATAGTAGCTCCCTCCGATCACCCCAGGTCCCTGGGGTTTACGTGACCTGCCGGTAGGATAGTATCTCCTACGGATGATCCCCACAACTTTTCAACACTCACAAAAACCTCAATGCATAACTAACATAGTTATGGAAACACTATATTTGTGGGGTCTCGAGTCACGCGATCAGCGGAAGGATAGTAACTCCCTCCGATCACCCCAGATACCTGGGGTTTACGTGACCCACCGACGGGATAGTATCTCCTACGGATGATCCCCACAACTTTTCAACACTCACAAAAACCTCAATGCATAAATAACATAGTTATGGAAACACTATATTTGTGGGGTCTCGAGTCACGCGATCAGCGGAAGGATAGTAACTCCCTCCGATCACCCCAGATACCTGGGGTTTACGTGACCCACCGACAGGATAGTATCTCCTGCAGTATCCCCAATGTTATCCCGGTGCTACTATACCAGCGCATATATAACAAGTGGTGATAATCGGAACCAACCATGGAATAATCACGAGTAAAAGAAATCCTCCACCCACATTTTTTTTTTTTTTTTTTTTTTGGTGGGGGGGGGGGGGGGGGGGGGGGGTTAGTGGGCATAGTTTGCCATGGTTGCTTCCTTACCATCTATGGACCCATGCTCTTTCACTAAATATTAATATGACATGTATCACACTTCGTGTATTTATCATGGATTCCATGCATTACATATTGTAAGCTTATGTTATTATTCTTGCTGCTAGCCAGACGGTGATAGGGGCGAAAACCCGACAATATTGCCATTGTGGCTTAGTTTAACGAGCAAAATCAGTATATTTCCTTTGTCGGGGAAAATTCCCCTATGGCCCACTTTGTAGTTCCAAGGCTACTGTGCGACCGAGTGGCTCTGACTCCACCCTCTGCTAGCTTAACAATTATGTATGATGTATACTAGTACATCAAAATCAGTCAATTTAAATATGGTTCTAGTTTGTCAGCAATTAAACAAGTTCCAAGTTTATCGTGAATCCCCAAAATGAAGGTGGATATAACTGTATAATAACAATGTAACTCACGTTGCAACACGCTATTCCTCAACTTTATGTGTTATAACGATTCCATGTGCTACAATTATAATTAACTAACAGTCATATCCCACGGTCTAGTACTAATCTTCCCTAACATTCATGGTTGGGTTGTTATCTCTTGTCACATCGAACCCAGTCTATCCGAAATTCCACAAGGCTCATTAATAGCCGAATTAGCGCATTGTCTTGTTTCCGTGGATATAACTGTTCTATTGATGTGTACCCAAGCCCGAGTCTATTCCTTCTTAGAAATTACCGATGAGAGCGTCGGATCCTCTGTCGGACAGGTGTACCCCATCTCTCAAAAATAAACTGTGATTGGATGGATCCAACTGATGAGCAATAACTGACGCGTTCGGCAGCCGGGCTAATATTCTCCTCGCATACTTATTGTGCGATTTCCTGACCCCATCCATGGCGTCTTGTGATGTTCGATGGCCACGACTGCTATGATAGAATAGACGTGGGATGATGGTCGACCATGCGATGTGCGTTCGAGGCATGGCCGTCCGTAAATTTTGAAGAGCCATATCAATCGCGATTCTGCATTGACAGGCATCATTCAGGCCCAAGTTATTTGTTCCCAGATGCACGATTACTAGCGCAAGTGCTTGTTGGTTGTATCTCAACCTGTTCTCCACCAGGCGCGGAAGGTCTTGTAACATCGCTCCTCCCTGACCATGCCATTGGACCGTCCCTCTTGCTCTTCCCAGGTCTTGGTGGTTGAGTATGCTCGCCCTCTGCTTGGCACGTCTGACCAAGCTATCGCCTACGATCCAAATCCTGTCGCTGGTTGTCCCTGACATAGGATGGAAAAAGAACTCCCCAAAGTAATGTGTTCTATATTCTTATTAATATCATCACACACGTGGGCTACTTATCCTCCCACTTGTAATTTACTATGAAATTATGTTATAGTAGGTTTCTATTAAAAGAAACAGGTAGGAATGATCGTTCCTCTGTGTTACATGTAACAAACCTAGCAGCGATGGGGTTTACGACAATATTAATGGTTGAGGGAGTCTAATCAGGATAGTAACTCCTGGTTGATCCTCCGGCCCCATTTTTGGTTATTAACATGAATAGCACTTAACATAATTGATTTGCACATTGTATGCTTTGTGTTGGGTTCAACTTTGGTTGTATTATAACGAATTAGGTTAAATAATTGTGTAACATTATTACTGCCTTCCCGTTTACTCGTTAGTAATTTAATTCCAATTTGTCATAGTTATCTCTAATAATGTAATATTGTGGCCTTGTTGGGAATTGATATTGTATAATTTATGTGGAGCGCATTGATATCGTAACTTATTATGCTCTATATAACGTTATAATTATTATCCTTATTGTTATTATTATTATTATTATTATTATGTTTATAACGTTTATTCCTATCGATTTTAAGATGCACCTGATATTTAGCGGATATAACGCATATATACAGAACTGCGCCACCTTCCCATTGCCATTATCTGTTCTGGGGGGATTCCATTCAGGGCCGCTGTGGTTGCCGCTCCGATCCAAAAGGAGTGTGTACCATACTGGCTACCACTGTACCCGTTATGCTGTAGGGTTTTCTTCAGAACTGAGCTGAATTGATACCTAGTTACAGGGGCCCCATCACAATGACAAAATAACGGACCATCTATATCAGGTCTTACACGGGGGTATGCTTTCATGGCTTTCACTGGGCACTTTTCATCTGTCCCATTGCCACCGATATTGATCGTGGTTCCTTGCCCGTGTTGGTCGGTTTTTGAGAACCTAATACGTACTAGCAGGCTTCCCTTAGGGCCACTGCCAAATTTGATGTCATCCCTCGCTATGACCTTGCTTAAGTCATCGCCCTTCCTTTGAATCGTGAATTCCCCCACTCTCAAAAACCCAAAAATGCTAATAAATATGATGCGTGAAACATCATTGATTCGTAGTTAGAGTAACATACAAGGTATAATGTTAATATGATTGTCTCTAAAAGTTCCAAAGTTATGGGTCTTCTAGTTCTACTGTCTGCCATAGTTGTATCCGCATATTTCGCGGAGATCCCCCACCTATTACGTGAAGGAGCCATAATTCCCCATCTATTGATGACCACAACCCGCCTTTTCTGTGCATGCGATGTCGAAATTCGATATCATAGTCCCTCCAACCATACCCATAGTACCTAGAGGCAGCAGATCGGATTAGCTGCCCATATTTCAGAAGCTCATGTGAGCGAGTTGGATTGGCTTCTAGGTAAATACTGGTATATACAAGAAATGCATCGGTCCACCGTTCAATGGACACGATTTTATTTTTGTTAGAGGTAGCGGGTTTCAGCACCAACCTTCCCCCTTCGTGAGATATTTTGCTAGGTTCGGGGCTTGTTCGTCTACTGCCTCTGGCATTGATTGTGTTGCTATGTTTTGTGTCTCCAGAAGTGCGTTGCCCGACACTGCTTGTCAGTGTGGGAGGATGGGCTTCATTATCCCTCAAACTATGACTAGCTCTAGGCCTAGTGTCACTCTCGTTGTGTGTAATTTGTAATTGAAAGCCAGCGTGTAGGGTACCGGTGTTTGGTACAATCGATGGGAAGGAAACCACTAAGTTGCTTTCCCCCTCGCTTTCAAGATCGTTAGATCTTTATCTTGTTGTTTCACTAGATTGTGATATTTCTGGTAGATGTGATTGCATGACTACCTCTACCTCACCTTGCATTGGCTGTGCTTGTGGAGGCGGCTGGCTTGATGACTGGTTCGTTCCAGTTGTCTCGTTTCCACGGTGATGTGGTCCGTCAGTCTCCGGAGCCGGGTTTATGCTGGTGGTGGCTAAGCGTCCACTGCTGGAGTTACCGCTCGTGTGCCTCGCCCGTTTTGGCTGCCCCGCCCGCCGGGGAGTTGAGGTGTCGAGTACCGTTGGCGTTACGTCTTGAGTGGTGTCGCTGTTAGTGTTACTGTTAGACTGCCTTAATCCTGTTGACTGTTTAGGCCTAGCAATCTTTGGTTGGCGGGCCACCCGGCTCTGGCTTGATTTCCGCTTTGCCATCTTTCGATATATTGAGATTTCCTCTCGTTATTTAGACCTGTCTGTATAAACTGTAGAGCCTTCTCGAAAAAAGGACTTCTCCGAGCGGAGATAAAGTCGAGAGTGAGAAAATCTTGCACACGGCGTTCCCGCGCTTATTGCGCGCATAACTCCACGGTTGTAAATTCACTGGCTGCGCGCATTTCTTCAGTTTCTTTTCAGAAGTAAATTCCACATGCCGCTGTCTCACAAAGGCACCGCTTAAACAGCTGTTAAAGGCGCGCGCTATTTCTGGCCCATACCAGCAATTGTTTTGTCTATCCTTGACTCTCCCAGAATGACTCTGATCATTTATTATGATCACGCTATTCCCAAATGTATTCATATATCTGTATTATGTTTTGCAAGCTAAATCTCTGGAAGTTCAGAAACAGGTAGCTTAATCCTCCACTCATTTTATGACCATTTGCGCTTCAATAATGATGCGTAAAATGTTGTTCATTAATCACCACTGATAACAACTTGCTTTTTACCGTTCCTATGTTGCATCGTCTCTATGGTTACTGTTAGATGTTGATTATGGGGACTAGATTTGCTTGGCTAGAGCAATTAGCGAAGTCCACGCCTCCACAATTTTCGCGCGCATTTGCACTTTTGTAACACCGTAGCAGGATGGCCAGGTGTCACATTAAGCCTTAAAATGTACGAGTACAATGTCAACTATTCACAGAGCGTTCTGTTTTGGAGACACAACATAATGATGTAATTGCCTGTATAAAGGAATAAATGATTGTCCTGGCATTGAAATAGTTCATGAAAAAGGTCAATTTTGATGAGTGATGGGGTAATAGAAAGGACGAAAGGGCCGGCATAGGGAAATATATGAAGGCGAATTACCTCTTATATGAAGTGTCATTTTGTGGGGAATGGGAGACAGGGAGAGTGAGACAGACATAGAAAGAGAGAGAGAGAGAGAGAGAGAGAGAGAGAGAGAGAGGGGGGGAAGGGTCTGAAAGAGAAAGGAAGAGAGATGGAAAGAGGGGAAGAAATAAAGAGAGAGAGAGAGAGAGAGAGAGAGAGAGATAGAGGGAGAGAGAGAGAGAGAGAGAGAGAGAGAGAGAGAGGGGGAGAGAGGGAGAAACAGAGAGAGGGAGAAAGGGAGTTAGAGGAAAGATGATTTATATTTGAGATGTGCTTGTGATGTGAGTTGTGAGATGTTTCATAAGTATGACCGGCAAAATCATCCATAAAGATTATCTAATTCTATTTTAGGGAGATAATGACAATTTCTCTAGATTGGGTTTCACCCGGGTTTCATTGGTTCATAGAAAGGACGAAAGGGTCGGCATCGGGCAATATATAAAGGCGAGTTCCCTCTTATATGAAGTGTCATTGTGGGGAATGGAAGACAGGGAGAGTGAGACAGACAGAGAAAGAGAGAGAAAGAGAGACAGAGAGACAGAGAGATAGATAGATAGAGAGAGAGAGAGAAAGAGAGAGAGACAGAGAGACAGAGAGAGAGAGAGAGAGAGAGAGAGAGAAAGAGAGATGGGCGGAGGGGGGGGGGAGGGAGGGAGGGAGGAAGGGAGAGGGGAGAAGGAGGGTAAAAGGAGAGGAGGGGTAGGGGAGAGGAGCGGGAGTGTGTATGTGTGTGTGTGTGTGTGTGTGTGTGTGTGTGTGTGTGTGTGTGTGTGTGTGTGTGTGTATGTGTGTGTGTGTGTGTGTGTGTGTGTGTGTGTGTGTGTGTGTGTGTTTGTATTTAGAAATACATTTTGAGATTTATATAATTCTGTCTATATTACTACTCCTATTTCGATTATACGCTGTAAAAGACAATGTTAAAGAATGTGTATAGATGGATTCACGTTTATTCATTTTTTCGGATTTGTATATTTTATGCTATTTTATTATAAAGTAAAAATATTCATTAATGATTAAATGTAAAAATGAATTTTGAATTAACTATGTAAATGATTTTAGATGATTTCATGTAATATATCATTGTCATATGCTATGAAGTAGAAATAAAATATGACTTATATAAAACAAAAAAGTATTTACATTTACAAAAATGAGTTTATATAACTCATAGTTTGAAAGGTCTCTTGTTTTATTATCATAGTAAGATCTTTAATAATTGTTACCCCTGATAATCTAAAAACACAGTGGCAGGTATCCACTGTGGGAACAGCTGTTGTACATTTAAGCTGAAAATGCAATGTCTTCTCTTCATTTGCGTCTTGTTGTCTTCTTTCTCTTCTCTGTATTTCCCCTCTCCCATCCCCCTTCTTCTTTTTTTTCTTCTTCTCCTATGCACTCCTGTTGGCACAGGCTGTTTTCCATGATATTTTCATTGATTTGGTGGATCGTGATCCTGTTGGCAGAAACGGTTAACCAAGAGAAGAAAATAATGTAAAGGCCTGGTCACTTTGTTGGAGCGTCCCTTGAACGGTAGGGAGAGGGGGCCGAATTTCGACAACGCTCGTCACCGCGTATATACAAAATGGGAAAAAAAACGAAAACACGGGCGTTGCCTTAGCGGTGCACCACTGAAACCGGCGTTGCTTTAGAGTTGGTTTAACGGTAGCGAGCGTTGTTTTAGCGGTGCCGCGAGCGTTGATAGAGCGGCGTTCTGCGCATGCGGGTTGGCTCGGCGGGTGTTTAAAGTTGGTTAGCAGCATACCGCTTTTGATTACGGAGCTGAACGGATCACTTTGGTAGTCCATTTCTCCCCGTATTTATAGCCAAATTATGGTTCCGCTCCGACACCTCCATACCAACGCCAAACTATAGCTCATCACCGCAATGGATCGCTAGTTTAACGCCTGACACCGTTCCAGCAATTTCGTGTCCGCTCGTAAAACGCTTACAATCACTCCACCAAAGTTTGTGCAACGTTTAATCACCGCCCGGGCAAAGCTGGCGAAGCAGCGGTGGTCCAGCGTTCAAGATTTCTGCGTTACCCTAGCGGACCCAAGCGTCCACGAACTTGCGTCTAGCGGTGCCAAACTTTGAGTGGGCATTATTGGAGCGGTGGTGAACTTTGCCGGAGCGGAAAATTGCCCGCTCCTCACCGCTCGTAATATTTTGTGCAGCTCAAAACTTTCGGAGCGATAGGAGGGACAATCACTAATGGCCCCCCCTACCGCTCCGAAAGTCTTGATCATTGGTGGCCGAGCGTATACGGCGTTGCCTCAACGGGGCCAACTTCTGTTAAACCAGGGATGTGTTAGGAAGGAGGGACAACTCAACCATAATATATTCAAACATCTGTATGGATACTAAAGCGTGCTAATGAATGTCAAAAGCATTCCACAATCACTGCAATGCTTTGAAGTCCCATGCGCGGCACCGTCATTTTGCTATCGTCAACTTGGAAAGCAGTGTCTTTAATTGCCTGTTTTGTTTCTCGAAGCTGTGTTTCTTATCACATTTTTTTGTAATTTTCAAGAAAGTTAAGGGGCAACACCTCTAAAGATCCTGTATTCGTTTTTCTTCTAAATAATTGTTGAATGATGCACAAACGGAGATATAAGATAATATTCTTACTTGCATAATTAACAAATTTCTTCACTTTCCGGAGATTTCCGGAAATGTCGGATTCAATCATTATCAAAATCATATATTAAGCTGCTTATTTTCATTAACAGAGTTTGCGTGAATTTGCGTGCAAATGAGATATTTTACTTTAAAAAACTGTTTATTTTTGTTCGCTGATATCGCTTTTCCTCACAAAAGTATTGATGCAATCCAACAGAAGTGGACAAGCGAAATAAGACTCTACATTTCTTTTGTTCTCTCTGAGAAACCGTTGCTAGGCAATCGTGTTCGTTATTGTTAAAACACGTGAAAAGCACATGCTGAGACCACGCAATTTTTCGGCGGTGCCACGCATGGGCTCAAAGAAAGAATGTTGTTTCATATCCTTCCATAACATATCCCTGGTTAAACGGTGGTGAACAGTAACGAGCGGTGATGAAATGTTTTCACCGCTCCAGGAACGCTCCAGCAAAGTTCTGGTGGTGTGACCGGGCCTGAACAATGTATGTGAAGGTGGATGCTAGATGTTGAGTCTATGTGTGTGTGTGTGTGTGTGTGTGTGTGTGTGTGTGTGTGTGTGTTTGTTTGTTTGTGTGTGTGTGCGTGCGTGTATGTGTGTGTGTGTGTGTGTGTGTCTTTGATTGTGTGTATGTGTGTGTGGGTGAGCACGTGCGTACAGGGAGGGTGGGGTAGGGTACAGAAGAGAGAACAGGGTATAGGGTTTCCTTTCTTTTGCAATTGTACACTTTTCATTGGTCTTTATCAATCACAAAAATCAAATAATGTGTTCTTATAGCTGAAGTTCAGTCTTTATTGCTAAAATGAAAAAAAAAATGTGTTTTTGTTTATTGTGATGAAATCCTTTAAGTTAGTTGATTTGAATGTAATTGAATAAAGATTATTAGAAAAAAAGAGAAAAAAGTATGTGTTTGTATGTGTGTTTGTGTGTCTATGTGTGTGTGTGTGTGTGTGTGTGTGTGTTTGTGTGTGTGTGTGTTATCCACTTCGAGGATACAGTTCCAGGAGAGTGCGAGAACATCCACTTCAATGATAGTTTGATGTTGATGCGCCGTTGCTTTTTTTCAGTCTGCTAAACAAAGTCACACGATATTGCAAGCCTCTTCGGAGAGTGCAATTTTGCAGGCCTATGAGCTCTCGAGTCTGAATTCATCAATTTAAATTCATTAAATTGATTCAAAATACAGCGAGGATTATAGATGATTGATATTGCACGCGAGATATCATACAGCGCGAGCAATATGTATACAATAACTTATGTTATATTTTGATCGTTTTCGGGGATCCCGTGGGCTGATATATTCCATTCGCTTTTCTTTCCCCAAGGACATTCGTATAACCCTTCGTTTGAATGAAACAAGCCATGGGGAAATCCTGTTATATCAATGGTTCTTATAAACGCTGACGATATTATTTTGTGCACGTACGACGCTTTAATACCGCTTTGATATATTATTCTTTGCACTTACATTTAAATAATTAGCATGAACCCAAAAGGGTGCATCTCGGACAAATATGACTAAGGGAACGTGGAACAAGGGAACAATTTCATTTCTGTCAATTACTACACTATGCCTCCTCCTGGGAAATATATCTACTCACTGTTTGTTTGTTATGCTTTATTAAAAAATAAACTAATCTAACGTTTCGCTCTCGTTTGTTTCCATAGAACTTGCCAGATTCGGCTCTTGGGCTTCATAACTGTTCTGGTAAGGTTTCCATATTCACACTTTCGAAATCAAGAATAGCATCATTAAATCATAATTGTTCAAAGTTCAAATAAATTTGAATCGTCGTAAAAGATCAATTCTATCAATAGTTATCATGTTTGTGGTTTAATACTAGACTCACAGCGTGTGTTTTTTTTAATCCTGATTTTTTTTTGTCAATTTTGATACGGTTGAAACAGTCGAACAGAAACTCCCATTGGTATGAGGCGTTCAGCGGATTTCCATCACCATTGCACAGTTTATGACTCTCATCATGTAAGGTGCATAATTACGATCCGAAACTCTGCGATAATCATTCGTGGGATAGCGTAAAAAACGCTCTTTTTTAAATTACGTACGTACGTTCTGACATGGAGGTGCCACGCAGCTCTGCCTTCGTCACGTTCAGTTCTTGGATAGTATACTCATTGAATTAAATTGAATTGAATTGCTTTATTTTTTCCACTCGATACAAATACAAGTAATGCCGAAATAAAATAATACATTATCACAGTAATGACAATGGAAATGAATAAAACCAGGGCATACCTATCGAGTTTCAGGTCTTACTTACTTAGATTTTTTATAAAAAAATAAATAAATACATGCGTTACATTAAAAGTACAATTATTTTAAATGGTTACATTAAAATGTTGAGGGAAAAAGGAACCGAAGTGAAGATGACCTTGGATAGACGGAAGTTCAAATATATTCCATTCATTATTCATACACAGTTTCCATGAAGCAACATGCGCTTCATCTTTGTCTTGCCTCGTTGGACCATAAGCTTAATTAGAAAAATACAATTCACAATTGAACATCAAACAGGTATCGGGTCGATTTTGTTTACCTCCCCAGCGGACCTCCCCCACCTCTTTCATTTGTGTATATTTTTCTAATTTGCTCGATTCCTTCTCTCGACACCCCCTCCCTCACTACCCCCTCTCTCTCTCCCTCCCCACCCCCCCCCCCTCTCTCTCTCTCTCTCTCTCTCTCTCTCTCTCTCTCTCTCTCCCTCCCTCCCTCCCCCCTCTCTCTCTCCCTCCCTCCCTCCCCCCTCTCTCTCTTTCTCTCTCTCTCTCTCTCTCTCTCTCTCTCTCTCTCTCTCTCTCTCTCCCCCCCTCTCTCTCCCCCTCTCTTGCTCTCTCCCCTCTTTCCCCTTCTTTCTCACTACCCTCCTCCCTCTTTTTCTCTTTCTCTTTCCCCTTCTTTCTCGCTCTCATGTTTCCTTTTTCTTTCCTTCTTCCCCCTCTCTCTCTTCTTGTCTGTCTGTCACTCTCTGTCTCTCTGTCTCTCTCTCCTTCTCTCTCTCTCTCTCTCTCTCTTCCTCTCTCTCTCTCTCTCACTCTCCCCCCCCCCCTCTCTCTCTCTCTCTCTCTCTCTCTCTCTCTCTCATTCCCATTCTCCCTCGCATTCTGGACCACCACTCTCTCTCTCATTAACTCTCCTCTTCCTCCCACACCAGACCTGGTCCTGACGAATGGCAGCCTCGTGATCGACACCGACTGCGGTGTGTGGTATCTGATGTGTAACGAGGGCGACGACTCATGCCTGCCCTACACCGCCACATACGATGTCAATGCGACAGCAGCTGCCAACTCGACGTCGACAACCAATTCGACGTCGACAACCAACTCAACACTCACTAGCAATTCGACGTCGACATGTCCGTCATTCGCCGACCTCGACATTGACCTCCTCTATGATCTAGAAGGTTTAATTTTCTGTTTTTTTTTCTCATTGCATAGCAACCAATAACATGGAGAGTCGACTTAAACAGGTAGACGATAAAGTTACATCTGTGCATCAAATTTGTCGGAAGTCATGACTTCTACGAACTAACATGGCGGCAGCCAACCTTTACCCAATAATTTCCAATCCCAATTACTATTTGCGGAGGCGGGGTTTGAGGTGGCCCACCTCTCTAGTGACGATAATACAATTAACGCGTTAACATTTTGTATGCACACATGTGCATAACAATGGTAACGAAAAGCGTCAGGAGTTACTCCCGTTGGTCGTGTTGACTTACTAATTATCATCTTAGTCCGATGATACATGAATCTAATTACAATGAGTATGTTTGTATAATGTTGTTGAAGTCGTGCATCGACGGAGAATGATTGGATTTAACCTTTACATTACCAGACCTTGAAAGCCACATTGGCTTACTACACACTCTTCATGCAACTAGTAATGAGAGAGTAACCTTTACATTGCCGGGGCTTGAAAACCCCATTGGCTGGCTACACATCATCATGCCAATTGTAATAAGAGAGGGGTTATAAAAGTATGTCCACACTACATTTATTTGTCAGATACGAGCTTTATTTATAATTAATTCTTTAAAAAAAATCGAAAAGCCGTGTGAAGAGAGACATCGCACTCTTATTTTTTATCTGTATTATGTTCAGAATCAGAACTGTAAATACGCTTTAAGTTGATTTTCATTTGATATAGAAGATTGATATGAGAATAAATCTGTTGGGGCCTTTCTCTCCATTTTTTCTCTCCTTCCCTTCGTTTACTCTTTCCCAGTATAAAATGATTACGATGATGAAGATTTCCATCATTAATATCTTAGCAGATGCACGGTTTGAGATAATTGAGATTGCATTATTATCATTTTTATTATCTTTTATTCATTTATATTGGTCGCTCATACACTACATTTCACCATCGTAAATTCTTAATGTATACTTTTGTAAAGAAGGACAATTGAAATTAAATCATGCTCCTCTGATCTGTTTTAGTTACATAATTGAAATACAGGTATACCTCGACATAAACATATTGAGTTAGTTATTAATTTTTATCAATTTATCAAGTAGTATGTCTATATATTTCTATTCATTTACACATATCAAATATTTCATATTTCACACCATTTCACATATGTATGTCTCTTCACTTTCTATGTATTCATTCATCTAGGTATATATTTAATGCATCTCATCTTAATAATCCTGTTACGTGATTTTGACATCAACGTTAACAAGGTTTAACGCCATTTATTGATGAAAACATTATAGTTCTGCTCTGGAAACAAACTAATGTTTAATGGTTGGGGGCTGGAAATAATTCATTTATTCATCAACATTTAATTCGGTATATAAAACCAATATATACTCTTCTGATATTCGGGAAATAGGTAAACTATAGAGCCGCCGCGATCTAAAAACAATGCTAGCGCTTCGTGATCAAAGCATTGTTTTAAGATCACATTGTGCCTATGCCCCTCAGAGCAGTACATACATGGATTTTGTATATTTCCAAGTGCCTACATATCTATTTAATTACCTCTTCATCTCCAACTGTAGTCTTTTTTTTTTTTTTTTTTTACTTATCTCTTCACTCGCTTCTTTTTATCACTTTTATCACACGACGATAGAAGGTACTGACGGAAGTGGGTTAACATCAACGGAAAGCTGGCTAGCCACAAGCTCAACCGCACAATTCAACGCTTCAACCGCGCAATTTACCGCTTCAACCGCGCAATTTACCGCTTCAACCGCGCAATTTATCGCTTCGACCGCTGAACTCGACATGACTATCGCGACTCCAACCGCAAACTCTACTGCGACTCCAGCCCCGGAGTTAACCGCTACTCCAACCGCAAACTCTACCGCGACCGCTGTGGTAGAAGTCATGACCGAGGAAAGCAGTGAAACGACGTCTGCTTACAACGCGACCACTCAAAGCAGTGACGTCGAAATACTGCCGGAGGTTGTGAGTTGTGAACAACGTTATAACGGGAGCATTCAACAGGTACAATGCGTGTTTCTTATTTCGTCACTGTACCACCCATCTCCCAATAATTTGAGCCAGGGATAAATTCAATCAGCTAATCAAAACTGCATACGGCAACAATTTTAGTCCTAACATATTTGTTACAATTTGATAATTATTGGTCCCGAAAGAATGATATCATTTTCATTTTCTTACACACTTTCACTTCATGCGATCTGTCCTTGAATCAAATTTTGAACAACATTAATTGAACAGAAGTATTGTATTGTAAGCAGAAATAGCAATACCATTCTAAGAAAATAAGAAACGGAATGTATACACATGCAATTGATAAATCATGTCTTGTCAAAAAACATTATATCCACCTATTTTTATAAGCTGCATCTCTCCAAAATTGCTCTCATTCTATCTTATAGCATATTATCCTTCGCGGCAACGTCACGTTCCACAACTACACGGACGACTTCAACCACACATGGCTATACGCCGTAGCGACGTTCAACATCAACGGTTCTCTGTACATTGGGTCGGATGTACGCGTCGAGCTGAGGGGACAGAATTCACTCCGTGTGGACAGTTCAAAGAATGTCGTCATTCTCGCTGCGGTTGATGCATCTCGCGGGGCGGTACATGTCAATGGGACAGACGGGCCCGTTAGCACTGACCAGCATGTGGGAGGCTTTGGAGGTATGGCGATTTACGAACAGGAGGTACTTTAATGTCGCAATAATTGAAAAAGAAAGAAAAAAATGTAGAACGGACAACGGCATTTAATATGTAAAATCTTTTACGTTAAAACGATAACGTGTTTCCACTTTCTTAAACATACCATAACGCTCTCCATCTCTTTCCTGTTTATTTATATCTCTTTATATCCACCTCTCCCTCACCATCGACTCTCTCTTACCATCTCCTTGTAAATTTCCATTCAACCCCAACCTCCTCGTATCTCTTCATTCCCTTCTCTCTCACCCCTCCTCTTTCATCTATCTCACTCTCTTTCCCGTTCTCTTCCTTTTCTCTCTATTAATATTGATCTCCTTCCTCTGTTCACACCCTTTCTCTTATTTCTCTCCCATCTTTCACCGCACCCCCCCCCCCCCCTCCCCTCTCGCTCTCTCCTCAGACCTTGGCGGGCCTGGCGGCGCGGCCCCTGCCTCCTCTGACGGGGGCGGTCATGGGGGCGAGGGTGGTGTGCTGGGAGGCGCGCAGAACTCGACGGTCTCTCACACATACAGCCGGTCTTACCTCGTGAACGATACATCCATTCTCATTGGAGGAAGCGCTGGTAAGGATTCAATATCAAGGCGCGTTCACATAGAAACGGTATAATATGTCGCCGACGCTCGCCGCATACACTTAGACGCCAGTGATTTGCCGCCGCGACAAATTCAGAAATGTTCTGTATGTAACAATTTGTAGAAGTCAGGGCGGACCACCACTACGAAAGAGAGGAGAACCCCCACGAATAGCTAAATAAAAATGCAATGATGGCAAGCGATAACGATTCACTACCTCGATGTGAACGTATCATTAGACATAGATGTTTTTCAGATGTTTTAGATGATTTAGATGTTTTCATTCATTTACAGGATGGAACACGCTATTCTTACTACTGGATGTATGCCTAAAATTTCTTTGTTAATTGAAATTACCACAGAAACCCTTTCACTATGCCTTGAAATAATGTGAAATTCTCAAGTCTGTGATTGTGAGTGCCAATGATAGCTGCTCTTTCATAAAGGAATAGTCCGCTCTAAATTTAAGTTGGTTTCAATAAAAGCAGAAAGATAAAAGATACCTATTAGCGAAGTTTTGACGAAAATTGGTAAAAAGATAAGAAAGTTATGATTGCTTTAACTTTTGATTTTGTGACGTCACGTGCGAGGTGCTCTCCAATAGGTTGCGTACTTCTTTTTCCTTAAATTGCCTTCTTTCTTTAATTTTCCACGAGACGTCACAAAATCAAAAGATAGTTGCATCGCAATACTTTGCTGCTGAGGACAATCAATGTCGTATCCCCTCCCCCCCCCCCAAAAAAAAAAAAATAACCCGTCCATATCATTATTATAATATTATTAACAAAATCGGACATCTAGAGTGAACTCGAACATATTGATAATTGCACCTATCGTGCATAAAGCTCGCTGCACGTCTGCGCTGGACTTCGTGTACATAAATCAATGGTAATGTTCGCGAAGCTATCGATATCTTGATCGCGAGTGATTTGAGACAACTTTCCCTTTAGTTTATTGCCCGCTATTTTATACGTAAAATCCCATTGGCTTTCTTTGGCGGGCAATGAACAATTTGCGGCCTGTCTAAAGCGAGGCAATAAGATTTAAAGATTACATGGCTCAGATGACTGTGATATGGTTAATAACATGTTATTTTATTCTCAATTTTATTGGTTTTTCTGTCATAAAAGCGGCGACTTTTTCGTTCCTCGTGACCTTGTTATATTATGCATAGTGTATGATGTTGCTAGGAGACCAGCTTAAAACATTCAACTCATTGAACTGTACCATGGGAGCTGTGATAAAGTTCCCCTAGGGATACTTTAAGGTGGAACACTTGGTCATTTGACCCTCATATGACAAAATTGAAGCTCCCTTCCACATGTTTACAATCATCATTTTAATTTATTGTCCCTGACCGTTGTTTTCACTCATTGTTAGTTCACTCAATAGGCCTATACAGACACGGATTGCTTGACATAGTTCTGTGTTTTCAGAATATATATATTTAGCGACCTTGTTTTTCTTCATTATACTCACTGCTCGTCCACCACCTTGATTAATATTAGAGTAAATATTATGACCTATTCACTCGCAATAGCCGTCCTATGATTATTATGTATGTATGTACGACGGGGTAATTGCGAACAATGTCCACTTCAGAGGTC
>OZ022581.1:19798031-19818564 GCA_963669155.1 Arbacia lixula
AGAAACAACATTCAAACGGAAACGGAAGGAAAAGAATAAACATAAATTAAGATAAAATGTAAGAAATACTTTTACAGAGTGTAAATTCAAGCCTAAAGCGATTTGTCCATCGCCTGTTCTTCGTATGATGCAGTACGCAATCTGCTTAGATATGTACTTCAAAACATGTACATATATAATACATCATTGTTCTCACAACCCAGCTACTCTGTATATGCACTTTTTTTTTTTTTTATCCTAGTACTGTCCATTGAGATAATCCCAGTGTCGGCTTTTTCTGGGGTTTCTTTCTCGCCGACTGACTCCAACTCGACCGCCAGCGGTGCGTCCATTGTCATACCAACCGTCCAACTCGCAGCCAATCAGACAGGTATTTGGCTTGTATGTCTATATTAACGATTTCGTTCAGATTTTTGAGTGATTTGTTGATCTATACATTTTTGGAAAGAGTAATGTATACTTAATCTAAAAGGGAATGGAAAACAACAAATCAAAATGGATTGAAAAAAAATAGGAAGAAAGAAAGAAGAAAAAGAAAAAGAAAGTGGAAAAAACGAAAGGTTACGGGATCAACAGTTGCTCTTCATCTCACTCTCTTTGTCTCTCATCCCTCTCTCTTCATCACACCAATCCCCCTCTCACTCTTTTATCTCCCCCCTCTCCCCCCCCCCCACCCTCTCTCTCTCTCCCTCTCTCTCCCCCTCTCTCTGTCTTTATTTCACTCTCTTTGTCTCTCATCCCTCTCTCTTCATCTCACCAATCCCACTCTCACTCTTTATTCTCCTCTCTCCCCTATCCCGCTCTCTCCGTCTCTGTTGCTCCCTCTAACTCTCTCTTCCTCTCTCTCCCCCTCTCTCTCCCTCTCCCTCTTTCTGAATTTTTCCCTTTGTCTCCATCGACCAGGCCACTTGGTATCTGTGTTCGTCCTTTACAAGACTCCACCAGCCCTTGGAGGGAACTTAAATGAGAACAACAGGTAAGTGAATGGACTATAAACCATGCATATCTTAGAGCTACCATAACGATTTCTTAAATGAATGTGTCATTTTTGTTGGTTTGTATTTAGTGGCTTTTCTTCTTTGATATTGTATATTTCTGCAAATAAATTAACTTGAATTGAAAAAAAAAAATGTTGTTAATTATGAACCTGCTGACATTTCACTTGCTATTTTTGGGTAACCTGTGTTTCTATAAATCTTTTTATTTTGCTGTCCGTGTGAAAAGCAATCTTTTACACTTAATTTACGATACAAGCATCAATATGTGAGTGATGTTTGATGTTTGCAACACAATTTCACGCCCTAGCTCCAACGTCACTCATGAAGTCAACAGCCAAGTCATAAGCGCGAGTGTAGCTCTGACTGAGAGCGGCCAGGTGACATTTAGTGAGCCAATCAGCATTGTCTTCAAGAACAGTGAGGTAAGCAACGTAACGTCAACGGCATCTTTAAAACAATTCTGAAACAATTTTTTTTTTCTCCAAAAGAGAAAGAACATGGAGTTTTAAGAAGGAAACATGGATGGGACAACTGCATGAATTATCGGAAACATTTCTAAATTTTCCAATGCCTATATATTAAGCCGCGTATTTTGGTGTAAGTTTATATTGGTGGAATCGCCCTTGTATCACGTTTAACAAAACAATAAACCGTTTCTAAAAGGAAACATTCATCCCTGCCGGGACTCGAACCCGGAACCTTTGAATTAGAAGTCCGATGCGCTAATCCATTGCGCCACAGGGACACTGCGTGAAAGCTCAATTCATGGTACACGTACCGCCTATACATGAACTACGTACGAACTCGTGATATTCGGACCATCGGCAGCGTTACTCACCCGTGACGACAATCCTACGGTCCTGCACCTAAACAAATCTGAGACCAGACTATGTCTTTCCCGAGAACGAGACAAGAAAATCATTTCATTCGAATTAACCATACCGTTTGAACTAGAACTAGAACGTGCCCATAAATACAAATCAGACAAATACGTAAGCTTAATCACTGGCATCTAGAACAACGGATATGAGGTCCAGTGATGTTGCTCGCAGTGTAGATCGGGTCAAGGGGGACCATTTCACAGGACAATGCTTTAGTGCCTAAAGAGATTTATTTCTTTTTTGCAACCTTAAGCCCGTGAAGTTCACAGAATTACGGGATGATTTAAGTCAAAAGGCAGTAGTCTCGTCTTTCGTTCTCGACTGCGCGAAGAACGTAGTGGCATGGGAAGACTGCTTCCTTTTAGATAAGTATTCACTTTTCTGACTATCAATCCACTCCACAGGGTACTAGGAATATTGAGTTAAAGGTGTGCAAATATTCAATAACAGAAAATAAATATACATGTAATTAGTAACAATGTGTGTTTTTTTTTCATGTTTAAAAAAATTAACAGTTACTTGAAAGCAAACGCGCATCCCTGCCGGGACTCGAACCCGGAACCTTTGAATTAGAAGTCCAATGCGCTAATCCATTGCGCCACAGGGACACTGCGTAGAAGCGTCATTCATAGTAGACCCATATTCATATCTATATCACATGTTTGTCTGTCGCTTCACGAATATTATTGTGGTTTTTTTTAAATGAGTGAACCACAACTGTTGCACACTATGAACAAATTGGTTTTAAAAAAATACGTATACAGTGAAATGAAACTGATATGCATTCACGTACATTGTTTGATTTTTCAAAAGCGCAATAACGTGAAGTTATAATGTGAAGAACAAAAAACCTATTTGATGTTTAAACAGACAGTTATTAAAAGGAAACATGCATCCCTGCCGGGACTCGAACCCGGAACCTTTGAATTAGAAGTCCAATGCGCTAATCCATTGCGCCACAGGGACACTGCACGCTGAGGGAATCACAATAGACCTACAGACCTTACACATCCTTGTAACACTTGGTATGTGGCCTCACTGTAATGTCTAATATAATAACGTGAAAATATATTTACCAGTAACATTGCAGACTATGAAGAAGATGATTTCGAAATAGAATAACATGCAACTTATGGGCGTTCATGTACATTGTTATATCCCACTCACCAATATGTTGCCTAAGTGCGATGTGCTCACACTTCATTCAACTGCTCACAACTTCGCTTTTATTTGTCCGGTTTACTCAAACTTTCACTGAGCTGCATCACTGATTTTCTGCATCTTTTAAAAGCAAATTATTTGTCAGTGTGCACTACCCCTTTATTGACTAAACTTTGATTTTCTTCGATTTCAAAACAGGCCGTTCCGACGGATGGGTCTTCGCTCTGTGTTTTCTACGATTTCACTGCCGACAAGTAAGAATTCTCAACATGTGAAAGATATGTAATCTATTACTTTCACTATGAGCATAATATGACTTGAGGTGTTTGATTTTGCGCCAGATGTCTTTCCACAGTGTGCTTTTTATTTTAAAAATTTGTTTTAAAAATGATTATGTCTCTCTCCCTCTTTGTCTATCTGTCTGCCTGTCTGTCTGTCTGTCTGTCTGTCTGTCTTTTTGTCTCTCTCTCTCTCTCTCTCTCTCTCTCTCTCTCTCTCTGTCACATCTCTCATAATAATTTCACCCCCTTTTATAATTATTTGACCACAGTAACCGGGGGGCGTGGTCAAGCGAGGGATGTCGGTCTGGTGACGTCAATGCTACTCACACCGCCTGTTTATGTGATCATCTGACCAACTTTGCCGTTTTGGTACAAATTAACGATTTTGAGGTAAACATTTAACCATGTGAAATAATCAACCATATGTTTCATTGGATTGAATAAGAGGAGTTAAACTATATTGACAACAATGTGTCTCAGCTGTAAGATTCGACTCCGATCTAAGATTCATGTGTTGGCACACAAGCATTACTGTGCTTCTTTAGTTAACATTTTTCTGGATGAGTTGTTTTTATTCACATATATATGTATCAAATTGCATTTTATTGATTTCGACAGAGCCTTGAAGACGTATCACCTTATTAAAGTGTTTAACACTTATGCCTTGTTCGTATGATACTAAGAATTAAGTTATTTGAGGAAAGAATCTAGTCAAACAAAAATAGTTTTATTCTGGAGAATGTATAAAATACAAATGTTCCCTTGAAGTATGAAAATTCTTATCGCGATTGATGTTAATGCTTTCCTGAAACGCTGCATTATATTGGAAAGCTCCTATGGAAACAGGAACCCGTCTTATCAAGAGTTGTGCTTAATATGAATTGATCGGAACTCCAACACCCCATCTCTCTGTACAGAGTTTACGATTGATACCAATCGTAAGTCAAATTGCGATCAATCGCAGCTCTTTATAAGATAGGGCACGGCTTTGTGTGGCTGTGAATGAACGATCTTGACTTTGAAGAAGACGTCTGTGGATTAAATTAATATGTTGTGTTTAATCTGTCTCCCCCCTTTGCCTGTTAGATATCAGAGAAGGATCAGCTTATCCTTCAAATCATCTCCCAAATCGGTATTGGTCTATCTATGATCGCCCTGGTCATCTCCTTCATAGTCATTGCGGCTACGTACAGGTAAATAGTTCAAACACTCTCAGTATGTGTGCAATTACACGCGCGTCTTTCAAACAATACGTTACTAATGGTAACCCCAAAGGTTGTCCAAGGTTGTCCGAGGTTTCTCCGACTAGCAACAACTGATAGAATCAGAGTGCATTTCACCTGCCCATATAGATAGGTGAATGAAATAATGCATTTCTACGTATTTAAGTTGTGAAACATTAGGAAAACAAGTTAAAAGAATCATAAAACCAATTGTTACTTGCTCTTGACTCATTGTTAATTGTAAACAATTTTGTTGGCAAATCGTGCCACCGTGTTCAATATATGCAGTCTACGCATGTTTTCAGAAAGTGTCAATTGCTGAGTCTGTGTATGTATGTCACTCGAGAGTACCGAAGTGTGACGTCATTTGAACATTATTGTCAAGAGAACTGGCTCTAAACTATGCGTGTAGAGCAAGCAGCGGTGATCACAGCGGGGACTCTGATTGAAGGTGCCCGACACTAGCCCGCTAGATAATATCGGTCCGGTAAACCTCTCACTGGAATGATTTTGTTTAGAACCAGTTGTCTTGACAACATGCTCATATGACGACACACTTCTTTCAGATCGCTTCAGAACCGAGAGGCAGCCAACATCCACCTGAGTCTCATTGGTACGATGATCGTGGCCCACCTGACATTCCTCATCGGTATCGATGACGTGCATGACGAGGTAAGTGGGCAGTTCAGCCTCCTTTAATCCTCTCAATACCAATGATACGAAAATCACATTGGTGTATTACACACTCTGTATGACCATGGGACTTCAAAGGTTAACTCCACTTTGAACAATACACTAAATGCAGTTCAAGATGTGCAATGCATATATGGATAAATTGTCGCCCTAAATTGAAAAAAAAAAATACGTTATATACCAGTCTGGATAGGATATATTATGATGAACATAATGTGAATGGAGATTGTATTGTAGTCAATTTTATCAATTTTTGTCAATTGTATTTTAACGAACATGACGAATGAAACTAGTGATCTAAATTACCATGGTACCGCTTATTTGGCTTAGTTGGAGTGGTGTGTGGTAGGGTGAGGGAATCATTTGCCTCAGGTTGTACAAAGATTTAGAACGAGCACCCCTTGCCAGTAAAACTTTTCTAATGAGAACGTGCTTGTCACGCCCCTCCCCCCCCCCCCCTGCCCCCATGGGGAGACGGTATCTACGAAACCTGTGATGCATCACAATCCTTTCTCTCTCTCTCTCTCTCTCTCTTTCTCTCTCTCTCTCTCTCTCTGTCTCTCTCTCTCTCTCTCTCTCTCTCTCTCTCTATCTCTCTCTGTCTCTCTCTCTGTCTATCTCTCTCTCTCTCCCTCCCTCTCTCTCTCCCTCTATTTCTCTCTCATGCACTCCTCCCCTCACTCTCTCCCCTTCTCCCCACTCTCTTCCACCCCTCTCCCTATTCCGCATCTGTCTAGTTCCTTCTCATTCCCTGTTCCCGTCTAAATCCTCACCTTTTCCCCCTTCTCCCTCTCTCTCTCCCCCCTCTCCACACCTTATTTTGTCAACTCTCTCCCACAGGGTCGGTGCAAGGCGGTCGCCATGCTACTGCACTACTTCTACCTCGTGACCTTTTTCTGGATGATGATGGAAGGGATTCACATTTACTTCCGGGCCACGCGAGTGTTTAAAAGCTCCAATAAGCATCTCAGGCTCTACCACGCGTTTTCATGGGGTCAGTTAAGTTAACATGGCCTCTGTCTTATAACGAGTTGCGATTGATCTAAATCAATCGTAAGTCCAATCTATAATCTATAGAGTTACGATTGATATCAGTTGCACATCCTTATCTGTTTATATTGTCATCTAAATGGTAGATTGAGCTGCTAATAAAAAACACACGATTTAATTATTTAACATTAAATAATTTAAAGGTCATTTGCAATTCACACGGAGTTTGCCCAAAATAGGTAACAAATATACAATAAGCCAGTTCGTAATTACAATTTGCGCATGAGCAGATGAAGGTCATAGTGACCAAACCAGCTTGTTGGTTTTTAAATCACTGAGATAAGCATCATCATTAATAAGTTATTTTAGAATATGCTTGTTATCCAATTTATAAAAGAACACCAAGGTGTTCAATCATGGGGTATTTGACAACAGGCCAAACGACAACAATTAGTTTACAATAAACAATGTAATAGAAGGTTTCCCAATTGTTCACAGACCGTAGCCTACTATTCTTGTCACCTGTTTTGAGATGGTTCCTTTATTAGAGGTTGAATATCGCCAATTGCTATGTCGGGTAAGCACATTACGTAACATCTCCTTTTGAAATGATATATTAATCAACTGCTTATCCTAATGAAAAAGGGAAAGGTCATAGTGACCAAACTTGCTCCAGAGCTAACTACGAACTGGTGTATTGAACAGCACATAGTAGAACCAAGAATGTACGAAGCGTCGCTACGCTTCATACATCCTTGATAGAGTACATGGAGGAACAGGTGGATTGAAACAGTAAAGAATCATATGTACGAGGAACATGACAAGGATGAACATGCATCGTACAAATGTGTTGCACCATTTGGCAAAACAACCCGTTTTGATTCTTTAACCAATCTTAGGAACACCCGCGCTCATCGTGATGATCACAGCCCTGGTCAACATCGATTTCTACGGGACAAAGCAGGCGTGTTGGTTATCGAGAGAGAGTGGCGCCATTTGGGCGTTCGCTGGGCCAGTGCTGGTCATCATAGGGGTGAGTACGGCAGTAGCATAATGCGGTGTGATCGACATCTGATTAGGGGTAGCTTTTAATACTCACGGCAGAGAGACAGAGAGAGAGAGAGAGCAAGTTAACTAGCTCACCCTCAACATTTTTATTGCCATCTGCAACATAATGGTAACGACCTCTCTTTCTCCCCCTCACTTTATCCCTCTCTCTCCCTCTCTCTCTCCCCCTCTCTCTTTATATGTCTCTCGCCCCTCCATTCCTCTCTCTATTCTCCAAAACATATCAACATTCGTAATTCCATCTATATCTCTATCCCTTTTTCTCCTTCCCCTCTCCCCGTTCCTCCTTCATTATCCCTTTTCTCTGTCCCCTATTCCGCCTTCCCTCTGCCACACTCTACCGCTCCCCTGTTTCCTTCTTTCCCCCCCCCCCTCTCATTCTCTTTCTCTTACTCACTCTTCCGTTTTGTATTTTCCATTCTATGTCTATATCTATTTCATCTCCCCTTTCTTTTCTCCTCCCCCCCCCCTCTCTCTCTCTACCCCACTCTCACTCATTCTCTCTCTCTCTCTCTCTCTCTCTCTCCTTCTCCCCCTACCCCCCTCTCTCATTTCCTCCCACCTGCAGCTGAACATCATCATCCTGGTGGTCGTCCTGCAAACATTCCTGTCAATCAAATCCATCAACGACAAGTCAAAGTTTGAACAGGCAAAGTAAGTATCAGAGCATGCACGTCTTTCATTTTCATTAGTGTGTGATACCTCTGATGCATAATTATAAAATAAATCATAAGAAAACATGATACACGTTCCATCATGACTCAATTAACTCTTTGTATGCAGATGTGGATTTTGTTTCCAATAATGTAAACAAATCCCATCGAGTGGCATTTTATCTAGCACAGGAAGGGTTAAAGAAAACAATTGTCAGTCTTGGTAGATACGAACAACTGCACTCATTAACAATATACCGTTATCGTAATGTAGTCACAGTTTTCTCCCGAACTGCGTCGTATTAAACGAGTTTCAGTTTCAACTGATGGAACGCACTTCGAATCTATTAGTTGATGCTACTTGGACAAGTTTTTGGGTTGCCATTAGCATGGACCCTTTTCGTGGTAGGGTCCATGGTTTAAACGACACGCGCCAAAAAAATGAATGCATAAACAAAATGGTATATTTGCACAAGCTTACAAAGTCCACGACATAGTTTCTATTTTCTGACGTCATCAGCATCTAAGCTGATAATCATAACGCGCCATAATTTTGATTGTATCATCTGCCCAATTTTTCATTTTCGAGGTCCGAATCATGTCAAATTTATCTTGAAAATTTTGATATATAAATGAGGAAATACTGTAGATTTATAAATCGTCTCATTTTCATTCCAAATCACACCACCAGACGATCGACTAGAGCCGCGGTGGTGTTACTCCCGTTGCTTGGCATCACATGGCTGGTTGGTTTCCTAGCAACCAGCTCGACCACCGTCTTTTTCCAGTACGCCTTCGCCATTCTTAACTCGTTACAGGTAATGAGGTGCATCAAGCCTAAATTCAGCGCATACAATCAGAAACTGTTAGCCTAAGGATATTGAGGTTAATATCGCTAGCACGGTACAAAGAAGTGCGCCATCAATCGGGCGAGTAAGTTGCACGTTTGAAATTGCGAGACCCTTATTATTTTGGGATTTTGACCATCAATCTATTGAGATGCTATACCGAGTTGCATTATAAAAAAGTAACTTATGATCACAAACTTCTTTATAATGTTAAATGTATACATGGCTAGAAATATGTTTGATTCATTGCGCGATCATTTTGTTTACGAACACTAATGTGTATTCTGTTAATTTTCTAATAGAGAGAGCTGACCTCAAAGGTATTTTTTCAACAACGTAATTAAATGTTGTCCGTCCCTTTTGCAAGCTTAAAATTTGAAATCGTCTATCACGATCGTAAATTGAAGAAAGAGTGATTGAAGAGCATTTCTATGAATATAGCATGTTGAAGCTTTCTGTATATGTAAAAATTTCAGCCGTTACATTTCAAACCGACTTTTTTCGTACTACGAAAAAAGTATTAGTCTTTGTTACAGTATCTATGTGGTTATTATGCATGTGTGGAATCCTAATTTTATGAGTAATTACCAAACTTTGGAGACAATTCCTTCTGTAGAACAATTTTTTTTTTTCATAATGCGTTTTATAATTTAATAAACAGATTAATCAATAAAGCAGATATTTCAACACAAACTGCTAAGAGCCTGAGGTAAAGACTATTAATCAGACGTTGTTTACGTGCATTATTTGAATTTTACACTACGTATCAGTTTCAAATTATGAATATACAGCTTGCTAACACTTCTCTATGTTTTGCCAATGTTTCGATGGTTTTGTGATGACCTGAAAAAGGGACGGGCTGTCTTTAACGTCGGAATACTCTTCATCTCTTTGCAGGGTGTCTTTATCTGTGTGTTTCACTGTTTCACCAACGATGACGTCATGAAAGTCGTCAAGCTTAAGTATACGAGATCAAAGGGCCAGTTTGAAGCCATGTCCTCGGTAAGATAAGCCATCTATTATTTTCATTTTATCCACAGGATACCTGAAAAACTTTATATTTCCATCAAATATTGTATGAAATGTCGTACCGGTTTATGCGTTGTTTTGAATAAATTTACTTATTTTGATGGAAAATCAAATGCACGTATCTAGATCAATATGAACGCAACTTGATTGATTGCTAACCCTGCGTATCCTCTGAAGTATAATACATTCGTAATGAAACATCAATCATTCTCTCAAGAAAGACTGCTTTTTGCCGCTGTTAATGTAGCTCACGTTTCAATTTCCAGTTGCAGTATAATCACATGTTAGTTGTTTATTAATGAAATATCAATTATTTATTAATAAAAACAAACTTGGGGAACAATACAAGTGAAAAACGCGTACGTGTCACATTGTACGTTTAGTATGCGGGTGTACATGTGTGTGTGGTGTGTGTGTGAGCGTGTGTGTATGTATGTGTGTGTTTGAATCAAAAGAGTTATTTGTTTCCAGGACTATGGTGATGGTGGATTAAAAATGATAGACTATGAATTATTTGTTAAAACTCAAAGAATTATGTGGTTAAAAAGGCTTTTATATGGTGAAAAGAGAATGAGATGGAAACTTTTTTTTGACTTCACCTTAAGGACAGTGGGGGGAAGATTTATCTTTCTGTGCAATTATGATACAAAATTATTGAAACTAAAAACTTCTCAGTTTTATTTAGACATTTTAAGGGTATGGCAAGATATGGAGTATATTAGGAACTTTAAAGAAGGAAAGATTAATCCAATCTTTTTTAACAATAAGGAGTATTTGTGTAAAGGTAAAATAATTTTTCATAGAGATTTACTTGAGAAAAATATATATTTAATTGATCAAATTCTTGAAAAAAATCAAATAAGAGCACTTACATATTTTCAAAATTTAGGATTAGGAGCTGAAAATATATTGAAAGTTTTGGAAATATGTAATGCAATTTTAACAAGTGGGAAATACAAAGGGAATGTATATGACTTCTACTCAGTGGATGTACAGGAATATAGTATTTCATTGAAGATTTTTGAAAATACAATGTTACTCAAAGATCTCCCATCCAGAAAGCTGTATGAAGTATTTGTTACAAAATTACAAGAATCATACACTTTACGAATTAAAGATAATCTTCATGATTTCACATTTTCAAAGAAAGAGATTACAGATATTTTTCTAAGACCACGAAGTACAACACTTCAAACAAAAGTCAGGGAATTTCAGTATAAATTACTGCATGGAGCTATCTATACAAAAGAAAACCTTTTTATGTTCGGGTTTGTTGATAATAATCAGTGTTCCTTTTGTGGCATTAAGGTAGAAACGTATCAACATGTATTCTGGGATTGTGTGTATATCAAACCTTTATGGCAAAAAGTTATAGAAAGATTGGAAGCGATAGTTTTTGAAAATGCAGAGTGGATAGATATTCATGTAGGTATCAAGGGAAAAGATCTTAATATAAAATGTTGCAATACAGTCATTTTTATCTTAAAATACATTATTTTTCGATCTAGATCGGAGGGTGTAATTCCATCTCATGAGGTAATATTTAAAAAGATAACGGAATATCGGAATGAAGAAAAAGAAATTGCTTTAAAAAGAAACAAGTTAGGATTACATCTGTTAAAATGGGAAAATGTTACCTTTTAAGAAATAGCACATAAGGTTAGAGTGGTGTGTGTGTGTGTGTGTGTGTGTGATTTTTGTGTGTGAGTATGTATGTGAGTGTGTATGTGTGTGTGTAGGGGGATGGGGTGGACTTACATGTTTTGTGTGGAGGTGGATTTATATGTTCGGGGGGGGGGGGGGTATCAGAAAAGATTTCATTCTTATGTATTATGGAATTGCTTTATTATCATTACTACATGTATTATACATATCTATTAGTATTATGATTATTATTCTATTTAATAGGAATATAATTTATAAGTTGCATATTCAGGTAGAATATGGCACATATATATTGTGTTTATATACAAGTGGTATATCATACTTTATTGTGTTTATTGAATCAATAGAAATATTACGTTTATGGATTTATAATTCTGTTATAAAGTGAAATTGTTTATTTCATTATGTGAATGAAATCAAATAAAGAATATGGAAAAAAAAATGTGTATGGTAGTGCACGTATATGCGTATGTGCGTATTCATTCATTATTAGTGAATGTATGTATATGTCTATATATGTGTGCTACTTTTCTTAGTTATCCTATGTTACCCATTTCAATTCACCAGATCAACGGCCGGTCTTCTGCTTCGCATCACTCTAGAAAAGTTGGGCCCGGTAAGACAAGACAAACATACAAACAGATACAAATATATACAAATAAATGTCAGGTTAGCCTAGGTACTAGGCTACATGGACACAATCCGGTCTGTTAACAACTATGTCTGGTAACTCAGACTTCGCCCTAATTAGATCCTGGCTCCTCTGGCTTCTTCCCCCTCTCACTGAGAGGAGAAGGAGCAAGGATGTGGTAAAGGAATAGTCTGTGTTATCAGACCTGGTTGTTAACAGACTGGGTTGTGTCCATGCGCCTCATATCCTAGTACCTATAGGCAATTATCCCGTCTGCGATTAATACATCTGAAAAGAGAAAAGGAATACTATTAGTATTTTTGTTATGTTATGTTTGTTATGTTTTGTTATGTTTTGTTTTTGTTATTAACGCTTAAAATGTCCCAAATGAGAAATATATTGAATGTTTTCGTTGTGCGTATTCACACCCCATTGCAAAGTATTGACTTGATGAGGGATGTTCTTCATCATGCTAAAATAATGTGAATATTGGTACATGTCTGTAAACATGCATTTCAGCACAAATTTCATTTAGCAACTGCATGTCGATAGAATTCATTCGCCATGTGTGTTACATAAACATGTCTTCCCTTTATTACTAATCATATTCATTGATATTTGTACTCTACTTGTGCCAGCAATAACGTGGCGTATTAATGAATAAATCTATGTTATCAACATGTAGCTGTTTGTCAGTAAGACCATTATTTCTGTCCTTTTAATCTTTCTGTCTGTAGCACCTAAGAGAGAAGCTTTCACGGAGACTTCGAATATATCCGCAGCTCCTAGTACTGAGACCGCGACCATCTGAAACAACACGGAAACGATCAACGAAAACAGCTACCCTATATCTTTCATGTGTTAATCGCGGATACCTGATGTTCATTTTATCCATTCGTAATTCTCCTTTACAGGTTTGATCTCAAAACAACAAGACCATATGACATAACATTACAGAAATTAGATCGCTCGGTAGTGCAAAGTAGAAAGTATGATGTTTTGATAGAGTATGCAATTGCAAGAGGAGGGGCGTTTATTTCTAAATGGAAGTTTATGTGAAACGAAACGATGAATAATTTATTTATCAGTTTTGCATGCTTAGTTGAAGTGGTGTGAGATGAACTCTGTAACGTATTCAAGGTGGTTGTGAGGTGTAAGTTCAAGATGGACTGCTATCATAAAGTAAAGGAATAATTGTGTGCACATTACATCCCGTTATTGGGAACACTGAATTTGGAGTATTCATACAAGACGATACACTTTGGTGTTATCATAAATAGAGCCAGTAGGAAGAAACAGGGGGAGTGGAGGAGGAGGAGGAGGAGGAGGAGGAGGAGGGGGGAGGAAGGAGAGGAGGAGGAGGAGGAGGAGGAGGAGGAGGAGGAGGAGGAGGAGGAGGAGGAGGAGGAGGAGGAGGAGGAGGAAGAGAGAGTTGTTAATATTCAATACAATATCCTTAAATCGAATGGAATTATATATTTTTCACGCGATACTCAAAGAAGATGCAATGATACAAATTATTAAAACGATGCGTATGAATAGAATAAAGATATGCCAATCGGCTTTCAGGTTTAATAGAGTACTAGTTTGAATGATTCGATTGAAGTGTATAATGTCTTCTTTTCTGTTATCACAAATGAGTGTCATATTTGTCGCATTGTGAATTATCTAATTAACTTTATTGGGACGAATCTTTTTTTTCTCGTAACAGTGATAGAATCGACACATTGTAAGTTGTAAATACTAACATAAAATGTTGCTTCCGATCAAGGGAGTAGATATTTGACCCAAAATGTAATACGTTATTGGCAAGCTAGCAGATCAATGTCTGGTGTCAATCAAATGGGAATGACATTCTAATAATGATTTATATTGAATTTCAGCGATTGCAATTGCAATTGAGCCAGGCTCTCAATTCAATTTAATTTAATCCAATTCAAGGTCTATCAAGATCATCTTCGAAGCCAAACCGCTGAATTGTGACAATTCACAATATTGGATATAAATTCTCCAATCTCGTTAATTTTCATAGGTTTCGAAAGGAAACATTAACATCCACGTTGTTCTTTGTGAAAAGCAAAATACCCCCATTTTCTGAACTAGTGTCTTTGATTTGTATTCGAGTTAAACGTGATTGGAGATTCTTGGCCCATTGAAAACAATGCACTAAAACCTCATATGTGTGTTGCCAATTTGCCGTATGAAGACCTTTTGGATTTTGCCCGAAATTTCATTGTTTTCTGCACTTTTGAACGCAACTTACTAGATTTTCCTTAATAGATTGCCTTTCAACTTCCTATAATGATTGTCTTTCAACCATCTTTCATGATTGTCTTTCAATGTAACATATCACCTTGAGCTTGCACATACAGAGTGAATTTAATACACGTGTATCATATTCATATAGATTTGATGAAAGCCAAATTTAATTTATGATAAGCTTCTCGTAAGTGATGATGTTAATCAAACAAACATCCAACGACTTCTGTAAATAAATATTTTGGCATTGCTGAGACACGTAATGTCGTTTCCACGTGGTATTACGGTTGATGTGTAGTACTGCTGCTGTTGTTGTTGTTGTTGTTGTTGTTGTTGTTGTTGTTGTTGTTGTTGTTGTTGTTGTTGGTGGTGGTGGTGGTGGTGGTGATGGTGGGGGAGGTCGTGCTGTTGGTTGTGGAAGATGCTGTGCACGACGATTGTCCTTAAAGCATTCAAAATAATAATTGTTTGTGTGTGTTTGTGTGTGTGAATTCAATTACATGATGCCCCTCTCTCTCTCTCTCTCTCTCTCTCTCTCTCTCTCTCTCTCTCTCTCTCTCTCTCTCTCTCTCTCTCTCTCTCTCTCTCTCTCTCTCTCTCCCTTTCTCCTTCCGGGCCCCACCCTCCCCTCCGTTCTTATCATGTTGGATTGAGTGCAAGGCTTAATAACTGTATGATGGGTAATACAGATACAACCTACCACAGAAGGGCTGAGTCACCTCATCCCTCTCCCCTCTCTTGCCCCCTCCATCCCCCCCCCCTTGCCCCCCTCCTTACCCCCTTCACACCTCATCTCGGTGAGTCTTCCCGGACACTTGCCGGAAGCAGTCAATAATTGGGTGGGCCAGAGCACGGCGGCCGGACCTAACGATCCGTGCGCTGATCTCAGGAGTAAAGATGCCCTTTACTCACGGCGGAGGGCTATTAGCTATTTTCTTCAAACTCTCTTATCGATAATCACAAGCGGTAATATTAAAGGCCGCCAAGAACAGCCAAGAGTATCCAAAGAACCTTGAGTGACAATATTATATGGGCAGCTCAGAGTATAGCCCAAATCAGCATAGGGGCTGTCAAATACAGCAGAAGACATCAGGAGGGCGTTTCATGAACGTTGTCAGCACTGACTAAATGATCAGTGCTGACAACTTAAGTGAAATCCTCGGTTTTGATTGGCTGAGAGGCACTAGCCTCTGACTGTTACTATGGTAACTGTCGGAGAAAGACAGCTTGTCAGACGAAAAATGTTCATGAAACGCCCTCCAGTAGTCACCGAAGACACATGGTGGCTCTCTCCAGAACTTAAATTCTCGGTGAAATTAAATAGTATTTTAAAAGAATTTTGCGTAAAACTGTATAATCACTTGGCGGTCTCTGCGCGGCGATACCTAACGATAGCTATAACGATCACGAGCTGTTGGCTACATATTTATTTTGAACTCACTCTTCCCTCTGTGATTAAAGAAACTGGTTTCGTGTTTAGGGTTAGGGTTGGATGCCTCAACAGAAAGATCATCGAAGATTTTTTTAAAAACAAAATTTAAGAGCCTGTGATAAATGCTAGGTCGGGATTGCATGCTCCTCCCTCTAGTAATCGTTGGACCATGACGCATTACATCTGAACATTGTCTTTATAATATCATTAACACCAGACTGAAATACAACTTGACAAGCAGTCTGTTTTTAATGTTAAATTAAAAGAAGGTTGTTTTTTCGTATGCACTATGACGTTCGTCCGGGGTTTTCGTTCAAAGCATGTTAAACAAACGAATTTGCTAGGATGAGAATGGTCACTTGGATGCTTGAAGGTATTACGTCCATCTTATAGACGAAACCAAATTCTTTAAAATAGTGCATGAACTACAAGCATGACAAGTGCAGCAGCAAGTTTGTGAAATGTGAAACTTACATGGGCGGAAATCCCGGGGGGGGGGGGGGACACAATATCAAATGTCCCCCCACTATTTGCGTTCGTGTACCCACACGAGACTGGGCAGATTAATTATTTTTTGAAAAACGTGGTAACCCCCCCCCCCCCCCCCCCCCCCCCACTGAGAGCATTTTCATAGACTGGGCGGGAAAAAACGAAGGAAAAACATGTCCCCTCCACCTTCGGGGAGCGATGGATACACCACCAAAATACCATTGTACATGCTGAACAAATATGCAAGAAAATCGTTCAAAATTATTACTGTTTGCTAGATAATTCAACCAGATGACCGAGTCAACTTGCGCTGATTTCCCTATATTCAATACAACCGACTTTAAAAACATTTAAAATGCAATAACAAATCAAGTTCATATTGTTTTTAACAAGCTTTTCCAAAGAACAAACAATACAATCTAACATGTTCTATAGTGGCCACCTGTACAGAAAGACCACCTTAAAGGCCATTAAAGGCCAATTTTTTTGTTTCCCTTGAAAAATGTTTTCATTGAATCATGAATTGATAAAACCTGTACATAAAGACCACCTACTTAAAAAAAAGTTTTGTTTCGTTTCACCTTAATAATGTTTTCATTAAATCCTGTATTAATGCAACTTGTACATAAAGACCATGTCAATTTTGTCTCCCGTAAGTGGTCTCTATACACAGGTTTTTACTGTAATTGAATAATATTAGTTCGGGGGAGCATATACATGGATCGCGTTGCTAACTTACTTGCTTGATGTTGGCCTATGCGTCACGTAAACCGGGGCATCTTTTTTTTTTCGGCGTAGATGTAACCTAAGGGCGGGAAAGAAGAAAAGTTGAGCGCCAGTTCATAGTTCGTCTGCGCTTTGAAGAAAAACACACAAATCGTGTGTATACTTGGTTAATACACATTGTGTGTGTGTGTGTGTGTGTGTGTGTGTGTGTGTGTGTGTGTGTGTAATCACGCCAGTCGGTGGAAGCATGATGGAAGCGTGCATGCTAGTCATGCTGCAGTCAGCAGTCAGTCAGCTATAACCCGATTTCATAACAAACTTCGTAGAGCTTGACATTTCGCGGTGGTAAGAATGTTATGTTCTCGAAAGTTTTCGTCGCTATTCGCAGGAGCAGTTTCATGGAGATGTTAATACAGCAAATCCGGGCTTAAATCATATTGCGCTTTACAGGAGGAGAAGGATTTACAACATAATTCGGGTGAGTTTAATCTGCTACTAGGGTATTTTGTGCTGAGTGTGATGTCACTAATGGTTATATCAATTTTGGACATACAGAAATGCAGCGTAAATGGGCTGTATCATATATACGAACGTAATGTGGGTATCTGTTAATACTGTAATTTTTCGAAGTGGTTGTTGATATTTCTAATATTGAATAATTCACTGTAGAACATGTAAAAGGGTGTTGTGATTTTACAAAATGTCAATATTACCTATATAGCAATCGCTCTTTTACTCGTACTGTATCACTGAACCTCCAGTTTCAATGATGAAGTGTCATATGCAGTTATTCCCCGTGTCTACATGACAAATAATGTGCAGTGAAACTGGGTTCGCAGGGAACAATATATTGTGAATAGATGTATGTCACAGACCTGCAACGCAAACAGAGAATGGAATATACCCGGGATTACATCGGTTATACGAGGAGAACTCTCTGTGCAGCATGCAAACACAGACCATTCTCATATTTTCAATAATATCAGATTAACCAATGAAACCCAATCTAGGGAAATTGTCATTATCTCCCTAAAATAGAATTAGATAATCTTTATGGATGATTTTGCCGGTCATACTTATGAAACAGGCACCTCTAAATGATAAATCATCTTTCCTCTAACTCCCTTTCTTTCTCTCTCTCTCTCTCTCTCTCTCTCTCTCTCTCTCTCTCTCTCTCTCTCTTTCTCTCTCTCCCTCTCCCTCTCTCTATCTCTCTCCCTTTATTTCTCTCCCTCTTTTCATCTCTCTTCCTCTTCCTTTCTCTTTCTGCCCCTTCTCCCCTCTCTCTCTGTCTCCCCCCCTCTCTCTCTCTCTCTCTCTCTCTCTCTCTCTCTCTCTCTCTATCGCTCTCTCTCTCTCTCCCCCTCTCTCTCTCACACTCTCGAGGGTGAAGGGGCGGAGCTCATGGGGAACAGGAATTTAGGTCACAAATTGTCATGATTGTGAGTAAGCGACAAAGGACGAGGACATATTAGTCCTAAAGGAAAGATCAAAGAATGAGGGCAATAACAACATGGATTACTTAAATTTAGGACTTCCTAACCTTTGGTCTGATCGTGAAATCGTTTGTAAAGTGGCCTATATCAATATAATTATTTTCGTTTACCCAATGAAAGGATGTAACATTGGAGACAGCTGCAAGTTACAGATCATAAAATAGATATTTGTAATTTGAAAGATGAAGCGGTTTGCGAACTTCATCAGAGATGATTAAGTATGATATCACGAAACCTCATTTTAGAACCATGTTCATCCCTCCCTCTCCCCTCCCCTCTCTCTATTTTTTAATAGAAAAATCCATTTCCTGAATATACTGAAATTGGAACATCGACTTCACACTTACTAAGCTCTCTCTCTCTCTCTCTCTCTCTCTCTCTCTCTCTTACATCATGTCACTCTATATCTATGATTAATTGTGACGTACTTTTTCTAATAACAAAGATCCTCTGTGATTTGCTATGAAATAGCCATTATTTCGCGTTGTTTAAATTTTTAATTCACCATAATCCCATCTTTATCATAAATACTCGCTAACTTTAAGAATTAGTTTATACGATTATTGAAATAGAAATGATAAAACACTCTGAAAACAAGATAATGTAAATAGTTCGCGGTCACATCTACCAAAAGGTTACATATGTCTAGCACTCGAGTGTTGAACAGGTGCATACATGCGTTTTGGTGTGTACATGGGCGCAGCAGTATATACGCAGGCATATTGACTTGTCACGCACTTTATCGTGACGTTCAATGACGTCTTATTGCCCCTGATTTCACCCGAAGATAAATAGTGCCCCGTCTGTTCCAATCACTTTCGTTTGATCGTATTCTACGCAAACTCTTTCATGCTGATTTGATGATCGTACCGCCGAATCGAGTGAATATAATGATTATGTTCATGTATCTGCTGCGCATGATGTTGTATATCCATGTAATAGGTATATCTGCTAGTTATCATAAACTCCTTAAAACTTCGTAATTATATGAAATTCCTTTCAACTTTAAATAAGTTTTTAATTCAATATTCAGAATAAATATTATCAATGATATTGCTATCATCTCTTAGATCTTTTCCTTTTTTCTATTTCTTCTTTCTCATCTCCTTCCACTGCTTGTTTTGTTTTATTTTCTTTCTCCTCTCCCCTTCCTCCTCCTTCTTTGCGTCTTTCATTTCATCTCTCCTCCTCCTCCTCCTCCTCCTCCTCCTCCTCCTCCTCCTCCTCCTCCTCCTCCTCCTCCTCCTCCTCCATCCCCTTGTTCATTTTCTCCTTCTTCTCCTTCTTTCCCCCTCCTCTAAGTTTCTTCACCTCTTTTCTTTCCTGTCTTATATAAAAAGTGCATAATCAACTAAGTGATATAGTCTGTGACTCAGACCGGACTGATTCCATGAAATCACGTTCTCTGGATTATCTCTCACCTGAGGAATATGTCACTACCCTGCACCAAAGACTGAAGTTTGGCAGGTGTATTATTAGAATATAATTCTGTGGTAGCTTGAAATCTGGGTCACAAAATAAATGGCGGCGTGGCTTTCACAGGCCTGTATGGTTCTTTACATGCAACATGTGAGTCATGGATTTTTGCTATCATGGAAAATTTGTGTATGGAGTATGGGGAATGGGTGTTGTATATGAAATTATGAATTAAGTGAGTATTAACTTTTGTGACCGTACATACTTCAACATAATCAGGTAGAGCAACATCTCAAAACGATAACATCGTTGATAAAATCAACAAAACCTCAGCTTCGTCTTATAACGGACTGCAATTGATCGGAATTTTACCGGCGACTGATATCAATCGGAACTCTGTGCATTAGAGAGAGGGGATTAGATTTACGATTGATTCGGACCGATCGTAACTCTTTATGAGATAGAGCCCATGACCCGTTGATGATTGCAAAAGAGGTAAGTCATGCTTAACTGCACGTAATCGTTACCAATACTGCAGTAACCATTAGCTTTAAATCTGAAAGTTTCCCCCATCCTACATATACACTTAAGGTG
>OZ022581.1:19818764-19846264 GCA_963669155.1 Arbacia lixula
CATGTATTACCCAGTAAACCCCCCACCCACCCCCACCCCCCCCCCCCCCCCACCCGCCTCCCAAGCAACCTCAATTTTACGTTAATGTCAGTGAACCCTTTTTACTAACATCAATGCGGGAAAATGGATTTCATCGTGTAGACTTTCTCAGGCATGGTAGAAGTTGAATTATGAAAGCCCCGGTACAACCACTTTCCTACGTTGAAAGGACTCAATTTGTTCATATTTTTGCGCCAGAGGGAGTATTACGGGTGTCCATTTATTTCCTACTCTCCTTCTCATAAATGTGATTTTTTTTTTTTTTTTTTTTTTTTTTTTTGGGGGGGGCTCTCTTACCGTCTCTCCCGCTCTCCCTACACATGCCCTACGCCATTGCTTCTCCTTTTTTACTCTCTTTCTCTGCATCTCCTTGTACACCACTTTCCTCTCCCACCCCCCCCCCCTCTCTCTCTCTCTCTCTCTCTCTCTCTCTCTCTCTCTCTCTCTCTTTATGTCATTAATGCACGTGTTAATGCCCACGGGACTCGTTAATGCCCACGAGACTCGGAATCAAGGCATTTTTCTTTGATTTCAAGATTTCAACCATCTCAAAATTACACATTTACCGAAATTTAACGCGAGCAAGACATAACGGTGACATAACGGTTCTGTCACGAGAAACACAATCACTGCCCGTAAACGTTTGGTAATCATTCCTAAAACTGTTACTTAATTAAGGCCATTAAAGACGACACGATCCGATCAGTCGTGCGACTCTGCGACAAGCCTAAGCGTAGGACCCGGTCATGGGAGTTGTGCAAGTCGGTGACGTCACATTTCCAGCCCTTCGACAGCAGAATCGTTGCAAAATCGTGTCGTTTTCGATGGCCTTTGTACAGTTGTACAAGGGTGAAAGTCGGAGCCCTTCGGTCCATTGTTGATCCCATCTCCATTTCCACACGTATGATGATGTGAGGACGGGATTCCCGACCACCCATCCTATCCTGTCCATTATAATTGTGGATATATTCCCATATTGTTGGCAACACGCTCGTCTAAATCATCACATCCGGGGTCCTCTTAAGTAATCATATTAATTGTCACCCTGAACCATGCCAGCACGTTTATCATCCCCGTCTTTCATTTCTATTACGCTCCCTTTTAATTATGATTATTTCGCGTCCTTGATCTAATGTATATGTACAAGTGGGACTCAGATAAGTGAGGTACAGTAATAGATAATGTGTGTTATAGCATTATATACATGTACACAGGCCTATATACTTTGATAACAGTGGTGCCAAGCCGGATATAATGACATTATATTTCATCGCGAGCCGCTAGCCGCCGTCGGGCATGATCGAAAGATGTCTGCGCCTTGCATTACAGACTAACATTGCGCCAACCGCAATATGAATGATGAAGGCCGTCATCATGATGAAAGAAAGTTCGAAATAAAACATTGCATATGTGCTTTGTCTAACTGTGATGGGGAGTGTAAGCAGGTGAAACCTGGGGAGGGTGCCCCCCCCCCCCACACACACACACACACACCGACCCTACCTCCATTACTTAAAAAGACCTTTCAGCAACAGTCTGTAAATTGGACTCCTTGACGTTAAGGGCATCTAACGCCATGAACACATTGCATGGCAAATTTCAACGATACGTTCGTACCAGACAAATAGATGAAGTTTGGTGTGGAAAGGTTACATTGGATAGAGTGACGCCTCCCCCCCCCCCCCCCCCCCATGCGGTCCCCTCCTCCCTTCCACACGCGCACACATAAATACACCTGCCTTATGCCGAAATGGTGGGGGGGGGGGGTGCTATATTGGCCCCCTTGCATGTTGTGACATATGATCCCAGACAGGAACTAGGGAACCCTTAGTTTCTCCTAACATACTGATGTCACCGTTTCTTCATTTAGCAGCGTTGACCTTCTACTTCGGCCTGTTACAACGACTCTTTGCCTACATTGAGAGAAATGCGTGCACAGGTCTTTATCGCAGACTGAAAGGAAGTCCACATTCATGTTGCCCTCAATAAATAATAAGAAAAACCTGTTGTTATCTTGAAAGGGAAAGTAGAATCATCTCATGACAATTATAACAAGGATTGATAATAAATATCAATAAGAAAGAACTTTTACAGTTTTAAGGGTTTAATGACGAACTGCGCATTGGCTCATTCATAGGCACATTGTGATGACTAATATTTCTGACTATATTTCTCTCTTTCTCCTTGCCTCTCCTCTCATGCCTATATCTCACTCAAGCATCGCACCGCGAACATGGCGAATGTGAAATTTTACTTTTCCTGTTGTTCTCCCCCTCGTCCTCAATATGCCTTTCGTGTCTGCGCTTACGCCGAAACTGACAGAACAAACTTATCATGCGCCATTGGTACATTTATGCACACGTATTACACACACACCCATAGAACAACAGTTTGTTGGTTTCCAACGGGTTAAACAAAATTCTCTACATGATTCTTGTCTGCCCAGTCACCTCCCCTCTCCCCGTCCCACCCACCTTGACCCTGTTGGCAAGCTACCTATACCTTGTTGTCAGCGGTCTCGTCACCACCCGTCCTCACCCGACCACGGTGAACGAACGGCGCGGTCGGCGAAGCCAGCAGCCTGACATCTCCCCCCTTGCATGCACAGGAAATTGGCTAGGGTCCTCGACAAATAAGGCGAAGTTCCTCTCAATAACAAGCGATCCCTTTAAAACACGAGTTAAGCCAGACCCGTCAAGAACGAAGAAGCACTAGCGGCTCCGACAGGTTCATATCCCCTCCTGAGCAAGCTTCCCTCCTGAAATAGTCGCCAGCAATTAAAGCATCCTAATAATATTTGATCCATGACAAAATGCCCGTCAAATGTATCACTTCCCAACCAGCCGCCTCCTGCCGTGTAAAACGACTACCAGATCAATTTTGACCCAAATAGTTGACTGAAGAGGGATCTCTTGACAAGCATTCGAGATGATATGTCACGGGTGACTAACTATCGTTTCCGATCCTTCATATTCGTCATAATTGTCGATGATGCATAAACTGTATATATATATCGGTCTTGAAATTCTAAGTGAATTTATTTGCTTCTAAGCTTCTTGTCTTGTGTGTGTGTGTGTGTGTGTGTGTGTGTGTGTGTGTGTGTGGAAGGTGGTGAGGATAGGGGTGGGGGAAGGAAACACTCAATTTTGACCCACAAAGTTGACAACCATTCATGATCACATGTCATGGGTGAGTAACTATTGTTTCCGATACTCCGTATTCGTCATAATGTCGTCGGTGAATCATATTTATATCGTTCTTGAAATTTACGGTTAATCATATTATCGATATATTTGCGTATTGTCTGGTGTGTGTATGTGTATGTGTGTATGTATGTGTATGTGTGTGTGTGTGTGTGTGTGTGTGTGTGTGTGTGTGTGTGTGTGTGTGTGTGTGTGTGTGTGTGTCCTTGGGGGTGAAGTGCGTGGGGGAAGGTTTATTTAATGGGGTTTAATTTTATTTAATTCATTGCATAATTATGTGTAAAGGTTAACTTTTGTTTTATAATTGCAAATGTATGAAGGCTTATTAGAATTATATTTTGTATTGTATTTTGTTAGAAAACGTTCACCTTTGAAAAAAAATGACATGTTATTTTATATGAATGAAATCACAATAATAATAAAAAAAAAATGGGGGGGGGGTGGATCCGGCCCCTGCCATCCTGAATCTGACCCCAACCATTTCTTTGTTTCTTTGATTCTTGTCAGGTTGGGGAAGGAGGGGGGGGGGGGGCAGAAGGAAACACTCTATTTTGACCCACACAATGACTGAAAAAAGATCTCTTGACAACATTCTTGACATGTCACGGGTGACGAACTATTGTTTCCGATGTTCCATATTCGTCATAATGTTATGTCGTCGATGATTCATACGTGTCTTTATTTTGGGCGAATTAAAGACATGTTTGCTTCTTGTCTGAGGGCAGAGGGTACATTCCTTTAGAGTGTTCTTTTCTTCATTCGTGGCAGTCATGTTGGTGTCTTGCTGTATTTCTCTCCATTGTTAAATTCTCAAAATTACCCCACATCTGCCAGATGGACTATAAGAATATTGTGAACCATTAATTTGATATCGATCATTAAATCTCCGTTAAGTGTCTACTATCAACCTAACATATAATGAAACACCGAAGCACAGGTTAATTTGTCAAACGAATCTTTTAAAAAGGACGAACAGACGAAGTGAATAAAGATAGTGAAAAGAGAATTTAAAATGAAAAGAAAAGGAACTTACGAGTAGGTTGAGGGGCTGGGCTTCCAACATGATCCTGCAAAGATACAAAGGAAAGCAAAGAGAACAAAATTATTCATATGATCATTTCGCCGTGTTTACATCGGTTTGAAACTACTGAACTGATCAAGCAACTTAATTCTGAAACAGTGCCTGCGTGATGAATATATCATCTTGTGCCCCATTGGAGCCATCAAGAGGTAATTCGTTTAGTTTACCACATGATCACAACAACAAATTTCGAAGATGATGGAATTTGCCGACAGCACCTTACTTAGTTCAAATGCTATCTACACACTAATCTACGACATCTACCTGCACACAACATTATCACAATAAACTTAAGTTATTCGTAAACTTGGCAAGGCAAATAGACAACATTTCAGAGTCAGTTACTATTATCTTCAATTACGGCAGAACCTATCACGGGTACCATTTTAGTTTGATTTCAAGATCGACCACGTGAAAAAAATGTAACATTGATAATCGTTGAAGTAAAATGAGACTGAGACCTGTCTGCCCGTGGTGAAGGTAGAAAGGTTCGGGTCGTGATCTTTACCACTCATATCATTCACCTATAAAACTACATTATAATTGATTTCAATCGTAGAACTTGTTTTAGAGCTGTGTCTCCCATTGTGTGTTCCTTTAAGTGATGAGCCAAGATAAGAGTAACATTATCCAGAAAGATGCGAACATTCCCCCCTCTCCGTTACCGCAGGAGTGCTTATCTTCCAGAAACTTTGCGCCCCTCATTTCCCCCCTTCCTCAACCCCGATACCTGCGATTCTCAGAGAGTGAGAAGGAGTAACAGTATTCTTGTCTGCACATGTGTGCTGTTGGTCCCTGGTGAGGAACACTGCCGCATTGAAGCGATAACAGGACTCATGTCACAAAAACGTACTTTCTGCAAATGTGCTTTTTGCAGACGACAAGTTCATGAAACGCTTTATACAGTTGTAACAATAATCGATACCCTCCCTTCAATACAAGACTTTATCCCCAATCCCGCTCGACTACAAGCGTGACAAGAACTGAAGGCTGGCTATGCGTGAAACATGTTTTAATTGAATTATCTGAGAGTCGTGGATGAGTGTTATCTAGACTAGTGCATGCATACATTCAAAATGACACCTTCGTGTTGTGCATCACAATCAAAACGACCTAACAGATTCATGATATACACAAGATGGGCTATGTTAACTGCCTACTGAGAAATGATCATGAAGTCAGCGGAAAGACAGACCCAAACATGCCAAAGTTTGTTTGCATTGACCTGTCAAACAAGCTACAAAGCAGATACATTTAATGCAGTACTCGGAATTGTCATTGTGAACCACTTTACCCAAGCTAGCACTTTATATCTTTCGTTTGGCTAATGCGACGTTTTACCAGGGAGGTGTGAGTGTGATCCTAACGGAGTTTAAAGGTAAAGGGTAGTAAAGACGACATGACTTGTAACCAATGCAGTGCCTTTCTGCCATGACCATGTCTCCCTTTCTTGTCTCATATCAGGACACCTGGAAACAATTCTTTTAACATTACAAAACAGTTGAAATTGAATAAAATCCGGATCCAATGATGACGTCAGAATGTTTTTGTCATGATTTATCGGCCGTAATCATCACCAAGCGTGACTCCTCGTCACCTCGGTCTGAACGCTTTCCGCGTTGGATGAATGCCACAGCTACACAGTTCGCCAAACCTTTCTCATTAAAACAGTCTTTGTTTTACTTCAAAGAACACCAGAGTTAATTATTCACAGGCACGTTTTTCTCTTCACGTGCCATTAAGGTTCTTTTTGCTCTAATAATACACATCATTCTCACAGGGCAGTATGAAGTCTGGCAGAGAAGGAGTTCAACTCTATGGTCCAAAAAGTTACAGGCTCTTCCCATTATTTCAGACGACAGCTCTTTAACGAAAAGCAAAATATTCCAGGTATGTTTGAAAGCAATTTCCATCATAACTGGGACAGGACTCATGGGGACTGATACGTATCTGACGAGGGGGACTCGGAGATTTTTTTTTACGATTAACCGACGATGGGGGACTGAATGTTGGAGAGAAAATATCACGCTGGAACATCGAAAACAAATACTTTCATGTTGCTAAAAACATCAGACTTGAGTTTACATGGAACACCAATGGAGCGGTAAATGGAAGAGATTTGTAAGGTTTGTTGACATCGATTTGATTGGCAGAAATGATGAATCCGTAACAGAAGACTAACACTGGGGATCAAGGTAATGACAGAACAATACAGGCATTGTGCTCCATGTCATTAATCATTCAAGTCCATTTTTTATTGATTGTGTCAATAACATACACGAATCCTATAAAACATCACTTTTGTCTGGCCTATTTTCTAGGCAGTGGAGTGCATCGACACAGCCGAGTCTGTGAACAACTGTCACTGGTACCAAAGACTACACCCTCTCCTCACTTGATGTGTGAGGGGAAGGCAATTTATACGTCATCATATTTATGGCAAGGGGTACTCCCCAGGGAAAAGGGACAGTGTACATTATGCCATGCAAATGATACGTTCTTGTATCCAGTTACTACGGCGCCAATAGAACATCCCTCACAATTGACTCTCCAGATTGCGGAATGGGACAGACCCCCTATACACCATTTTTTATTTTTAATATATTGCGTTAGCGTCTTTCTGACTTTCAACGGGTTTATCTTGAATACCCTTCTGGCTCTCAACCGACCTTTTGTATAATTATGTGTAACCCTCTCGCTCAGTCCCATAGCTGATATAATGCGTTTTAATTGGTACGAGACTTCCATTGGTCGGCACTGAGTTCAGATTTCATAGGCAGCACATAGCACATATTTCTTATCCTACCAATGCCCGCTACTTCAACTCTCCCGGGTAGCCCCGCGTCCAGCCGCTAACACATCGCGATCAACCGTCTGCAAATCGACACTCAAACAAATTACTCAAATCATAAATATAGATCCGAGTAATTTTCTGGGAGGGCGGCAGTAATTGACCGATAACATGTCGAAGGTCTCTATGCATGACTCGCCGCCCAGCCTGCTTTGCTTCACGCTTTAAGTATGATGATACAAACGTGCACACTTTCCATTACCACAGAGGTCACCCGCAATGGCCGAGTTAAGGTCTGTTCAAATGAGAGCGCGTTTGCCGTTGCCGCTGCCGCTCGCGGCCTGCACTTTGACGCGACGGCTTTCCCACAGCGGCAAAGCCTGAAAATCTTTCGCCGAGGAAAATGACCCGATTATAAACAAAGGTTTAACGTAAATAATGTACTAAACCTGGACTAACTTTATGGGACGCCAAATAGAACAACATGAAACATCACCATTGATTCAATATCATTGATTTTGTCCTCGAAATCACAAAGGTATAATCGAATTTGTGCACAAAGTAATAATAACGAATAATCAAAATCGAATTCACAACGGTTTATTGAGTTTGTTCACATGGTAATTCCAGCGAATAATTTAAATCAGCCACTGTTGTAATTCTGTGATGAAAATCAATGATTTTGTGACAGCATCAGATGATTTATAAAGTTAGTCTACGCTTATTACGCGGTATAAGTTGAACCAGTGTCGTGAATACGGGCCTTTATGAATGCCAAGGCGATCTATTCACCCGCAAGAAGCAAAAAAACGCGTGAAAAATGTGGCAATATGACAAGCGGTAGCCAGCCGGAGCGGGAATCCACTTCAGTGTGAACTCGACTCAGTGTGAAACCGCCTCAGTGTGAACAATCCTTTACACTGCCATGTGGATTAGAGGGGAGGAAAACATGTATCAAAGGAAATAAAGTAATACCCGGTAACTTCTTCCCCGTATGTGTGTTGTATGTATATCAACGGATTCATACTATGCATTTCCAACATTCTTAGAATATCCGGAACGCCGGATTTGTGATTGGGAATGGCAGATGTGTATTTGTGAATCGGAGCACATACATTACTTGATATTACGACGAGAAAACAAATCTTGTGTTTAAACTCGTGTTGAACTTTCGCTCGTTTTGAAGCGGAGGTACATTTACCTAACAAACGCGATGAATTGACATCAATTACTCCCACGGATACATACATCTTGATAAAATATAGGCCTATTTCCAGAGCTTCAGGGCGATGATTTTTCCAAAATCTCGATGAGATTCAGCAATATTTCTAGGTTTAAGACTAGGTTTGTTTACATAATATATATTTATTTTGAGCTTGATAGGGTGAATAACATGTCCTGTAAACAAAAACGACAAAAACTCATGCCCATAACTCTTGATGCGCCATCGATGCATTTTTACACAAACAACAAACCAAAATCATTTAGGCCAGCAGTAATGTCGTCTGGCACACAAAAGGCTTAAACCTACTCTCATCCCATCACATTCGTTCTTGTGATGGGAGCCTATCATTTCTGTCATCATCTGAGCAGCAGTCGTTCTCTCGGCGCTCATCAAACGGTTGTTTGCATGACAGACGTTCCGGGGACGTCCAATGCTGTCATCATCGTGTCCACACGGGCACTCGACCGAGATACCTCATTTCATGTGTCTCACTTAGAGCCATCTGTAACAGGGCGCCCTCACAAACACGACAGACACTCCACGGACATCGCATAAACTTCGATGCTCCAGTTTGATTTGATTAAAGGTATAAAAGTACTATCACGTTCATTATCACGAGCCGATGAACTTCGTTCTTATCTAATAAGAACATGAATGTGCATGTATTATTCCATGATTTAGAGTTTGGTGAATGACTGATCTCTTCCCGTTCTTCTATACTTTCACTTAGACTTACACAGATTAAATCACCATTCCAACATATCTCATTATCATTTTCAAGATGTAGTGTGTTAGTAAGGCGACGATGATTAAATCTGATATATTCAACACGTACATCATCGATGCCAACATCTGATCCACTGTACTGTATTCAATTTAGAATAACACCCATAGCTTTCATACTTGCTGAACAACAGCTACAATGCTCTCCCAGTTTCCAACGGCAAAAGCTTTTGAACTCTTCGTATGTGACTTTATTCACATAATAGTAATACACACAAATCCCATAGAGCCCCATTTATCTGACACACAATGGGTTAAGAAAAAGGTTCTTGCGGAAACAAGACGTAAGTTAAAGGGCCTCTAACCAGAGCCGTATCTGCAAAATTTCTTTAATTTAACCCTTTCCTGTCGACACAAATTGCAACTGTACAGGATTCGTGTGCGTTACTGGTACGCAAGTGAAACATTGGCACGTAGCACGCTAAGCCCGTCTCGACGGACAAAATTTACCGTCCCTCTGCCGTCATTAATTGCCGACTCTCGGGGTGTAAGTGAGTGACGGAGACCACTCGTGGCTGGATACATTCATCAAACAAACAAAGTCATCATCAAAGAGAATTGAATTGGGGCCAATGAAGACTGAAGGGGTAGGCGTCATAAGCTGATGAAGGTTCAACGCCGGTTAGACAGTGGTCAGGACAAGACGGGAAATAATATATTCAGATCTTGATGAGCCCTTGAGGCTTTTTAACACCATGAAGACATGCATATTCCATACACGAGCAATTTGTCTGGTACATAAAGAGTGACAGCCTAAACAACAGCGTTACCCAGCATGCATTTCAAATAGCAGCTTCCACTCTCTGGAACTCAATATCCCTTCATATCCGTCAAGCTCAAATTGTACACCTTTAAGAAGTTATTCAAGACCTATTTACATGTAAATTAACCTCGTATGACAATTCATTAGTAGGTTTATGTACTTGTAAGCAATTGTGTCGATTTAGTTAATTATTTGAATGAATTATTTTCCTTAATCATCCTAATTCTAATCATCCTAAATAATGCTTATTTGTAAACTGACATATATAGGTCCTCTTCTCTAGTAGATTTGTGAGCATAGAGTATTGTCCTGCTTATATCTGTAATAAATGTCCATTTCATGTTAAGCGCATAGAGAAACTTATTGTGTATCGAGTTATGATCATTATCATCATTATTTCACTACAGGAACGATACTAAGGTCTCAAAGAACCGCCATGTATTCAATAATGTGAACGCTCCGAACAGCTAATGGAACGGCTAACGATATTGTCAATCACGTTTATCCGTAATTTAGACCCGTCTCTTTATGTACTCGATTATCATGTGTGTATTATACATTAGTTGTACCTTCTTGGATAACTATCTCCCTGGACTGACGGATTGGAGACATCTCTCATTTTTACCTTCAACTCTGCGTATAGGAATGCAAGTTGAAGGCTAATGACCCAGCCGGAGAAACCATTACAGTCTACCAGTCATCGGACCAACGAGCACTGAATGGAGCCGAGTTCAACCCTAAGGTGAACCGCAATTACTGGACGATCTCACGTTAAAGGGGCGCCCGCTTACACGAGATAACTCTGAATGTGCCACTGGATCATGATTGCATCCCAGTAATTCACTCATATCACATACAGCAGCATTTTGTCAGGCAGCGAAGTAGTTAAAGGGCATTTACTGTACTGGGAAGGCAAAAAAGCCTTCAAAAGGTAATTGTTAGCAATCTTCTTGCCAATGGCCTTAAATTCATGTATTGTCCATTTTAGAAGCTTGCTGAAATTTATTTGCCCTCAAATGATCCATTTATGGAGTAATTAATGATTAATGATTAAATCCTCAAAATGTTCGGGCCGAACATTTTGAGGATTTGTGATTTAATCACTCATTACTCAAAATGTAGATCATTTGAGGGCAAATAAATTTCAGCAAGCTTCTAAAATGGACAATACATGAATTTAAGGCCATTGGCAAGAAGATTGCTAACAATTACCTTTTGAAGGCTTTTTTGCCTTCCCAGTACAGTATATGCCCTTTAAACTGTACGCATTCACGCCATCTTCGCCATACCTTTCAAGGGAGCATTACGGGCGCAGGTAAACGTTAAGTGTGTGTTTTTCTTTTAAATAGCACATGTCCAAATGGTACACGTATCTTTGCATACATTCGGAACGGTGATACGTAGACGCGGGTTGCGCAATAATTGGTAAGAAAAAGTGAAAACGAGAGCTGACACACTGTAGTTATGAAACAAAGCGCGATGAACAATCTGCCTCCAACCCCAACCCCCTCCCCCATCCCCCGCCCCATCTTCTCGATGAGTATGATGCGCTATTGCACAGCACAATGTTTATTTTTCTCTGCACCGTGCAATATAGCATGAGATAAACTCTTTCCAGGAGCCTCTCTGTATAATATCAATATACCCTCTACGACAATAACGTTAGTACTTATTGTTATTTACTCAACAACTTATACATGGCATGCTGCATTGGCGGCAATTGGTGGTAATTAAGCTATAGGTTTTTCTAGTAATATAAGCTGATAGCTGTGAGATGACAATGAGGGAGGGTTGGTTAAATGAAGGGAAAGATACGTAGTGCTAGTACTAAATAAAAGGGAAAATAACAATTAGGTTTTCCCCCTGTCACACTTTATTTAGTGATATAATAACGAACACACAGGGACCATACCACTTACACATTAATATGGAACATGACAGTTCGGCCATGGTTCGGCCTTCTCTCATCGGCTGTTCCACCATCCACCCCACCCCCTCACCAATAAGTTCCTCATACGCCTTCGGATGACACATGACAACATTCCCAGAGGGAGGGAGAATTACGACAGACTAGAGCAGCTGTTGCGAACATGAATGAACGACCTTCGGAGATGGCTGAAGAAGGCTAATTATCTTGGGACCTCCTTGCCTCTCTCTTCTCAGCCCTATCATACCTCGCTCAGCCTAATAGCATGTCTTACAGCGAAGATCAGCATGCTAAATAGGTAGCAACAGTCATTTGCCAAACAAGATGTTTAAAGGTAACCCTTTTGCGGGTCAAAAAAATGTGAACTTGTGTAACGGCGAGTGGTAGAGTGAAATGTATAAGAACATCCCTCACAACATTAGAACTGGAAACTGACATACAGCGGTATGTCACCTAGCGGTACCTAGCGGTACCTGCTCGCTGGATTTCTTTGTGTTTTCGGGTAATGAAGCAAACAATCATGACTTTTTCCGTCATTGATGTCATCTCATTGTCTAGATATCATCCTTCCAAAACCGTTATTGTGAACATGGTGAATCACGACAAAATTTAATCTTGACGTTTGTGAATGACGCAGCTTTGTCGGTAGATTTGTTTTCGATTTCTTTGAGTTTCGGAGTAATGAAGTAGAAAATCATAACGTTTTCCGTCATTGACATCATCCTCATTGTTTGCCTCATCTATTTATACCACGTGACGTACCGCGTGACGTCCCAATAAGTCCACAATCGATCCTTTCACATTAACTCTGAGGGCATTATAACAACATATGTCCTTCGTATGCGCGGTCTGAACCAGTCCTACGGCGAGCATTGCTAGGGTGGCGACAGTTCACTTCATTGCTAGACATCTGCGGCGCATATGGTTGGCTGATGGACGGACGTTTAACCCTATCGATCCCACGGGAGCGTACAATGTATACGAACTCAGGGCTTGGGACCGAGATGGTTAAAGCAACAAGGTCACAATCATCTGTGATGTATGGAAAGGTTTAGTATAGGCCTAGTCTAAATGTCAAAAACTAATACGATAAACACTTCCTATACATCTGTGAAAATCATGAGAGAAAATGTCAGATAAGCATATTGGTGGTTTATGGTTGGTAAACTCTTTTTATATTTATATGTTTATCAACGCAAAACAACATGACAATTTCAATAACTACACTTATATAAAAACAAAACAAGTTTTATGTTTGGTAAACTTGTAAAAATTATTCTCAATTTTCTTGCACAGGTATTGCGCAGAGGGCATGGACGGGGCGTGAAGATGACTTAAGAAACCCAAAACACAGAGCAAGAGAGTAGAAGTGGTCAAGACTAGAATCACACAATCAATGGAACACTTTTTAACGATAACCATGGATTCCTTAGTTGTTTGAGTTTAGAAAGGAATCATCTCGAGGTCCTCAGTTCTAACCGGTAAAGAAATATCTCGTTATCAGACTAGAAGTGAGATCCAAACATTAAATTATGTTTGAGGATGAGAACATTCACTAACTTTAATGTCTCCATCTTAAGTGGCATTCTATTTTTGGCGAAGAGGGTCGAGTGAGAAAAATGTCGTCTTAGATCACCCCGCCTGTTTGTAATCAAGAACAGACAGCCATGAATGTCGGATAAACGGACGATGTCCGGGTGATGTTAGCGTCTTCCGATCACTTCCGATCACAAGAGAAGTTATCATTTTCACACTATTGTCCGGTGTTTGGGTCAGAATAGACCAGAAGAAGCGTCAACAACAGGCGAGACGCTAAGTCGTGTGATCAAAATGATTTAAGCGCTGACAGATGTTCTCCGGAAAAGTGTCGTGACTGTGTAGATTGCAGAAGACGGCGTTGAGAGCATGGGAGGCTTATGATGTAATGATGTCTGTGGGCTTCTGCGCGAATAGCACACAACCAATAAAAACGATTGTGTGGGTGCTAATCTTCTTTAATCTCATCAGGATTAACTATTTCTTGTATCATATGAAATTTCGTGTTCGGAGAAAATTTCGATAGTTTTGATTGTTAGAACAAGGATTTTATCAAGGTACTAGGTATACATTTTCAAGTGTTGTCACATACAGATGTAATCATAGTGTTCCAAAGAATTTGAAGGATCCCACAAACAAATATAACTTTGAAGACAAAGCAACAAATTACCTTTGCAACGATGTGGGATGTGTCTACATCTACTGCAGATGATGTTTGTATCGTTCATATATGCAGTGACAACGTCCTCCAACCGTTGACCGCTCAGTCTGCCCACCTGCTCTTCAATCATAATTCCTTTTTACGTAGGACATCAAATTAAGTTTGTATTGTCTTTATATGTCCATCAGAGATTTAAGAACAGCACGCAGTCACTGATATGCCACGACAGTGTTTATTTTAATGTTTTATTCGTTTGCATATGTAGTTAGTTTAGCCTGGTATTTCGGTGTCAACATATTTTACTTTTATGCATTGTTACTGTATGTATTTTATATATTATTAGTAGTAGCTCATATGTCAACAATCTTAAGAGTTCGATGAGATATTCAATACGGTCGTAGAAAAGACACTGTGCCTCATAAGATTTTACTTCCAAGAACAACGTGTATGTAAGCTTCGTCTAGTGAGCTTGGGCGCAGATTACTCTCTCTGTCTGACAAGCGCAACTATTTCGCGAAAATAGAACAACTATGAGAAACTCGGCTAAAGGTATTATATTTCAAATACCACCACGTTTTCTCTTTAACTGAAATCCATAATCCTTCCCGCAATAACGGGAGATCACTTTCAAGTGCAAATCCATTTCTTTCCTCCAACCCCTGGCCAAGACTCGGCAGAAACATAAATAAATCTCGTATGTGGTGTATATCAAGTCCATTTGGAGAAGAGAAATCGTAACGCCCTTTTTATTTCGGAGTATTCTCGAATGACAGACACCGTAGTTGGACCTGTAGCTTTCATGGCCACTTGGCTCTCGATGACTTGACCCTTGACCTCTGCACGTGCGCCATTTACAACTCGAAGACAGACGTGTCTTTTAGCCTGGGCTCTACACTGATACAGTGTTTAATTTCGCAGGCATGTTAGCAACATTCCTGCGCAAGACCACGTCTAGATCAGTGGTTCACCTTGCAGAGGTGCGGACAAAAAGGGAGGAAGTCCAAGACATGGAAAAGCGACAACACACACAAAACCCCGCCTCACTACACCGTTGAAGTTTTTTCTATCTCGTCTTGGTGAACAAATGGGGAAATGATATCTTATGGGAGGAACTCCTGATGTACTTTATCTGTAACTTGATTTACCCAGAAATAACATTGGAGATCAGCTCTGAAGTGCGAAAAATGTTTCATGACCATGTCAGTCAACTTCAGCTTACGCCAATGACAAAAGGTAATCCGGGTTAACTTACTTGACCCCTGACCCTTGAACTTCAAGGTGACAAAGAAGGAAAACAGAGACGAGGTCGCCCATGCACACGCGACAGTACATTACACCCATCAAGCCAATACGACCAGGCTACTGCGACACGCGCTTTTTGTTGCGCCGTCAAAATGGTAACTGGAGACTACTATAGGCAATGGGTGGCGGTATACAATGTCAGAAAACGTTCAGTTTTCAATGAACGATAATCCTCAATGGAAGAATCATGTGCCAAATTTGATGATACATTAGCAAAAATCACATCAATTAATCAATAATACTGGTTCATAAAATTAAATAGCTTAAGCTTATCAAAGTTACCACTGACACTTGATTATGTTGTTGGTATCAACCAGAACGCGTAGCCACGTCATTATCATAATTCATGAAGTCTTAGAATTACAGCTATCAGAAACCACAATGTAAGGTAAGTTCAAGTCTGGCGAGTTGACCCAAGTTGGCGGGGATATATTACATACCACAGACAAAGAGAAAGTAGGTTTGGCCTCTTCATGATATCCCTGTTCGTTACCATGACGACGTATCAACATGAATCTACTAGTCAGTCTCAAAATTGGCATCACGTGCAGTTAAACACCTGTCACCGTGACGACGTTTATTGTGACATAGAACAGGACGACAATTGGGCGTTGTCTACCACCCCGTGTCTAAAGGGGTCCAGTCTGTGCGGCTTGTTCGGATTGTTGGTATATTCTTCAGACGTTCATTCGTATTCAAATATGAAATAAAATGTAAACTCTCCTCCTGTTTGACTAGTAACGAGTCTTCAATGGTTAACACAAACACCTGTAATTCAGTTTCAATTATTGAAATTCATTCTGAAACTTAGTTCTTGGAATTCAGACAAAACGCAGACAAGGTTTGTCGAGATATGAGAAACGTTTAAAAACATGCATTGAATTTGCATATATATTGAAAGTAGTTTATAGAGGTAAGTGACACTATAAACAACAGTGAGATGCGGGTTCTAAATACTACAACGAAAATAACCATTTTGATAACGTTTCGACTTCTTAACAACAAAATATTACACTGATATTCGTTTCCACAATCTAGCAATGAAGCTACTTCATATCCCACGAGACTACATGCCAATCTATGACAGGTCATCAAGCAATAATCAATCAGATTTGGGTTATTTGATTTGAATCAAAGGTTTACACCTCAATGTAAAGGCAGGGAAGGAAAGCGTCGGATTTCACTCCCACCGCGCCACTCTCTGGCTTTCCCTTTAATGGGATCGAGCAGGCCTGGGTACCATGTTTTCTCGAAAGGAACGAGTGGTAATCCCGAATGATCTCGTTCCACGTGTTGCCTTTGACATTCGATCATCGTAACTCAGGATCGACGACAGGTGAGGAAGAGCTAGCGGGTACCTTAACGCGCCCCTCTACCACTGCCTACCAGTCCAAAAGGGGTGCTGACAAGGCAAGATTCAAACATTGCGCCCCTGAAGTTATTAAAGTGATGCAGATGTTTGGCAGAAGAGGAAAGGAAAACAAACAAGACTATTTCGAAGTTTTGAAGGGCCATTTTATTGATGAGGGGATATATATATCTAGAGCGAGAGTAAAGTTCAAAGCTAAGTTGATCTAAAGAATTTCCATGAAGTTCAATAAATCGAACTGTTTAAGGCTATCCAATCATGAATTTGATAATGCTATATCACAAAAAATGTGGGTTATGTAATGTTTTTCAGAATATAAAATATAGGCTTACAACATTGTATGTATGCGGCTCTATGCTGCAGCTAGAGCAAATTAATGATCTGGCTGCAGTATAATGAATTGGGCGGGGGGAGGGGTGGAGGGGGGTAAACATTATAATCTATCCATGAATCATACTTTTCAACTATGAGGAAAGTACATCATGATATAATGATATATCAATAAATGTAATATAAACCTGCAGTACATGCTGCCGTTGCTGTTCTCTTATTGTGCCTAAGGGACGCATATTTTGTGGAAGATTGAATATCATTACTCCCCAAATCAGATTTTGCCTCGCAATCTAACCTCGCATACCCTCGGGCGAGAAGGTGACATTCGCAATAAACTTGGCCGTCACTCGGGCATGGCCCGGAGTGGGTCTCTGCCTCGGGTGGTCACCTTCGTTTGGTGTGTCGAACTCGGGTGGCCGCCAACGGGTTGGACAGGTGAGTCTTCCTACCCTAGTTGGAGTTGACCCTTTCCCCTCCTCCCATCACCCCTCCCCTGCCACACCCATTCCAGTCTGGCTTTCAGGGTGTTGAGCGTGTTAAACCAACCTTTTTTTAAATAATGGGGTCTGCCTGCAGTAGACTTATCATCCTCGATTTCTTCATCAGCTCCCCGTACACATGGGACGGACTGGAATGATACACTGACGAGTCTTTGTCAGTTTGGATTATAACTATCTTACAGCCTGGAAGCCAGGCTACATCCGTACTTTTTCCCCAATTATGCATTCTGATGTGAAGTAACACATATTTACTATTTCATACTCACATCACCTGCATTTCTTTCCATTATTACACTTTGCAGCTTTATGATACAGCTATTCAACGAAAAGTGTTCAGAGGAAAACATAGTAGTTTTTAGTTACGCCCTACATCATAACATCTTGCAGCTGTCGTACTTCGATCGGAGATAAAGACTGAGGGTGAGAGGGGGTACATTAATGGACCCATAGACATTACATACACACATACATACTCACACACATACATACACACACACACACACATAAACACACACGAACAGACACAAGCCAGAGACACATGCATACGGACATGTCGTCATACAGACATAAACAGGGAGATGAAAACATATCCAGACAATCAGAAAGAGTGCATGAACTTTTCATAATCTGTGGTCTCCGTTTCTGTTAATCGTGTTGGTATGAAGCCTTAAAACTACTGTTCTGCACTTTTAACTGTTTAAAGAAGATAATTTCAATCTTCTTCAATCTTCTTCTTCTTCTTCTTCTTCTTCTTCTTCTTCTTCTTCTTCTTCTTCTTCTTCTTTTTTCTTCTTCTTCTCAATATTCCTATTTTGAATTAGTATCAGCATTTTCGTAAGGGAACTCTTTTGCATCTTTACTTTTACTTCCGATATTGAGAGCTTAACCAAATATCAAAGTCATGAATGTGAAGATTGCAAATATTGCTCTAACAAATTGTGAACATGGCTTCATGACCAGCTGAAACCCCACTTCTAATTACCTACCCGATAGCGTGATGATCACAAAAATATATATAGGCCGGGATCAACGACGCTGGACTCAACTCAACAATTCTGATTGGTACACGAAATCTAATTTACACTTATTTACCCCCCTGTTCCGTCTAATATTTATCTCATTCACACGACAACACGATGCAATAGATTCCAATTTACTCTCTCCAATGCGGGGTTATTGTCTCCCGACTGATCAACCATTAGCGAGTTGATGCGAGGGGGCATGCATCCTTCGGTGGTATGCGAGACAGTGCGGTACCTCATTGTTGGAGTCTTCGAGACTGCTGGGGTGATGGGACACGATTAATGGAGGGTGATTCGGGCAGGGGGAGCCAGACGATCGGGGCATTCCGTCAGGGGTCAACTACTTTTACTTTTACTCAATGAATGAATGAACGGTGGGATGGCGGTATCCTCTACATTAAAGGGATAGTTCATCCTGAAGTTAAGTTAGTTTAAATAAAAGCAGAAACATGAGGGAAACATATAAATGAGGTTTGACGAGAATCCGTCAAAGGATAAGAAAGTTATGATCTTTTGAAATTTCAATTTTGTGACGTCACGTGCGAGGTGTTCTCCCACGTGTTATTTCTTTGATGCCTCTGCTTTCATTGAAACCAAATTAATTTCAGGGTGAACTATCCCTTTAACCCTTTGTGTGCGGGGGAAACTACTGCTCTTTGGGATGTGTGTGTATCAAATGTGTACAAGTACTTCAATAGCACACAAATAGCTAACAAAGCGGTAGGACTACGTCGGTTTCAAACAAGGAAAGACCGTTCACTCACGAAGGTTCCATGACTTTGCTCCAACGACCATTGCTCCATAGTTAACTCTTTCGTTACCATTGGCATGAGGATGTGTACTAAGGCAATGGGATTTTCAAAACTTGGTAATGCAAGGGTTACTTATTTACACTCAACCTTCAACCATACCTGAAGCTTAATCTTAACCATAACCCTTTGTTCATCGTAGAGCTACGTTTGTCAACAAACACACTCGTATACACTTCCTCATGCACACTCACATTATGTGCATACACATTCACACATAAACATACACACATACACATGCACCCACCCACACGTGAACATGGGCGTACACACACACACACACACACACACACACACACACACACAAACATAAATGTACAGAACATACGAGTCTAATTTAAATACCTAGCATTTTCCTTGTGTCTCTTTCAATCCCGTTTTATCAAATCAATCATTTCAGGATATTCAATTCTCCGAAATTAGGCCCGTCTTCCAGTGAAAGTCCTGCGAACTTCAAGGCACGTCCCACAATTACCAGCATGCAGACAGACAGTGACAACAGTTTCCTGTACTGCTTCGTCCCTACAGAGATGGTATGGGAAGGGGAAAGGGGAGGGGGGGGGGGGGTAGAGTACCCCTCCCCCTTCCCTTCAGTTAAAAATTGGACCATCTGCCCACGAGGCTCATTATCAAATTATGGGGGAGGGGTGCGGGGGCGTCATTTCGAACGCCTCCTCGTAGTATAGCTTTCCGATGGATGCAATTGGGTCGTTAAGGTACCATCATTGGTAACAATATTCATACCTCATATATGGTACTACTGAAGTCATATGTTTTGAAAACCATTATTAACCATAATTGATCATAACTTTCGTTAACTCGTATCCATAATCTATATCACAGCTTTTGAGACGTGATTCTCTTTATGTTAACTGTTGACTATTATCATTTTATTTATCAGCTTCTTTTATATCCTTAACTCTGTGCGTGCCACAAGGGAATTCAAACACAAGATACACACACAAATCCCATCCCAGAGAGACCAATTTTGTTGGGCTCACAAAGGGTTAAAGACAGCTCGTCCCTTTTTCAGATCACCACAAAACCATCGAAACATTGGCGAAACATATAGAGAAGTGTTAGCAAGCTGTATATTCATAATTTGAAACTGATACGTAGTGTAAGATTCAAATAATGCACGTAAACAACGTCTGATTAATAGTCTTTACCTCAGGCTCTTAGCAGTTTGTGTTGAAATATCTGCTTTATCGATTAATCTGTTTATTAAATTATAAAACGCATTATGAAAAAAATTGTTCTACAGAAGGAATCATGTCCAAAGTTTGGTTATTACTCATAAAATTAGGATTTCACACATGCATAATAACCACATAGATACTGTAACAAAGACTAATACTTTTTTCGTAGTACGAAAAAAGTCGGTTTGAAATTTAACGGCTGAAATTTTTACATATACAGAAAGCTTCAACATACTATATTCTTAGAAATGGTCTTGAATCACACTTTCTTCAATTAACGATCATGATAGACGATTTCAAATTTTAAGCTTGCAAAAGGGACGGACAACCTTTAACCATGTTGACCTTTCAAGGGAATAAAAAGTACAGCCAACATGTACAATCAATTTATTTTAAACAGCAAGGACACACGACTATGGTATCTCATGAAACATTAACTTACACGGTATTGCTTGGTTTATAACCCTTTCACTCAGTATCATTAGCATTGAGACGTGTAAAATGTCAGCGGGGTTTTCAAGGCATGACGACGTGAGGGTTAATTCCTCCTCGACGACGTGGGAAGATGATCCTTATAAGAGCTGATCAGCGGAGAGATTATTCCTTGAAAGCTGGTAGGATCCAGGCTGAACCCGTCTTGACTTCTCTAAAGCCATGCTTTCATTCTGCGGCTTCCGCGCTTCCGAAGGGAGTCCCCGATTGACTTGAGAAGTCAGAGTTTGTTAACTCTCTCAGTCTCAAAACAGAACAATGCCAGTAAGCTTGTACACTAAAAGCTGTATGTCACAGGCAATGAGAGCGTTAATGGCTAGGCAACATCCGCTCCCGACCCCCCCCCCCCCCCCACCCACCCTTAACCTCCCCTTACCAATGTTTACACTTCGTGTGTACGACACACTGTCGTTCTATAGAATTTGTTGCTACCACCCTTGTGTACAAATGCACCACTAGAAAGAAACAGGTGAAAGTCACCTTGGTTTAAATGTAAAATACGTTCCAAAGACCAGGGCGGTTTTGCAGTCAAGTATTGATTACACAAATAAAACGCGCATGGGCATGATAGGCTAGGAGCGGAGAAAGGTAGGGGGACGAATGAGGGTTGGCTGAAAGCAAAGATGGATCAAACGACTGGGGATTGAGAGTTGATGACGGGATGGAAACATGGCAACAGAGGAGGGGAAAATCAAACATGAAGAATGGGACGCTGGCATGATTTACAGTAGAACCAAGTGAACAAAGGGGGTGGGGTATAGTGAGCCAACGGTGGGGATACAGTAGGAATGCCGTGGGGATACGGTGGGATACGGTGGGGATACGGCGGGGGTACGGTGGGGGTACGGTGGGGGGGGGGGGGGTACGGTGGGGTGTAATGAACATGATTGGGGGAACTCGAAACGGGTTGTGAACCTGAAGATTGCTTTGGCAATATGCACTAATGTGTGGTATGCTGCACGGCACCAGGGATTCCTCACCACGCAGCCAATGTAAATTCAAAACTCTAACTCTCTCATTACATTTGGCATGAAGCTATAGAGGGGGTCCATTGGGTTTGCAACGCCTGGTAATGTAAGGGTTTAAATGTCTGGATATCACAAAAAGCTTTAAAAGGATGTGACAGACCAATATCCTTTGCGAATATCCCGAAAATGTAGGAGGAGGGTTATTGGAAGGTCAAGAGAATTACTGCTGTTCCTCTCATTTCTTTCTATTTTCCTCGCTCTTAATCTGTATCCTCCTTCTTAGGTTTGTCATTGACCTTGTGTTATTGCTGTCGTTGTTGCATGGGGCAAACCGGTGCTTTTCAAATACTGGTAAAACCCGCACATCATTTCGTTTCGTTGCTTTATTAAGACATTCGAGAACCCCCAAAAAAGTTTTTCTTTACAAAACAAGGTATCTATTTCCCCACCTCTCAACCCTCAGCAGCTACTTCAAACATAACGATATAAGCTTTTACCCCTTATCCGCCATTGATGCATTTTTGCACAAGAGATATTACAATCCTATGGACCGGAACTCTGTCCGACAGAAAATACTAGTAAACTGACTGACACTTTTTGAGTATCATGTACTGTTTATGGAATTTTCGCTAAATACAGACACCCTCACTGGAATATGTTCAGTCCTTCGCTATGTCTTGTAATAAAACATGACGAAAAGACCGTCGAAGGAACAATTACATGTAGGTATTCACTGATGCAGTCTCGGAGAAGTCTGGGTATAATTTGGGGAATGTAGCCTACAGTGTATCTAGAACACGTACAGAGGTGTAATCAGTTGATTGTCGATTTAACTCTCTCATTACTATTGGCATAAAGGTGCGTAGTAATCCAATGGGGAAATCAAGGCCTGGTAACGTAAGGGTAAAAGAAGGAAATAGATAAGGCGTTTCGTCTGATACTTAATTTTGTGGTTACAAGTCAAACCCTGCATCCAGTTTACACTTTCCTTCTACTCTTTTTATATCAATGATGATCATGATTCATGAGTGCGGTCTGGTTCTATTGGAAATGATTCTCCGCGTGAGATTGAACAGGTGTGAAAGAAGGTCGAGGAGGGTAATGTGGCGAGGGGCGTCCTTTGCCCTCTTAACATATATTCACAATTTAGCGCTCATGAATCAAACAATGTGTACATATGTAAGTGGGTGTATATATATATATATATATATATATATATATATATATATATATATATATATATATGTACGTGTGCATGCGTGTGCATGCTACATGTGTGCAAGAGGAGAAGGAGGTTGCCGTCCAAAGAAAGGACATTTTCTCCTTTGCCGTGCCAACATTAACTACAGTAGCAATATCACCAGTAGGCTGATGACGCTGGTAATTGATGATTTATACATTCACATTACGAACATGATTGCGCAAAAATACATATCACTTTTGCAAAATGTCGATAAAGAGTGTCCAAGTACTTGGCAGAGATGATTATTCAGATCTTTTGTACGGCTTTTAAGACCATGTTTATGAACATGACATCACAGAATAGATGTTAAAGCAAAGTCACGTTTGTTTGTTTTTAAGCCTACAGCATTGGCTTGATATCTTGTGTGATGACTGAGTTGATGAAAGTTCATATATCTATTTCCCTAATTTGATTATCACCAAACTCCCATTTTATCAAATCCGCACAGTGCCGCACAAATAGGGCACAAATATCGTTCAGATGCCGACCGTCGAGACCATGTGAACACGGTAGTATGAGCTGTTAACAAAATGTGACTGTTTTGGCACACAACTCGAGTCTCGCACATGTTTTACTAGCCTGACATCCAGGCTTTTGGGCATTTTCAATCCAAACTACAACATTCAATAAATTCGTCTGGCTGCAGTAGACTAATCATTCGCATGCCCGTCTACGAGTAGACAAATGTGACAGAGGGAGAAAAGATGAGAATGAAAGAGTGACTAGTCTTGTGAATACTACACTCTTTTAATAGAAATTGATTTTTTAATAGAAATATCCAAAAGCCTGGAAGCCAGACTAACGTTGCATTTGGTAGTCGTCCAACATCCATTTCTTCCGAGTCAATAAGTAGACTTAGTAGCACCATTCTAGATTAATGCAGTAAACATTGACTCTGCTGTCAAGTTTATGAGGTCAGATATTGCTAACATCTTGCGAGAAAAGTGCAAACCTTGAGGAAAACCGTTTTTTACAGCTCTCTGACCTTCTTGCGATGTCTGGTTGTAACCACATCGTAAGAAACGTTTTTATTTCATGTTTTTCAATTGCACCTTGTTAATGCGATACAAACGATGATTTCATTCAAACTGTGCGTGATGTGATTCACATTTACTCACTATCATGACTATTTTTAGGTTTGTGCTATGATATACACATTGTGTGAAGGGGGATGCTGTATACGTTTCCTGCAAGAGTCTCGAAAGAGAGAGAGAGAGAGAGAGAAAGAGAAAGATGGGGAAAGAGAGAGGTAGAAAGAGAGATTAAATTAAATTAAGTGATAAAGGGAGATAAAAAGAAAAGGGTGAGTGGCAAGGAAAGGATAATACTTATTATACTGTGTAGACATGGTTGAAAGAGAGACATCTAGGGTGGGGGATGTCGAGGGCTATAGGAAATAAAGGGGGGGGGGGGCAACACAGGAAGTCCCTTCTCACTTAACCCGTGGACAGTTCTTGCGCTGTAGTTTGACGGTAAAGCAAGCCATGGAGACTTTGGTGAGCCCAATGGATGGTCATGTCTTCGTGAAATCCGCCGCCCACGTGATATTCTCTGAATTATTCTAAGAAACTGCGGGATTTGTGGTCATATTATCATGGTGATAATGATTGTGACTTTCCAGTCACGTCAACTTTCCTCCCGAGCAGTAAGCTGTGGTATCTGTGTTTTCTCAAGCAAGGACTCATCCGCAAAATATGCGCCTTGTTTTTATCATGTTTATATTTGGAGGTCACACAAAATTGACTATTCAAGCAATCACCATTTTGGAGGAAAATGCTTGGAATAACACGTTTCAATATTGAAACTATGCATATTTCTTCAAATTCCTCTATTATCTATAGACAAGAAAAAATGTGTAAGATAATTAATGAAGACGATTAGATTAAATAGGCCCGTGTCTAAAGAGTTTTGTCTCGAGATTGTTGGACATTTATCATCCAATCTGGAAAAATAGACTTGTCTCGTTATCACTCTTCTTTATCTTCAACAGCCTAAGAATCTCTAATGTCTACAAGCCGATTCCACCTCTAATCATACAAGTACAATTGAGAGGAATGGGTCATCATGCTTTGGGAAATAAAGTAGATTTTAGAATACAGAGTTCAAAGACAATAATGGTGGTGGGGGGGGGGGATATTATGACAAATGAAACTCCGCACTAATCATGTCTACACCGACATAGAATTAAGACACAACGACAAATGAAAACAAACTCAAATGTCAGCAGAGAAAACATAACATGTACCAGATGAAAACAAATCAAATAATGCTTAATTATATATGTGAGAAACGGTTGAGTGAAAGCAATGCAACGATCCTGCAATTTCTTTTCAAAAATAATTTCAAGTAAGGCCACCACAAGCAGGTAATTGAATCCAGGAACGTAACTGTCGGTGACGAGCCAAAAGATTTTGGGCATCGTGGCACAGCCCACGGATTCACTTTGACTTCTTACACCCTTATTGGTGATCTATTTAGTGCAAGTGGGTTAATCCGTAATAATCCACGCAAGGCAAAAAGTCTCTAGGGTAGTCCCAGGCACCCTAAACTGGTCTCACCCTCCCACGTGACCTGACCCCCTGCGCACCCTGTAAGTACATACACCCTACTGGTTGCTATGACAACAGGAGTCATGCTGGCATCTGATTGGCTAGGTAGTCAGGTCCACCCAGTTTGTTCCATTTAAGCAGATAACTTCTTATTACATTGATTGACATCGCCCCCTGAACATTGCGCGACTTTTATGTGACCTGAATATTTTCTGTATTCATTGTGAATTCAGTACTTACAGTATGTCATTGCTAGATGAGAAGTTGGCAACGTTAATACACGCAGACGATTTTTCTCCCTCTTTTGCCTCTTCTGCTTGTTTTATAGTCACGCAAATTGGTCCCGGTGGAGAGAGTTTCGCATGAAACCCGTCAACCTCCTAATATAATTATGAAGTAAACACCTGGTGATGCTTTGCTGTGCGTTGGGACATCGTTCCATCTATACTCTAAACATATTGTGAAATTTATGTGAAGTGTTTATATTGCAGGAAGATTCACAGGTTGCCAACCGCTGCTGATCATTATCCTTAAATTACGATGCTGGCAAGATATCAATTTCGTTCAGCAATGGTTCGGAGAGTAAGACGATGCAATGATCAGAAAGAAGTATTCCATTCCCCGAATGTACATATCGTATAGTGAGAACATAGTCATTTAGCCAGTTTTGTGTGATCGAGGCATTCTTGTACCATTAACACACACAAATCTCATAAAGCAGCAGTTCATTTGGCAAAGAAGTCACTTAATCGTTGATCTTCACCCATCTTGAACCCCGTGTCCTACGTGACATTTACAACCCTCATTACCATGTATTACGATATGATTTTCTCATGAAAAAAACATATGTGCCTGGAATCCAAGCGACTATGGAAAGTAGGAATTGGCAAAGTTTAGAGGTTCGGACCCGGGCCTGTAGCCTGTAGCCTGTCTTTGAGATGATGGAATGGGACGCATACTGTCGGTCCCAGATTTAGTTCATCATGTCAGAGTCGTATTTAACCCTGTATGTGTCAGATAAACTATTGCTCTTTTTAATTTATGTGTATGACTTGTGAAAAAAGGCATGCCAGGCATATAAGGAGTTATAAACCTACATTCACACACGTTCGATACGACTATGATATCCGAGCATTCACACACGTTCGATACAACTATGATATCCGAGCATTCACACACGTTCGATACGACTATGATATCCGAGCATTCACACACGTTCGATACGACTATGATATCCGAGCATTCTCACACGTTCGATACGACTATGATATCCGAGCATTCACACACGTTCGATACGACTATGATATCCGAGCATTCACACACGTTCGATACGACTATGATATCCGAGCATTCACACACGTTCGATACGACTATGATATCCGAGCATTCACACACGTTCGATACGACTATGATATCCGAGCATTCACACACGTTCGATACGACTATGATATCCGAGCATTCACACACGTTCGGTACGACTATGATATCAGAGCATTCACACACGTTCGATACGACTTTGATATCCGAGCATTCACACACGTTCGATACGACTATGATATCCGAGCATTCACACACGTTCGATACGACTATGATATCCGAGCATTCACACACGTTCGATACGACTATGATATCCGAGCATTCTCACACGTTCGATACGACTATGATATCCGAGCATTCACACACGTTCGATACGACTATGATATCC
>OZ022581.1:19851264-20006996 GCA_963669155.1 Arbacia lixula
AGGAAGAAATGATCGGAGGGGGAGGATACACAGTGAGAAGACGAATACGAGCATGGGAAAGAAGAGAGAAGAGGAGAAAAGGCAGAGACAGATTTCACAACATACATGACATAGAGAGTGAGAGAGAGAAAGAACAGCTTTTCGTTGACCGGATCTTATTCCATTTTTGACCCTCAGGCAACAATAATACGTCACACTGTGAACTAATAACTCCCGACCGAGTTCAAATTTTTCCATATTTAGATGCAATTTGGAGAACTACCGATTCAACCAACGGATGAAAATGATTTTGGACAGTTTTAAAATCGTATTTTGTAACTTAAATTAAATATATTACGCTTGACGGGACGTTTTCCATTGATTTGAATGATACAGTTGTTTAAAGTACAATGTATATACTCAATAATAGTAACTACGTTTTGCCAACAAGTTAATATCTGCGTCAAATGATTATCAACACCTGTTTTCTTTATCCCAGAGTACTCACAAATATTTCGTTTTTCTCACAGATTCAATTTTCCTGCTGTGAGTATACGTGTATGCTTAAGAGTGTGGAAATGTGTAAAGATATATTTTTTTTGCAAACTTACTGTATGTTTCCCAAGCATGACAACCATCTTCTATCAAGTGGCTTGGTGATAAAGAAACGATGTTGTAGAATATTGAGCATGTGCATGTGAAGAAAATGAAGAATAAAAACAAGGAGAAGAAAGAACAGCAAGCAAAACAATAAGACATCAACAAAAAAGAAGAAGATGGCATCTTATGAGAAGAAATAGCATGGGGAGAGTTATGAAAAAAAAAACAAGGAATTACGAAAAATTAAGTTGGAGAATAAGAATAAAAATAAGAATGGGAAAGTGAGGGAAACGGTGGATAAGGATAACAAAAGTGTAGGGGCAGTGAGTAGGATGAGAAATTGGAGGACGAATATAGGAAGAGGAATGGGGAAAGGAACGAAAAGAGGAGGTCCAGGGTGAGAACAATCAAGAAAACCGAGTCAGAGACGGGGAGGTGGTAGCATGAGATAGAGAAAGAGGAGTTCAGTGACGATGCTTTCACCCTGAAATTAAGTTCGTTTTAATGAAAGTAGAATCATGAAAGAAAACATTTGAATGAAGGTTTTATGAATATCCGTGTAATGATGAGAGAGTTACGACTGTAAAGTTTTGATTTTGTGACGTCACGTGCGAGATGTTCTCCCATATGTTGTGTACTACTTTTTTGTTGAAAATTTTGATGTTCTCATATGGGTGTGCATCATTTTACCTGTGCCTCGTTTTCATACACATACCTCTACCAAAAGAATTTACTTCTTCATTAAAAGCAGAAAAGATCAATTTTATGGAATGATGTAGCACACAACATTTGGGAGAGCATCTCACACGTGACGTCACAAAAATAAAATTTTAAAAGATCATAACTGTCTTATCTTTCGATGGTATTTCGTCAAACCTTCATTTATATGGTTCTTACATGTTTCTGCTATTATCAAAAACTAACTTAATTTTAGGGTGAACTATCCCTTTAAGAAACATACAAATAATTGTAGTGACGCCTATTATTGTTGGTCAAATCTGCATAATGTTTGATCACTATATGAAGGGTGCTATCATGCTCTTTTGTCATCTTTCTATTTCAACATTAGGCAACAATCACAGACGTGGGTATGGTAGATATAACACGGCGGTATATTGACATAGCGAGCCGTGGATTGATCCAAATGTCGTGTAAAGCTAATGCAAAGAATAGGTTTACAGTTCGATATTCCGAAGGTTCGTTTATTCCGAAGGTTCGTTATTCCGAAACACGTAAATTGCCTATACCTCGATGCTCGTTAGTCCGAAAACGAAAAAGGGTTCGTTAATCCGAGCATTTGGTGGCGTTATTCCGAAGGGACAAGACACACATTTCGTTTTGTAAACTCTTATCATGTACGTCTTTCTGACAATAATAATGGTAGCCCCAAAACTTGCCCGACTAGCAGTAACAAATGCATTGAAAATGCATTCCACCCTTTGAAACTGAATGATACAGCATTACAGCTAAATGTACTCGCGCGTTAAGCCGCAGTAAGGGAGAGGTTGTGAATACATTACGAAAACGGTTTCGCAAATTGCTATGTCGGGTAAGCACATTACGTAACATCTCCTTTTGAAATGATATATTAATCAACTGCTTATCCTAATGAAAAAGGGAAAGGTCATAGTGACCTAACTTGCTCCAGAGCTAACTACGAACTGGTGTATTCCACTTGAAACATCTGTGAGGTGTCATGCAAAGTATCGTAGAAATGGCGCATCCACTAATATGTGGCCTTCTTGTGGTGGTAATGTTAGTAAATGTTCATCTTTTGATTCCCGTGAAAATCTAATCACATTTCAGTTTGTGAAATATAACTCCTTCCTCCTTCCTGTGGCACCATTGTCACGATTCCTGGGCCCTGTCAAGTCCTATTGTTGCAAAACTTATTGACTGAAACCATTGTACCGAATGATGGACAATTCATCGGCAGATTCCCTTTACGACAGTGAAGCGTGAGTCCGCAAAACAGTGTTACGCGTCTGGGACATATCACTGGTGACCAGCATAACATAAAAGCTACCTCATAGCCCAGCAAATAACCACAAATTTGAATCTGCTACCAGAATGTATACAAGCGACTTGAGGAAGATCATTGACCTTAGGCTCATCTAATATTTACCAGCCCTACACGTCACTGGTGCGAGGCACTCGGCTAGCGAGTCATCGGGCATACCTTATCTGTGTTAAAACTACGGCGCCACGTTAAGCATGCAACCGTGCACAGGACTGGGGGCTGCACGCCGCGCATATCATGCCTACGCTCTGCTGTTATGACTCATACAGTACATACGTGCGTCTATAATGCATGTAGCGTAGCTTGGTTGCCGCGGGTGGGACTAGCATGACTTGATAGTGGACGATGTACGCACGAACATGGAGCCGACATCGATGTCGTCTCCTCCTCGCTGCATGCAGCCTATGGGTGATGTGGGCGGTCGTGTGGCCCATCTTCCTAGCCATCACGCGGCCGTACCAGAGCGACCTACTCTCTGAGATCATTATCAACACCAGAGACAACGATGGAGGCACGCGCGCTCACACATTGGTGCGTGGTCGACCTTCTTCCCTAATACATGTTGTAAGTACAAGTATCACTCACTGATCTCTACACTATGTTAGATCAGTGATATCACTACGCAGGAAGAACCGTCTCATATGGGGCGTTATTACGTATCGAAACAACGTGCTGTTTGTTGTTTACATACCCCGCCGTCAGATGATATCTCAGCGGATCAAAAGGCATTATAACAGACACTGATTTTTAGTCTAGAGCATATAGTTCGACGTGTTTACTTGCAGCATAGTGTAGCTTTGTTCTCTTACTGCACTCAATGTCATGATTATGTCAATAGATTCGACCTCAACTATCCAGTGGGACTATAATGTGCACAGAGGACTGTCCATACTCAACGGAAGAAGGAGACGCATTCTGCTCACATACATACATACTAGTGCCCAGTGTCCATATAATATTCACTGATTGTGAATGTTGTATATTCCGGAACAGTGCATTCCTTTGTTTGTTTTTCGTATTTTAAATCAATATGTAACTCACTCAACTTGAAATCTGCTATCACATATGTGTTATTTTTATTTAAATATTCATAATGTACTAATAATAGCTTTAATGAGATTGTTTTTCATTTTTGATACAATACAGTATATGTGTATTACTGATATTTGTCATGTTTTTTTTTTTTATACTAAACAACTGCCAGTCTCGAGTCACGAATACACCTTTATGGAAGAGCATTGTACTAACATGACTAATGTTTGATATCTTTATTTCAATGATAATCAGCGGAATATGCTTTGCATCCATAATTATTTTCAGTTAGGGAAGGGTGGGGGGGGGGCGATAATCATCCAAGAACACCCACTAACCTGTATAAAATTGGGGTAACTACTATTTTTTTAGATTTTCCCCCACTGTTAAAAACATAAAACATCACTCCAACTTCAAGGTTACATTTCGGGACTTTTCAAATCGGTGTTTTTTCCCCATGGGCCTTTTGTAGTACTGATCTGCATGTTCGTTCTGAATTTGTATATTACATTATTCACAATGCGTAACTATGTACATGCGAAGCGCGGGACAATACAGTATTCACTTCGTTTTGATTCAATAGACCAGTTCGTAATTACACCATGGGCGGACGAGCCATTGAATAAATACTACTGCTGACTGGGATTGTTTTCATAAAGCCATTTTGAATGATGGTGTACAGATATTTTTACAGTGTGCGCGGAACAACAATATAAGCTGGTGCACATGGTGGAATGTTCTTTCACTTCCTTCTCAGCGCTGAATAGCTGTTATCATATCTGTGTGATAATAAGTTGAGATGCGTTTGACTATCTAATAAATTTCCATTTTATTCTATGAGTAGTGCCATTGACCTGGGGTCATTTTCTACGAGCAATGATCTGCTCATGTGCAGATTGCAATTACGAAGTGGCTTATTGCTTGGTTATATGTTAAAACGTCACAGTGCGTTATACAATGGCCTATATGGTCTACAATAATGTGAATGGAGCGGATTTCCTCTCTCCAAAAATCTTCCTGTAAAGAATTTCCTGAAATGATTTCATGTCCCGAAAACTTCCTTGCCAAGACCAACATTTTCCAAAATTCCACGCGTTTCGGAGAAGTGGAAACACTAAATGAACGTTCCAAAGTGCGTACACACATACAACTAACATGAGTGCAGTGCATCTACCTGCCAACGACAGCAGTGTGACGTCACATTCAAGTTCCAGCATGAATCGATTTAATGGCATGAATGACACATCAAGGTTAGCCTAGCGTTCAGACTGTAAACATTCCTAATCCAGACTGAAAGATAGAAACTAGTACTCATAAGACTTGTCAAGTCTTCATCATTCATTATCATCTTTTCTGCCCCACATGTCCCACGAGCCCGGAAGAAGTCGAGAACGATTAGTCTACTGCAGCCAGACCCCGTTATTGCATATTTTTGCTTATAAATGCCCAATAGCCTGAAAGCAATGCTACTCAAGGTAGCCGAAGCATCTGTTGCAAGTACATAGATTGATCAGTTAATAACCAGTGAGGTGCCGATTGCCTTTCTCATGATACGTATTCAAACGTAGTCTCAAGCCGCAGACTCTATTATCTGAAGCATCTGTTGCAAGTATATCTGATCAGTTAATAACCAGTGAGGTGCCGATTGCCATTCTTATGATACGTATTCAAACGTAGTCTCAAGCCGCAGACTCTATTATCTGAAGCATCGGTTGCAAGTACGTCTGATCAGTTAATAACCAGTGAGGTGCCGATTTCCATTCTTATGATACGTTTTCAAACGTAGTCTCAAGCCGCAGACTCTATTATGACAATGTCTCAAAACATTCGCCTTTAACGTTCACTATCTTTGGGCAGTAATCTTAGTTACTCGAGACACTTTTCTCGACCGAAAGAGGCTTTTTCCAGCGAGCTAGTGAGAATGGGCAACAAAAAAAAAAGGTTTCAAGATATAGAGAGTACAGTGGTGGAAACTTGAGTTTTTTCCGATGGTGAGATTCAGTCTGGTGAAGGTTGAAATTGAGTTAAAATCGAAATAATAATTGTTATGGGGTATTATTTTGTTGTTGTTTTTTCCAGTAATTTTTATTGCGATTCCATTCAATACATAGTAACATAAACCATAAATAATCACTTAACCGTATATAAGTATAGTTAACGCCGCACAATGTCTTCATGCACTGATGTAACACGAATGACCTACATCTACAAAATAAACGTCTCTCGTTCCTCTGGTCTGTCTTTCACCCAGGTGAATGAATCATCTCGGCCACCCGTCAACCCTCACGACTTCAGACTCGTGATCAACGAGCCCGATAGATGCAAACACGATGACGGGAGCAATAGGGATGTCTTCCTCCTGGTGCTCGTCGCAACTCTCCACATAAACGCAGACCTCCGCCAGACCGTCAGGGAGACGTGGGCTAGCCTCGGGGTCGTCGATGGAATGAACGTCGTCACCATGTTCTTACTAGGCAAGTCCAGAAGCGGTCGTTTTGATCGCACCGTCGAAGCAGAGAGCGCGAAACACCACGACATCCTCATGGAGGATTTCCTCGAGTCATACCAAAACCTGACGCGGAAGACGATCATGGGGATGAAGTGGGCGGCGACCTACTGCCCGCAAGCGAAATACGTCATGAAAACTGACGACGATATGTTCGTCATGTACGAGAACATCGTGCGCCACCTTGCCTCGCCGGAAATACCGTCAACCAACTTCGGGACCGGTCTTGTTATTCGCGCCAGCCCCGCTCGCGACGCGCACAGCAAGTGGCATATGCCCGAATCGACCTACACCAGCGATTGGTACCCGCCGTTCTTCTCCGGCTCCGGCTATATCCTCTCAAACGACGTCGCGAAGAACGTCGTGGCAGTGTCGCGCCGGACACCGTTCCTACACCTCGAGGACGTGTACGTGGGTGTCTGCCTGTTCGAACTCGACGTCAAGCTGACTCACCATCGGGAATTCCACAATCACCCGCACTTCTATTCATATTGCCTTTTTCAACGACTTTTCACCACGCACTACGATCAGGTATTGAATCCCCAGAAACGTGATATATGGAAGAAAATTAGGACTGCGGAAGGTGAAACGAATTGTTACCTTCATTTTTGGTAGCATGGTGCTATTTCATATGTCATCATAGAGATGAAAATACCACCACGTTGTGCCTGATATTTCTCGGCTCATTCCACTAATTTAACATCCACCTCACCTGTGACAGACAACCTGCCAAGTAGACGTTTTGATCACGTGTGGTATTAGGTCCCTAGTATTCAGTCGAGGAATGTTTTACACGAGTAGCGGGCCTAGTTGTTGCTAAGTGACGTAACTCTCTAAACAGAATGGTGATTGCCAAGCAAACTAGCAGAAAAAAGAACTGGTTACACGATAAGAGGGTACAAAGATATACAGGTAGTCTGATCACAATTCCTTCAGTCAAAATCATAAGTGCTATACAGATCAATATCTCTCTCCCCTTTTAACGAAGAAGTTTCCTCTTTCTAAACGTGGAGATAATCGAAACAACCCGGTGGGAAGTGTGTACATCGTGATTACATGTCGCTGTAGCTTCGTCCAGGGCCACGTTGCGTATAGGTATTCAATTATTATAACTTACCATCAATGGTAACTACCATGCCAACACCCAATGAGCTCTCACTATTGCGCCTGTTGCCATGGTAGTTGCCATGGATGGTATAAAGTTACAATAATTGAAAAACTATATGCAACATGGCCCAGGTATTAAACTTTCACAGTATCAAAACATATTTATCGATTTTATGGTGCTATTATAGATTTTCATTTAATAAGTGGTCACAGGAAAGGGGTCAAGGAGAAAGGAAAATGAGATAAAGGGGAGAGGAGAGAGAGGGGATAAGCAACGAAACATATGTTTGAATCAAGAGAATAAACTAGTTCTTGAATACAGGAGAGGAGGACGGATAGGACTGAGAGACGGAGGAACAATTTCATACGAAATTACAAACAGTACAAATGTGAAGAAAAGTACGAAAAGGAAGTAAGTACTAGAGAAACTTTATGACGATGACGGCTGAATTATTGTTGTTAGCCTGGGAAAGAACAAGCGAAAGACAGAGAGAGAGAGGGGTTTCAATAAACCAGGGATGTGGAGCCTTTTCCACATATACCTGGTAAAACAACATCCCGTTTACCGGTTCTTGGTCACTGCCTGTCCCTCGGGCAACAAATGACATGTCATACTGTGAGATAATGCCTCCCGACTGAGTCGAAATTTATCCCAATTAATGTGCAATTTATTAAAACTAACAAATCAACCAATGAAAGCAACTTATTTTCAGACAGTTTGTAATCTTATTGTGTAACTGAAGTGAAAAAAAAAATTGTCTTTCAGTGTACTGTTTGTGTTCGTCATCTTTGTTTCAAGAATTGACTGGAATGTAAATTTCCTGAGGGCAATAAGACTAAAGTAAAACAAACACGTTTTCTTCTAATCCTCAGGATATGCCCCAAAGTTCGCTTACCTTCCAATGTCTACAAGTCCGTGCCTAACCAATGTGAAATATTATTTGATTGTGTTTCATTATTTATTTACTATATGTCTATATTAACTTACATAATAAATGCACAACATTATGATTGCTAAATATTGTTTACTTGTTTTCTTTTTACAAATGCCTTTAATGCGAAACAGAGTTTATTTGCAGATTGCAGAATGGTTATTTAAAGAAAAGACAGTAAAAAGAGCTACACAGCTGAAAAATTCAAGCCTGATTAAAACTTGAATTGAATACAAGCATTAAGAACAAATTGCAACGTAAAATGACAGATCGGCAAAGATCTTAGTGTGTTTCCACGTTGGCAGAATAATACAAAATACTTGGAACATAGTAAATCTTTCGGTAATATCATGCGCTTGTTATGTGCAAGAGCATGGGAAGCAGACAGGGTTCCTTATGTTTAAAAATCATGATCATCATTATGATAAATAACTGAATCCTGATGATTTATCTCCCTGGGGAACTTAATTGGTCTGAGCTCATTTATGTTCTCCAGACGTATTGTACTTGTGTACCATGCATAAATAAAAGAACACCGAGATCATCACTTTCCTGCCTTGAATTTGCACAGCTCGATAACAGAGCTAGTGCTTAACGATTGCTAAACACGAATAATACCAGTCCCCTGTCATCATAATCATATTTTTTCGTGGTTTGTTGTCATTGATTCAACTCAAATTTTTTATCAGGGTTAAGCTTCTCTTTAACGTATGTGGAATCATCAGAGTAATCACAAAACAATGACTTTGATGCGGTAAATGGCAAGAACAGAACTCCGCTAAATCGAATTAGAATTTGAGTCTCCGTTTGTAACTTCTCCCAATTAGGGCGACTGACCAGCTCCAATAAGAAGTGGCCTACAACCACGGTAATCATGGCAAAAGGAAATCCTGCTTCGTAAGCAAGGACGTCTTTATTTCTTTGCTTTCCATTAGTATAAGGGAACAAATCTAATATACGAAAGCGTGAGGCAGTTGCGTTGCAGAGGAGGCGAGTTTCCTCGATGGCACACGTTCTCTAAATTCTAAAATTCTGACTGCAATTGGGGAAGACGTATGACCATTGCAGATGACACGATCTGATCAATCGTACGACTCTGCGACTGGCTAAATTGCAGCACCCGGCCATATGATTTAAAGTACATGACGTCATTACGACTGTGGAATCGTGGCAAAGTCTTTTCGTTTCGGTGGCTTTTAGGATTATTTCCAGGACTATACGTGATGCACTGTGAAAACACGTCGTATACACCACGCGAGCACCTTCCTTTTCGGAACATCTTATCAAAAAGGGGAAACTGGCAATAATGTTCATCACCTCATACATGTCATTGCCACTCCAACTTCAATGTGGGAGTCAGACGAAGACTGCGTCACGGGAAGGGTTTTATTTTTCATAATCTATTCATGCTTTTTAGAATTGCATATTTTTTATATAGATTCAATAACTTTAAGTGGGGCATGTGTGGCTCGAAGCGGGGATTTAGGGAAGAAAGACCGAGTGTCAGGTTAAGCTCTTCATGTCCTTAAAAGAAAGCTCAATAACAACTTTGCATTTAAAAAGTTATCAGCGAACATATATAATAACATTTGTTGACCTAGTTATTTGTAAAATTGAGATGAGCAATGTTTATCTATGGAGTAAGCATTCATAAAGGAATACATTATTTTACTTGTTATACATACGGGCGCTGAAGCATGTACCGATTCTGCCCCTTTGAGACCCAACTCATGCTACGATTGTGTTTTCCCTGGCCGGCAAGAGGAGGAGAAACAAGTAAACATTCTCAAGAGACATTTTGATTTTGTTTCTCAATAGTTCAGTTCCATTCAAATTATACATAAAGCCGCAATTTAAAAAATGGAAGTATATGATTAAGCTACACATAATTGGTTTACAATAAGCAAAAAAAGTATTATACTGATACATACACTCTAGTTATTCATTGTGCTATAGTTGTCTCACAGTATAAATAACTGTGTAATACAAAAATACACACCCCTCCCCCTCCCACCCCCCCCCCCCCACCCCCATATACACACCTTTTTCCACGCTTTTAGGACTATTGTACTTAACAAATTGTAGCGTACAGTATCATTTATTAATAGTATCTGTAATAAACTTATAAATACACACATACACACAAATCCACACGAATAAGTTGGCAATGTTGTGTAGAAGACTGGACCAGGGTTAATAACTCCGCAAGTTTTAAAAGGACTTATATTTTATATCATTTACTGCAATGGATCTTAACCTTTTGGGTGCCAGACAACATACCGCTCTTAGGGATTTGTGTGAGTTTCATGATGACGTAAGCCACAAGTTGCAAGTTTTAAGGGTTAATGAAACATATATACGGTACTCGCAGTGAGAACTAAAGCAGACATTTCAAACAGATAATGCACGTCTATTTCGTTTGTTTCCTTTTAACCTGGAAGAGCCCACGAGCGGATTGTTGCTCGCGTGGCGTCCACGCTGCTGGCTTTTTCTCAACCAAAATATTCAATAAATGCTGCTGCGTACTAATCACTCTCTATTTTCTTATACGCCTCTGGACGGACTGAAAAAAACAGGAAGATTGGAAAGGAGGCTAGCCTTGACGTACGAGACACTGCTTGTTAATGTAGACATGTCCAACAGGCTAATGGAAGCCAGCTTAATTGTTGCGTGTATAGAGAGTAGTGTGACACTACAGAGGCTCGATCCGTCCTGACTTCCTACTGCATTTTTTTTTGGAATTTCCTCGTTCCTTCCCAGGCCCCTTAACCGACCTGTGGCATCCATGTTGTTTTCATAGGCGCATCATGACATGTAGCAAGTTCAGTTGTATTTGATCCCCCCCCCCCCCCCGACATGTATCAAGTTCAGTTGTATTTGGTTTTTTTTCTCCTCCCCCCCCCCCCCCCCTCCCTCATCCCTCTCAATAGGCATTCGCATTTTTAATTTGTATGTGCGCCACTGTGGCGTTTTGGGGCAAGTCATATACACAACTCACATAGTTCATAATTAAGCCGAAACACAAAGAGTTACTCCTGCCTACTAATACCCAACAATCCACTTTGGCGCGATCGAACGTTAACTAAATAATTTTCGAAATTTTCCTCATTGAACGTTTTACATGTCAATTTAAACAATTCCAAAATATTAAACATAAATCTTCACCTTTTCAAAAAGAAATTATTTGAATTTGAAAATAGCTATTCAGAAATCATGATTTAAGAGTATACTTCTTTGCCCAGCACTCCATGTGACCTTACGCAACTACGAGGTCCACGACAGTCAACTGACCCAGACATGACATCAACATATCCGTCTCAAAATCTGGAAAAAGAGAACAAAGATCAATATCAAAATCCGATTTGATACGAAACCTTGCCCTAAATATTTACAATGAGTCCACCCAACTTGCACTAATTTGCGTCTTTATTATTATCTTCACTTAGCACCTTAGGCGAGAACGCGATTCGGAAAAATCTGTATGGTGGAAAACGTGGAAAAAGAAGCGGGAAATCCGCTCTGTTTTGGCGCCCTATTGAGATGACTTTTCAGCCGGAGGTGTGATCACGTGCCGGGAGTTGCATGCTTCACAAATACACCAGAAAAGGGCATTCAAAACATGCAGGTGTGAGGCAGGAAGGGTAAATTGACGGAATTCCTTCCTCCGTCGCAAATATGTATTTTCTTCAACTTTGCAGACTCTTTCAGCTTCGGGCCATACCCCCCCCCCCCCCCCCCCTCCCACACGTACGTACATACATACATACAATATACAGCTTTTTTTATTCTATTGTCTTTTGTCTTCACCTCGGTCTTGGTCTCCGCAAGGATCCTTAATACCCGTCTTCACATTGGTCTTCCTCACAGCAATAGCTAGATTTTGAACTAGCTGGGAACATCTAAGCCAATTTGTTAACCCCTTTTAAATGTTTTGAATTCTGGTATCTTCATCGTATTCGACTTTTAAAAAGATCTTCTCTCTTCTCCCTCTTCTCCCTCTTCCCCGTCCACAAAACGGAGATGATAAGGATCAAGATGATATCTCTTATCAAGATGAACCGGTGAGAAATGTGTACATCGTGGTTATGATTTATGAGTTATCGTGGTGTGTTTGTTCGTGTTCGTACAGTGGTTCAATATTTCATTCGACTCTTCCTTTTAGTCTTTTCTGCCCTTTGCTGGTCTTTGTTTCACATTAAAAATAGCCCTCTTATCGTATTTATTGCTTTGACCCGTTTACCTTATCATTCTCTTCTTTACTTCCTGTGCCTGAGTCAGGAAGATTTGTCTCGATTTACATCGCCTCCTTACAAAGGTTAAGATATCAAACAATATCTAAACACTTGAGCGAAGTAGTTATGTTCCGTGCGTGACAGTTCACGGTCATGTATAAATAGATATATACCTATTAAAGAGAGAGAGAAAAAAGGAAAATTAGGCGGGGATGGGTGAAGACATTCCAACAGAAAGAAACTAATTGGTCATCAATCATTGTGCTTGTACTACCACACACTTACATACACACCCACACATATACACATGAACACCCTCTACCATCACCTCACTAGGTCGCTTTATAGCGTTAAAATGTTTATCGCATGCATGCCTAGACACGACGTAAAAATTAAAACATTCAATACAGCACAGACACTTGTAAGCAAATAGAAAAGCATCCATAATTATTAACCCAATTTCGGAATTATCGCGACAGCATTGTTGTCAGATAAATAAGGACACGACACCTTCCTTGTACTTCTCCGAGAACGGTTCATGACATGATGATCTAGCTCTCTGAACCCACGTGCCCCAGGCCATCCAATCAGCAATCAAGCTCATCCTCGTGTCCTTTGTGGAAAGTGATTCACTTCATTCACAAAGTCTGTTCACCCGATACACATTAGAATGAGTTCATCAACGGAACAAGCATGACAGGGAAGATGGTAACAATGCGCAGCGCAAGTACATGTACGTGGAATTTAGAAAGGTTAATAACTGCCAGCGGATGTGAAATACAACATAACAAAAAACGGAATAAAACACATCGCGCGACATTTTATTCAAATTCTTTCAATACGTGGTGGCGATGACAAATTATAAGTAATGCATCCATCAACAATGCATGTCTGGTTCTATTGTAGCTGTCCGATATTGATGTTTCATCTCTTGATTACGATGTTATACATGTACTTGCATGGCTCCCGCTGTGATTGAAGAATGAAAATTACTTCACATTTTTCATCTTCTTTTTCTTGAAATATAATGGAAACTAGGTAAAGATGGGCGACCGTTTTGCCTCTAAAGACCAAGTTATGAAAAGGCATTAAATGCTGCAGAAATATAAATAGTTACATGCCTGTATAATGTACGCAATAAAATATGAACCTGCATGAGAAATTTATTTCTGATGAGTAGATCTGGAGACACTCACATGAAATACAACGGAAGTGAGCAGCAGATCCGCGTGATTATTGTTCTTATTCGGTAGAGGTCGTACTCCCCTCACCCCCCCCCCCCCCCACACACACACACACACACACCAGCACACTTGCGAGTATCCCCCGAAAACCGTCTCTGCCTTGTCGTTGGGTCCGCCGAGATTGCAACTGCCTCCTCTGAATATCGACACATGTTGTCATGGTTGTACGTCGATGCTCTGAACGCCAAAATGTCAAAAAACGTCATTCCGATAAGAAAATGCCCCCAAATGAGACAGTTGCTCCTGTCTAACACACGTACTGCGCTCGTGCGTAGCTATTCTCCTTTCCCAAGAGATGCATGGAAAACTTTAACAACTTTTAAAAATTAGAATTTCGGGGGGACAAAATCTTTCCAGATCTCGAGTCAAATTGGGGCCACGTGATGATCAAGTTACAGACTATATTGAAGTTGAAAGGCTCTTCGCAGGTGTTTTACTTGTGGATATAGGAAGAGGAAATAAAGAAATGGTTCACAATAACACACATTTATCCATCCCAGCACTAAGAACCCGCCACACCTGCTGCCATCATCCTCACAATTCACTCGGAAGGCAATAATCCAATCAAAATAGCTTGAAGAGGATTTGCGCGCTCCCAGATTGTCATAATCGGATAAATAGATAAATTTGTATGCAGTTCGTTGAAAATACATAATCTCTGCTATTCTGGCGTTTTCTGCGGGTTTTTTTTTTTTTTTTTGCTTGCCTGAAAATATAGAACAGAGGTGGTGGTTTGGGGGCATCTCCAGATGAAACGCATTACACGATGTACACCCCGCGTCGCCCTTGATCTTGTTTTAACAGCTAGTAGGTATCGGCTGTAATGAGTTCCAGAGCAGGTAACCATGAACAATATTTAGAAAATACGGTCAAAGTGTGACAAGTGTGTGTTTTTTAAACGGAAACAGAATTATGCTGGAACTATGGTAGTATTTTCCCCCTTCATTCCCCATAAAGTACAAGACATATAACGTTAGCATTTCTTATACCGTTAATCTAGACCCCCGTTCTGTTCAGTTATTGGGGGCGTTTTACCCTTGATTTTCACGAAAGACCAACCATTAGAGCGCCCTCATTTTGTGTCTAAGGTAAAAAGATAATTGTTACCGAGGAAAACGATTTGTATGTGCGAAATAATTTGATTGTATTTGGGCTCAAGTGATCTTGTTTTAACAGCTAGTAGGTATCGGCTGTAATGAGTTCCAGAGCAGGTAACCATGAACAATATTTAGAAAATACGGTCAAAGTGTGACAAGTGTGTGTTTTTTAAACGGAAACAGAATTATGCTGGAACTATGGTAGTATTTTCCCCCTTCATTCCCCATAAAGTACAAGACATATAACGTTAGCATTTCTTATACCGTTAATCTAGACCCCCGTTCTGTTCAGTTATTGGGGGCGTTTTACCCTTGATTTTCACGAAAGACCAACCATTAGAGCGCCCTCATTTTGTGTCTAAGGTAAAAAGATAATTGTTACCGAGGAAAACGATTTGTATGTGCGAAATAATTTGATTGTATTTGGGCTCAAGTGCGTTCTATCTTATACATGTCCAACATGCCACATGCGAGCGACACTGTCTCCAATATGCCTCGTCCGGACTCTGGGTTCGGAGTATCCCTGACCACCATCATGTTCAGGGACATCATGGGGGTGTAAGAGGGAAGTCGGTCATGGGTAATTCCCCGGGGGAGGCACTCACATACATTGGTGGTACGGGGACGTGCCGCTTTGAAGACCCCCTTTTTAAGACCTCGATATCAGTTCTTTAGATCCTCTATATCCTACGCATGGCGAAAATTCCGCGTAAGTTCCGCTCCTTAGCCTCCTCGCTGTGCCCCTCCCTCCGTTCCCCATGTCCGCGGCTTGCGTGCAGCTTGCTACGCTTCAACATCAACCCGGCCGCCCGACCCGCCGGCCGAGCGAGCTGCAAGAAAACCCTGACGTAAACACAACGCGCGTCGCATGTGCAGCGAGGATCGTTCTGTAGACCCTGTTTTTCACAATGCCGGGCGGTGTATTTTTAGTTCATAAGACCCCACATTTTACGCGGATTTTACCCTTGTAGTCAGTTCCTTAGACCCCCATTTCAGGGTTTCGTGAGGCACACCCCCATCAAAATATAATTTGAGTGCCCCCCCCGGGGGTAATTCCACCCCTTCCCCCCCCCCCCCCCAAAAAAAAAAAAAAAAAAAAAAAAAAAACTTTCTTTCAAACTTCCTGGAGCCCCTGAGCTATGAAATGCACAGGGGCTCTTTCGTTATTAATAGGGGCTCTTTTGATATTCTAGGGGACTATTGTTTTTTTTACACTGTGGAGTGCTTAATATTCCTGTGGCCCCATTATATTTATTGTCAACTGGAAGTCGTAGATAGGTCTCGGATCAAGACTAGGAGACAGTCAGCCGGTACTGGGGAAAAGAGGGGAAGGGGTGCACATGCATCAATCAAATCTACATGGTGCCAAAACTTGTGCCAACACTGGGTGCACGCACATCATGGACAAGGATACTGACATCTCGCTGCTTTTGTTTTCGGGGAAAGCCACATGACTATAAATAAATGACTGCCGGGATGAAATTGTTTCTGATATTGACGGATATTTCTGTGAGGTCTCCATCTTTTTTCATGTTCTTCCTAAGCAGATGCAGAGCATTTTTGAGAACACAAAATATATAAATTTCATTCTCAAAGCAAACTTGTCTAAAATTGTAGTAATTTGGGAATGATTAAAGTCTTAAAAAATAACACAAATCAAATACAATGTTCCCCTTTCATCTCAAAATGTAGAGTGGAAGTTAGAAAACTCATGGCAGGGGTGGCTAATGTTTATGCACACTTCTCACACTTGTCATTCAATATATTTATTTGTCGTTATACTGTAATATTTGTTTAAGTGTGTATCATATTGTATAATATATAATTGATTACATTGTTTTTAGCAAACTTTGTTTTATATTTGATGTGCAAGAAATAAATAAATGAATCAATCAAATGAATTATAACGTTCGTACTAGCCCGGGCGCCGCTCATGAACCACGGATTGTGATTACATCCAGGGACGTACTGTATAGCATACTACCATATCCCTTTATCAAATTAACAATCATTCCATATTTTGTTGAGATGGCTATCTCTCCCTTCTGAGGCTTCATCTACACTACATCTTTAAGGCCACTGAAGGCTGCACGTTCCGATCAGTCGTACGACTCTGCGACTGATTGAATCGCAGGTCCCGTCATTGGATTTGTGCAAGAAAGTGACGTCACATTTCCAGTCGTCACTGTTGTAGGCCCTTACGGATGTCGAATCTCGTCGTCTGCAATGGCCTTTAGACAGTATATTGAATATGAAATCGATAAGAAAAGGTGTGTTCTATTTTAGGTATTTGAGGAAGAGTAGGAGTTTGCCCGGCGCCATTCATTATCTGGGCCACTAGAGGGGAAGAATGGAGACGCACTTGTTGCGAAAGTGAGCGGTTAATGTGCGCTGCACGTCTCGCATGTCACGTATCTCGAAGGGATCTTGATATCATCACCGCAACAGCCACCTTGCTTCTGTTAGCCTGGCTTCCAGGCTGCTGATCATTTATAAACCAAACTATTAAATAATGAGTCTAGCCACAGTAGGCTAATCAATCTCGATTTCTTCCCCAACCATGAACAGAGAAAATATGAGAATAAAACAGTGACTAGTCTTAGATTATCAGCCTCTAATTTTCAGTTTGAATGTCAGACAACATGGAAACCAGGCTATGTTTTCGAACAACGAGAAATGAGGCGCATTGCAATAAACAGAAATCATCTTGGGAGAAGAAAATGACATACTACAGTCGGGTTTATTTTTCTCCCACATATTCTGTACCTTGTTGTGGTTTACGTCGTGTATGAGCGGAGGTTACTGGGGGTTAACCCGGTTCAAAGTCAAGTGAAATGGTGTCCACCCCAAGAGAGAGGGAGAGAGAGGGAGAGAGAGAAAGAAGGGGAGGGAAGGAGAAAGAGATGGGGTAGAGACAGAGTGATAGGAGGGGGGGAGGGGGAATAGGGAACACGGAAAGGGAGATAGGGGGATAAAGGGAGAGAGAGAAAGAGAGAGAGAGAGAGAGAGAGAGAGAGAGAGAGAGAGAGCGGGAGGGGAGAGAGGGAGGGGGTAGACAGAGCGACAGGAGGGAGAGAAGGGGAATGGAGAACACGAAAGATATATAAAGATGGAGACCAACAGAACGGGGGGGGGGGGGGGTAGACCAGAGATATAGGGGGAGAGAGCATGGGGACAGGGGAACACGAGGAGAGAGACCATGGAGAGGGAGGGGGAGAATAGGGAGTGGAGAGTGATTGACAAATATAACCAAAGGGAGATATAATATAGAGAGAGGGAGGATAGAGGAGAGATGGGGCGAAAGAGGGAAAGATTGTGGGTTCCAGGCGGTGCGTTGGGGATGGCAACGTTGAAATTTTCGCATATTGATATATTTGATAGTTTTCCTCATTCCTTTTTGATAGCCATCATAGTACAACTACAACGTAATGAAATTAAACCGTGTATCCATTAACATTCAGCAAAGATATCAAGTCCTATGTAATGCGCATGATATAACGACGGGATGATGAAGCATGGTTTAACTATTTGCGTGTCAGGCAAACTCCTGCTTTATAGGACTTGCGTGTATTAACTGTACAAACAATGAATGCATCAATGGCGCAAAAGGAGTTAAAGAGAGTGATGAGGGGACACGAAGAGGCGGGGAGGGCAGAATTTGGCGGGACACAGCGGGGAGAAGCGCGCAGTCAGCATCCCTGCAGAGATCGACGCAGACGGTTTCTGCAAACGCGACAGAAAAAGGGCACATACTTCGCCTAAAAAATCCGGGAGTACGCGATATTACGAGAAAGTAATACATGTCAATCTTTCTCGCATCTGCTATAATCGCGATCAGGAAAGAAATGGATGGTGTTTAATATTTGACAGCATGAACGGGTAGGATAAAACCTGGATAGAAACAAAATTGATATCGATGTTCGTTTAGGAATAACGGCATAAGCAGTGCTAGCTGCAGGTTAGACTGGGTCGATAATCATGTGTGATTAACACTCTCAGTACCAAACAATGACAGCCCCATATCAATAACAGCTTAGTTTCTTGCCTATGGGGCTGATCGGATTGGTATGTTCTGGGGGAGGTGGGGGGGGGGGGGCGTCGCAAAGAAGCCTGTCCCAAACGATAGTACAGTATATACGTGCGATGTGTTATCCCCATGGTTACAGCCATGCTAGCCATCATGGTCATATGAAAGCGGTGTTTACAAAATAATGTTCCCAGTCATGCACTTGCCTGGGCCTCTGGTTGTTGGGCATTTACAATCCAAATGACATCCATGATAATGTTCAATAAACGGGTTTGGATGCAGTAAGCTAATCATTCTTAATTCCTTCTCTAGGTGGGAAGGGAGGAGAAAAAGACAATGAAAGAGTGACGAGTGTCGTGAGCTTGGAAGTTGGGCTTTGCAGTCACCATCCTTATATGCACTAAGACGAAGCATTCGACCGCTTATCGCAATCCGTGCATTTAATCACAGGGTTGTCATTCTCCGAGATGCATTAATTTGCATCGAGTATATATAACTGGATATCGTACCACCATCTCCGTCTTACTACTACTACTACTACTACTACTACTACTACTACTACTACTACTACTACTACTACTACTACTACTACTACTACCATCCTGTCCCTAAATGCATATACCATCCACCGTGGCGAGTACTGAACTCATTCAGCCTAACATACTGTATCTCGTCAGACGAACATGACTTTTTGACGCGCAATCGCCGAAACATTCAGACCTATTACTGTAATCGCCCCCCCCCCCCACCAACTCACACCCCTCCCCGAATTCACCCGACCTTCAGTACACAAAAGAGGGAGCACGCATGTAGATCAGCTAATCATACATGATTTGCTGACACGGTCTAACAATATCACACAATTTGTATGTTCTACATCCCGTCAATGCAACGACACAAAGAGTTTGAAAAAAGGGCCTCGCTCTTTGTGGTTCGACGTGTTGTTAAATGAACCCCCTGTGAAGGCAACATTCGTGTCAAAGACCGAACACTGTTCAACGTCTGGCTGGTTAGTGTGGTAAATCTGGCATTAGCCTCCTTTTCGGCCTCCTTTTCGGAACGCGGCGAGATAGAATTAGGCGGGAATGACTGCCCGCTGGTTGGAGAGTGCAGAGGGTTCGATGACATCTCGTTCGCGCGCCTCACAGCTTGGACAGGCTAAGGTACGTTTAGACGGACGCAGCTTGACGCTGCCGCTCGCCGATTGCCGCTTGCCGCTCACCACTTGTCGCTTGCCGCTTGCCGCTTGCCACTCAACGCTTTTGGAGCTGTCGCTTGCGGCTTTCCCGCCGAAGCGAAGCAAATAGAAAATAGAAATAGCTGCATGTACCGATTCATAATTGCCAAGCAGGTTCTTGACGATTTGAAGAATGTGACAAAATAGTAGAACATTGCGGTTTTCCCCCAAAATATAAATCTGTGTTATTTTTGTCATCTTAGAATCATGTTTGTACAAATGTATATCCAAATTGGGAGTTAATTTCAGTTTTGCTACAGATGGTAAGTTGAAATCAACTAAGTGGTATACAGACAGAACTGGTAGATGGGTAGATGCATTCACCTGCACGTGTTCAGCACGAATGTAAGCATCTGCGTTTACCAGAATCGCTGGATGCTCGAAGTATCAACGCTGGGATCGAGTTTCGGGGAGAGGAAGGGGGTTTTAGATCGCCCCCACCCCTTCTGCAAGATCGTTCACGGCAAGGATTCTTAGTGACCGATGACAGCGCATCATCCGGGTCTTCACACACCACCCTGCTTCGGCTGAAGTCGGCGACCATTCTAAGAATGCAATTAGGAACCTTAATTACCTCTTGATGAACTCCATTAATTAGGTGTCTGCTTTCAGTCATGTAATGCCTTCCTCGTTGTATTGATACAGCGGAAGAGAGAGGGTGCAGGGGTGTGGGGGTTAGAGCGCGAAATGTTACGTGTGCCAGTCTCGTGACAAGGAATAGAGGCGCCGTGTTCTTGGTACTTAACAATCTTAAGACATCATACCACATGGACCTAATCTCAATCTTCAATGACAGAGGACCATCAAAAGTACATCGGCTCATCTGCAAGCATCTGCAATGCCTGGAAATCCGATCTGTCACATTCGCACTCTGTTCTAACGTATACCACCAGTAGACGAGCTATTATGAACGGCCCCAAGAGATGATCACAGTGCCAAGTCAAAGGGACAAGCTATGAAAGACCAGCCCCTCCCCCCCCCCCCCTCCCGAAGTTCCCTACGTTGTCACGTCACCTAACTTTGAAAGAGCCATTTGTGTATTGTTTCACCAACACTCCACATACATCCCATAGAGAATAACTGTATCTGGCACATAAAGAGTTAAAAGTAGTTTGTCCACACGTTGTCCACACATCACCATAACCTGCAAATCATATCACATGAACCACGAGAAAAACCTAAACCTTTAGACCGTTTGTGAATATGAAACTTGATAATGGCTGACTGAGACATAATAATGCGTGATTATCCAATGCTGTAAGATTTACCTCTCACAATACACTTCTTTTTCGAACGGCAACTGTATCATGAATTAAAGGTTGATAAGCAGCATTAAGTACAGACGATAGATTTTGAAAGAAAGCAACCCACTCTCATCCCTTTTCTCGGAGTTCCCAGGTCCTTGTCTCTATTTGGGCATTTTTGCACTGTTAATACATACCAGTACGGAGTCTGGCAGTGAAGAGGTTATGTATTGTTTTGTCACATCAAATACTGTAAGGACCATAAGAACAACATTGCGTTTGAATAAATCTGAAAGTTAACAGAGGCATAGGATTGCAATAATGCAGGGAAAATCAACTACTCTGAGCTTTCTCTCTCAGGCTCAACTCAAGTTCTCGCTCAAAAACAGACGGTGGAATTAAATTACCTAAAACGAATCACATCTTCTCACATAATTGGCAAGAAACCGTCCTGCATATAACATTACTCTGGTTGAATAATTTTGATTGCGACGCACGCATTCAGAATGTGCGTGTGCGTTCAAGGATCTGCACGCATGACGCTACGGCAAGTTAATGCCAGTACATGAAAAACTATTTTTCTTTGTAGTTCGCATAATCTGCGGGAAGTTCTTAAATATAGACAGTGTGTCTATTTCATACATCGTGGTATCATGGTATTTACAGAACTTCATAATTGAAGGCCTGTCAAAAGGAAACTTCAATATAGTCTTCTTAAATCGATGAGGATATACCACCTACCAACTTCTATGCTTTAAAGGCGACATTCGTTAACATATCCAGAAGCAGAGTACTAAAACACCAATGTATCTATGTTAACTGGGCTGATTAAAAGCTTTAAAAACCGCGGAATACTCGAATAAAGAAACTCAACAAATAATGAGTGGTGGGGTGCTGGAATGCCCCTCTCCCCTCTTTTGTCTTCTTTTAGCATGATTCAGGCAGGAATAACACATAATAACAAAAGTACACACGGAAATGAGAGCAAATCTCGACATTCTGCCCTTTTCATCTTCTTTAATCTAGGATAAACACGGGCGACGTGCGAAAAATCGAGCTTAAATCAGCTGCAACTGGAGTATCGTTTCCGATTATCGTGGGCAATAACTCTCAAAGAAGGGACGCATTGACAAAGCCCTACGAGCTGAATCAGATACAATCACTGACAACAGCATTGATCATGCTGGTCAAAAGGGGCGTTGATGCATGTGACGTTGCTTCACGCGTCTTGAATCAAGTTTTATTTGTTAAACCTCCAACTTGATATGAACTCATGCGTCTCGTGAATAAGCTTTTTTTTTCTTTCTTTTACTTTTGCCGATTCTACATCGAGTACCTTTAGCCAAGGACGCAGTAAGGCAACAGTTTTCTTTTTCAGTATCTTTTCTTTCACACTGTACCAAAAATACTATAATAAATACCCATAATATTTCAACTCGAACAGCTTGTTTTTATTCTGAGGTATCATGCTGCCTGCATTGTATTGTATTTGCTATTTTTCCGTCAAGTTATTCATCAATGTTGATATAAATTTCGTACCTCTCTGATAATATTTATATTTTGCCTGACATAATTCTTATTTCCAGAACAATTTCCCATAAGATATATTTATACCGTAGGGCTTGGTTTATTCAATCAATCATTCATTCATGCAGAAATCGAATTCTTTACGGACAGCATACCTGGTAAATAAATATAAAAAGACGATATGCTGGGCAGCATATTACATTCATATGCCGCGCGTACTCTACATCCAGTTTGTTCCCTTGAAAATAGTCCTTTTGAACAACATTATGGCAGTGGTGGCAGTGGTAGTAGCAGTGGCTGTGGTGGTAGTAGTGGTGAGTGGTGGGGGTGGGGGTGGTGGTGGGGGTGGTGGTGGTGGTGGTGGTGGTGGTGGTGGTGGTGGTGGTGGTGGTGGTGGTGGTAGTGGTGGAAGTGGTGGTAGTGGTGGTAGTGGTGTTAATGGCGGTGGTAAAGGTGGTGGTATTAGTGGTGGTGTTAGTTGTTGTGGTGGTGAAGATGGTGGTGATAGTTGTAGAAGTGATGATGGTGGTGGTGTTGGTCGTGTTGCTGGTGGTGGTGGTGGTGGTGGTGGTGGTGGTGGTGGTGGTGGTGGTGTTGGTGGTGGTAGTAGTGGTGGTGGTGGTGGTGATGGAGGTGGTGGTGATGGAGGTGGCGGTGGTGGAAGTGGAGGTGAATGTGGTGGTATTGTGATTGATGACGATCATAGTGCTGATGATGTTTGTGGTGAAAATGATGGGAAGGGGAATAGTAGTGGTGGTGGAGATGATGATACTCGATGATGATTAGGTGGATGAAGAGGAAGAAAATGTTGATTAAACCGTAATGAGAATGGTGGTTATTATGATGGTTGTGATAGGGTTGGTGATGGGCAGGGAAATCTTGGTGATGATGATGACGATGACGAGGCCTTTAATGATGACATAATTTGGAGAGTAAGATTTATATACAAAACGTACCAAATGAGAAAGGATGAAAAACCAATAAGCAGCATAACCATGATAATTGTGAGGGGGATAAGAAGAATTTGTAATTTAGGGAATTCATTGCTTGCTTCAGAATACCCCCATTTTCCATCCCATGTTTAACTCAGAGTCCCCCCCCCCCCCCTTCCTCATCATATGACTCTGTCTACGCCCTTGACTGGTTTGATATTAGAAACCAATATTCACTATATATATATAAAAAAATACAACTATTTTAATCGTCAATGGTAGAAATTAAATCATAGCATACAGGTGTTCAATTTGAAACTTTAAGGTTTACATGACCTCATAATTGATTAAATTGTATGAATGCTATAATACTTTGTGCTTTTAATAACTGTGTAGCAGGGTAACTCCGGTGATCCTTTAATCAACTTACATCTTAGTTTAAGATAACCATCCTCACCACTGATCCTTTCCGGCACAGACGTCTCGGATTATCAACTCGGGGGAACTTTTTATCCCAAAATATGGATACAATTCGTACAATTTAGAAAAACGTCATTGTGCAAGTGTGTGGTCAAGGTGAGTACGCCGTGACCACCTCCCTTCAAAAACAAACACTTTCTCGGTCTCATGAAATCACCACCAGTAGTCTTCACTAGCCTGACTTCCAAGCTATTTGGGGGTTTCTAAAACAAACTATTCAATAAAGCGGTTTGGCTGCAGTGGACTAATCATTCTGGGGGGGGGGGGGGGGGCGTTCTTCAGCCTCAGGACTGAGAAAACAGAACAATGATACAGTGACTAATCTTAGAAGATCAGTCTTTATTTTTCAGTTTGGATCAGAAATGTCCAACAACCTGGAAGATAGGCTAAGTCCTTACATACAAATGACAGATGTGAACGGAGATCCCATGGAATGCTTCTTGATGATTCCAAAATGGCATTCAAGGGCGTCAATGTGTTCGGTATTATTAGAGAAGGAAGGCATGTGACGCACATTGCTATTGTTGTTATTTTGTACTTATGCCTGGGCCTATTATACATATGATGCATAATCATTGGTAGTCTACATGCGCAGACTCTCTTGAGACACCGTCGAGAAATATTCGCCTGGGAGTAAGGCTATAGCATAATTGCGCATGTAGAAATAAATTGTACGAGCTAGCTTCTGCATTTCAGATCCACTGGTTCAGATTGCTTGACTGACTGGAGGGCCTGGCTTAAGTTACTATTTTTTTCCTCGGGGGCTTCGCCGCTTCTATGCCAGTCCCTCCTCAGATAGATAATTTCCACTATACAAGTCATTCGGAACTCAAGACGGCGTCTCACAAGTATCTGCCACTTGAAGTTTCCTTGATTGCGACCGGTAGCATTAAACACGCCTTACGATATTGAGTGAACATGGACAAAGCCACCACCCGCTCCAGAATTTCGATAGAGAAATACCGCTTTGCAGACTCACTATAGGCATAACCACTGATGTCAGAATATACCTCAATTATTTGCTTAGGCTGATCACAAATTACCTTTTTATCACTAGTTATCTATTGTGCTAGAACAAATTTTCCTGCAAATACAGCACTATATTGTTAACCCATAATGTTTTACGTGGGTGGTAGTCAGTAATAGTAAGCAAATAATCAGCGTTGGTGAGGGTGATGGGACGAACTATCACTTCCGAGACGATCTGGATGTAGCTATCTTTCCGAAGCGCAGCTGAGGAAAGATAGCGTATACATTCAGATCGCCGAGGAAGTGATAGCTCGTCTCATTGCTTGAAACCAAAAGTTGATTATTTGCTTTATATTCCACATCAGAACCAACTATCTATACCAAAAATGACAATTTGACGTAAAAAGGTAATGTTTACTTATCTCCATAACCCCGAGCCGCTGCCATGGGGAACACGCGTTAGGACGCCCATTAGGACGCGCATTAGGACGCGTATTAGGACGCGCATTAGGACGCGCGTTAGGACGCGCGTTAGGACGCGTTAGATGTCAAGTGATAGTCCGAGTGTAACGCACTTTTATTTCGCGCGTACTCAAAATATTAATCACGCATTAGGACTGTGAGGAGTGAACAGATCAGCGAAACCAAAAAGTATTATCACCTAGAGTGTAACGAACTTTATTCTCAGGTGATCTGATAGGAAAAACTACGCCTCATCACGTGATCAACTCTTGACCAATCATATAGCAACATTCTTAGTATGTGGAATATAATCCTTCTTATTACAATACTCGTCAGAAATAGTCCTTCTTACAACAATACTAGTCAGTAATAGTCCTTAGTACCATTGCTACGATATTTTTTATTTGGGAAAGCCGGGGATTTGAGGTGGATCATGACTGTCAGTTCTTGTTTAACGTTTGTTCGTACATTAATATGTGTTTTGGTTTGCTTTTATGTGTGTAAATTATGAAGGTATGTAGGTAGGTACGGAGGTGCGTATGTATACATGTGTATGTATGTGTGTATTACTATGCGTGTGCCAAGATGAGTCATGCTCTTTAAATTGAAAACCAGTTCGTGCACTTTGCGAGTGCGCAATGATTAGTAAATAAATGAATGAACTCAGACGATTGAGTAACATTTTTTTGTTGGGTTTTCAATCATTTGACGAGTGAAACCGGAATTAATTGTAGACTATTTTAACACAACGGAAATAGAAAAGACGACATTAAACAAAAATGCTGAACATGCTGAATGAAGCTCTCTCTCTCTCTCTCTCTCTCTCTCCCTCTCTCCGTCATGCTCGTGGACCTAGTTGTAGTACGCCTATGATTTCTCTCTCTCTCTCGTTCATTCTCTCGCTCGCTCTCTCTCTCTCTCTCTCTCTCTCGCTATCTCACCTCTCCCTCCCTCTCTCTGTCTCTCTCTCTCTCTCTCTCTCTCTCTCTTAAACTCTTTTTTATTACATTTCTTTCCATAAATCTTCTCTCTTCATATTAATTTTACATATTGTTATGTCGTGGTGCACGTAATCAAGTTCCATCCTCTTTTTTTTCTCTTTTCTTTCCTTTTTTTTTGCAAACGTGCAGACATAATTATGATTTTGTGCTCAACTTAGAAACAAGCATATCAGCACCCATGGTAACACAATCAGCCGCAGACGTCTCGGTTACTGAGTGATACAGAAAAATTATAATGAAACTGTTCAACATCCTACCGCGGTTGTCTTGATCAAGCATTGTACTCGAAACCGACATAACTATATATGGTGTACAATTGGCTCAGCTCCGAACATTATATGTCTCCTCCAGTTTAGCAGTTCTTATGATCTACGCTACATCGATGTGAAAGCATGGAGTCAACACTGTTGTTGTTTCATTAAAGGCAACTGCAAGGCGGCATGCATGGTCCGATCAGTCGTACGACTCTGCGACTGACTGGCTGAATCGCAAGACACGGTTATTGCATTTGTATATGAAGGTGACGTCACATTTCCAGTCGTAGGCTCTCAGAATCGTAGCAAAATCGTGTCGTATGCCGTGGTCTTCACACACTCAGACTGACACAGAACGTGGGCATTATTATACAAGTAGATCTGCAGTAATTTCACTTTCTTTCGTTTTTAAAATCCAAGTAATAGTACGTATACGCTGTAATCAATCGCTACCAAAAAAACAAATCAATAGCAGATGGATATTGTTGGTCGGGGAAATCGGAAACGACGAAAAAATGACAATCATGGAATAGCTACAACTCTTTAGATATATCACTCAGTTTCCACTCCGCTTCTTGAGTAGATCTTATGGCATGTAGGGTCATTCGAGAAAAATGCACAATACATTTAGGACTGTATGCATGGTGCGCAGTAAAATATAAGCTTATAATTCCAATTATATTTTGCGAAATGATTCAAATCGTTCAACCATAAAATTACTCGATCACCGTGTATGCTCTAGTTCGTGTCACTATCGTACTTATCCATATAACTGTTGCAAATCTCCTTCTTATATGTTATTTCCATGTAGTACGTAAAGTGGCCGTTGAAGAATGAAGGACTGGTGATGCTTTAATAGCACAAGTATTTGTTCATTATGATACGTGGTTGTCCGTGTTTATTCGTTCGTACACCGGCATCTAACCCACTAAGTTCCATAGGCATGAAACTTGGTTTTAATTAATATGGGGCTGTCTGTGCTTGGTACTGAGAGGGTTGAAAAAACGGTCATGGATTCCAACTTATCTATTAAACATTTACATGATTTACAGATCGATACCATTATCTTATTCTACCATGGCATCGGCCAACAAACACACATGCCCATGCTATAAAGAAGACATTATAACACATTTACCTTCAGAAGGAACAACAAGGAGAGAGATGAAATGCATGTTACACCCTGGGAAAACGAGCATCCCTCGATATTCTAAGTGGACCTTTGTCAGACCAAGGATGTAACACTGCAAAGTGATTCTGATTTGGTACATTCTTTTGAAAAGGTGGAACTTCGATGTTTAAAAGGGGTTTTTTTATATACCACATTTCAAGGACTAGTTTCGAAATGAGCCAGCCCTGTACATGTGGAATGATTTGTGAACATGTTCAGTCCGTTGACGTAACCATGGACTTGGACCTATACTGCCTTGAGTCAGATCACGGCTGAGGGGAAAGGGAACTTCTTTTCGAATATCCGCGTGTCTACCGGTTTCATGATCTAATCAGGATGCCTGCAAGAACTAAACACCAATTTCTCCTCTTCATCTGCCTTTTCCCCTCTCTCCTTCTCTTTCTGTATCCCCCTCTCCCTCTCTCGTGCCCCTCTCTCTCTCCCTCTCTTATCTCTCTCTCTCCCTCCCCCCCCCCCTCTCTCTCTCTCTCTCTCTCTCTCTCACTTTACATATTTACATAACCCTGGCTTCCTGTTTTCCCTATATTTTTACATTTATACATCCAAGAATAATTAAAGAGGCTGCGTCGATGATAGAATTTGGATACAAAACACAGGTATAAGTTAATGAGTATTACTAATTTCCAGCATGCTCACTACCTTCTGGTTTGCATAAAAAATATTACGCAGGACATCAATCAATGGTATGAATGTTGCATCTCACGGATTTCAATATTTTAGTAGAGGATTTTTCAAGAAAAGAAGTGCAGTTTAAACAAATGTGTTCCCTTCAAAAACTGATCTCTCGTAAAAATCATACATTGAGAGTATCAGATTGTTGAAAGTCCAAACACTCAAAATTGGTGAGGAGATGGCTTTGTCTCCCTTTAGTTATATCGACGGTGAAATTCCAACATTCGTCTTTATACTTTTGATGTACAGAAAGTCCATAACGTGATTAAATGATTATTATTGTACAGGTTTCAAATGCGTCATTTTACTGTGATACAATCTTACACCATGGAAAAGAGGAGGTTCCATCTGCTGCAAAGTTACCACTTAACTTAATAGAACGCAATGCAAGTGTCACCTTCAATACCATTAAATATTTCGAAGGAAATCTAATCGGTTTCGCAGCCTCTCTTGTGGTAATGACCGCGGACGCAATAATTCCTTGCTGGAACTCGAGCATAAAGACGTCATGAACTCTCGCCAGTAAAACGTGTTTATGCGGTATGATAACTTGTACACAAATGGCACCCAGCGAGAACCCAGCGAGAGCAGAGAAATTGGCCCTGTGTGGTGTGCATCTCGGGTGACATCGTCAAGAAGAAATGTGGAGGTGGGTTGTATACAGTGAACAGGTTGGCATGCGGTGTTTATAGGCGTGATAGTGGGCTATGTCACAGCCAAGTTATGGGGTTACCCTGTGTGCATGATAGCTACATGTTGTTTTAAAGGGAATGTACAATTGTAGTTACACGGTCGTGAATGGGACCCATCATCCTACCATGATCAAGACTTCAGTTCGCGTTTCATCTCAGGACCACTTGAAGGAATTGCCTTATATCCCTCAAATATATTACTTTTTGCGCCATTGATTGTTAATATTCATAAAACAAAATGATCATACAACCGCATTTCCTCTTGTCCACTAATTTCTTAGATCAAACAACAACTTACTAAGCCCGTGATTATGACAAAACGGTGCTGAGGTGCCAATGAGACCTATCATAATCACCTTGCCATTTTTGTACACTCCGTTTAGTATACGGACCCCCCCCCCCCCCCTCCCACCACCACCACCACCCTTCCAGATGAAGTCTTAGCAAAACTGTTATTACGAGCGCGAGGTCCACCGATGTAGATATTGTCAATAGGGAATAATGGAATTCTTTTATACGCTGAAATGTTTTGGCTTAAAGCAGATTAGAGATTGATTGAGTGGCTGAACTGAATGCTCTTTTTCCTACTATTGACATGATGAGATACATCCTCTCTATGTATATAATTGAAATGCAGAGAGATTTTCTCTGGTCGGTGGTGCCGCCGCGGCAGAGACAGTAACATCAAAAACAAAGTTTTGACAATACGTGAAATTGGTGGACTCACAAAACAGATTTCCTGATTAACCCCAAGAAATTACGTCACATCCACCCCTTTCGTCCAAAAGAGGTGAGACGAAAGAACAATACACATGTGTTACAGAACTTACAGTTCAATACTTCAACAATACATTATTATTATTATTCATTTGCTATATTTCAGGAAGAAAGTAATGACGCAAGCACTTTTCGATTTAGTTCATATTATGTCACGCATTCAAGTTTCATGATCAATGCATCATTCACTTTCCACAATAGCACGCCTACTCTAATAAGATCGCTCTAATAAAACACTTATCAGTGAAATTGTGCGTTAAACAGTAGGTAGAGAAATTGAAGCACATTCAGGTTTTCAGCAACAAAAAAGTCAAGTGAGACATGAACGCACTTGGCTCGCCCATCCACCTCAGAGACGGGTGTCAAGGCTAGCATTACATCACCTCCACCCCTTGCGTGCCAAAAAGTGTAAGAAAAAAAACGAAACTTAGACATGAGTGTTGATAGAGACTTACAAAATTTCTCGGCACAGCCATTGAAGAGCAGGCAAGGAGCATCAGGAGATAGAAGTAACCGGTGTAGGTAAGCAACGCCATGGCTTTTTTGTTTGGCTGAAGTCAGGAGCGAGTTAGCAGCGAAAGGAAGGCAGGAGATACTCGAGGAGCGGAAGGACGCTGGACAAACTATCGCCAGGAGACGTTTAAATTGCTGGAGCTGGGCTGGAGCAGCGAGAGGGCAAGCGGGAACCACTCTACCTAACCCGCCAGACAGCCGGGTAGCTTAGCAGTGGTGCGAGGTGGATCGTGGACTGGATACACGGGTAGGTGCGGATGCCACGACGCGCTCTACTCGAATGCAAACTCTCTCAATCAGCTGATTCCCGTTTTCATCCAAATCTTGCCTAGCTGCAGCTCCGCTCATGCCTTCTGTCAAACACCTCTCATGTACGGCTGTCTGACCTCTCTCTGACATGGATACCGATCCATGTCCTAGAAAAAAATGGGTTCAAATAAACAAATAATAAAACATTTACAACCAAAAGAGTAGGACTACCCGATTTTCCTGTTGAATGCGTGTGTATCATGAGATTCTCGCTGCACTTGCAGACGATCGAGAAGAAGAGCATGCGCAAACCGTGCACGCAGATGGCGGTATACAATTTCAACTTCGTGATCTTCGCGTGCGTGGGTATTTGTGCCTCTATGATTTTAGCATGGATCTAGCAAATTTATCACACACAAGTAATGACAGACGGATCCCTCCCTCAGAGTCTACGCGCGGGGTAAATTTCGAGGGTCAGCCGGTTTCCTCCACCAGCGTGATAAAAATGGAAAACCATTGTTGTTCTCGCCTTGTCATTCTCGTGAGAAGGGACAAAATCTTGACTTTTCAGTAATCGTGACCTCAGTTGTGAAAGCGGAAACCCTCTCCAACTGCGAGTTACAGAGAAGGAATTATTTCCGCGTTGTGCATGGCCTGGCTTCCAGGCGGTCGGACATTTCGAATTCGGAGAACTTCAAAATTGTAGTCTAGTCTTCACAAGACGGGTCACTGTGTCATTTTTCATCCTTTCTGAGTCCGTCCCAGTTCATTAAGCTGAGGAAGAGATTGTGACTATTTAGTTTACTGTAGCCAGACTCGTTTATTTGATAGTTTGGATTCGAAATATCTAACCGGCTGGAAGTCAGGCTACGTTCTACACGCAATGAACTTGGAGTATTTAGAAAACCCACGAAACTCCACGTTGTGTAGGATGAAGACGCGCAGTCAGATGATGGAGTTGATATCAATATTTAACGACAGACATGAGAGGTGACATAAAGTTCAGTTGCAAATGGGACACCTTTTCTTTAATAATAAACTATTGGAATTAATTGATTTCAATCACGAGAACCTGTGGTTGAACACAATCTCTTCATTATGTTCATCTATAAGGGGGGAGGGTTTTACACTCTTTTTGTGTGCCATATAGACTAACAGAAAATTTAGCGCACAATAGGGTTAAGATTGCTGCTTTGTTGGATGCATCTCAACAAAATTTGTTTGTGTGTGCGTGGGGTAGGATGGCATGGTGGGTTGGTGGTGGTGGGGATGGTGGTGGTGGGGGCGGGGGCATTTTCTGATCGCAAAGCAGTATCCCATTGGTTTAATTGTATTAAGAGTATTTTGGCAGTGAAATTAAAGGGCATATACTATACTGGGAAGGCAAAAAAGCCTTCAAAAGGTAATTGTTAGCAATCTTCTTGCCAATGGTCTTAAATTCATGTATTGACCATTTTAGAAGCTTGCTGAAAGTTATTTGCCCTCAAATGATCCACATGTGGAATAATTAATGATTAATGATTAAATCCTTAAAATGTTCGGGCCGAACATTTTGAGGATTTGTGATTTAATCACTCATTACTCCAAATGTAGATCATTTGAGGGCAAATAACTTTCAGCATAGATCGTTATGATGTGTTATGTTGCTAACTTTTGAGATCGGTAGCCATTTAAGAATGTTATCATTAATGTTCATCCTAACAACGCGGGGAAGGGGTGGGGGGGGGGGGGGGCTAGGAGGTGAAGGAGTGTACCCTCCCCCACCGATTTAGCTACCATTAGGCCTATAATGGTAATACATGTATTTATATCAATGACATGCAATACTGACACCTATAACGAGAGCCCTGCATGTCTAAAATAAATATGTACATGATTAATTCGTAAAAAAATATGAAACAGAAAAAAAAGGAGAATGGGAGATTTCCCAAATAAAACGTCCCTTTCAGGGCAAGGTTGGAAAGAAGCACAAGGTATCACACAGGCCTGGGTCGAATAGAATAGAAATGGAATGAGAGCGAGGCCCCAACGAATTGGGCTACTTTCTTGCATTATGATGCAGGATATTTTCTATTTGCTGCGGCAGCGGACAGACGTGCCTGGGTATCACTGTCGGAGAACCTCAGACCAAGCTCAGGTAAATAGTGAAATATTATCGAATTTGCATTGTTAAAGTTGAATTTTGATGCCCAACCAGACAGCAAATCTAATTTGTGTTTTTGGAACTGAAGAGTGGCTCGTCTCCGGGAATTAACACAAGACAACAGCGGGTAATTGGCTGTGTCGGCAGAGCTCAGTCACCAACGGGTTGGTAGCAGATAGCTACCGGGCTGCGGACCCGGCTATACACGTTCGGATAGCCGTGTCGCAAACAAGGGCTAGGCGTTGTTATCTAAAACACGCCGATTGAATTGTAAATCACGTTAGTCTGCTTTACCTTCACACTTTTTTTGCAGAATGAGAGATGGATGTGATACCGAGAGACAAAAATTTGTATCAATATATTTTTTATCCAGAATTTTGGAAGGGAATGCCACAGCTGAGCCTGGACTGAGCTGGCTGAATTTCCAGTTTGCTATATCCAGAAATAAGCGTGATATCAGCCAATCATGTTGTCCATACGAGTGAGCTGTGTTGCTGGGTTGTTGATCCGCCTGCTGCTCATAGCCTACGGGGAGGTGCAGGATCAACTCATGGTCGTCAAATACACAGACATTGACTACCATGTCTTCACGGATGCCGCCAGATTTGTTATGCAGGTAGGTAGAGACATAGACACATGGCCATGATTTGGTTGCCTTAAAATTTTGTGCTCTGCCATAGGCATAGCAACTCACTGATAAACATGAGTAGAGTAAGTGGTCAATTTGAATTGTGTACTGACAGTGTACCAATACATTAATAACATGGAATCAGATGACCCAATCTTGCCACCAAAAATCTAGACAAAAGTTGATTGTTCACCGATGGAGCAGCCAGTTTTGCCTTTTCTTAACAGGCGAGTTAAGATACTCTAGACTCTATTGTGTCAATGGAGCACAAAATTAAAAGACATTTAAAGAGGGGGTGGCCCATTTGCAAATGTTACGAAACTCCGCAGGAATTTGCAGTATACCAAATTATAATGTTTATGAAATTTCACAGTCGTAGCTTCAGCAACATTTTCAAGAGAAGGTAAAAACTATCCTTGTTTACGTTTGAAACATAGCCACCATGTCTAGAGTCTACATGCAGATCTCCCATTGCATGCACTGCTCACATTACCTCAGACACATGCAAAGTTTGTAATGGAGAACCGCAATGTGAGCTGATTTGCGGTCTTAGTCTATGGCTTCAGAAACCGAGGAGGTACCTGCAACGTGTCTAAAACCTACTTGAGACCTTGAGATTAATACAATTCTGCTTCCTTTTTCTGATATTGGCAGAGTTCTATTCTTAAACAGTCTTTTCTATCATTTTCCTTTTATTGGAAAATATGAAGAGTTTTTCATGCCTGAGGGCTGTCCTGTCTTTAAATAAAGTAAAGATGACATTGTACTGATATAAAAATGCTATTAATGTGCTGCAGCTGGCTGCTTATAGCCTGCACTGTATGGGGATGTGCACAATCAATTGATGGTTGTCAAATACACAGACATTGACATTGCGGTCCTCACTACTGCCAGCAAAATTGTTCTAGAAGTGAGCACCAACCTGTACCAGGTATTTCCAATTGATTGCAGCTCTCAGGAATGAGGACTCTCCCAGTAGCAAATAGACACAACCAGTCTCTGGGTGTTGTGGTGATCTCCAGCTAAACAGAATATCTTTGTGCAGATATGTTTTGATCATGCATTCCTCACAAACATCAGTCTTGTACGTCTCTAGAGAGTAGAATGCTGTAGATCTGTGTGGACGTGGATGGTTTTTAGATCAAAATGACATCATATTGAAGCTTTGCGCATGCCTCAATTCTTGGACTTAGATTTCATACTATTGTTATTATCATCATGTTTTTTTGGCAGGGTGAGTCACCATATGAGAGAGCAACCTACCGCTATACACCTCTCCTGGCCATACTTCTTACACCCAACATCTGGCTCACTCCCTTCTTCGGAAAGGTCCTCTTCTGCCTCTTCGACATCGCAGCCGGTCTCCTCATCTATGACATCATCAGGCTGCAGTCCCACGATGCCTCCACGGCCACAAAGGGAGCCCTCGTGTGGCTGTTCAACCCACTGACCGCCACAGTGTCCAGTCGGGGGAATGCAGAGTCCATCATGGCGGTCCTAGTGCTTCTGGTGATTCGCTGCCTATTGAAACATCAGACGAAGCGATGCGCTCTCGCTCTGGCGACTGCCGTCCATTTCAAGATCTACCCCCTCACGTATTGCCTACCTATCTACTTCTTTGTTGGTGATAGCCTCATGCAGTCTTCGTATAAACGGATACAGGGCATGTTTAAGAAACAGACACTTCTCAATAGATTCCTTTATTTATTTTGGCCAACGAGGGCCAGGGTGGAGCTTGTTGCGGTGTTTATTTCAGTGTTTTGCATCCTGACAGCTGGCATGTATTATTGGTGAGTCAGGTGATCTGTTTCTGCTTTACTTCCATTGTCAGAGTAAAGGCACAAAGTAAAAGAAACTTCCACTTTTGAAAGCAGACATTTTTGGATTGAGTTGCTTTCAATAAAATCATTTCAATATTATATTAAAAATGGTCAGCAGTTATTATAAAGCATCAAGTAAAGATGAGTTGCCCCAGTGTGTAAACTTATAAATAGCTATGTCAAATATATGGATCCTTCTACCCTCAGTTGATTTGTCCTTACTTGGTGGGATGGTGGTAAATGGTGGTGGATGGTGGGAACAATATGTGGTATCTTGTAAATTAGAATTTTAAACGCCTTCCTATATTTGCTAATATCATTTTGAAGATTTTCACACAGTACACCTGTAAATCAATCAAAATAATTATCAGAGTCATATAACTTAAGCATTTCATTGAGTGTAGATGTCAAGGCTCTATTCATGTAGGAAATCATCATGACTGTGTTGCAATGTTAATTGATACAGACCTGATAATTAGATGATTTAGATCATTACGAATTATTACCTCATATCACACGTAAAAGATGATTGCCTCCTCTTTGTTCATCAGCTATGGGGAGCCATTCCTGTCCGAGGCATACCTGTACCACGTGACCCGGAGGGACGCGAGGCACAACTTCTCTCCGCTGTTCTACATGCTGTACCTGACGTCGCAGTGGCCATCGTCTTTCCTCCTGGGCCTACTGGCCTTTGTTCCCCAGGTCGTTCTCCTGGTCGCATTCTCTCTGCTCTACTACAGGGACATCGCCTTCTGCTGCTTCGCTCACACCTTTGTGTTTGTCACCTTTAACAAGGTCTGCACCTCGCAGGTATGATTGAACTTTCTCTGATGATAACATGATAAGTGACTTGCTCCATTGTCTAGTTTTGTTGCCAGTTTGGATTCTTTCTATCTTCACATCCCCCTCTCTTGAGTATTTCTTAACTACCTTTGACATCTTCCATGTCTTCTCCAACAGCATTCATCCATCTTCTTGATAATTCTGTCTCCACATACACTGTCCTTCTCTCCTCAACACATTCCCATAACATTCCTTTTTCTTTAGCAGGTTGTCCACGCACAAAAAATTCATTGTATAGCTATACTAAAATGGTATACATGTAGCTATAGGAAGAAAATTTGTGTGTGGACGCTGACTAACGATACCTCGTATAACAAAACATATAAAGAAACATGGGTCTTGGCATCGTTTCAAACTAGAATGGTACGAAGGATCATGCTTAATCAAGTTTCACTGTGTGTGTGGACATGACTACCACTTCTTCATATACCAGGGCAAAGCTTAGCCTGACCGCTTGCACAAAAGACCCAATCAACTCAAAGTATTGTGCACTCACAGAAGACAGGCGGGACCTGTTTCCTTATCGAGTGTTGGTATAGATTATGCTGTCTGTGGACACCCTGTTTGCTATACAATGATTCTTTACATGATGTATAGCTACTATATACCATTTCTGTATAGCTATACAATTAATTTTGTGTGTGTGGATACATACTCCCCAGCTTACCACCTTGAAAAGTGACAAAATGGTCTTTGTTTACCCAGGGAAGCCTCTCACCATTGCTTCTTCATTAGAGCCCATCATTATTATTACCTGAGATGCGGGATCAATGGTTCAGTATCTCTTTGGTACTCCAAAAGATTAAATGAGGAATGAAATATTAGGTGTCGGTTCATCAATATAAATCCAGGAATTGTTTTTTTCCCGAACATTCCTTTATCGACCCCTAACTTTAACTTTTCATTTGTCATGCTACATATTAGTTACATGACAGAAAGCAAAACAGTTTAAAGCTAATATTTTCATCAGTACTGTTTCTTGACTTCGCTGTCTTCATCCTCTACCCAGTACTTCTTGTGGTACCTGAGTCTATTGCCACTCATCTTGCCAGCCACCGTGATGTCCATCAAAGAGGGAGCCATCTTGATTGCCGCTTGGTTTGTTGCGCAGGTAATATATACATTGAAAATCAATTCCATGTGTGTTACCTGTACAGATATATAAAATGGATGAATAGACAATAGATGTTTGAACTAGAGTGAGGTATTGTACAGAAGAAAATAGTCAAATTACTAAGCAACAAGGCACAGAGGTTAGTACTAAAAGTATGTATAGATAAACTTGGAGGACATGGTAGATGTACATAATGACTTGGTCAAAACTTATTTTGTACCCTAGTACTACATCGGACATTTGTACTACATTCTACTACTCTTCCCTATCTTCTCTCTCTACTCTTTTTTCTTGCACTCTCTTCCTATTTCATCTCTTTTCTCTATCTCTTCTCTTTCTTGTTGTTCTCTCTATCATTTTCTTCTCTCTCTTCTTCTCCTTCCTCTCTCCCCTACATGGGACATCGGTACTACATTCTGCCACCTTACCCCTCTGCTTTCATCTCTTTCTTCTCGCCTCTCTTTCTCTTTCAGCTCTTTTTTCTATCACTTCTCTCTCTCTCTTCTCATCCTCTCAATTGTTTTCTTCTCTCTCTTCAGTCTCTGATTTTCTCCTTCCTCTCTCCACCTAGTCTTTCGGAGGAGACTTTTAGCCGTTGGGCCCGTGTAAAGGAGAGTCATACAATTTTCATGTTAAAGAACCTGGGAAAAGAACAGGGAAGTTATCCCGGTGAAGTAGTTCATAAATTAATTTTTTGCTGGTAATTCATAATTGGCATAGGGGTAATTATTACTGTGTAATGTAAATCTTTTCAGATTAACTTTTCGACACTTATATGACACTCATGTGTTGTTAGTGTTGTTAATATCTTAATATAATATTTCTCTCTCCGCCTTTTACTCTCCCTTCTCCCTTCCAACATGGCCTCACCCCTCCCCACCTCCCCTATCCCCCACCCCACCCACCCCCTTGCCTCCCCAGGGCCTGTGGCTTCTACCAGCATACTACCTGGAGTTTGAAGGCAGGGACACCTTTGTGCTCATCTGGCTTGCAGGTCTCTTCTTCTTCTTCACCAATGTCTACATCCTCACGCGGCTGATCAGGACCAGAGAAAGTGTTACCCACACAAGAAAACTCAAGTATAGGTAGCCACAGCTCTCTAGGTCTGAAAGAAACAACAGAGAGAGAGAGAGAGAGTGAAGAGCAGGCAGGGATTTAAGGTAGTCTCAGGGTGCTTCAGACATCAGCGACAACTCGCTTTGGCGTTAGTTACAGGAAGTGGTTGTCATTATTGTGCTCACTCTAAACCTCTGCAAAGATATGATTTACTCTGAAAGGAACAACAAGCGGAGAAGACGAAGACCAGGGCCCTGTTGCATACACTTTACCATTTATGGTAACTTATTTATATATGGTAACTACCATGGTAACATCAGTTGCCAGCCAATTAAATTCAAGGTTTCCATAGAGGTTGCCATTGTTAGCACCAATGGAACCACCAGTGTTAAGTTTTATGCAACAAGGCTTTGAGGTAGTCATAGCGGGGTACAGACATTAATCACTAGTAGCCTCGGGCATCACAGTTAAAAGATGGTTGTCATTATTCACCACCGTCTTTATCTTTCCAGGCTGATAGGGACACGAGAAAGTATTGCATGTGATTATTGCAAATAAGAGTGAGGAGAATATGGATTTCCAAACTTACCCCCTATTCATGGCCTCGCCAGAAGAGGGCAGTATTTAGTGTTGTGATTTTACCATGATAAACCCCCATTCATCCACACAGGCATGATTGGCATTTGCCTGGATGAGATGACTTCTTGATACTGTTCAGAGTGCATCGTAAGGTCTGCCAAGTATCAACACTTGAACAACTTACTTTTAAAGGTATTCATGGCTTTTGTTGGAATGCTGAAAAGAGCACCAGTTGTTTCATGCCTTCATACTCAAAGCAACAAACAAATCACTGCTGTGAATCTCAGACACTGATAACGGATGCATTCTACTGTGAAGTTCTTGCATGTAGTTTGTCTGATTTGTCTGATTTGCCTAATTTTCTTCTTTGATTCAATTCAACTTTTTACCAGGGTTGCATTCCTTCTTAAAGTTGTGACAAATTGCTGACAGATGACGCAGTTTTCCAGGGTAAAAATTTGAAGGTAGTTCATCCAGTATTTGTCTAGTGGATGTTTTTACGGCAAAATATTTTCATCCTTAATTTACCACTTTATCGCATAGAAATATGGCCTGTTGGGGGGGGGGGGGGGGGCGATTGCGACGAAAATTGGCACGTTTGCACCCATGACGTAATCTCCGCAATGCAGTTATCAATTGCACCAAATTTATTCAAATTTATTATTAATCAATTATGCTAATTAATGCATAAAATCACAATTTGACTGTTAATCTTTAAATATAGCCCCAAAACTGCTAAATTTCAGTTCGGACACTCTTCTTAGGATTATTACCAAATTAGGATTTAAAAAAAATGGCAATATCAAATTTTTCTTCTGTATTTTATTGTTTTCTAATTTCTTATGTATTTCTTTGGGTTTTTTTTACTTTATGTTTTCCATTGTTTTTTTTTGGAAATTGTTGGCAACACTATTTCAGTCATAAATAACATGAAATCTATTGTCATCAGTAAATATCAAAATATTGATGCATTTATGAATTTGGATAGATGCAGAATTTGCATTGGATTTGTACATGAAATCACGTTTTTGAGCAATTTTTGGTCTGACATGCACATACAAAATGTTACATAACTTCGGAACCGTGTACCCCCGCGTCGTAAATTTGGTCTTAAAAGTTGCGTGAGACTTGACGGGAAAAAGTCATGAAACGCTGCAGCATGATCTTTTCGCGTTACAAATGTATCACGAAAAATGTCAAGGGGGGCTGTTCCCCCCCCCCCCCCCCTCCTGGGCTAGATAAGTTAAGTGTCGACCTCAGAGAAGAGTGGAGGAGGAAGACTGCTTAGTCGTTATATACAGACTCAATAATGACTGCACTGCATGAGGAAGGAACAGAATGCACATTTGAATCTGGAAGGGAGACTAATCCAGATGAAGGCAAGGGGGGACGACCTTCTTGTTGAATGATGTGACCGCAGGCAGGGAATGTTGTTTTCATGCAGGATGTTGATGAAGCTTGAGTCACATGACTTCTAGCTAACGAGGTCAGGTGACTATGCTTGTAAGAGGAAAGTAGGGTCAGTAATATACATGTACATTGAAGCATACACAATCCCACCATGGATGTACAGTGCAATTATCTAACGTGTCTTGAGCTTAGCCGATGCTTTCTTATTCCTTTTCCTACAGGATTATTAGACCAACATCAGCCTGATATATGCAATTATTCTTGCCCAATCAGGGTGAACCCTCCTGAAAACACAAAGGGTGAATATAAATCGTACTGCTTGCTTGCTCACGTTTGATGCAACGTAAACATGGCCATTGTGTTTCCACTGAAAATTTGTGGTACAAAGATTTCCTTATGATTCCTTATAGATAACAACATTTCTGCAAGTACTTGCTACAAATATGATCCTAAATGATGCCTTAACTATTGATTGCACACAAAGTACTAAAAAAATGTTAAAAAATTAAAAAGTGCTTAAAAGAGTTGAGGTCAGTATGTTTCTGCGGACCAGGCGGGTGTTTCACCAAGCTGTTCGTAAGTTACGAACGACTTTACGAACGACTGGTGATCCCTTCTTGGGCTAAATGCATTACCAAACTCTGTTCACTGAGAATCTGACTTAGCACAAGAGGGAATAACGAGTCGTTCGTAAAGTCGTTGGTAACTTACAAACAGCTTGCTGAAACACCCCCCAGGTATACCCCAGTTCTAGTAGTAAATGGCTTAAATGGCTTAAATGAGGAATCGCAATGTCTCTATTAAAAAAAAAATGCTCAGAAAGGCACATCCTGATCACATTTCTAAATTATTCTTCCAATTTGTTTAACTTCCTTCTGAAAGTGTGCCACTGAACTTTAAACTGTTATGTTCTGACTAAGCATTCTCAAATATTTGAAAGACTTAGATTTAGAGTATTCCAATGGGGGGGAATAAAATTGTGATCAGCACTATACCAGGCAAATTTCATTGTTTGTTGATCTCAGTCCTTGTGTTGCTATGATCGTTGTGAAGCAGGGCAGAAATCTCTCAGCTGGGGTACTAAGTCGAAAAAATCAAAACAGGTTTGCCCTTTGCATGAACTCTGCCTCACAAAATGAACTTTCAGTGAAGATGGCAAGGTCTCTGTCAACATTTAGATATCTGAAACAATTAAAGGCCTGCTTTCTCATTAACTTTAAATATGTGTTATCCTTTAACTATAGTAACTGACAGTAATAGACATTAACCGTTTGATTAGGGGATGTGCTTATAAATTAGTTATTTATACCATACAGTAATGTGCTGTAGCAAAATTTGTAGTAATACTAATTAATACTCATTAATTTTTCTCTTGATCACAATTCTTTTTCAGAAAAAAATGTTTATTGTCCAATTTTGTTTTTAAAAATACAAGTAGAAAAATGAGTGGGATGAGATAATTCTTTGACACTAACGATATATTCATCGCAAAGATTTAACAAAACAATTTGACCAGAAAGGTGGTCACATTTGCATATATATCTACTGGTATTTATTCATATCTTTGCCAACAAGTGTTGGATCTTACAGCACTTTGGAGATAGCCAATGAGCTCTGAGCATATTAGCTGTTACCGTAGTAACTACAAACAGATGTGAGTTACAATAGTTGAGACACAACACGTGATGTGTCCAGTCCCTGATCCCAGATAGAGAGATGGAGAGGTAGCTTATGTTACTCATCCAGGCTCCTTAAAGAAAACAAAGAAGCCAATCTCTTGAGAAGGTAGCTGTCATGTTGTGAATATTTAATGATTAAGGTTGAGCTGTTGCCAAAGTGGTGGGCCTGTAGGAAACATCGTCATCTCATATATCAAAATGTTCACCCATTGCACATATCTGCAGTATTTTATGGATCCATGCTGCTAGAACCAAACTCACACTCAAAGCATTTTTCGGATGAATAAATAGCTTTATAAAATATATGTTGCTTAATACTTGATATTGAGACATATTGTTCTTTAAAGAGTGTGTGGAAATGTTGTATTTGTTTCAGTGCACTCTAGGCTAATGTTAGCAATAGTAGTAATGATTATGGAGCTTGATTTCATGGGAGAGCCATTCTGCCATCGTTGCTGGGTTTCTTCACATTTGATTTCAAACTTGTTAAAATGTTGAGATAATTCCTTCCTGTGATCGGGAAGTCGAACAGGAATGGGACCAGGGGGGTGTTTCACCAAGCTGTTCGTAAGTTACGAATGACTTTACGAGCGACTGGTGATCCCTTCTTGTGCTAAATGCGATACCACACTTTGTTCATTGAGAATCTGATTTAGCACAAGAAGGGATCACCAGTGTTCGTAAAGTCGTTCGTAACTTACGAACAGCTTGGTGAACATCACCCAGTGATCCCGTCAAAAGGACTCTAGCGTGGTCACAGACCTCAGTTTCATTACCACTGCTTACATAATCTTTATCCCTTACAGTACCAACTAAATGCATTCAACTTTATGATAAGTAATTGGGTTTCTCTTGGCATGGTATTGGGAGGCTTAATCTGTGATTGTTATGTAAAGTTTGTTACCCCCAGTGCTGGTGCAGAGTTTATGTCTGTCTGATGCCCAAACTTTTGAACCCTGGTTAGCAAGCAAGCAAGCGATCCCTTGGCCAAAAGCACCCCTAAGCTGTCTGGGCAGCTGCTGTACGTGCCTGTATGCAGCACTGTGTCAGCGTGGTTTGGAGATGGGGGAAGGAATTAAGTCCTCTGTCTCTGTCTATGCATGAGTCACGCGCACTGCCTCGTGTGAAGTGCCACCTCTCATATGCAGAGTAATTTGTGGATTGTTTCCTCTTTATCTTTGTACTACCTCTTATTGTTTGTGTGCAAATTAATGATGAGAAGTTACAAACGTGTGATACAGGCTTGTTGGCTTCAAACACTCAGACATATTTCAGGCTCTTTGTACTAAATTAATAAGAAAATACAAAATATAACTGGCTCCATGTGTGTATATATATATATGTATGTATAAAGAGACAATGTTTGTGTGTGTGTGTGTGTGTGTGAGACAGAGAGAGACAGAGAGAGAGACAGAGAGAGAGAGAGAGAGAGAGAGAGAGGGGAAGAGTGAAAAATATATTATTTCTTTAGTAATAACTGTAATTTTCTTGCCAATTTGAAAAGTACACATGTATTACTTTCAATATTCAGTGCACTTATGCTCCCCACATGGAAGGGAAAAATAACTTTCAAAACAAAAAGTACCAGTAACTGCAATTGTTAATGTGTAGAGAATATTTTCATGTAAATATTAGCTAAAATGTGGATACCAAGATATTTCAACAATGGTTTAAAAGTATTTGTGTAAACATCTGTACATAACATCTGACTGTTGGCTGAACATTAAACAAAGCTGAAAGCAGGGATGTGTTATGGAAGGATATGAAACAACTTTATTTCTTTGAACCCATGCGTGCCACCGCCAAAAAATTATGTGGTCTCAGCATGTGCTTTTCAGGTGTTTTAACAATAACAAACAGGATTGCGTAGCAACGGTTTCTCAGATAGAACAACAGAAATGTAGAGTCTTATTTCACTTGTCCAGTTCTGTTGGATTGCATCACTACTTTTGTGAGGAAAAGAGATATCAGCAAACAAAAATAAACATTTTTTTCTAGTAAAGTATCTCACCTGCACGCAAATGCAAGCAAACTCTGTTAATGGAAATAAACAGCTTAAGATATGATTTTGATAATGATTGAATCCTACATTTGTGAAAATCTGCGGAAAGTGCAGAAATTGATTAATTGTGTTAGTAAGAATATTATCTTATATCTCCGTTTGTGCATCATTCAACAATTATTTAAAAGAAAACCGAGTACAGGATCTTTAGTGGTGTTGTCCTTAACTTTCTTGAAAATTGCAAAATGATGTGATAAGAAACACAGCTTCGAGAAACAAAATAGGGAATTAAAGATATTGCTTTCCAATTTAAATACAGCTAAATGTCGGTGGCGAGCATGGGACATCAAAGTATTGTAGTGATTGTGGAATGCTTTTGACATTCGCTAGCATGCTTATAGTATCCATACAGATGTTTGAATATATTATGCTCGAGTTGTCCCTCCTTCCTAACACATCCCTGCTGAAAGTTATCATGGGTAAACTGGTGGCTGTCTCTTTTGCTGAACACTTCAAAGTTGTGAAAGCTTTCCTTGAACTTAATATGTTGGTTTACTGACATTTGCAATGTTTGTAACATGTACATATTCTCACCAGCCTAATACATGTAATATATTTCTCTACCTGCCTTGCACCAATCAATTTCTATTGATTTAGAAAGAAAGAATGCATTTTGGATACATTGATTGTTGCTATGTTCGGATAACCTTGGGCAAGCTTAGGGGTTGTCATAAGTAACTTGCGAAAGTAGATGAGCATGAAATATGAATATGATTGTAAACAGGGTGATTGGGGTACATCTTATTGACTTATTGCACATAGACTAAGTTACAATGCAAATGAGCTTCAATGTTTGCTTGCCTAAGGTTGGCTGACACATTACTGCTTGTTACGCATCACTTAAACGTAATCACTGTCAAAAAAATTATTCATTGGCCCAGGGTGATATGCCTCCAAAGTAACAAAAAGATGTTATTCCTCAAAAGGTATAGTGCACAATATGATTAAGAATATAGCTTTTTGTATCTGTTTTAAAGAAAATGTGTCACACTGTCCTTGTTTATCCAGATTTTAGCTTTATACAAGTTACATGTATGTCCTTTCTTGCTCACTCTTTCTCTCAAGATGATGATTGCCCTTTGAAATCCATTTAATTATATTCTGTGCAACATTCCAACAAGCATTCCTCTCATAGGAATACAATATAATCGTGAAAGTATGCTTTACCTAGTAGAAGTGAGGTATTTTGGGGAACATAATATGTTAAGAACCTTGGATATCACTCTAGATTGGTGCACACGTCCATCATGTACACTCTAGTAATTGTGTTGATATATTGTAGACAAATAAACTTGTCTGTGTGTTCTGTATCTGCAAGGAAAAATTATGATGGTTTCTTATCATGAGCAGACAGATGTCATGCTCACAAGAACAGGTTAATCGTGGTATTAAATTTTGTAGTTGGCCAAAGTGAATACTTTGCATCGGCAGAAATTATGATTCTCATGGTTTCAAACTACACTGTATATACTGCATTGAGTTTACACTGATGAGTGTCATGCTTACTGGCCGGTCATGTGGTTTTTTTGGGGGTTTTTTCTGGGGGGGGGGAGGGGTTGACATATGTAACTTATTTCACCTGCTTTTAAATTGTAAACCTGCAGACATTAAGAAATACTATTCATTCTGATTCTTTTTCTTCACCTTTCAATCATTTGCCGTTTCCTCATACTTCTTCCTCCCTACCCCTCCTTCATTCTCTATTTCCCTCCTTCCTTCACTCTCTCTCTCTCTCTCTCTCTCTCATTCCTTTTTCTGCCATCGTTTGTTCACCCCCTAGTGCCTTTCCTTCATTCACACTCCCTAACACTCCCTTCCCCTTGTTCCACCCTCTTTCCTTTCCCCTTCTTCCTCTCTCTTCTTTTCCCCTTCTTCTGAGCTCTATCCCATCTTCCGCCCTTGCCCTTGCTGCAGTCAAAATGATATCCACTCCCCACTGCCCCCCCCCCCCCCCCCCCCCGTAATCCTCTACATGATCATGTGAGGGCATTGTGGGACCTCTGACTCAAGTCATTTCTTGGCCACATGCCAAGATGGCAACAAACAAACAGAAAGCTGTTAAGGAGGACGGGCGATTTCAATCACTCATTGTTTATATTTTGATCAATGTTCGATGTTTCGCCTTGTTATCAGGATGGTTTTTAGAGTAAAATAAAAGATATTTGTTAAACTATATTGTTCAAACATTATTAATCAATTCTCGTATTAACTTAAATGAAAGAAGTTAATGCTGGACTTGTATTAATTACACACAAAATCTGATAAAAAAATCTGCCCAAATATTCCTTAAGTCGCAGAACAATTGATATGTTTGTTTCACATAGAGAATGGATATGGTTTATTAACAATCATGTACTTTAAAGGACAGGTTGATCGATATGAATGATATGAATCCTAGACCAGGGTCCATCTTAGAGAATTGGGATTGATCGCAACTTAGTTGCCATTGATCTCAATCGTAACTCTTGTACATTAGGGATCGGGGGTTGGACTTGGGATCAATTCAGATCAATCAAAACACATAAGAACATGGCACGCTGATCTGACAAAGATCATCAGTTTGATATCTCTTCCAAATCCTCTCTACTTAGTGATTGTGTAAACTTTTCCCCTTTGTTTCTTTCCACTAGCTTGTATTCCATTCTCTCTTAAGGATTATTCACCTGGGAGAATGTGTCATCGTCTATTTTCTACCCATATTTAGAAACAAAACGAGGAATGTGCGTGACTTTTTTGTCTTTGTTTTTAAACAAAAATTGGCAATCTGCTCATCCCCGACCCAGATATGTGGGTAATTTATTTGTCAGCAGCATTGATGATTGGGTACTGGTGCCCCACTTTAAGTGTGAAACGTGTATAGACTGATAACGAATGCAGAAAGATGTTTGAATCTGTTCACTCTTTGCGTGCCATACAAAATTGTGCTCTATGGGATCTGTATGAATTACTTGTGAATAAATTGACATGTGGCTTGGCACACAAAGATTTTATTGTTCTTCTTGTGTGATAATGAAAATTTTTCGAGGTCTGACGTCACGCAACATCATAATTGAAATATATTTGGTCACATGATGCTGTTTGAACCAATCACTAAACAGGATTCAATCTATATAGGATATAAAATGAATTATGACATAGGGAGGGTAAAAATATGTGTAGTGATAACACATTAGAGCCGATATTAAAGGGGGGGGGGGCATTCCCACCCGTTTCTCAGGGGTAACAGACCAGGGATGTCCCCACCCCATTCTTAGATGCTGGAGAAGCCAGTGACAGTAGTACGAGAAATATGGCAGTCTTTCTGTACAGTGGCGTGCAAAACGCTCGACCAGAATCAGAATGATTCAGATCACGGCTGCAGCATAATGCATTGTTTGGAAATATTTACGGCCTTCATGAATCACATGATTTCATTTTATATTGTTTCAAGTATGTACCCAACTTAAAAGTCCTTAATTCTATTGAAGCCATGTTGCTGTTATTATTATTATTTACTTATATATTTATTCATTTATTTTATTTTTATTTCTTTGTGGGGGGGGGGGGGAGGCGTCACATTATTCAGGAAAGTAAAAGTGAATGATTTGCTGCAATGGTGCATTGTTTTGAGAATTGATGAATTTTGAATCACTGTATAGACTGGCATATCATGCATTATGATTATAATGCATGCATTAAAATGGAGATCAAGGTATTGCAAATATGTTGAGTTGCTTCATTCCTTTGCATGATAATCTACAGTAAGTGCTTACATGAATATGAGATAAGCGAGCGTGTTGAGAGAGAGGAAATATATGCTGAAAATGAGATTTTTGAAAATATCGAAATGATAGGATGTGACTAAAAATCAGTGATCACCAATTCAATGCATCGTGTTGGTGAATTTAATGTTGTCTGCATGGATGTTTCCTAAATTATGTTTCTTTTACTGTCTCTCTGTTACCCTCTCTCTCTCTCTCTCTCTCCATGTGTGTTTGTGTGAATGTGTGTGTGTGTGATCTTCCTATCTATGTTTCTTTCTCTCATCTTTCAACAGGTGTGTGACATTCCTCCCTCAGTAGCTTGTAACAGAATTTACAACAGGATGTATAGAACAATACAAACCATCAATAGCACAATGTGAATTACTTTGTTTCTGAACAGGTAAACAAGTTGATTGCATTCCTCTCACAGTAGCAACAGTACAGTACCAACAGGAAGCATAGGACATGTAGGAACATGTCCTTTGTTTCTGAATAGGTTTAGGAAAGTCTTTTGCATTCCTAAAAATTATGGATCATGATAAATACACAGAAGCCTGTACAGTAATCAGTGGAAAAACATGGATTTTCTAACAGCAATAAGTTTAGTGTCATCCCCCCCCCCCCCACACACACACACATAGATACACAGACACACACCCCTCTCCCCCGCCCCTCCCTCTCTCTCCATCTCTTTCTCTCTCTCGATCTCTCTCTCTCTCTCTCTCTCTCTCTCTCTATCTCTCTCGCTCTCTCATTTCCTCTCTTTTCCCCTCTCCACATCTTTCTAACTAGAACTCCCCTCCCTCCTTTAAAAAAAAGTCTGTCAAAAGCTTTATGCAACGGGCCCCTGGTCGAATATTTCACATAACCTGGTGTTCAATGTCATAAGCCAAGCAGTAGCCCGGAAAGCAGTTTACACAGCTCACGGTCCCCTCGTAGTCTTCTTCTTTTTTGAGTCGCAATTTTCCGTCTTTCTAACAGATCGGTCAATATCGTATTACTATGGAGAGTATAATCAAAACAACGATTATAGAATGCGGTGTTCAATAGTTTATATAAAAAAAGAAAGGTGCATGTTAATCAACACGTAGGACCTGGCTGGGATCTAGGTCCCAGGGAAGTTGTCTCAAGAAACAGAGGAAGCATTACGCCATATCTGTTTTATAAATCTCGGGCCACTGCATGCATCTCTCTTTAAGTCACTCAACTGAAAGCCTGCAAAGGTGTGAAAAAATCAAACCCTCGTGGAGAAAATTAACACCTCGGGTGTAAAAACGGATTATTTCCAGATTTAGACTTTGTATCGACAGCTGCAGACGAGAAAGTGGATGAAGTGTTACCTCCCAGTTTATTTTGGTACATGTAACTAGGGCACGGGTGCTAATGGAGTAGGCTAGGGATGATTGGTTAGCTCTGATCCTAGTATTGGCTGATTTGGGTGAAGATGTGAAGATTTAATGTATTCAAAGATACATATAGGCCTATATATATTGTCGATGTTGATCACAATCACCCTTCTTTGCCAGGTAAATTGGAATCATATCGGATTTGTGTATACATGTATTAGTTGAGCATGAAGTTTTAAAGCGTTAAGGAGCAGGAGTCAAGATGTTGGTTTGTGGGAATGTTGAGTCGAAGAAGGGATAAGTTGGGATGCGGAGAGGAGGGATAGAGATAAGAGGGAGGGAAGGAGCTGGAAGGTCTGAGCGAAGGAGAGAATGCTTATATGATAGTGAGCAGGAGAAAGATAAATATGTAGGAAGAGAGAGAGAGAGAGAGAGAAACAAGAGAGAGAAGAGGCGAGGAGAGAAGAGAATGAGAATGAGAGAGAAGAGAGGGAAGATAGAGGGGAAAAGAAGAGAGAGGAAAGGAAGAAATAGAACATGCATTACTGTGACCCCTATATGACCACACCGTAGCAAAATTAAAAACATGTCAAGTTTATTCCTCTCCTGCTCGTCCAAAACTGCCAACCTGCCCTCTCCTCATACTTATCTATCCCTCATCCTCCTTTTCATATTTCTTCCCCTTATTTTCCTTCTTCATCCCCTGCCTTTCTCCTTGACTACTCTTGCTTCAAAATCTTCTCTGCCATCTTCAATATCATATAACACCTCCTTCACCACTTAGTTTCCTCCATTATGATAATGTTGTTCACGTAACAGCTCCTGCTTTGGGGAAAACAGCCACAAACGCTCTGAGTCAGAAATCAACACACAATTTCACATGTTAGTCAACATTTGTTTTAATGCTTTTTCAAAGTTTATTGGAATCTTTACCTGCATGTAATAGCTGAAGTCATACATATGTATACATTCTTTTAAAAAGTTAATTCACCCAAACCCTTAACTGCACATTAAGGAAATTACCGTTCTCAGCCATTAAAGCCCGACTTACTGTTATCCAATTTCATAAATTCATTTATTTTTCTGTCGTATAGATTATTACGACGGGTAGATGCCCTCTTTACAATATAGGAAAACGCTTAGGTTTCATCATTATGAAATGTTTACGTGACATAAACATTCTCTTTAAAAAGTAATGTAACAGGAATATAATCCCCTCCCGAATAGCTGCCAAAGGATAGTCACCGATATTCATATTTTACTTCTCGCAAAGTTACGAACTATATATGTGTGTGTTTATATATATATATCGGAAACTATATAGATCATATTAAGAATGCCTGTATTGTCTGGATATATTGTAAAGTTGTATACAATCAATATACAGTTGTACAATTCACCTTCATAGGAAGACTTTAAAAACAAGCCTCCTGTTTATGAACCCTTATGAACAGAGTAAAGAAAACAAGCCAATAGGTTACATGAAGTCTTATTTCTTGGTGTGACTTTCCATAAATGTTTGCATTCAGTACAAAAAAAAAGTGAAGCCTGTATATAAAGAATGCTAAAAGTATGCAATAATAGCAATCTTTTTAAACACGTGCTCTTTTTATGCAGGTTACTATAACGCAGGTTTCAATGCAAAACTTTGTTGAAGGGAAATAACAAATGTGATCTATAACAGACAGGTGGTCTTTCTGCACAGGTGGTCGCTGAAGCAGGTTCCACTGTATTTACAGAGAATTCACTTGCATTTGGCCAACTACACTAGAAATTGGTAGCTTGTTGCCATTGCTTCTGGTATTACAAACTGAAATGCAAAATTGACATACATGTACAACTATTATCTATTCAATGTTTAGAGAGAGAGAGAGAGAGAGCTGGCAGTGTCCATTTCATGAAGACTCAAACTCCTCAAAATAGTGTTGGATAAGAGCAAAAATATATCCCAGACAGAGAATTTATAATATTGCACTGTGGTATTCAAATAAAGATACTGGCTCAAAATATTTCATTATAACATATGAGACACACATTTACATATGGATTATATAATTTACAGTGGTGTATGAATGATAGCGTCTCATATTACTACTGCAAACTAATTTCCATAGATCCTTTCACATGTACCTTTCCGAAAAGAATTAGGAATACCAGCCCTCAAGGGATCTGATGTTCTTTGCTAACTGTGACCTATTTTGAGGGGCATGATATGACATTACTTTTATGTAACATTAGCTGTATGATAGCTTCTTGTATGGCCCAAAGAGTGTTTTGAGCACTTTTTTTTTTTTACATACCTTTACAGTAGGGCGTTTTGAAGTTCATTTTATGCAGTTAAATGCATTCTGTACAGTGCAAATTTGAATTCTAGCACTTAAGGAGCTAGCACACTTATTTTACACTCAAACTGCTCCATATAAAAACAATTACATAAAAAATTCTTCATTTGATTTTACAAACATCACATCACGTATCACTCTTTAACCATAGGATGTATTAATTCCTGTTCCGCTATCTGCTTTGCATTCTGGGTAGAGAAGCACTGCCCAAAGTTGTGTGTTGTGCTCCATATTAAGGCACTAGTAGAACTTTATACAAGAATGCAAGATGTTTCTTTGGGTAATAAAAAGTACAAATAGCTTAAAACATCCGCCTCAGCATTACAAATATAATTGTGCTTCAATAAAATCAACTGTCAGAAACACATTGCATTCTGATCTGTATAAAATCTTTTCTTCATATGTTTTATATATTTATATATATATCATGCATGTTGTGCATATTTATCTCCAATGTTTGCAATATAATTGTGTATTAATCATATCAAAAATAAATAATTTTCCTTACTTTTAGAAAACAAATCTGGTCCTTCCAGAAGACTAGCATTCATCTTTCAGTAATGAATTAAGAAAACAGCTTTACATTCATATTTAGAGTTGTTGTTGTTGTTGTTTTCAATTTGATTTATGCCATCAAAAAAGAAAAAGATTCCTTTGCGAGTATTAACTCAAAAGTTTTATTTGATACATTATCATCCTTTATCTTCTACATGTACATGTGAGCTCAAGATTTAAACAAATGCACATTAGTTCAAGCTTTCCCTTAATACATGTTTGCTCAAAGACATCACGTCTATATATCTTATATACAATATAATACAACACGTAATTCAAAATGGGAATGAAACACATAATCACACAAAGAGCCCACATAGTCCAAGCTTCCTAAAGTTTATGACAATTCATGATTTCACATAACATTTTCTTAAATATAAAATTGTTAGATCTTTGAGTAAGAACTATGTACATAATAAGCATCCAAAATAGTTTCGTTTTAACACACAGCTGTATACAGTGCACATGGTATGCTCCTTAAGAAAAATATTTTAATATGATTATAAGTTTGGAGCATATATGAAATATAATTTGTTATTTATCTACATACTACGAATAGCGGATCGAATAGTACCCATGTTGTTTTGACTCCTTTTACTTATATATATTGATTGTACAGGTAAAACAAAAAATATATATCTTGAAATTGATACCCCTTTCCATACTATTTAATCAATTATGTCTGACAAAACAAGAGAAAACCACTACCTCAGAAGCACCTGAACTGTTCCAATAAAATCAATCATTGTGAACTATTGATTTGTTAAACATCACCTTAAATATATTTTATCCTAAAAGCAGTTAGCATAAAGATGAGGGATTAAAACTGATAAAACATACCTACTTTTATGGTTAACTGGAATGAATAAAAATGAACAGGCTAAATTATCCTCCTTACTTCCCATTGATGATGCATGAATTCAAGTATTTCAGTGCACAGCGGTGCACTCTGACATAGTCCATCAATTCAAGTCCCTTCACTTTACAGAAAGTCAGTCCGTCGCTCTCGCAAACCTATTTGCAAGTGATTTTGCTATTTGACTAAGTACTAGAACCTAGATGACTCCATAAACGTGTGATGTGGGTTTGTCTATATCACTATGCATGAAATAAATATATCAGTTACTTGATCCTTCCTACAATTTGACTTCCTTGCAAACATGTTGGACTTATGCAATCAAATTCAACTGCAATTATGATATTTAAGTCTACAGAAATGATAAAAGTATAGATTGGAAGAAATTATTAATCATATTCAATTGTGTCACTGACATATGATTTTCTTATTAACCCCCTAAACAAAAGAACACATTTACAAATGATGAATTTAAGAATGGCCTGTAATGCTCAAATAATTACTGAAAAAACATTAGAGAACATTTCGTTTGCTCTAGACTGTATAATACATTTTTCCATTACCCATCTCCATTACTGGGCCAATTGATGAGTTCTTGTCAGTTTTTTGTTTGTATTTTCAGTTTCAAGGCAATCCCATAAAACATGCATATCAATTTGTTAGTGATTAGGAAATCATTTTAGGAGATACTTGTATGCATAAAGCAAATTTGTCATTCAAACAATGCCATGATTTTCCTGGAATGGTACTAACTTACATTTGGAATTTTTCACTATTATTAAGTATGAAAACAAGCATTAAGGCCAATTACAAAAACAAAATACTACAAATATTTAGATTAACGATACATCTTTCTGGAAGATGGATTGGTAACTGGCAATCTAGAATACTTCTCAAATTACAGCGCATTTTTGTTGGGATTGCTGAGAGGCAAAGGTGAAAATAAGAGTTCCCATTCTCTGATAGATTTTATTGCTAGATTAGATAAACCAATACCTGCACAATTCATGCTGTACTTATTTGGAATAAAATACAAAAATATACATTTACATCTTCTTTCAGACAGAAACGTCATGCGTCATTAGAATTCAGTGCTGAATTGTTTTAAGTTCAATCCGTGTTGACTGCACATGCATTAGTAGTTCTTAATGCTCACCAGTTAAACCCATAGAGAAACTGAGTCACGTTGCATCGTCAACAATCAGTAAAACATGAATGTACTGGGCCTCAAACTCGCTTCGTGACTTGATTAACCTATCACTCCATATATCGACCCATCTTCTGACAAATTGGTATTCCATCTTTCACTCTTCTTAGCAATTCATGAAAGACACAAGGTCGTGAAAAATGTTGAACACTTTTTTTCCCCTTTTGTGTCCTTTGTTTTTGGTGATGATGATGGCGTGAAGATATCAAAGGGCTGTTCCAAAAGACTTTGGTTTGTCGGATTTGTCTTCTGTTATTCTGTCGATGCACCCAAGCGTCTCTGCCAGCAGTTTGAGGACCTCTACACCGGACATGAGTTGTCTGCGTGGGCAAGAAAGAGAGAGAGAGAGAGAGAAAATGAAATTAATAATTAGAAATGAGTTTCTGATGGCTTTAATTTGCTGGATGGCAGAGAGAAAAAAAAGAGATACAAGCAGACAGGCAGACAAAGAGGAAGAGAGAAAGGGATAATTGAATTTGGGAGATGAACTTGTGGCAGAATTGATATATGGAGTAGAAAGAGAGACAGACCTACAGACAGACAGACAGACAGGAAGACAGATGAACAGAGAAGAGGATGAAGGGCTCACAAATATAGCAAAAACAGAAATGTTACAGAGAAAAACTTTAAGAGTGAGATACATAAGTTGAGGGTTAAAGCGATGATCGCTCGACTAATATTACTGTCACAAAAAACAGTCACAACACAGTAATGCTTGTAAATATAATCACTGTTCTAATAATCATAATTTATTCTAATAACAATAGGATAAGTCAATTATTATGCTTGAGATTCAAATCAAGCTTTTTCATGAAGTCATCTCAGTCAAATAAAAATGAAACTCAGCGGTGATAAGCACCATCAGTACAATAACCAGTATCCTGTACTGATGTATGACAGTCATTTTAAACAACCCCTGATATGATCCTAACACTAACAGGCTTCATTTTGGACATTGCTATTTTTACAGAACATTACAAAAAATGATATTATTCAAAGTACTACATTAATAAAAGAAATGGAAACACAATTATTTTCTAGTGTCAAAATTGAGAAGATATGATATCACAAAATTTAAGTTTGTGATGAAAATCATCAGTAAAATCAGCCAGAACTGTGGTATGACAGTCCTGAACAATCAAAAATATGTTCCAGAATCTCTAACAACCCCTGATATAATCCTAACAGGCTTCCATTTGATAGTTGGTATTTTAATAGAACAGTCTGCCCCCGGGAATCAGGGTGAATAATGGATTGCAGAGCCAAAAAGTGGGGAGGCAAGAAATGCTAAATATATATATAGTTGGGTTCTGGCAGACTACCAGGAGAGGGCTTTGAGGCTTGCCAGCAAGTGATGCAGTTATGAGGTTAACATCAGAGGAAGTGTCCCATAACCCCATTAGTCTACTCTCCTCAGACCCAGTTTAAAGATAAGGGGATAGAAGTGGAAAGACTATGTGAACTGTAATAAGTGGAATACCATTCTGCTTAAACCTTGTGTCCCATTTTTTATGTAATTACAGGATACAGGAATAAATTATCTCAAAATGATAAAATTGTGGAAATCAAACGAAATTTAGATTCAGTGATGGTGGTAAAACCGTTTTCGATAATTCGGCCTGTAATCGTAACTACTCCTACCTTTAACCTTTAAGTCTTCCTCAAATCAATTATTCCTTTATTCACAGAAAATCACAGGAAACATAAACTACTACAGGAAGAAGGTCTTAATATTGTATCCTTCCGCTGTATTGGGTATATAGAAATAGCATGTATTTCATTAAGTTTCTAGGTTAAGCTTTCTAGGTCAGTCCACTTCCAGTTTGGTTGTGGCCTGTCGCACAATCATTAACTTTTGAAGACCCACAGACCTAAAATTGCACATAACACGCAAAATCTATAAAGGAGCATTTGTGTCTGGCATTGAAGAAGTTAATGCTATGTAGATCAGGGTCTTGAAAGTTGTTCAAACAATTCAATTAAAAGGGGAAACAAACATCTCACATGTACATGTACATCATAGCTATTGTTTGCATCATGACAATCAATTACAAACTTATTGTTTACATAAACACTTGTCTCTATTCTTCACAAGAATCAAACAATCAAACTCAAATCTCCTAGTTTCCATCACTTTTGTTCCATTTGTTCTTCAGCTGGTAAATAGGAATCAACAGTGCCATTCTCATTAGGCCTAAAATATTGCGAAGTTAAACAAATCATGAAGCTAGGGTGAAAGTTGCCTAGTAACCTTACCAAAAGCCAAATGGTCCTATTGTCCCTGTCCCCTAACTTCGCAATTTTTTAAGCCCAATGAGAATGGCACTACACTAGAATTAGGAATCAGATATTGTTTTTAAAAATGTGTCAGATAAGGGCTTCTTATACTTGTCACTTAATGAAAGATCATATGATTTGTTATTATTATCATTATCACAACTATTATTATTTGCATCATTCTATTTATCATGATCAGTATCACTTTTCATTATTCATTATTCTAACATTGTTATCAACAGTACCATCACTTTTAAAAGCTGTAAACACTTGATGTCAATTGCTTTTATGTTCATGTTATGAACAATGTTGTCACACAAAACATTTACATGTACATTTTGATAAAATGTTCACAATATTATGAGTCAAAAGTATTGAATTTAGTAAATTTTTCAGATCAAGCCATTAACTTTGAGTGCCATCTGTGACTTTTTCGTATAAAGTAATATGCACAATTCGCATAGAACCAAAACTTATAAAAAGGGTAAAAAAAAACATTAAAATGCATTTCATTTTGTAAGTTTGTTTGATAATGCACATACGCTATGAATTTGCAATCTATAATTGCTCTCCACATGACCCTGCTGCTCCAAAACAGGAAAAATTGCAAGTAATCCAGCGACTCTGCTGTAAGGTTCTGGCTTAGTTTTAATTAACGAATGAAAGAAGACAAAAGTATGCTGGGTGACAGACTGTTAGTAATGACAGGCAATCAGTATGACTTGCATACATGCATATATTTCGGGTGATAAATAGTGCCTTTCCCAGCACACATTCTACAGCTTAGTTTAGTCAAATTGTGGGTGTGTGGGGAAGTTCATTTTGTCTCTCATGATAATTTCTTAAAAAGAAAAACAGTGTTCTGACCCCTCCCCTCCCCCATCCATAAAAGAAGAGAAATACAGTCTTCATACATGTTGATACATACAGGGTCATATATCATTTTAGTGCACAGTACATTTATGGAGTCCATCCCAGCCCCACCCCAATCACTTTTTTGTAAGTAATGATCGTGTTAGTCCATAAGCACCACTTTGTTTCCTTTACTTTGATCGTATATGTGTGCTGCTTTTTTAGCCTGATGACTTAAAAATAACACCCTGATCTTTGTTTTTTATGATCCCTTCGAGGAAACAAATATACATGTATGTACAGGATTCATATAAATGTTGTATAACTCGATCACTTTCACTCTAAACAATAAAATACATCATTGATTTCTTTATAACTTAGGCAAGCACATTGGTGTTCTTTCCTCTAATATCATCACCTTAGTAACAAAAGTTTTGTTTTGTTCTTTGTTCTCTGTCGATTCTAATCTCTTCTCTTTTCCATATATATTTTTGTCATGATTGTGGGTCTTTCCAGCCTGAGCTAGATCGGCTAGACCGACATAAAAGTCAAAGAAGGAAGTGAAATAAGTACGCAAGACAGGTCGGAGTAAACTTTGAATTTCAGAGTAGCTTCAGATATGGTTACTGGTTATCACACCCAAAATATGTCACAGAAATCACACCAACACATCATGGGTAGGAAATAACACACATAACGCAGAGTGCTTCATGTGGGACTGACAAGAAACTAGATCAGAACTTCGCATCCTGGAAGCAATTCTAAACAAAATTGACTCTGGGATGAAATTCCTTTTGACAGCCTGACGAGGGTCATGAATTTCTAGGATAGCTGATGCATATAGACTAGTATGCATAACATTATGTTTGTGCATGTGGATGGATCATAGAATCTAATATGTCAAATGTAATATGTTCCATAACAAAGGAATAAATGATGCAAACCATGACTACTATTATATAAACAGCAACTGGTTCATAATTCTAATCGTCTTTTATCTACATAATATTCATTCATATTCTCATATTCTCATATGTAATATATCTGTATGCATCTTTTGATCTGCAGGTCTTTTTTTGTGTGTGTGCACCCAAAATAAGGAAAGACTATAAAAATCAAATCCTTCATGCAATAAACGTATTTTTCAGTTCCCAAATAACTATCCACCCCATCGAAAGACAATCTTTGCAAGAGGAAATACATTCAACAGGGGCCCATTTCATAAAAAGTTGCTATGATAGCAACTCTTGCTCTAATGTCAACTATGACAACAGTGAAAATTCTGCTTCCTGATTGGCTCTTTCAATGAAAGTTGACATTCCAGCAAGAGTTGCTATCATAGCAACTTTTTATGAAATGGGTCCCTGATTGTGCTAAGACACTTGCATAGACCTGTCTATAAAGCAAGAGGAAAACATAAAATTGAAACATATTCCTTTCAATTGTACTTCGACTTCATATCACACTGACATATAACTACAAAGCTGATTTAAAATAAAGAATTAAAGCAAGTCTGTGTTCCTTATCTTTCTTTGATTTAATTTTGATTTTTATACCAAAAGAGGTACATGATCTAAAACTTCCTAGTCATACATTTTAAATTTAAGGTCAGAATTTAGAATTTCATGTAAATCTGGTAATTCCTGCTTCATCCTGAACATTCTTCAACATTAAATCAAGCCAAATCAGATCCAGGAATGTTGAGTTCATAACCTTTACGCTAATCACGTACTAAGGAGGAATTTGTTCTCTAATCACTGGATGGATAAATGATAGGGAGTGTAAAAATATCCTGGAAGATTTTTCAGTCTATTTTTAGGACATACTAGGAACTGGGTAGCATCAAAGTCTTAACGTATCTATCGTTGTTTCTTACGTGATGTGAGTGTCTGCACAGTTTCAAGAACTCCTGTCACTCATCCCTATGTCATGGGGAGAGAGAGACAGACCACAGCAGCTACTGACTACAACATGAAAATAAACTTAAATGAGAAATGAATCTCTAATGTGGAATTTAATCAATGTAGTAAAAAAAGACACAGAGTAAGCAAATTGACCAAAATTCTGAGAAAAGTTAGACAGATTAATTTCATTCATGTTATAATTTATTCAGTTACATCTTAACAGGGTAGCACTGTCAGTTAAAAAAATGCTCTACCAAGGGGCCCTGCCTATCACGTATGGATGATGTGAATTTTTGAAAATCATATTGCCTCGCACTAAATTTCTATAATTTATGGTCATGGGCACCTCTTTCAGACCACCATGGCGTACTGCACTTCCCGACAATTTCTTGAGTGGTTAAATTTGCGATCATGGAGTACTAGAAGTACATGTGTTCAAGTACTTCATATTAATTATTTTGCATGTTGTTAAATTCGCGAATAGTCCAGACGTGCAAAATTTGCGCAAATAAAAACTACACGAAATATATGGTGTATACAGTACTCTACAATGTTGTCAATATTCATAAGTATCATGCAAATGTACAACACGGTACCGAGAACACCACTTGTCTACTTTGGATTTTTAAATCCAAATAATTTCCTAATAAAATGTCTAATTTTTGTAAAGTATCTATGAATTGGTTTCTCAGACATTTTGGCATTTATTATCAGGGCTCCGTTGTCCTTTGAAGGACTGATTCCTCAAAGAGTTTCTAAACCCTTACTAACCTTAATCTATATACAATGTGAAGGGAGAGCTGTACACAACGTTCTCATTTTGTAAAGGAAAATCAATCTTAAAAAAATAAAAACCAATAGATATCAGGTTTCTGTAATGGTAGGAACTCCAAAAACTGTGAGCCAATATTTGATCGAGTAAGAGAAAGAGAAAGAGTGAGTTGCAATCAATAGCAACTTCACAATCAATTAAAATGTTGGTGTCTATTACAACTCATTTTATCACAAAACAATCACTGCTATTTGTAGGTTCTAGCAGAGATGTAATATCATGCGATCTATCATAAAGTCAACAAAGATCTTTACACAAGCTACTATCAATATCCATAGCACGTTACGATTGATATCTATTGCAATTTCTTTTAAATACAGATTTACGATTGATATCAATTGTAGAATGAATCATAGCTCTCTGTCATAATAGGCTGTGGAATGGTGGTTTACAAGATTAAGGAAATGTGTCCTAGCTACTGCTGCTGTATATTGTTTGTAATCAATCCTTTTAATACGCATTTACTAGTAACAATACAATAAACCAAGATCTAGATTCCAAATGTAAAGACATTGAACTGCCCATCTTCTGTAATACGAAATACGCTCCTAACTCTGATCGATGTCCTTTCCTATCCTTCCTTATCTTCTGGGATGATCACACTTGATGCTCCAAAAACAAAGAAAGGGAGCTTTAATGGGATCAGGAGCTGTTTGTGTAAAGGAGGAAATATCAGCTCCTGATTGATACGGGGAAATTCTGATAACCGCGATAAGGTCTCCATTGCATGGCATGCTCCGTGCAGCGCCGTGCCGACTGCGGAAGGGAATAGTCCCTCACTGATTAGTCATGGGTGAGATAACCATCGTCATGATCACAAACCACTGTCTCTTGGCTGCTACCACAGCCAGCATCTTCAATCTGTCTGACATTTGCTTCCTTTCTGATGTCTGTCTCTTTATTTAGATTCTCTTTATGGACGTTTGGATTTTTTTTAAAGTTTGCCTTATACCGTACAGTCACATGTCAAAACTGAACCTTAATACATTTGAAAATATAATATAGAAATGTTGTGTCTGAATTTTGTTTTATTAGTGACTATTATTAAAAATCATCAATCAAAATAAATATGCAAAACATATGTTGACCATGCATACTATATGTTCTTCTATCAAGTTTATCAGTTACCATTTGTTAGTCAAAAAATGCTTTGAGATAACCCTATTCACCCATTTCCCATTAAATGTTTTGTTATCATTTCCACTTGTTTTCTACTGTGTTCCTTTTTAAAAAAAATGTAAATGACTCCTTTAAAGATAGCCCGTCCCTTTTTACAAACATCTGAAAACTTTATGAAAGTTTGCACATACTTAGCATGTATCTTTGGGATCCCAAATGTGAAATTTTAAGGTCAGAACAAATGAAAATCTAGTAGAATAAATGAAAATCTAGTTTTCAATGAGATTTAACTATTGTCGGGGTACGAAAAAAAGAAAGCTAGATCAATTAGCAAAGATTATTTCCTCAAAACCGAATACTATGCTTTGTCAATGATGACAAAGTCAGGGGACTTTCAGAATTATGTTTGCAAAAGGGACGGGCCACCTTTAACTCCTTATATGTCATGAAAACACTTTTGCACATGTTATACACACTAATCCCATTGAAAAGCAGAAATCAAGTGCACTGATTTGCTTATAGCCACACAATATGAATTTCAATCTGAATTGAAAACTCATTTGTGAATTCAGGCCTTTCAAGGGATAGTTCATCTTGAAATTAAGTTGGCTTTGATAAGCGCAGAATTCTAAAAGGGACATATACGTGAAAATTTGACGACAATCCATCAAAGGATATGAAAGTTATGCTTGTTTAAAGTATTGATTTTGTGACGTGCTCTGTACACGTAAGTTGTGTACTATTTTTCTTGAAAATGTTGATTTTCTCATAAGGCTATTATAAGCATCATTTTATCTGTGCATTTTTGATACATCACTAGAAACTTGTTTTATACACTCAAGCCTCTACAAAAAAAATATATTCCTTCTTTTGTGTTTCTGTTTTTATTAAACACCAATTTAACTTCAGGGTAAACTATCCCTTTAAGTCTTTAATTTTGGATTGGAAACATCTAAGATTCTGGCAGCCAGGTTACGCAGACTTGTTCCGATTAAAAATCCAAACAAGTTTTGTGAGAGCGCAGGCATCCTGCTCTAGACATGTAGGAAGCTGTCACGCATTCCACAGATGCAGCTGGCGGAATCGATATCTGCTCGGCCAAAACACAGTGCATCCTGGGAACTTGTGCCCCTAATTTAGATTATTGAACAACACTGTAAGCACAATTTTTCATTGCAATTCAAATCATCTAAAAATTACTTCAATTCTAAGGTGACTTAAATAATTTCCATAGATGTACTGCACATGTGGTAAAAAAAAATTATTCCTGGGTATTGAGTGGTATGCTTAATAAGATGCTTAAATTTGAACTTGCTTCTCCTATAATATTCAATCAATTTACGAATACATTACCAATCAATAAGCAATTCCTTATTATACTGATCTGCTATAAAATGAAGACTTCAAAGTGCTATGAATTGATTTTATAATGTCAAAAACCTACTTTTTAAAATATTGAAATATCATGAAAAGAAAATATAAACAATATCTCCCTCCCCCCTCCTCCTACATCAAATATTGACATCTAAATCTTCTAGTTTGTTTCTGATACTATGTTATGGAACAGTATATTTTAAAACTCATCTACTAGAAAAGAACAAAAACAAACAAACTCCTTTAATCATATGTTCTGAATGGTACATTTTAGTGATCACTGCATAGACGAAATATTAAATCAATAAATGTTTATGACTTACTTGACATTTGTTTCTGCCTCTTTGGCTGCGGTTGCCAATTTGAGTGATGCTTCGTTGGCCTTGTCTCGGATGTCCTTTAATTCCCGGTTCTCCTTCGAATCCTGCTTTCCCGAACTGGAACTGGAATCACCCTTACTCTGTCAAGTCAAATAAGGAAATCATTTGAAATTGTTATACAACCATGTTTAACATATTCTCAAAAGTAATGGATAGATGTGGTTAAGTCCATGGGACCCATTTTCACATCAGAATCAGAACCATTGCTGTGTGAAAATAGGACCCATTCCCATTTCATTTCGAGATCACATGCAGGAATTATCTGAAGGGGGTACAATTTGTAGAAATGAAATCAGACTAGGATACATAAGGACCATAATATCCAACACAGTCAATACATAAACTTGTACTGAAATGTGCACTGGGTTAACAATACCATTTGGTAACTAATAAGTTGACCGATAAAATAAATCAAATGACTAATAAATTACCATAGGTAGGAGAAAGGGAAAAGAATTGTTAGAGTCTGGACTAGGAGTTTATCTGTTCATGCTGTTCCTGTTCCAGATTCCCGAAGAAGAACAATCAATTTACAGACTTTCTTCTTTTAAAGACAAGGAGAAAGCTTCCAAGAATATCAATCTATTAATCAATACCAATAAACTTCTACGGAAATATGCGCTGTGTGATATCACTGCATGTGTGTTACTAATTAATCAGTAAAATCAATCAAACAAATAAATCGCACAAGTAGAAAGAGAAAATTAGTTTTGAGCCTGTACTCGAGACTATCTGATCATACTGTTCCTGTGGGGAGTAGCTCATGACACAGACTCGACTCGGAGAGCCGAGAGGGGAAATGAAAGACTCACTTACATCAACCTCGCCTGACAAAGTCATGTCCGTGTTGCCCCCGGCAACAAGACACCCCCTCCCAGGATGTGACTGTAATGTTTCTAAATCCATGAGGGGCCCCTGGTAGCATACTGTGGCAAGTCTACATGTGCAGGGAATGGAGGGCATATCAGAATATGTGTGTTTGTTTATGTATTCATGTACATATCTATTTGATTACTTTCGTTGTTTCCATATTTACAACTTGGAAGAGAGGATTCCTTTGACGACAAAAGACTTGAAAAGTAGCCTCTGGAGAACAAAAATCCCCCCCCCCCCCCCCCCCCGGAATGTGTTTCACCAAGCTGTTCGTGAGCTACGAACGACTTTATGAACGACTGGTGATCCATTCTTGTGCTAAATGCAATACTACACTTTGTCCCTGTTTTAATATATTGGGAGTTAATTTCCAACAATCCTAATAAAATTTGACAAATCATAAGTTTGTATTCAGACACAACAAGAATTTTCATTTATAAACATCAGATTTGAACTTAAGCTGAAGGGTATCAAAATCATTGAGAACGTGATTTAGCACAAGAAGGGGTCACCAGTCACCATGCTAAGTTTAAGATTATACCATAGTCCCTCAGAATATATATTGTTACATTGCCAAGATTCTGTAAGTAATGAACATATTCAGTGCTATTGATTGTATAGAAAACCATCACGGATATACAACTTTCTTCCTCGATGGTTATGATAGCACCCAACATGTGGTACCTAATTATTACTTACATAATCTTGGCATTGCATCAATATATATTCTAAAGGGGCTATAATCTTAAACTTGGCATGGTTAGAATTAAGAGCTGGCTCTACTCAGGCATAGGGCAACTTGAGGAATACTGAATTAATGTCATACCATTCTGTTGTCTCATGTTTAAACTGAGAAATCTAATTTTGTATGACAAAAATAATTGGGGCCCAAAAAATCACTGCATCGTCAAACAATGGAGACGTCAATCTTTCAACTTCGGATGAGAGAGGAAAATGACAAGGGTAGGGAGAGAAGTGGAGAGGGCTGAGAGGCAATTTAGCCCCACAATGCAAAGGGAGCCTCTGCAAATGATAAAAGAGCATCTATAAAAAAAAAAAGATTTGCTTTCTTTTAGGTTATTTTAATATGCCAGGGTGGTTGATTCATAACTAATACACCCCGCTAATATCAACATGCATTTCCTTTCATTGCTTCGAACTGTACACGTACATCATCTTGTTGATTACTTGTCACTTGTTGTAATCAAGTTCGTGTAGATTGCTGTTCTAAAGCGAACTAGCATCACTTCCATGTAAAGCACATTGAGAATTCCTTCAGTTTTGAAATGTGCTATATAAAAAATAGTTATTATCAAATCAGGTATAGATAGGGGAGTCTCATGAATACACCCAAGCTACAGCTGATTTATTTTTCATGTGATTTACATGTTGTAAAAACATTAGTTTTATTCTTATCTCTGTAACATCAGTGAAAATCAAGTTTAAAGACGTGCCTCCTGATTGAGACCCAACTGCCAAGTCAAGTCGTAGTCTGATTCTACAAACGCAAGTTTTGAGAAAGTGTCTTGAGTCTGTGCCTTCAAACTGTGCCCAGTTTAAGAAGCAGAATCACATGACGTACACATATAACCATCTCGGCAGTACCCTGCAGGTGTGCGCGTAGTCACTGCACTGTCAGACATCAAACATGACTCGTCAAAAATAAATCAGGCCAGCGATCGCTTTTATTGAATGAGATGAAAAATTTCCTCCTCTATTAGACTGGTGCGGGATAAAAATAGCCCTGTTAAATCCAAGCAGGTGTCGAAATATCAACGGGGTGGCTAATATGGGATAAGAAAAGCAAATTCATGGACCTGGGTAGTATCAATATGAAAGATGCACTGAACAATAACAGGCAAGGGTATTGACAGGGGGATGAAAGCTAACTTTGGTAGATGATCAGACCTATATGCTCTACACTACCCTAAATCATATCATTCATGACCAGGTTGTTTTGGGAGTGAAACTGATCACTACTTGGCTTCAAATTCACTATTTTCTTAAACTCAGGTTTGTTTCATAAAGTTAAATGTGCATTCTATTGTAAATTAAATAACAATGATAACAAAAGTACAATTTAAAGCAATAGAGTATCAATTTGAAGAGCCTCAACGCCTCGCTGCTGTGCAGGAAGCCGTAATGTGCGCTCTTATGGTCTCTTGTCTCTAGGAACTGCTGACTTTTAGACGACCTGCCGACAACTCCACTCTAAATCTAATTCCAATATACTTCCACTTGAAGTTGCTTCAAGTTCTAATATTGTGAGGGAAGCTCTTATGCAGTATTCTGTGCCATTTTCTGTGGTACACGTATTTACACAATTTTATTTGTTTGACATGCAATAGGGCTACACTAACTTTAAAGGGAAACATGTAGTTCACCCCTCAAATTATGTTGGTTTCAATAAAAGCAGACACATACAAAATACATTTTAGTGAGGGTTTGATGAAATTCCACCAAACAATAGAAAATTACAATTTTAATTTGTGATGTCACATGTAAGGTGCTCACCCATATGTTGTGTACAATTTTTGTTGAAAATGCCCATTTTCTAAAAAAAGATATGCATCCATCCTTTTACCTGTGCATTTGATATGTCATTAGAAAAACGTTTTTACACACATACCTCTTTGAACAATAAATATTTGGTAGTCAAAAACAGAAAAAGAGCAATTCATGGAATCATACAGCACACAAGATATGGGAGAGCACCTCGCATGTGACGTCACAAAATTGAAATGTCAAAAGACCATTACTTTCTTATCCTTTTCTTCAAACTTTCACTTCCATGCTACTTTCATATTTCTGCTTGCATTGAAACCAATGTTACTTCAGAGTGAACTATCCCTTTAAGGCTGTTTGCATCAAAGCCTGCCTTTCTATGTGACAGCCAGCTCTAATCTGATCCCTGTTCTTTCAGAGGCCGGGGACGCACACCTCGCAATCACCAGCACATCTCTCTGCTGCTGGGAGGAGATATCGTGCTGCGGAATCAACGTGTATGGGTTGGCCTTCCACTAAAACATCCCCTCTCAAGAAACAACGACATCCATGAACTTGAGAAAAGGAGAGTTATTTATATATATGGATACCTCATCCTCTCCTAAGAAATAAACAACTTCTTCTGCTGGAACAAACTGGTTGGCCTACCACTAAAACATCCCCTCCAAGAAACATTGACATCCATGAGCTTGAGAAAAGGGAGGTAAATACTATTGATACAAATGCTCCTGCTGGAATATACTCATACACTCCACTTTTCAACTGCACTGTTGTAGAGCCATGCTACCTATAGGTATAGGTTTCCCATTATTGTAATAACTTTAATTCATCAATGGTAACTTTATGTCTCATGAAAAAAAGCCAATGAGGTCTCAGTTCTGCAGGTGTTACAATGATAGTTACCATGGTAAGTTAACAATATTGAAAATTTCTGATCATGCAATCTGTTCAAATTCCTGACTGGAAGCAGCAAGGGACATTGGGCACCTTACTATATGACACAAGTACAAGAATAGATTTTGAAACCGGAAACCGTCTTGCGAGACTCCGCATGACCTTACCATGTCCAATTTATTTCTGATGATATCGTATCACTTCGAATACAATTAACAAATACGTATAACTTCAATACTCAAATAGGAGGCTTAAAGGTACTAATATTTGAAATTATAGTCCTTAAATGTATCAATTATTTTAATTAATTGTAAGTGTTACACAGATCTTATATTAGCTGTTTGTGTGGCAATCTGCTGCTTTATGGATTTGTGTGGATTTTCTGTGGATAAAGAGTTAGAGGGTCTGATGCAACCTTTGCATGGGAATGCCCATCTGTTGTGAAGTTGTTCATTCGATCTGTATCCTTGTTCTGTCACAAAAAATCTTCGTGTTGAAACTAACAAAGCAATAAGTGCATAAATATTAAATGTTGAGCATGCTTAATCATACATTAATGTAATTGTTGGAAACAATGTAAATTTGTGGAGGGGATGACGAACTAAAGGCAGAGCGCCACCTGTTGCAATCTCCTCACCCAATCTGCGCAGATAAGCGGGACTGACGTCACCGCAACACACTAATTGCATCCGAGCGGCCGTTTCCACCTCTGCCAAGTGCACGGTTGGCATTGTTTCATTCCGATCGAGAGGGGGATTGCTGTTTCTCGTCCCCAAAATATCACTATTGGGGTTAAATTTAGGAGCCCATCAGATGCCAAAAGCAGCAGCGGTGTTAACCTGATTATCACCCCAAATCACTGCCATGTTTTATTTGCAAGCTTTTGTCTCTACATGTTTCACGGCCCTACCTAGATGTTGGGTATTTGTTTCTCTAGGAGCCTATATAACTTCTATGGGAGGTTGAACAGGTTGCTGGGGAGTACATTTTTTAAAGTGAAATTGATTCAATAGGTATTATCTACTCTTTGTATGCTTATTATTCAAGGAATAGGAAACAAATAAAAGCAATGAAAGGAGAAGTGGGAGAAGAGGAAGAATGGTTATGATCATTGATAATCAATTAACGAGAGAGAGAGAGAGAGAGTGACAGACACAAAAAGAGAGAGGGTGGTGGAAGGGAAAAAGATGAAAGGAAATCACGCAGTTCTGAAGTTGCAATGACCTCATACAAGGCTTCAATCAGCCCTTTATAGCCTACCCCACACAGCAACACCCTCTCCCTCTCTCTCCAGAACTTGATGGGTATGAGCTATTTTTACCCCCCATTTCCCCACATTTCAATTAGCACCCGGGCTGTATTTCACCACGATTCCCTTTCAGGAACCCTTGAAGGTAAATATTGTGCTATACCAGCATACGAGGCGGGTATAAATTGGAGCATCCATGTGGTTTGAAGACTTGCAGCAGAAGGCAGCCCTATTGATAATCAAATTTCAGGAGATTAAATGGGGGAGCTGTTTTCTGGAATGGCTGTGGTCTGTGACGCTCGTTTGTGCCTTGAACAGAGGGTTTAGCAAAGGCTTAAGCAGGAAGACGCACTTAGTGTATGCAACATGATGTACACCACTACGCAAGCACATCAATCTATCTGTCTATCTATCTATCTATCTATCTATCTATATGCATTTATGTATCTATTCATCTATATCTACCTTTCTAACTATCAATTTATCTACCTAATATCTCATTCTATACAATCTATTCATGTATCCATCTACCTATCTATGCATCTCTATCTGTAGTTATCTATCTAATTATCTTTCTATCAATCTATCTTGATAGCTAGCTAGCTATCCATCTAGCATAATTCTTTCCACTTCTAAAGAAAGACCTATTGGCCAATTTTGCCCCTTTGAGCTGCATATAACAGCTTTTCTGGTGACCACCTTGGCTACATACTAGCTATCTCGACATATAATGCAACATACTGGTGCATGAGTGATCTGGTAAAGAAAAACATTCATCAGGGAATTCAATATCTGCCTAGCAACAATCAATCTGTCATAGCAGTCTTTTCATAGATCACTCCTGTAAAGATGTGGTTGTCTCACATAATTATGATAATTCTTTAGCAGCATATCACGTTCGAAAATAACTCCCGGGAGAAATTCATCCCTTAAACAACTTAATTTGTCTCTGTTGTCGCCTGTGACCGCAGATTTAGCTCTGGGTTTGTCGCCATCAAACAAACCCTCCTCCATGTTGCTAGGCCAGTCCCACATATTGCCTTCTGGTGTGGGCTGACTCACGTTTCATGGTCTCTGGGTGCTTCCAGAATGAGCGCCTCACACCCCCACAGGGATGGGGGAGGAAGTGTCTGTCTGTAGGTCCATTCACATAGAAACATTAAGTCACTGCTTGCTTCCACTCTCTGTGTGCCATGTGACTTTATTCGCAAGTAATGCGTGAAATTCCCCTGGAGCAGCAGTTGATCTGGCATACAAAGGATTAGATACTGCCTATACTTTTGACAGTAGCGTGTTTCTGATGCCGTGAACTTTATAGCAATTCACATCTTATAAGTAGCTAGATAAAAAAAGGCGCAGATGTTCCTAGATTTCAGTACAGTAAGTTAACGGTGTGAATGGACCCATAGCTTTGTCATGTGAGAAAGCATCTGTTCAGCAGGAAACTATATTCAGTGTGAGCATGTGCCTTAAAGGTGACCCTATATATCATCTATCCATCTTCTCCATTAATTGACTGCCTCTTCTTAAAGCATATGCCCTACACTTGTACGTATCCAGTTGGTTAATTTCTTTGTCCATCTGTCAGGACAATTTTTATTTGATTTATTCAGTACTGACTAAATCATTCTTCAAATCCAAATGTTCCATCAGTGAATACATGGTCACATTCCAATTGAAGAATGCATAAGAATAGGATGAATTAAGAAACAGGAATCCATATAAACTCAACAACAAAAGAAAGTGGATATTGATAGAAGTACAGATATTTCCAATAATATGTTTCTTTCATGTGTCTGCTTTTATTGAAACCAACTTAATTTTAGAGTGAACTATCCCTTTAAGTTGGGACACGGGGGATTGCCTCTCTGTAATAAAATCTTGTTGTATCTGTGCTCGTTAATTGAGAAGTGCCTGTAAATTGTTTAACATCGTGAATCAGACACAATTCAATATTGTTTCCCAATTGCTTTGACGTATACCAATTACATGCATAGCCCATGTCATGTCCAAATCAATCAAACCGGCAGTCTACACATACAATCCCAATACTATTTCACTATACAAGAAAAAGTGTCACAACTCATGGCTCTCGCATCAAGCTAAATACTAAAAAAAAAAACAGTACTATTCAGCAGGTACTTGTAATTAATATAAAGCCATATCTGTATTTGATTTGATATCAAAATAGATATGATTTGAATTCCAAATAGATCAGTTCAAATATAAAGCTTTTGAAACAATGCCCCAAACTTGTTACACCTCGACCTAAAAATATCCAGAGTCTCCTTGATGCGCCGACGTTGGTATGGTTACAAAACAACACACCTGGCATGATATAAGCGATCCTTGGCGCTCGGAATAGATGGCTATCATGAAGGGTAAAACTCTACAGAAAATACAGCAATTTTGTGGGTCGAAACCTATGGTGATTATAGCAATATTGCAGCAATAATACAGTATTGTTTTTGATGTGTGTTTTTTGATGCTCAATCGTGGTGGTTATGGTATATATGAATGAGGCTTTAGAAATGAATGCATGTGAATGTAGTACAGAGACAGGATACCCTGCCGACTGCTGCCCCCTGCTTCAGACAACATGTGACTCATCTGAGATGGATTATTCCTCTTCCTGACAATTCAACAGCAAGGGAGAGAGAGAGGGCTAGTGAGGTGGAGGGGTGGGGCAAGCTAGAGGTACATGTAGGACCTAAGGGAGGGGGGGGACAGAGATAAAGAGAGGGACAGAGAATGAAACGTACATATAGAAACAGCGAGACAGAGACAGAGACATTGAAACCAAGAGAAAGAGCGGGGGGGGGGGGCGGTGTACAGAGACAGAGAGGAAATGAGGAACAGATAAAATAAGAGAAAGACAGAGAGTGAAACATAGAAACAACCAGACAGGGACAGAGACATTGATACCAAAAGAAAGTAGGGGTGGATAGATTCTGACACATAAGGTAAATAAGGTCTATATTTATTTTACTGCATTTTGTAATAGTTGGTAGCCATTGTAGCCATTGAGCCATACTAGTAGCCATACTAGTGGGCACCGAAAATACTGCTCAAGAAGATTATGCGTATTGCTGGTTCAGGGCCATGTTGCATATAAGTTCTCAATAATTGTAACTTGGCATCAATGGTAAATACCAAGGCAATAGCCAATGAGCTCTCATTATTGTACCTGTTGCCAAGGTAGTTATCATTAATGGTAAGTTACAATACTTGAAAACCTATATGCAACATGGCCCAGATATACAAGAGTGACACTACATGCCTTTATATCACCCAAATGCTTGATACATACAAAGTCATGTAGTATGCAGGGACAGGCTCTATTGTGACACCTTGAGTGTGTAAATCCATGCCTGGAAGTAAGACTACAGCCTGACCAGCTGCAGTTGTCTCCTTGTTGGGAAACATAATGTAGACACATATAATTTGAGTTAGTCCCTGCGATTCAGACCCATTGGCTCAAATTTACAAAGGAGTTCTAGATTTCGTCCATAGATAAAACAAATTTTGTGGCATACAGCAAATAAGTATGCTTGATATAGGCCGTGTTTATCAATTTTTCAGAAATTTAAACGCATTTCCAAAGGCCTTTACGAACGCGCTTCCAAATGCGTTTAAAAAAAGGGTGCGTTTATCAACTCGATCGCCCAAGTCGAAAACTGGCCTTGTCACCGAAAACATGTGGTTTAAACGCGTTTCAAAACAGCTTTGCGTTTATCTCGCTTCTTTAAACGCGTTTCTGGTTTAAACGCGTTTAGGATCGTACAAATTTGCGTGTTTCAAAACAGCTTTCCAAACCCCATAATCAAAACACCTTTGCGTTTATCAACTCGTTTAAACGCGTTAAAAAAATTTAAACGCGTTTGGAAACCTTAATTCTACCAAAAAAAGAGTCGATAAACACGCCCATAGTCTGTAAACTTCAAGAAGGTCCAATATTGAACATGTGCATTCTGCATAAGTTGCTAAATTTCTATGGTTTAGATGAAAGTTTATTTGAATTAATTTGGTTAAACCGTGGTCTACACATAACAACTAGCATGAATTAAGCACCCTACAAAAACGATCGCATCCATTAAAAGACCTGTTTGAAGTGTACGCACTATTAAATCAAACATACTTTATCTGCTTTAACAATGGACTAAATTTAAAACTCTGAAGTTAATTCGGGCCATTGATTCAGACTCACTCACTCAGTGACAAGGATTCTCCCACAAACTAGTCTGCCTGTACAGGGGTACAATGAGACATTAAGAGAGCCATCTATAAATACTTCCTTTATTTTGGGTCCAGACAGAAATTGTGGTGATGATATTCATACACTATAAACTTCACTGATACAGTAAAACACATGGGACACAGGCTCCCAGCATATAATTGGTTAACAATGCCTAAAGTGTTTGGTCCAGGGGTTGGTGAAAGAGGTTCTAGAAATACTCTCCTTTCTTTGAAGCTGTGGTGAGTGGTATTTGGCTCCACATAAATCTATGCTGCAACTCCCATTGCACAATAACTGTGGCATACAGCGTATAGGGCATAAAGTCCCATATAAATCAATAGATAAAATGCAACTTTCACAGGCTCCTTATCTACAATTGTTTTAATATCTCTCATATGTGTGTAGGCTACGGGTAGGATTAGACCTGGTCTATAACCATTCCTTTCTGTAAGTCTGACATGAAGCTCTGTGTATATACTCTTTAGCTCTATGTAAGTCCATAGATTAAACACATCCATTGTGGATCTCATACTCTCAGTGTACAATACTTATAGTTAACATCACCAAAATGTTCTAGGGGTTAGATGACACAGATTCTATAATCAAATACCCCCTTTTACTTTGATGGTTCGATCTGAATGAATTAGCTGTGGCATAGGCCATCTGGAAGGACATTAATCTAATTACCACCTTGGCTAGGGTTCACTGGCCTATGACGACTCACTCCGCAATGTCACCCTGATGAGCATGTCTATGTTTGTGTCAGACGAATCATTTATGTCCTTCTCCTTCTTCTTTTATTTTCTCGTACAGTTTTTAACATCTCTATTCACGTCAGACAAGTCATAATTTCTTTCGTCTTCTCCTCTTTTTCTTCTCCTGCAGTCTCTAAATGGCATGAAGAGGACATCCTGTCACAGGTTGTCACTTTTCATTGAGGGGCTTGACATGACTGACGTATGTACGTGTATGTCTGGTACTTTGCTAAGCTCTTTCGTCTCTGCTAAATCTTGGAATGCCAGATAATCTGGTTCTCTATAGAATATGTGTGTATTTCTTTGTGCAGAAATGAATCAATGTGGTAGAAAGGGTTAAAAAGGGCACCCACAACCAGCATGAGCAGCGTAAGTGTATTGTTGAATCGCTGAAAAGTTCATTTGATTAAATCTGTACACGTACTGACAGCACAGGGTCAATAAGAGGGGATCTATCTCAATGACGTATGTTTTCTCTAAGCTTCTTAGACTCTGTTAACATGCACCAATATTCAAAGTATTAATCAAGTAAGTTCATACCATTGAACTTGCTGAGAATTTGATTTGTTTGAACAGCACATGGTTATAGGATATAGTTGGATATAGGGGATCTATCTGACTGACGTATGTAGATGCATCTCCTTCTCTAAGTCCCTGTTAACATGTACCAACACGCATATCATAACATAAGTGCATTCAGACCATTGAGTCTGCTGAAAGCTAAATTGTATGTACAGCACAGGGTCATTAAGGTCTTGTATGAAAAGGGTTGGAGAAAATGGCTCTATATCGGACTGACATATGTACAGTTGAGGCCAAAAGTTTACATACACCAGGTAAGAAAACATATAGATATGATTTTTTACCACCATGAGAACATTGGGGATCCTTTATTTTGATGAAGATGGTTGGGTATGGCATCTACTTTATTTTCAAAGAGTATGTTTTCATAACAAAAATATTTAGAAACATATATATGGTTGATTGAACTTCAGTTTGGATAAATTCAGTGGGTCAAAAGTTTACATACGCTAACCAAAATTGGTGATGGTGTTGCCTGTATTTAGCCTTATTTTTCATTTTTTCACTAGTTGAAACTGCCAACAAGCTTCATGTTTACTTCTTATGAGATTATTGTCCATTCCTCCAGCAAGACTGCAACAATTTAGTCATATTTGCAGGTTTCCTTGGGCGAATACCATGTTTGGGGTCTGCCCATATGGTTTCTACAGGGATTTGGTGTAGACATGTGACAACCCCTCCTCAATCCCCCTTTGCTTAGTTTATCCACTCTAAAAACTAATTTGAATGAATGTTTGGGTTAATGTGGTAATTAAAGACCTAATTTTAATATATTTCCACCTCTAGGCTGGCTTATTAACATGATGCTACATGGTTCATCATCCGATTTTACAATCAATAGGGTTTATCAATGGAGATTACACATTGTTTGTGTATTAAGATGTTGGAGCATGTAGCAACATATTAATACACCAGCCTAAAAGTAGTAACCCTGTTCAAATTGTGTCTTCAGTCACCACAAAAACCCAAACATTCATTTTAATTAGTTTACAAAGGGGTGAAACAGAGAAAAGGGGAGATTATGGAGGGTTGTCAAATTTCCAGACCAGATCTCTGTAGAAACCATATGGACAGACTAAAAGTACAATGGTATTCGACCAATTAAATCTGCAAATGGGACTGGATTGTTGCAATCTTGCTGGAGGAATTGACAATAACCTCAGGAGTAGTATACAGAAAGCTTATTGACAACTCCAACAAGTGAAAAAATAAAAGAAGAAAAAAATACTTAGGGTAATACAGGTACCACCATCACCAATTTTGGTTAGTGTATGTAAACTTTTGACCCACTGAACATGCTGAATTTATCCAAACTGAAGTTCAATCAACCATATATATGTTTCTAAATATTTTTGTCATGAAAACATACTCTTTGAAAATAAAGTAGATACCATACCCAACCATCTTCATCAAAATAAAGGATCCCTAATGTTCTTAGGGTGGTAAAAAATCATATTTATATGTTTTCTTACCAGGTGTATGTAAACTTTTGGCCTCAACTGTAGATGTATCTCCTTTTTATAAGCTTCCTAGTCCCTGTTAACAAGTACTAATACCCAAAGTATAACATGAGTAAATTCAAGATCATTGAACCTGCTAAAAACTTCATTTGATTACATCTGTATGTACAGCACAAGGTTCTTAATGTCTTGTATGCAAAGCGTTAGATAAAGGGGAACTATCTCACTGAGATTCCTATAGATGTATCTTCTTTTGTAAGCTCTGAAGTCCCTGTTAATGGGCACCGATACTCAAAGTATAACATAGTAAGATTACTAATAAATGCTATTTAGAAAATAGTAAAACTTTTGGTAACATCATGTTGTATTCTTTCAGGATAATTGACCCACTTATGGGGTGAAGAAAGGATAAGAAAGAGTGAAAAGAGAAGAGATGATACTTTTAGATTTAGTTTTAGGTGTTTTAAGCTAAAAATAAATGGGATGAAATGGAAGTAGAGGAAGAGGGTGGTGATGAGTGTTGTGAACCAGTCACAAAGTAGTTATACAGAGAAAAGAAGAAAGAAATGAGAAAGGCAAAGTGTGGAGAAGTTATAGCAAGTTTTACAATGAACTTCTAAACACTCAAAAAACATTTAATAAGATCGTACCATTGAACCTGATGAGAGTTAGAGAGTTAATACTTCTTATTCTCATGTTACCATGACAACACAGCATCCTACGCTGAGTTAACCTGTTACTTGCCTGAGTCTCAGAGGTTAACAAAAGAATAAATTTTGTATGGTCCCTGTGGGTTAACGGATTAACTCTTTCTACCGCAGACAAAATTCTGCACTCTAGCATTGATGAATGTGTATTACTGGTGAAGAAATCTGACAATGGCACGCAAAGAGTTAACTCATTGGTACATTATACTATGGGACATTATGGCACAACACAACTGTTACCTAGTCCATACATCGCATGAACTTGTTACATAAAAATTGAAAGAACAAATCAAGGAGATAATGACGAGTGCATGCAAGAAAATGGCTTCATATCTTCTCCGGATCTAAACCATACCACAGAATTACAACCATACTGTTGTTGTTGATTTTAAGAAGCATTTTTCAATCAATCTGTCTGATACAGTGTGCGGCCACGTGAGGAATCAAGGCGTGTCAGCACTGCATGCTAACATTTTTGTATTACTGTATTACCATACTGTATGTTCAGGGGGAAGTTGGCCTGTCACCAGCAGTCTCACAGATTCAGAGACACCCCCCTGCCACTAGCCCAACACCCCCCCCCCCCCCCCCCCCTCCACTGCACTCTTACAATAACAAGACAGACAATCCCTTGTTGTGGGATGTGCAACAGCAGATGTCTCTCTGATTCACACTGACCCCTTGATGATCTTTAACAAAGCCTGCGCTCCTCGATGTGGTTTGGGGCTATTACTGTTCAAATCAAGAACTGCAAAATACTAACTGATGCATCAAATGAAAGGGCATAGATTTCTGCACAAGATGAATGTTTTGTTGTTGTTGTTGAGTGCTATGCGTAAGTTTTGTAATGACGTGTGCTGCATCTTCACTCTCTGGGGAGAAATCCTTGTCTGGTTTTTATTTTAAAAACACTCAAAAATAAGCCTTCCATTGAATCTCACGTCCTACTTGATCTCAATCTACTTGACAGAGAAGCGGAAGGGAAATTTGCAAAGGATGTTTAATGGTAAGCTAGCTGTGGGAGTTGAACCTTCCAGCTGACGATCTTAACATGGGGTACCTTACCACAAGACCCGGAACCCATTAAGAATCCCTAACTTCAAATGACAGTATTGATCATGTCAATATATTTATATCATATCATTTGGCAAATGTTTTAGAGAGAGCTATGCATGCAGCATAATGTCTCCTTCTCTTCCATTCCTGAGTTTCTTACCTTGAGTTGTTTAATCTCTGCTTTCAGTTTGGTTATCGTGTTCTCTGCTGTCACTGCTCTTTCCTGGAGACACAAGGAAAAGGGTGAAGAAGATAATAATGTTATCATGTAATAACAAGAGGGCTATGTTGATTGTTCTGCAAGTAAGCAACAGATTCGGGGCAGGGGAATAGAAGATATTTCCTGGTCTCTTATTTGATGATAGGAGGGCATTTTCTTACAAATGATAAAGAGGCAAACCAGAAGTTACAGAAAGACTGTATGAAGATGTTTGAACGCTCTGTAAACAACAGCAAATAACTTTGGGACTTCTCTGAAACTCTAATAACAAGTTTCTGAAGTGACTAAGACAGTGTAAAAACACTCTTTGTTTGACCTCCCCTAGCTCGTGGCTTCGGGAAATGCTAGCAGCCATTGAGGAGCAAGAAGTAAGGGGGGGGGGGTGGATGGGGCAGAGATAAGGAAGAAACCGTATCTTGTTTTTCTGCTGATCAAGAAGAAGCCGGCCACAAAACAACAACCAAACAGGATAGCGCAGAGACTGCAGTCTGCCCTATGGAGTGGGTCACATGCTTGTTACAGCCCGAGTGACACACGGCAACGACGCTTGATCAAAAACAATTACGTGACTCACAGCCTCCCTCATAAACCCCAATAGTTCTCTTCTGCAAGACCTAATCCAGCCAACATGGCCGGCTCGAAAATGGCTCTCGTGTGCAAAAGAATATGGATAGCAAGCTACCATTGTATGAATAGAACTACCCTGCATACAGCTCAGACATAAAGGATAGGGTTTGCATGATGTTGGTGCTGTCTAGCTCTGTATTATATAGTAATTTAAAATATATAAATGAACTTATTTAACATGGAAACCCTTCAGCCACAGGGTGATTTGGTTGAACACATGAATCAATTACCTCTAACATGCGCTGGGTTCATTATTGTAAGACAAATGTATGACAGTATTGGAACTACAACTGACGAGAGTGGTTCAAAACACTACAATTCTTACTTCTAAAAATGATTTGGAAATAATGTATAATTTATAAAGATTAAATCGACACTGTACATGTTTGGGGTTATACAGTTAAGGCAATATATTGTACAATGAATGAAGTTATAAGACTGAACAAGTTCATTTGTTTTCACGCCTTGCCTTGTTGATAGATATTTCCCCTATTTTACTTATTGAATCACTTTTCATTTTGCCCTTGCCCTTGCACATTTTTGCCCTGCAATACAACACAAAGATGTAAATCATAGGTAGCAAAATGATGTATCCTTAAATCATTCCTTTCTGATCCGCTCTTTGCACCATATGTGTTTATATGGCTACATCATAACCTACTAGATACAGTGAATTAGCAACAAATTGCGTGCGTACAGAATATGCTAGCATTGGCTCATTAGCAGTACCTTAATGAAGGTTGAGGCCATGAAAATCAGCAGGTCACATGTTTTGGCATTAACCGCTTTCAAGTAATCAGTCTCATTTTTCATTTTCTTTGCCTTCCGTTTCTCTGGTCGTGTAATGCCAGTTAGTGGTTTTCACCCTGTGAATCATATGGTTAAACTTAGACAAGAGCTGGAAAATCTCTTTGGAAGGTTTCCAGGTATTTGTATCCACATAAATTGCCCCTCAAAATAAAAAATGGATGGTCCTGTCATTTGGCCAAGCTACCTTATATACTACATGTATTTATGTATTATGAGTCTTACAGCTTGTAAATCTTATAAGATTTGGTAGATTGTATTATATTCACACACATTTTCTCTAAATACAAACCAATTACAGAATCATAGTTTGATGAAAGAATAATTTAAGAAATCACAAACTAGCATAAACATTTACAAGAAAGATTGTGGTTGATCTGCAAAAGTGGTGTTTCATACGAAAGTTTAAATTATTTAGATTCTGCCTAATCAATTAAATTTGTTTGTGGTTTTAGATGCTCTTTGACTGTTTATTATACTATTCAGAAAAAGTAACACTTTTGGTAACACCAAATGGTTGTATTTCTACACAATATTTGACCCACTGATGGGGTGAGAAAAGGAAAGGAAGAGTGAAAAGAAGAGAGATGGAATTTTATTTGATTTGTATGGTTTGTGGTTTGTTTTATTTGTGTTCTGACACATTTAGCCCCCAGCCAGGCCCAGCAGTATTAGATAACTTGTTACTCACTGAGCAGATTGGGCACCATTTGTCAGAGCAAAGGTGTTTTCAACAAGAAAATAGGCAAGGAAGCCCTATTCATTCTCCCCAAATTACACCTGTTAAGTGACCTATAAATAGATTTGAATCATTGGTATCTGCTGCTGTCATACACTGTTATGCAACGATCTCACATCTTTTGCTTTTCTTGTTCATATATTTGCCTTTCTGTAGTGATGGACATGTTACAGTTCCTTCTTGTCTTCCCATTCAAAGATACTCCTGTCGTGATTTGTATTTTGGTAACCTACGCCGCGCAAGGAAAAACAATGTCCCTTCCTTCAGATTCGTGTGTATGAAACACCATACTGGCACTCAAAGGGTCAATAGCATTGGAGTACAATTTTTTTTCTGATACCTAGGAGATTCTCCCAAGATTGGATCTCTAATAAGGTCTCTTAGACTCTTTCCTTACAAGATACTTGGAGGGAAATAGTAAGACAGAACATATCTATCCCCTGTTCTTCGTTTTTAGACTCTATTGTTACAAGTGACTGGAAACGGGTGTTAAGTCAAACGATATCCCTTCAACAGTCATTATATGTGTAAATGATATTGGGAATGGGTTAACCACTGTCAATGCATTGAATGATACAATATCACAGACAGTCAATCATCAGCATTGGCCAAAAAAGGGAATTCATGTGGTCAGAGATTCACCATAGGGTGAAGATGGGGTTAAGAATTGGGGTTAGGGTCGTGAGGGGGCGTACCGTTGTTCTCTTGAGGTTGGCCTCCACATGTTGGACCATGGTCTCTAGAGTCTTGGCATCCTCTGCCTCCCTCAGCTTCAGCTTCTTGATCTCAGCCTCCATGCTCTCAATCCTGGGGGTGGGGTGGGAGTAAAGGTACAAACAGGTGGTGGAATATGTGTGGTGTGATGGGGGGTGGGGTGGGATGCAACAGAGGTTACAAAGAGGTGATGAAATATGTGTGTGGTGTGATGGGGGGTGGGGTGGGATGCAGCAGAGGTACGAGATGGGGAAATATGTGTGTGGTGTGATAGGAGGTGGGTTGGGACGGAACAGAGGTGAGAGGTAAGAAGAGGAAGGGAAAATATATGTGGATGTGGATGGGGGTGTGTAAGAGATATGAAGAGGATTTGAAGGGTTGATTTGAGTGACAGTGTTGGGGACAGGAGATAAAAAGAGGAGAGGTAAAACAAGGTGAAATATGTGTGTATGTTGTGTGATCGGGGGGGGGGGGGGGGTAAATGAGATATGAAGAGGAGTTGACATGAATGGGTTGGTGAGGTGGTGAGGGGTAGGACATAGGAAGAGGGGGGAGGGGGATTTAGGGTGCATTGAGATGGTAGGGGAGGGGGAGAGGGGAAAAAAGGAGCAAAAGTAAATGTGATTGAAATTGTTGGGTGCAGTAAGAGTAAATGAGGAAGGGAAACCAAAGGAGAAGAGGGGAAGGGCAATAGGCCATTGAAAGATAAGAGAGGGGATGGATAAATAAAAGGTTTAAGGGAAAGATGTATGAGGGGGCATAATGGTAAAAAAAAAAAGATGGGACAAGAATAACATTTGTTAGCAAGTAGGAGATAATATACAATACACATTACATCTAGAGTACTTGAACTCCCCCCCCCCCTCCTTTATACACATATACATGTAGCTTCTTCAATGCTGTACATGAAGTATGGATACATCCTATACAAACTGGACTTCAACATATTGCAGATAGGAATCCTACATAATATTAAAGATGCGAAGAAGGGCTGCATGATACACAGCAATCCAATGCAATCGAAGCCAACTACTCTGCATACTTAATACTTCAAAACATGTGGTTGCCTTGTATCCCGACAAACTATCATATATCTTTCATGTGATCTAACTCACTGTTAGTATTTGCCTCCTACTCTATCATTTGCTTCCTATTCCAAAAACATGTAGTTCATTGCTTTATTATGAAACGCTTTCCGACTTTGAACTAATGTAGCAGGTTCGCTGTAGTTCTATTTCATAAAGTTACACTAGGTCATATACATGGCGGCACCATTCACTTCTTGTAGTTACGTCTTGAAACCCGTATTATTCAATATTGACTATTCTCAATAATGTGTCTTTTAATTATTTCTTATATGTATGTTAGTCAAAATTATCATGTAGTTCTATTCCAACAAGTAATGCTAATCAACTCATAGGCTAAGACCACTCACTTTTTCTAATTTTGGGGGTCTGTCTTATTACAAGATTGATTGCAAGTCCAATCCCCCATGTCTAATGTACAGATTTACGAGTATTATCAATCTATAGTCAAATTGAGATCAATCGCAAATCTATATAAGACAGAACCCTACTTTTGAGAAGCCATCCATGCCTACTAGTCCCACTCACTTTTTGCTGTCTTTCCTGTTTTCTGAGAGCTCCTTCCGCAACCGGCTATTCTCCTGCCTCAACCTGGCAAATTCCGCCGAGCTCACGCCGTTATCCTGCCCCTCACCGGGCGGTGTCCCGGGCCTCTTGTTCTTGTCCGTGAGGTGGTCGTACTTGTCCGTCATCGACGTGTCGTGGAGCGAGACATCGGGCAGGACCTCGTGACTCTTCTCGTCCCGCGTGTCGTCCAGCTCGTTGGTGCTGGCGGACAGCTTGGTGCGAGATTGGCCATTCTCCGTGGGCTTGGCGGGCTTCGGGGGCACGGCCAAGAGGTTGACGACAGGTTCCCGCTCGGAGGTGTCACTAGATGAGGACGTGCCTTTCCCCTTGTTCTTCGAGTCACTTGACCCCTTCTTGCGGTGGCCATGGGAGTGGGCCCGTGCACGCTCCCGGTGCGGCTTGGACTCCGTGGCGGCCTTGGGTCGTGAGAAGTCGTCAAACTGCGGGTCGGAGTCGTCTCCGCCGCCCACGTTCAGGTCGGGCACGGTGAGCCCCGCTGAGTAGGTCTGTGGGTTGTGGGACGCATCAATGTAGTCCACGACAAGCGTGCTCTTTGTGTTGGGTTTGCTGGCAGGGGACTTGTGTTTCCGCGCGGCGTGGCCATGGGTGTGCGCCCGGGCCCGCTCCCCCCTGCCCTGTTTCTTATCAACATGCTCCCTGTGCCCCGCTAGGTCCCCCGCTACCACCGCGTCAAACGCTTTGTTCTTCCTGTTGGTGGACTCCTCTCCCCCATTGCCATTCTCCCCACCCTCCTTGGTAGCGTAATCATATATAAAATCCACAAACTCATTGCCCTTGGCCTGGTTCTGTGCGCTGGCGGCCTGCTGCTGCTGCTGGTGTGGCCCACCGCCACCAGACTGCATGTGCGCTGGCTTGGTGGGTGGGGGCGGTGCAGGGGTGCCCCCAGCAGTGCTTTGCACGCTGCGGGCACCTTTCCTCCCCGTTCGGTTGGGCATCCCGGGGCTAGTGGCACGCCGCTGGTTGGTCCTGCTGCTGCTATTGCTGGTGCCGTTGCTAGTGCCGTTGCTAGTGGCTGCTGCAGTCGTGCTGCTGTTAACCTCTGGGGCCGCGCCCCCTGACGACGACACTGTACCATTCTGGTTACCCATGTCCTCCGTCTAAAGGATAAAAATAGACAAGAAATACGCATTAAGCATAGGAAAGTTAAGCTGGGGCTTCCTCGTATGCTGAGTATACGAAGTCAGCTAAATCTGCCATCGCTCTACAGACTGACCTGTTCCCTGCCAGGATTCCTGCCTAAGCACTGGCCATGAATCAGCCCCAGCGCAGCACTACTCAGCTGAAGATCACCACTAACGGGAAAGGGAAGAGAGAAATAAGCCCTGGGATTTGCAATCTTACAAGAACTAAAGTAAACATCCCAGATGTCTCAGAGAAGCTGAAAGACCTCTCCCAAGAAGCAGAAAAAGCACCAATTTCCTGCAAATGTAAACTCAAGATTACTCGTTATTGCTGTGTCACAAATCTGCGATTGATAAAGCTTCAAGAGAAATAGTCCCGAGCCATCCATCAAGCGAGCAGGAGTTCATCAAAAGAGCAAATACTAGCAACAAAATAATCCTTCATCAAATTCCTGACAGTAAAAAGAAGAGGAGGTTTACAGAACCTGTATCTTTACCTGGAATGTCTTGAAAAGACGATTACGGCATTTCGTTAAGACATACATTTTGTCCTAAGCATCCCAGAGTGCACAAAACAATCCCGTAAAATCCACTCGTTATTGGACAGAATGGAAGACAGCAATTACTGATCGACGAGCGAGCTTGAGAAATCACTAGCGCCTGTGCCTGCGTGTCACTGCGGCAAGCATGCTCACACAATAACGCAGATTGGCCAAATGAGCGCCGAACAACAGGATTGGGGCCTGCGAGTTCAAAACAGTGCAGCGCTCTTTCTCTCTCACACACACACAGCTTATCAAGACACACCACATCGGCACACACACACACACACACACAGAGGATGAGAAGGGAAAGTTTGCCCCCCTCCTTATTACAAGTTCCCGTTGTGTGAGGTTAGCCCATTGGTTGCAGGTGCAGCTGACTCATCATCAGCAGGGACTCCTTCCAAACTCTTCTTTCTTGCCCCCCCCCCCCTTCTCTCTCTCTCTCTCTCTCTCTCTCTCTGTCTATCTCTCTCTCTCTCTCTCACTCATCATCTCTGTCTCTGCCTCTCTCACTCTCCCACTATGTCTCTACATGTCTCTCTCTGTCCATCCTCTCCCCCCCCCCTCCTCCCCTCTCTCTTTCTCTGTGTCTCCCTCTCTCTCCTGCCCCCCTTTGTCTGTCTCTTCTTCTCTCACTCACTATATCTCTATATATGTCTCTCTATCTCTCCTACTTTCTGTCCATCTGCCCCCCCCCCTTCCTCACTCACACTCTCTCTCTTCTGCCTTCCATCTCTTTCCCCTCAAGCCTCCAATTCGTTAGACACCGCTTTCCATCTACCTTGTACATACATGTATACTGTCCTCTTTTATCAAAAGGAGATCTATTGGCTTTATTGTCATTAAACAATTTGTTAGTAGAACCCTATACATTTACTCAAAACTTATATTTTCTTTCATCTGTTACATGTATCTGCATTAATCTCTTTCCTAATTATTACGTACACCCTTATGCAGCCAAGTTCTTCAAAATCACACACAAAAAATAAACTTCACACCATCCCTTTAGTAATAATAATCTAATTACACTCCTTAATGCGCCATCCTGAGGTCTTCAACTCATCTTTAAAGCCGAACTTCTCAAGAGATGAAGTCTTCTCTCGATCTGCCCCTAATTCTAGTTCAGGCTACGGCCTTGAACGTAATCACAAATCACTGAAGTAAATGGAGAGGGGGAAGCCTGAAGATGCATCACTTCCATTCAGTAACGGGTGCAGGCTGAGGGTGTGTTGTGGGCTCATGGGGGTGGGGAGGGGGGAAGCAGGAGGGGGGGGGGGGTGGGGGTGGGGAGGAAGGAAGGTCTATACAATCATAGTGTCTAAGGCATTTAGGGTTGTGAAGGATATGCTCCGACTTGTCTAACATGATGAAGGAAAGGTATATAGGGCTATACAATCATAGGATCTTTAATTGACACTTAAAGTGGGGAAGTATGCGCTCCTACTTTACTTACACCCAATTCCAGTAGCCATAACCATTTCCAGCAATTTGTCACAATAATACTTGACCTGTTGTGTACAAATAAAGTGATTGATTCTGATATAAACTTAACTTTAGGTAATTGTTATACTGGATTATGAAGGGAATTTGAGGGGAGAAAGGAGGGGGAAGGGGAGGAGGAGTGAAAGGGAGAGGATGACAGGGGACGGAGAGGCAACGGGGAGTGAACAGGGGGTTGGCAGGAGGCTAAACATATGTGGTGGGTACACAAGCTTTAATACACCCGGACTGCACACTGACTGGTCTATAGCCAGTCTGAAGGCCTTAAAGGAAGCAGCACATCACACATTGGTCCCTTTAATCTGATAATTGGGTTAAGGAAGCAACAATGCCATCAGTCTTAGCAGTTAATTCTTTCCTGAGACACAGGCCCCAGAGTTCTAGAACAGGCTTGAGCATTCCTCCACTTGGCAACACTATGACACAGCCTCTTGTTCCAGATGGCAAGGCATAACAACAATAACAACACAAACACTCTCCACACGTTCCCTGTACTGGAAGTAGTGTACACTTGACATGTGTGCTGCAATACTGCATAGCTCAATTACTCTGTAAATGAATAAATTGCATTTTCTTGCTACTAGCTTCTAATTTTAGATCCAGTAACTGTCTAATCACTTTAAATTCAGACTGGAGACAAATTTCTGCTAATTGTAACCCAGGTCAATTCTAAGAAAATGCTTGTCATGTTTTAAAATCTTCATGGGGAGTCCCAATCATATCTTAGTTCCTTGTTTGCAGACATTATAGTCCCCTCTAAATGATTTTCTGAGGACTGATTGTACAATATAAAACTCTTAATATAAGTTGTATTTCGAAAAAATCAGGGAAACACATTGTTTTCTTATGAGAAGTTATATCTTATTAAGAAATATCTTAATCAGTTACCTTGTAATCTTGCTCTGTAAATCCACAATAGACAAGTAATACTCTGTTTATTGTCTTAATGTTTGATCAACGGCAATTCTCTACAGTATATAGTTGTGGGCCAATCAAGTTGCCCATGAAGTTAAATGATCAGAAATCAGTACAAATAATCACAGTACTCAAAAATTCAGGACTCCCTTTAACAGTCAGGTTTATATCTCATTTTTGTCACTTTCTGTAATTTCTTGCCCATCTGGGCATATGACTTTTCAACTTTTGTTCAATCTCACTTATTATCCTAGTTTTATTTTCCTTTAACAGTATCACATTAACAAATTAACAATTGTTTGAATTTTACACCAAAATGAATTCAAAGCAAATATAACATCAAAATACTATCAGTTAGAATAAGCATATACACTTAACTATTTAGTTCAGAAAAATAACATATTTTAGCATCGCAACAATTTGTGCTTCAATATAGGATCACCAAACCCATCAAAATTTCATATCTTAATACATTTTGAAAATGGACTTGGAACAGGTCCAAATTACAATTACATGTTTTCAGCCAGGTGTTACAAAAGAACAATGGCACCCATGCAATTCCAACAGCAAAGGAAAAAAAGAGGAAGGTATTAATGGAAAATAACTGAAACATTCCGCTCCATGAATCAACTACCTTTGAGTCATGAAGGTCACAATTGTCACAAAATAGACATGTTAAATCCTCCGTTCAAGGATTATCTGTCTTTTGTTTGGTTGAGGATGTGTATGGAAAACATATGTTAAGCACTATCTACTTTGGCAATATCTTTTATTATCTCTAGTTTTTTGTTATCCCAAAGTTCTTGTTATTTGCCTGATGTAAGGTGTACAATGGTTGAAACACATTTTCTTTTGTAATAGTATACCATATGTCAAACACTGTCTAATTTGAAAAGATCTGTTACCATCTTTCACTGTTAATAATTCATGAATTCTCATTATAGCTAACAATAAGATTAAGCATACATTGTGTACATAATGGTTTGAATACATTTTGTATTGACACATGGAAAAGTTTCCTGATGCAATAGATTTATGTAATATTTTAACCATGCATAAACATAGTCAAAAACTTTATTTCAGTTACTTCATGAGCAGATGAAACTAATCAGATAAAACATTACTCATGAAACTTGCAGAAGTAGGGATAATGTCTATTCAAATCAAGTATCATAGTTTTCATTATTACAAACCATGCACAGAAGGGTTTATGGGTATGAGTAAAGATTTCTTAACACAAATAACCTATTTGAAAAAGCATTTTTCTTTTAAGAAATCCTTCATCTGTTCTTCTGATTTTGCTACTTGCATTAAGGCTGCCACTCCTTAACCCATTGTATTTCATTTGCCCATTTTTTGTCACCAATAATGCACACATATCCTATTGAATCAATTGCCTTGAGATAATTATTACCCATGCAAACACATATTTCTGCATCACCAACAAAATTATATGAGTCAAAATATCTGATTAAACCTATTTGAATTTCACCTAAAGAGAGCGAGAGAGAGAGATAGCGGGGGGCCGGGGGTGGGGGGGGGGGGGGGGAGCACTGTACATACTATGAAATAATGTGCAGATCTCTCATCTACTGGCAGATGGGACATTTCTGGCGTTCGTTTCTAGGACAGGCAAAATTAATCTCTAAGACTTTAAATGTGCCACGGTGTTGTGTCTGTCCACAACAAGCCATGACAAACCTATGGTTCATGTTTGTGCACAAGTATCACATACATGCCCGATATAGCAGAAGTCCGTCTGGCACAAAAGGACTTAAAAACCACCAGGTGGTCTTTCTACAAAGGTGCTTGCTATGAAAACAGATATGACTCTTCTTCGCTCGCTGGCAAAACAGTTGCCAAATCCCATGACAATAGGTCATTTATCACGGGGTGAGACTTCTCTCTCGCTCCTGACAAACTGTAACAACAGTCTCGTCACGGCGACACGTCTAAAGCCCTCCCAGCCCAATCACCACAATGCCAAGCGCTATGCATCACCCCCATTTTTTCAAATGCCTCTTTAATCATTCGCAACAAGCCGAGATCCAAGTAAATTCAATCACTCAGCCCACTGTTAATCTAACTTTCCAAGAGAGCGCCTAAACGATGATCAACAATGACTCACAAGAAGGGAGGAAATTCAGAGTATCTAACCCCCGTTAATCAAATCAAACGTCTTCATTGACCATGGTTAAAAAGCGCATAAAATATGATTTATATTTCTCTTAACACCTTGAAAGGGATTTCAGTGGAACACTTATTTGGTTTTAAATAATTAAAAGTGACGGTGATTAGTTTACCTTGCGAATGTTAACAGCACTTATAATACCCAATCATTTAATTGTTACTGACACTACAAGAATTAAAAGACAGATTTGAGTAGTCACCATTTTTCTGCCAAGCTTTTCTAAGCTCACTTAATTAAGTTTTTACTTAATAGTTCTAATTAATATACAATTGTCTCATCCATAAAAGTTAGAATGTTACTTAGTTTTACTTGTGGTTTGTCCAAAAGTTTTATGATGACATGATGGGCCTAGGAGATATCATTTCATGCTCAGACTCAAATCATCAAATAAGATCAAGACAAAAAAAAAATTGTGTGAGTGAGTAGGAAAGCTAGAAAGGCTTCAATCAGTCACATGTAAGTTTTCCCCTTCCGATTTATTTACTCCAGAAATGGATCTGAGGCAGATTGATGATGATTATCGCTCATCCCTCTGCTGCTATTTTGGGGGTTTGTTGTCAGTGGTATCGTCATGGCAACCAAGATATGATGGCAGATGTGACATTTATTCCATGAGATTAGAAAAGGGGACTGATAGTCCTACGAAGTCTAAATATAGCCGTGTTTTTTTTTTCTTCAGAATTCCGATGGATGAGTAAGTGATAAGAAGAGCTAAGTGAGGCATGGAACACTTCTTTTTCCCTGTTCCGTCTGGCATAGAATGACAAGTCAGAGCTTCAGTTTGGTTATATTTAAGGAAACTGCCTCATTTCCGTCGCGATATCAATGTGGTTTGTATGCAATGATGCTTGAAAGGTATATCAAGAGAATGGGTGAGAGCCAACTTACCCCCCCCCCCCACCCCCACCCCTTTCCCCCATTTCAATTTCATAAAATAAAATGGTCCAATCTTAAATTAGTGAAATAGTTCTGTGCTGTAAAGGTGGTCAAGGTCTAACAACACAGCTATACATATAACAAAACTATAAGGGAGAAATTGGTATGGTGGTTTTATAACTTCAAATAATGAAGTTTCAAGTCATCACATAAGATGGAATCTTATTGAAACTTCATTTGATACCAAGTGGAAATAGGGAATTAGTTACTTTTAAAAGGAGAAAAATTGTTGCTTTCAAAATATGCAGAAGAAGGAAGTTCAAGCAAAATCAGAAAAGTGATGAAGAACTTTTGACAATCGGAAATTTGACCACTCTTTAAATTGGCAACACATGTGAGAAGGCATATATGTGAGGTTGAAATTATTTGTACAAAAAAAACATGTTTTCGGTTACAATTTGTGCTAAAAGGTGAGAACAATTGTGCGTACAGTTAATGTCTATTTTCAAGAGATGCATATTATATATATCTTCAACTGTGTTATTGTTCACTGCAAAAATTTATAAAATGTTTTGTTTGTTAAAAACATATATAAATGTTTGGTTAATGTCCGGGCGAAACAAGACAAGACAAGTGCTTACCAGTTTTACCAGTTTTGCAAGTGATGCAATATGAGTTATGTTTTCAACTGTTTTATTGCTCACTGCAAAAACAGGTAACATTTTAATTTTCTATACAAAATCCCCTCACATATTTATATATATACCTTGGTTATAAGTCAAGGAGAAATGATACATGTGCTTTCCAGTGTTACAAGTGTTTCTACTTGGAATACTTTTTCAACTGTTATTGTCCACAGATAAAATGCAAATTCCAAAATGGTGTTTAAATGTCACTGAACTATACTATATATTTGTTTGTATATATGTAAACTATGTTGTGTTATATGTCAAAACAGGGCCCCCTGGTAGAATAGTTTTCAACCACTGATGGGGCTACCCTGGGTAAATAATACCAATAAAATACATGAAAATGGGTAAAACACCTCGTATCCCCTCTAAATCAAATATATGTCAAGGAGACAAGTTCTTTCTTGAATAAAGAGGTACATTACTATTCTCAAAGAACAGCTTCAATGATAATTGTTTCCAAAGATATCAAAGTTAATGACATTTCTATACAACATATAGAGAGTCATGCTACACCACAATATTTACGAGAAGCCCTCGTTATTCCGAAGGTTCGTTATTCTGAACGTTACACAAAATATGCTCGGATTAACAAACCCTTTTTCATTTTCGGACTAACGAGCATTGAGGTATAGGCAGTTTATGTGCTTCAGAATTACAAACCTTCGGAATAACAAACCTTCGGAATAAACGAGCCTTCAGAATATCGAACTGTAACTATATTTACAGCCTAATATTAGGTTTTCCAGTTTTGTTTCCTTCACTACCTGGTTTTTAACCCAAACTTGTGCCATTTTTTCCTTTTAATAGTTCTCTGCTTTTACATCCCACCCACTCTCTGAAAATGCTCTCAGTGGGGGGGGGGGGTTTATGATGTTTTTCGAAAAAAAATTAATCCGCCCAGTCTCGTGGGGGTACACGACCGAAAATAGTGGGGGGGGGGGGACATTTGATATTGTGTCCCCCCCATTCCAAATGGTGGGGGGGACGTGACCCACCCGTCCCCCCCGGGATTTCCGCCCATGTATGCAGGCAAGCTCCAGTGTAAATTCTGGTGTCTATGAGTTTGTATAGGCAAGCTCCAGTGTAAATTCTGAGGTGCATGAGTTTGTACAGGCAAGCTCCATTGTAAATTGTGGTGTCTATGAGTTCATACAGGCAAGTTCCAGTGTAAATTCTGAGGTGCATGAGTTTGTACAGGCAAGCTCCATTGTAAATTGTGGTGTCTATGAGTTCATACAGGCAAGCTTCAGTGTAAATTCTAGTGTCTATGAGTTTGTACAGGCAAGGTCCTGTGTAAATTCTGGTGTCTATGAGTTTATACAGGCAAGCTCCAGTGTAAATTCTGGTGTCTATGAGTTTTGTACAGGCAGGCTAGAGAGGTCTATTCCAGGCCGTATGCTCCAATCCTGGTTGCTCCATGCATGCAGTGCTGTTCTAATCGCTTGTTTCCTCCCCCACTTCCTCCACGTCACTTGGGCTTCGCAGGGGCCCGAGAGGCTAATCCAGCAGGCCTCGGCGCTAGGCAAGGCATGCAGGCAGGCGGGCTGGGCAGTGCCGTCATCCCCAAACATAGAGTTCATGCAGGCTGTGCATACACTGCCTACTAGCTCACATCCTTAACCAGATGGGAATAAACACACACTGTTCGAAAGACATATACATGGTAACACACACGTTAATCATTGCTTCTTTGGTCTATCATATTTCTCTTTCAAAATCTTGTACAGATTAATGAGTGTTCAGTGCTTTTTAAGAACTTGTGCAGTATTTAGCACATGTAGGGATTAAATGGACCATGTCATCCACATTAAAAAAAATCGCGTACTTGGGGAAAAGAAAGGAATAAACACAATAATTGATGTTTTCCATTCTGCTTATATTCACAATTGAATGCTTTTAGTTTTCTAATTTAAACCGCAAATTATGACATGAAATTGAAGGGAAAAGTAGTTGTATGACAAAATTTAAGTTAAAAAGGAGCTAGTCACAAGAATAGTTGCAGCAAAATCATTGTGTCTTTTTCAAAATTAGAAATAGGGAGATTTAGTCTCAATGTTACTTTTCGAGCCTAATCTGATGAAACCAACACTACTGACCATGCTGTGAAAAGTTAAGTGTTTTATTCTTTAAGGAGACTAAATCTCCTCAAACCTAGGAAGAGCTAATCAAGTAATGTCTGCTTGGAATGAGAATGTACAATCACGTGTATAACCCTTTTGGTTCCAGGTAAACTGCTGCTCTATTGGATTCCACTTGGGCTGATTCCACAGAGGTAGAGTCTCTTTATGCACCACTGAAGCATTTTTGCATTTGTACTACACACCATTCCAATACGACAGTCTGGAGTCTGGCAGAGAAGGAATTAGTTAGCAGCCGTTATACCTCTCCTTCTCTATCCATGCGCTCAGACCCGAAACATTTAACCATCATCAAAGCGCTTCACATGATTCAAAGGAAACAATGTCTTATTTTTTTCTTCTCGACAACCCTGGGCTGTTACATAACCACCGTTACCACCCGGAAACTGGTCATTACAGACTGATGCAGAAGGCTTGACTTGACAGGGCATTAATCATCCTGTATTAAATGACATCCCAGACAAGCCCGTAAATAACATTTCTTAATTTTTTTTCTTTCATCTTTAAACTTTGCACCGAAGCTTCTTGTCTAAATCTTTCTTCAATTGACTTTAAAATAATTTTTAAAGTAACTTCGTACTGCCGTTAGAGATGTGTTTAACCATTTGAATTTGTCTTTTATTTTATAACTCCAAGCAATCAAATGTTTCAAAAAAAACTTAATTTACACCTCCCATCGCAATAACCGTACTTTCTGTTTATCAGAGACTGCTTTCCATAATTTCCCCATGATCATGTGATTCCTAACTCGTACCTAATATCATACAGACAGATGCTATAATTGAGAACCAAGACGGCCGCAAGCAAAAGAAAGTTTCTTGTGGTGACTTATGAATGATAGAGGGCAGCACACATATTTAGCCCTCAAGTAACAATGAAGTTTCAAGTCATTCACAGAGGTCTTCCTCATTCTTGAAGAAAATCCTCTTATAAACATAAATACCACATTCCATCATTTTGGGGGGCTTCATAATAATCCAGCCAGGTGGGTTTTCTTTTTTCATTTTACCCTTTCCAAGTCATCTACTTTTCATATTCCTACCCTTCCCTTGTCTTCTCTAAAGAAGTGACAGACAAAAGATTTTTTATTCTAAATTATGTCTAGACCTCACTTTCATATCTTTAATAAAACACAGAAGTCCCCTAAATGCATATCTCCATCATCAATACACTTTTCTAAACAATTGTTGTCCAGTTGCATTCTTCACAAGATCAAAAGAAGGCCTTATCCTATATTGTATATCTGGTGAAATAAAAAAAATCCATATCAAGCGTTCCAGTTTGTAATTGGTCTAATTAACTATTTTACCACAAAATAATACACTGTAGGAATTCTCCCTATCACATATAGCTCTCCGAATCTGAACGCGTGTAGCGTTCTAATAGTTTTACCTTTATTTCTTGGGATATAAACTTCCGGATCCCGAACACAGTACTGCACGACCATTCTATAGCCATCCTCTTGCTTGTGTCTTTTCATTCTTTCATTAGTCCATCCACAATCAATTTTGCGGTAGGCAAAAACATTGCCGTGAATGATTGTTGGCATTTTTTTTTAAAGACCTTCATCCATGTAACAACCATTCCATTTTAATATTACGAGGTTTACGAGGGTCAAAATTACACATTCTGTGCGTTATTGCGTGAATTGAATATGTACCAAACTCTTACCGTAAGTATACGTCCCAAGAGCAATCGATCAGATGTCGGTATCGCGAGGTGATATTGCTTGATATCGGCTATATGCGATAGGGAGATTTATGTAAATTGTACATTACTAGAGTTAAAAGCTTGACCATACGACTTAAAAGATCAACCCTTTGTGTTGTAAACAAAGTGCTGCTCTCAGGGAATTATGTGTACTGACTGTGAAAAAAAAAATATCCACAAGTGGAAAGTTTAAGTGTTAATAGCAGGTGCTATTATCTCATGTGAATCAAGGGTGAAGGGGAGAAGGGAAATATAAGCCTGGCAACTGGGAGTTCACTTGTAGGTTTTTACCATGGTTATAATGTTTTAGCATGTGATACGTCATTCTGAGAGCTCAGCATTCTGCTACATAGCTCAGCTGTATGTCTGCACAAGTATGCTGCCGTTAACGTGGCAGTCTGATAGAGTCACAACAGCTCCCTCTTGTGATGACTATCATACAGTAAGAAGCAACTTCTGAAATAATAATGAAGCAATGCAATCTGTATTGATTGCAGGCTTAAAACCAGATCACACAACCTCAAAATAGGACATGGAGTAAAATCTTAAAGGAATCTTAGGAAAAGAAAGAGATCACTAGAGATATAAAAAAAGCTGCTCTGTGAATTTCCCAGCATCTTAGCCTTCATGCTCTCAAGTACAGAATTTATTTGGTACCTACATGTACACAGTAATGTACTACCACTCTGTCTAAATAAGCAATTATTTGTAATGACCAGGGAGAACATCACTGGGATAAGTCAACTTGAAACATTAGTGCCATTCTCATTGGGCTTTATAAAAATTGCGAAGTTAGAAAAATCGCGAAGTTAGGGGACCGGAACAATAGGACCGTTCGGCTTTTGGTACGGTTGCTAGGCAACTTTCACCCTAACTTCGCGATTTTTTAAGCCCAATGAGAATGGCACTATTATTACTTGAGCACTCTTCCAATCTTACAACTGGGTCAGAGTGTCTACCAGTTCAAAGTTGTATTATCCAACAAAACAATAAAACCCAATTATAATCCAATGAAGTGGAGCCCGAGATAGACTGCACATTGATTGCAATCGCTGAGTGCAATCAATAAGCGAGTTCGTAATTACAATGTGCGCATGAGCAGATTGTTGCTGGTACGAATAACCTCGGGTCAATTGAACAACTCACAGAGTAAATTTAAAATTCATTAGATACTCAACCAGGTTTCTCTTCATTACCATGCAGATATGACAACAATCATTCAGCTTTGAAAGGCAGTAAAAGAACATTCCACCATGTGCACCTGTTTGTATTGTTGTTTTGGGTACATTGTAAAATGTATTCACATCTATCATCCTATACGGCTTAATGAACAGATCCCAGTCTGCATTCTAGTAGTATTTATTCAGTGCATTGTCCGACCATCGTGTAACTACGAACTGGTCTATTCCAGTTAGCTGAGAAGTGTATCGCAGGATCCACAGTACCAGAGTACTTTTTAGTACCAGTACAGACTTGATGCTAATGTGCTTCCTTCTTAATAAGAAACTGTTCACTGACTTCATTGTTTTTCATTCATTTTTTCACTCATTTACAGAATGGATAATGATATCTTTACTACTAATGGATGTATGCATAAAATTCTTTTCAAAATTGAAATCACCCTAAAAAGCTCTTTCACTAATCTAGCCAAATGGTCCTTACAACAGACTCCTCATGAATATCATTGAGTCATATTGAATGAAACTCTTAAGTATTTGTTTCCACATTATTATGTCTTGGATCCGTAAACTAGAAATAGCTTGGGTGGTTTAGTCGCTGCCCGATAAGCAATAGATCGCAGGTTCGAATCCTTCTGGATCCAAGATTTTATTCTAACTTGTTTTTCATTCAATACAGGATTGGGCATGCTATCCTCACTTCTACTGGATGTAAGCCTAAAATTTCTTTTCAGAAGATCTGTTCACTGTTTCCTATGCAAGGAGTCAACAACATTTTACATGAAACTGTTACTGATATTCCTACAATCGCCATTTCTTTCAGAATCTCAAATTCAGCACTGCCAAGCTAGCACAGATCTATAAATATGAGAGAGAAATTACACATGCACACACAAGCGGACTTGGTCATGAACCAGAAAAGGAATGTCTCTAATCTGTGGCTTGCTCACCATCTCAACACGACCTATCTCCCCTGTCTGTGACTCTAGCAACATGGAAACCTGCAGCACAGAGATTATTCAGAGAGACCCCAAATACTCCGCGCTCAAATAGAATCCTTGACGCCAAGTCTGGTCACCTGAATTATGGATTTTGATGACGACATCTCCATGATGACACTCATCGGCGCTCCCCAAGGTTTTCGCCAACTTGTGTGAGAAAAGTTCTACTAAATTCAAAATATTCATTCCAGCATTGCTCAACAGAAGTGTAAAAATACCCCATTAATAGATCATTTTCACTTTGTAAGCATATCTTATGCACATCATTCAAACAATATGTTACTAATGGTAACCCCAAAGCCCCATTGGCAAATATCTGCATTCTTATTGATATGGGGCTGTCAGTGCTTAGTAATGAGAGGGGTATAGTGTGCAGGGGTAAGTCAAGTCATATTTTGCAGGTTTAAACCCCCTCAATCAGTCAGTCAGTTAGTCAGTCAGTCTGAATCTAAGTGTATGAAACTGCAAAGACTAGCTAACATATGTTTGTACACTCCTCTCTATTGACTGTTCAGGACCTAGTCTTATCTCCCAGACACATGTTTGGAGAGAGTATTGTAATTGGATCTGTTCCTATAGACCAGTCTGGCTCTATAGGGGTGTCTTCATTAGCCCGATGTGGGCGAAATAGCGAGCTTGTTCTGATCGGGTTAGCTAGCCAGATCACGAAATAGCTAGCTATTTGCATCTTCATTAGCCAAATCAGGCAAAATAGCTCGCTATTTGGTTGAGAAAATTTCCCAGGAAATCTTGGGCTGGATGGAGCTAGCTCGAGCTAGTTCACGAACTAGCTCAAGCTAGCTCTGAGCGTCTTCATTAGCCTGAAAATTTCTTGATCCCGGCATGCATCAGCGCCCACGAGGCATTATTTACGTAAGAGGTTTTTATACGTGCGTGAACGCGAGCTCACAACCGAAGCCATGCGGTCATGGCCTATTCCCGTCGCACACTGCTGGTATGTGCGAAACTCAGGATAATTTATGCATCCCGAGTTTCGAGCTTATGTATTGCAACTTCAGGCTAGTTCCCCGGATCAGCAAAATATTTCGTCTGATCGGGCTAATAAAGATGCACCTTATGGCAAGGCATACTCATGAAACCTTACTATCCTGTTTACACCTTAGAGAATCACTGATGAAACATTGGTCAACCTCTGATGAAGTAAGAAACACTTATGAATACGTCATGCTACCCTTTCAGACCAAAACCGTTAAATGAGGGCCTAATCACAGCCGAGCATGAAATTTCCTCACCTCAACCTGTGCGCCTCAGGTATATGTATGTGCAGCAGGCCATATATGAATATTGACCTTTTCCCATTGAACTCATCTGTGTTTCATTCCAGATACCTTGCAGACTTACATCTCCTATGGAACCACTGCTGAAACCACTGGTTAACCACCAAGGAATCCATTATGGGTAGAGGTTAAAAAAATATTCATCAGTGTTTCATCTGTATTTCCTTTCAGACAAAAATAATCATCCAGTGTAGACCCAGGGACAACCAGTGAATTATCTCCCAGATTGAAAGAGGCAACTTACTAAAAATTGATACAACTACATGCATTTTAGTAACTACACGTACAAAGGTTTCATGAATTGGGCCCCTACTTTCTAAAAGCTAACCACACTAATTTTCCCCATTTGAACGTAGCAGAGATCGTCATGACGATATTACTTCATGAGTAGATGCATGGATTTGAATTGACTTAGGAAGGTAATCCTACAAGTGTGTCTGGGTGTCTAGATTAGAGGGCTTTTCATACAGCTTAATCCTGGAGCTTTGTAAAGTCATGATGGTTTAAGCCCTGGAAGCACACAGTGTTGGCTGATTGATTTATTTTACTTCATGCTGAATGCAAACTCATAATAAACATAACTGCAGGCATCAAGCATGTAAACAATAAACAACCACTTTTTCAGACACAAATTGCTTTTCTACATATCATATCGATGCTTTATCAAAGCTATTGTCTTCTCTATTCTTTCTCATTTGATTGAATCTATCCTCTGTCGTACTGAAGAAATCCTCTAGTGTCCGTCTATCTGTAGCATATTGCAGATATTATATCTCAACATATCATTAATGTATTGATTTTGCCAACAAGCATGGATCCCCATATTTCACACTGCCTTTCTTTAATTACTCTTGGAAATCTGTAAACAAGTTGCACCTTTCATACCTCTCATTCAGTTCCGAGCTTTCAACTGGTGTGCTGCATTCCTTTCACAGTAGCTTGTAACAACACATACAACAGGATGTATAGGACAATTGAATAGCATAATGTGAATTACTTTGTTTCTGAATAGCTTAATAAGTCTATTGCATTCCTCTCGCAGTAGCTTGTAACAGAATTTTACAACAGGATGGGTAAGACAATGCAAATTATTAATAGTGTTAATTGCTTTGTTCCTGAAAAAAGAAACAGTTCTATTGCATTCCTCTCACAAAGCAGCAAGTTGCAATAGCTATGACAGGATGTGTTTGGAAAGACACAAGCAATGGAATTTTATTTTTGTTAGTGAAGTAAGCTCTGTAGCTTGGGTATTCTTATTTTTTTTTTCTCTCTCTCTCTCCTGTTGTCTCTCTTATTCTCCCTTCTTTATCACACACACTCCCTCTCAAGTTAACTATCTACACTGTACCTACCTCTCTATGTACATGTTTTTATGTCTACCGAACATATATCTACATGTACACTACAGCTCAAAGGAATTGGCATTGGGAAATGGAAAGGGAAGAAAGAGAAGGAACGGCAGTTTTAAGCCGCGGTATATTTTGTCCAGTTCAGCATGAAACAAGATGCTTTTTAGGCTAATACATCGTGTTTCATGCTGAATTGGACAAAATATACCGCAGTTTTAAACTGCGGTTCCTTCCCTTTCCCTATGCCGATTCCTTTGAGCTGTTGGGTATATATGTATATATGTATGTATGTATGTGCCTATCTATCTATCTATCTATCTATCTATCTATCTATCTACCTATCAATCTATCTATCTATCTACCCATCTATCTACCTATCAATATATGTACATCTATCTCTCATTTCAACCTCAATTACACTGCCACATGGCGGATCACCACTGCAAAAATACAAATACACGGATGACATCATAGGTTTTTTTAAGCCAAAAGAAAAGCTGACATTAGTTGCCAAGAATTGGGGATGGGATAGGGGGCACACCCCCATCATCAGCGATGTCATCGCAGAAGAGGCTGACAGAAATACTCTGTGACCTCAAAAGGTTGGAACCTATTCAAGATGTCATGGGCAGGCATAGGGCCTTGATAGTATATAATGAAAGCTCAGTGTATCAAGGAAGGTCAGGATCCACTGCTGTGCCTAGCAACCATACACAGGTATCTCTGACGTGGCAAAAGTCAAACAAGAAAACAAAGTAGAGCAGGAGAGGAAATGTGATAATAACAAATGACATGCTAAGACAGCTGAGGAAATGTCAAGTAAAACTTTGTGAGTTATACAAAGTTTATACAGTGTCTCTGTTATTTTGTGGCCACCATTGTCAGGGATACCTTGAAACAACAGACTCTTGAAACATGCTGGAAACATAGGCTAGACCTTCCACAATGTTTAATATTATGAAATTGTTTTATAACATTTCAAAACCTACAAAAATATCATAAAAAGCCAATCCTCCCAGATAACATGTATATATATTTTATTTTAAGTGAAGCATTCATTCAGATGTCATTAGTTTTTATGAGGATATTTTTTCTTTCTTTCTTCTATTCTTCTTAAAAGTGCTTTTGGTGGAAACCAAGGCAAATCAAAGATGTTTAGAAGATGGATAATCACCCCACCCTTTGAGATGATCTTGTTTTGAGCCTTTATCACTTACTAGTACTGGAACAATATTTCTTGATATGATTATCATGATTGTATTGTAATTTTGCCATCACATAACTGCACATGAGTCTAATCTTTTCCTTGCAACTTCTGCGCATCTTCAATGCATTAAGTCTACGTAATATTCACAAAGCAGTTCAACAGCAATGAACATAGGATCTGTGTAAAGCTACATTACTGTACGTGTATGCAAATCAGTCCTCTATGACACTGAGAGAATATGCATTAATTAATGAATATGCATTAATTAAACAGCTGATGGTACTCCATGCTTGATATTCATACATGGGCAAACTAAGTATGATAACAATCTTTTAGGTGTAAATAAAGAATGGAAACATGGGATGTGTGTTGAGGGAGGAAATATTGGGCCATTTACAGTGTTATAATCTTAACTGAATGGAAGCAAAATTTGATTTAAATCATATGGCTTTGATATGTAAGATACAAATGCTGATATGAAATGCAAAAAAAATTTAAAAAAAAATGTTAGTGATTTCTCCTGGTATTTGTACAAAAAAAACTCATGTTATATTCAACCTTTTTCACGAGACTTACTCTCATAGAGTATCTACACAACATCACACCCGTAGTTTCCAAAAGTAGATTCTACATACTCACTGACACTGTAAATCATGATTCATATTTAATAGCATAAGACCTTGAATCAAAAAGTTTGATTGATCATCGTTACTTCACGGAATCATTAATTTCCATGGCAACAGTCCAGAGCATGATTACTCATAGCTTGCAGAGTGTGCCTATTTCAATGTGCTAATCCTTCCTGTGCCAAGAAAAAACTGTTGTTCAAGGGGAATTATGTGCATTTTTAGTACAGAAATGCACACATGGCAGACAAAGAGTTAAAAGTATGATGTTACATAGTTAGTAACAAAAGAGAAACAGCTATAAATACACAAAAACTCCAATGAGCATAATCTGTGGACAGGCGTGGTTTTATACAGCATGCACTTGCGAGTTTTTCAAGCAAGAACACCATAGCAAAGTAATAAATCAAAAAGTTTCTCTCCTGACAGAATAAGTACATTATCAAGAGAAATATTTTCATATTATATATGGAGCGTTTAATAATTATAAAGAATTACTTACTCGTTTACGATGCGACCTCATTACCCGGAGAGGCATCTAGTACATTTCCATTCACTTTCCCTCACAAACAAGAAAAAATATATAATCCTTTTCCCCTCCTTCTTTCCTTTCTCACACGGCAGCGTCAAAAACCGACTGGCATTAAAAGCTCAATCCCCACTCACATCCCCAGTGCGTACACAGTACATACGCAAGGGCTGTGTATTTCTGAGTGTTGATGAAGAAGATAGCAACTAAGAAACATTGGCTTCTAGTGTACTGTATGTTTCTTGCTCCTTATTTTAAACTCTGCCTTGCCTAGCTAGTTATTTCCTTTCTCTGCTACTGCTTTTTTTCTTGTGTAGTTCTCTCTGTATTCCCAGAAGCTAGCAACGGATATTGCTAATCTGCCACAGTCCTCTCCGATCACTCATTTCTGCCTGCCGAGTTTCTTAGACATCACACGGGGGCCACATCATCCCCACGCCGTCTGTTTCATGCTGCTTCTTTCTTCTTTTCTCGTCTTAAAATAGTGTTAAAGGGCATGCACGCTTTTAATAACCTAACCACCCTCTAGTCTACAGGCGCAGACTCATTTGTGATATTATCTCAAAATATGGGTCTGATTGATGAGACTAACACTTCCTTGCCACATGTGTCTCCATCATGGAAGTGCCTGACACAGCATACAGGCATGAGAAGTAGTCTCCACGATTTCAGACTGTTTGATTCAAATCTTTCAAACTATCAACAGAAAAAGGTCTGCAGGAGCAAACTACTCCCATTTAACATGCAGTGATTGAACTTACTGCATTTGCATACCTGATACCAATTATGTATCCTGTACATACGATAACAGGCAGTATTATTAAATATAATAGGGAAAGGAAGTTAACATGAATATGTAGGTCAAACAGACCATGACGATATGACTTTAAGAGTATGTGTCATGAATAAGAAACAAGAATATAATGGTGAAGTATATTTTGTAGATTCACGAGGTAAGTCCACTAATGTATTTATAGATCAGCTTCCCTTTTACATTAAGATGAACCTATCGAAAGTGAAAGTCAACTTGTACGTACATGTTGAAGAAAAAATAAAGAAATGGAGGTATTGAAGTTTTAGAAAAATCTAGGCAATTTTTATTTAGACTCCGGAACATCCAAAAATGAAATTGTGGACATCAACACATTCAAGGTGGAGACTGAAATACAGATCAGACAGCCAATGTGCCTTGCATTGACAAATTTAGTTTGATTAAGTTTAGAAGAGTTGCAAATAAATGTAAACTCGATGAAAAATTATGGATGATGAGCATTCATTACAATCTTCAGTAAGCATCTAAGGATTCATATTCTTCCATTCTAGATAAGATGTAGTCAGATCTTGTGACCTTTGTTAAATATTGGAAATTATGGGAAGTTGACAAGTGCTCAACCTAATAGCAATAATGAACCTATTCATCACATGGTTTGTACAAATCATGTGGTCATTAAAGAGTAGCTAACTTGACAGCTTTATTTCCTTGAGAATTACTCAAAAAAAGAGTCATGAGGTTAAGGTGGAATTAGCAATCAGTGGACACAAAAAAGAAAACAGACATTAATAAATCAAATGATTAAAAAAACATGTTCACGACAAAAGCACTGTTTTCCATATATTCATGTTCATGCCACGTACGTGCCAGAAACAAATGCTGCTCTATGGGATTTGCATGTATTACAGGTAGAAGAATGTCTCCCTGATGCATTAAGAGTTAAAGTGCCATTTACAGTATTAGTAATGAACTTGAATACTGACTATGTAGGATAATCTTCACACAGCATGCTGTCTTTATATACATTGTGAGCCATCCACTGGTAATCTCTAGTGCATTGATGAGGATCAACAGTCACATAATCTGTCTATTACATCAAAGATATATCTCAAGTGAACTATACAAAACAGATTTGAGATCCTGAGTTTATTTCTACATTGCTAGAGAATCATTTTGATATCACGTTTCAATAGTTCTGTCAGCGTAGTTCCAATAATGATACCGCATACCTCATCCAGCAAAGAAAACTAAAAAAATTATTTGCGTGCGCGCCGCTTACGCTCGTTTCCGCTACAATACAATAATAACGTAGGCGGTATCTAGCGGATGTGCAAACAAAGAAGCGCGTGGAAGATTAAGATAGCGGATGTTCCGTGTGGCATATTAATCAATTGCATTGTTCTCAAATTACAGAATTATATCAGACCCCATAACAGTACGATTGATACCAAAACAACAAAGCATTGTTTTATAATGCCCAGTGGTCCACTTTAAATACATTGCCTTTATCTAGGCATCTGCATCTGCATGAAGCTGACAAAATAGCATGCTATTTTCTGATCCGAGAAATTAGCCCAAAATTACAATCTTGTCTACATTATACAGACACATGTAAATATAATTAATAATAATTAATTATATAATTTTGTCTGCCTGTGTTGGGTTTGATAAGCCTCCAGCTGTTACTATTCTTAATGCATGCTGTTGTGTTTACATTTTCAGATGAAATGACATTTACTTTTGCGGATTTGGTGTCATGTGCAAATATCACATTCTTAATATTTATGATTTCTGTTCATATTTTTAGAAAAGAATTCCCCATACTACTAAATTTTTTATAAAGAGATGATGCAAAGGATGCCAACTCTTAACCATATCAAAATTGTACTTCACTGTGAAAAAAGTTTACAGATAGTTAAGACATGACTCTCACGTTTTCATCTATGACAGTGCGTTACACTGCCGCAAAGAAAATCTCTCACATTCAAATGACTGTAAATTTTCAAATCAAAAGCATGTTCATACTACATGTACATACATGTAGTATGTGTTGTTTTCCTAAATACAACATCCACCAGACCTGATAGTGGTTTTCAAATGTATGCAGAGCAATTACAATCAGAAGCATGTTCACACTAAAAAGCACTTACGTTTGTGTGTTGTTTTCCTAAAACGAGACATTGTCCAACAAGAAATTCAACAGTTGATAAAGCATGTCCTTCATTAAAATGTACATACCAAAGCTTGAAGCTCCTTTAGATTTAGGTGGGCAGCAGAAGATATTCACCCATTTGGACAACTGGAAATACCGGTAGTCAAAAATTACATGAATGATGCACTTTTTTTAATAGGAACATTGCACTATGTTTGATTCAAAGTAAATCTCTACATTTTAATCTTCAAAACAAACCTGTAAAACACACGATGGCAGACACATAGGGTCACATGATCACATATCAAATGTTATGCAAAATGTCATGCTACGAACATCAGGTTTAAACAAGTAAATTAAGAGACATAAAATGAAATAAGGGACATTTGATATCCTGTATTTGGCATTTCAGGGTCCAAATCACATGAACATAATATTTGGTTGTAAATTCTATTCACAGTGACATTTAATGAAAGGCTTCCTTCGGTTATCAATGCTAGACAATCTTAGGTTTGAATGCATAATCTTGGATATAAATAGTCATGAAGAGGTTTAATAACAGAAAGCAACATGAAAAGCTGAAAATGAAGGGTTCATCTCGGCAAGACAAGATGGAAGAGGAGATTACAGGAGACGAGGTAACTCAGAAGACATTAAAGGTAAAGAAGCCCTTTTACAAAAGTCAACAATTAATCTCCATATGTATCTGCAGAATACCCGAACAATAACATTTTACATTAATACACGGTTCTTAGCATTTTAAGGAAACAAACTTCCATGATTTTTTACTATAAAGTCTCAAAATTCCATGATAAGTATTTCAACTCATTTTCAGCTTCACATGTTTTCTATGATGTTGCAGTGAACTATTTGCAGTATTAAACACTGAAATACTAAACAAATTAGTACTACTACACAGCCAAAGAATTAAAATTCCCTGACTTTTCCCTGTTTAACCCTGATTTGAGGCATTTCTATCAAATTCCTTGAATTATCCCTGACTGAAACAAAGTAAAATAAATTTCCCTGATTTCCCTGACTACCCTGATGGGCTGGGAACCCCGTTATAGCTTCAGAAATGTTTCAGGAATGGTGTAACAGAATCCTTGTCTATGCTTGAAAAAAAACCCGTGTTGAGCGACCATAGTCTACATTCAAATACCGTATTGCACCAGCCAATACATCACAGCAGAGTGGAAGGGCACACTGTGGGCTATTGTGCCCTTAGTCTCTATGCTCCAGGAACTGCTAGGTTTCGGACGACCCAAGAATGACCCGTCCGAAACTAACCATAAATCTAGCGATAAGTATAATTCCGCTTAAAGTCTGTTTCAAGCCCTTATATTGTGAGAGAGTTTTTCATACGGTATTTTCTGTGATATTTACAAAAGTCATTATTTTGACCTGCAAAAGGGTTATCCTACCTTAAAGGGGAAGAGGAGCAAGGAAGACAATAGATAACCGGATATAAACATAGACTAACCATCATGACACATTGAGTACCAGTAAGGGCTACGTATTGCTATATTTGTGTTTTTTTGAAGTTAAATGAAAAATTATCTACATTGCAACATTTGCACTTTTATTCTGAATTCTTGAGAAAATGACCTCATCTTCCAGTTTAAAGAGGTTAAAAGAGGTTTTAGTCATGCTGCATATAATTAGTAAAGTAATCATCCAAGGGGTGGTACTATGACATATCTAGAGAGGGAGAATGAGAGATGTACAGAAAGAGAGAGAGAGATGGTAGGAGTGCAAACACTTGTTTACTTCTTCAAAGTAACAGGGATAATCCTTAATATTCATCTTCATGCTCGGTTGTCGTTGAAAATGATGAGACCACATGACTGGAAAATAAAAGGGAATTTAAATCCCAACTTGATTCTTCATGTAGACTGGATAAAATTGAAGCAGTAATATCATGAGCTCACGATAGACCTAATCTTACACACAGCACACTGCACTGCAGAGAGTTGAGTCAGAACTAAAAAGAAAATGTGTTTTGAGCCAAAAATATTACTCAGTGATGAAAGAGTATGGCGTACATTTTGACTTTGCCCAACGAATAGGTCGATAAGCAGCGCTTGACTCACATCACTACAGTTCATGAGCTAATCAATACAAACAATGTGTGTGGGACAAAGGGGGGGGGGGGGGGGAGTCAGAGCAACGTATGAACATGACAATGGCTTTTCACCCTGTGTAAAGTCTTCAGATTTCTCTCCTTTTCTTATCACTTTGTTTGAGGGCGCTGTTCACTCTGTACAGTAAGTAGAGCAAGGATAGCAATGATGCCCCCATCAGGAACAGCAAAACAAAGAAACTGAATTTAAAGGGATAGTTGATACTTCACCCAGAAATTAAGCTGGTTTCAATATAGAAGCAGAAACGTGAAAGAAAGTGAAGGTTTGATAAAAATCCGTCAAAGGATAAGAAAGTTAATATTACCTTTTAAAGTTTTTATTTTGTGACGTCACCTGCGAGGTGCTCTCCCATATCTTAGATACAATTTTTTAAATGTCCATTTTTTCTAAAGGATATGTATAATTTTAACTGTGCATTTATAACATCAGTAGAAACATGTTTTTACACATGTACATATGAAAAAAATACCTTCATCAAAAACAGAAAAAGAGCTATTTATGGAATCATACAGCATACAACATTTATGGGAGAGCACCTCGCACGTGACGTCACAAAATTGACATTTGAAAAGATCATAACTTTCTTATCCTTCGACGGATTTTCATCACACCTTCAATAATATGTTTATTTTGTGTGCCTGCTTTTATTAAAACCAACTTAACTTTAGGGTTAAGTATCCCTTTAAAATGATCCTCTTCTTCTAGGAGGCTAAACTGGCCAACCTTTTCTGTACCAAAGCTGCTCTGTAGGATATTTTGGCATTGATTGATTGATGTATTTTATTTCATTCACTTAAAAAACATATAGTAGCCAATCATTACATTTTACATCTATAGTACAAAACAACATCAAGGAAAACAGACATGAAATGCTTTCAGCCAATGGTGGATAGTAAAATAAGAATTAGCCTTCGTAATATTTGACATGGTTCCCTACAATATACACTTTTTAAATAGTAAGATCCAAGTAGAGCAAAGAAGGACAAACACAGAAGGAAAATAAAGTGATTCTAGAAAAACAAGCAAACAAATTATTGGTGCACAAATGGCAGCATTGGTGCTATCTGCTGAAGATGTTGACCCATTCTTTCCTGAGCCCAGGTAAATTGCAGGCTGGCTTCTTTTCACTCAACTGAGCAATGCCACTACCACATGATCTGCAGTACAGACAATATATACTTGAGGCTATGAATATGCTTCAAAATCCTTTTAGGGCACAATTAAAGGTAGCCCGTCCCTTTTGCAGACCTAATTCTGAAAGTTCCCTGACTTTGTCATCCTTTGAGAGAGAGTGGCTATATAACCTCTCCCTGGAATCGACAAAGCGTAAGATTCGGTTTTGAGGAAATAATCTTCGATAATTGATCCACCTTTCTTTTTTCGTACCACGAAAATAGTCAAATCTCAGTGAAAACTAGTTAGATTTTCATTTATTCTCTGGGAGTTATAGTACCTCTGACCTTAAAATCTCACAGTTGGTATCCCAAAGATACATGCTAAATATATATGTGCAAACTTTCATGAAGTTTGCAGATGTTTGCAAAAGGGATGAGGCATCTTTAAGTCACACTCCTGTGGCTTATTGCATTTCCATGGCAAATTTTGACATCCTAACTATACGAAGGGTCACATAGCCCTAATATCTAACTGTGAGTAATGGGTTAAAGACAGCCAGTCCCTTTTTCAGATCACCACAAAACCATCGAAACATTGGCAAAACATATAGAGAACTGTTAGCAAGCTCTATATTCACAATTTGAAACTGATACGTAGTGTAAAATTCAAATAATGCACGTAAACAACGTCTGATTAATAGTCTTTACCTCAGGCTCTTAGCAGTTTTTGTTGAAATATCTGCTTTATTTATTAATCTGTTTATTAAATTATAAAACACATTATGAAAAAAATGTTCTATGGAAGGAATCATCTCCAAAGTTTGGTAGTTACTCATAAAATCAGGATTTCACACACGCAAATAACCACATAGATACTGTAACAAAGACTAATACTTTTTTCGTGGTACGAAAAAAGTCGGTTTGAAATTTAACGGCTGAAATTTTTTACATATACAGAAAGCTTCAACATGCTATATTCTTAGAAATGGTCTTGAATCACACTTTCTTCAATTTACGATCGTGATAGACGATTTCAAATTTTGAGCTTGCAAAAGGGACGGACAATCTTTAAGTGACTGTATCTGCATGTCTCCTCCCCATCAGAGCCAGATTTCAAGGAATGAGGCACACAGACTGCACAGACTGCACAGAGTCCAGGTGACCTCAATGCCACAGCACAAAAATAGATAGCTGGGACAGAGCACTTTGTAAGTCTTTGTCTCTCAGGGACACTCTCTTCTGTCTTGTTTACACCAATGTTTACAATGCTATATTTAAACAAATGCTGTGTTCACACTCTTTAAGGTCAAGTAGACATCAGGGAACTGCGATGAATCTTGAGATGGGACTGACTAGGAGGAGCTACATGTATCCCAATGCATCTCACCGAATTTCGAGAGGAATCAATTTCTCATTCTTTTTCAATTGAAACACATTTTTCCATTTAATGAAATAGTAATGTGCCTTTCTGAAACTTGTATTAAGTTTGCTAATATACTGTAATAGAAAATGTGGAGAAAATTGTCCATACAATAAATTAATTTCTGTACGTTCAACAAACTCTTGTTTCGTTTAAAATGCATGTACAGAAGCTTAGAATGTAGATAAATTTATACTTTAATAAGATGACTTCATATTATATGCTTTTCACACTGGCAAAAATTTCCTTAGCCCCGTACTATAGGTGGGGCTAAGGGGGGGCCTTAGCCCCACCTATAGTACGGGGCTAAGCTTAGACCACTTTCTGTTCACATTGGTTTTTACCAAAGTAGGCTAGCCCCACCAATAATCCGGGATTATTTGGCCCTGCAAAAAAGCAGGGCTAACACCGCAATTGCAGGGCCAAGTCAAATAGTCCGGGGCTAAGAGCGCCAGTGTGAAAAGAAACGAAAAATAGTACGGGGCTAAGGAAATGCGATGTCAGCTCTCAAGGCCGAAACGCCGAGACCAATCAGATAAGGCCCGACGGGCGAGTGACCTTGATGCGGAGTGGTAAAGAGCCGATGTGCAAGACGTACACTCATAAATATTCATAAGCTGTCGAGAAAGTCCGGGGCTAACGATTTCGAGTGAGAACAGTGTGAAAAGCTAGTCGGGTTTAAGAAATAGTACGGGGCTAAGAAATGCCAGTGTGAAAAGCTTCAAAAAATAGTACGGGGCTAGGGATAGTACGGGGCTAAGGATAGTACGGGGCTAATTTTTGCCAGTGTGAAAAGCATAATATTTGTCCGATCATCACAAATTTGTTGCCTTATGAATCACCGGTCTGGGTCCATGTGTCTACCAGGTGTTTACAGGGTGAGCTGGAAATTGTCAGAAAGCTACCAGGGACATCTACACGTAGGCGGTCTTGTCCTTGGACTGGTTGGGGCCATCTTCATTACATAATAGTACAGTAAGTCTACATGAAGGCACAGACACATTACACCATTATTTTTATATTTGCAGATTTTATGTACCTCTTTCAAACAATACTTTACATAATACTAACAGCAAGACTTGCTAAAAGGCAAGGTTCTCCGGTGGTTGACCTGTGTCCAGCGTTTTAATAGACAGTGGAAAACTTGTTCGCTGGAGGTTCTCCGCAGACTACCCCACAATTTCTCTTCTGTTTAAGGGTATATATACTGTACTGGGAAGACAAAATCTTTCAAACAGGTGATCATGAGCAATCTTATCGTCAATGGTCTTAATTTCATGTATTGTCCATTTTAGAAACTTGCTGAAAGTTATTTGCCCTGAAATGATCCACATTTTGAGTGATTAGTGAGTTTATCACAAATCCTCAAATTGTTGGCCCAAACATTTTGAGATATTTGTCTTCCCACTACAGTATATTCCCTTTAATACAGGGTATCAGACTGACTGACTGACTGACTGACTGACTGACTCACTGACTAACTGACTGACTGAGTATCCGACTGACTGACAGACAGGGGTTGGTGTGAGTGTATATTCCAGACCCCTTGATTCTGACTGACTGACTGACTGAGTATCCGACTGACTGACAGACAGGGGTTGGTGTGAGTGTATATTCCAGACCCCTTGATTCTGACTGACTGACTGACTGACTGACTGACTGACAAACTGAAAAGAGTTTGTATCTTCAAACTATACCAGAATTGTAACAGGATGTTTCTGCTGATGTGCCCAATCAGAATGGCAAATGCTATTTCTATGGGGAAATGCTATGATTTGAACAAGTTTGAGCCTTTTGACAAACAACTTCACTCTCTATACCTATTACTTCAGCTTTATCCTGGTGCCAATATTTGCTAAAAAGTGTAATGGTGGTCTAATTATGAATAACAAACTAGTTCACACAAGCTCACATAATCTCAAAACTCAATGTATCCTTTAATAGCTCCACTTGATGGGTAATCCAACATGGATTAATGAGGATTAACATCAACATAATGCTTTCCATTGACTGCATAATCTTCGTGAAAACTTCCACAACTGGTTTGTCATCATCAGAGAAAAACTGTACCAAGGCCCATTTAAGGCAGGGAGGTGGGAGAATTTATGTAGCAACTGACATCTCAAAACACAAAGGAGTCATCTATATTTTAAAGAAAAGCATTCATGAACTTCTATTTGATTCAAGATCATGCTTAACACTAAAAGTGATGATGGCTTTCAACAATCACTTATGAAAAACATGATTGAAAATGCTGTTTATTAATCATTCCATGACCTTTCTATAAGGCATATAACGTTTAACCTTAGCATCTTTACCTTCATTTTATTTCTTGGACCATATACACTGCAAGTTGATGGGTCTTAAATCAAGTTGTCTTTGCGGACAGAATTGACTGTATCTCTACAAGAAAAAACTTTTTTTATAAATAGACAGAAAATTCCTAGAATGCCCTTCACTAATTTTTCTAAGAACTCTGTGAATTAGTGTTTTATGAGGCTGTTTCTAGAGTAACTAACCACATTTCTTATTAAAGTGGACACGCACTGTGCCAAGATCTGCTTCTCCCATGACCCAGCTGCTATCCTGTTTACAAGACACCCTTCATGCAACTTCAAGACTGCTGACATCATAATTTTTAAGTTCATGCTGGATAGTGTTGAAAATATTGTTGTTTTTGGCTGATGTTGTTTTCTGTATTGATAATTAGCAATAACATTTCCTTAGATATGCAGCTTTGAGATGGTTGACATTGTAATTTGTTACTTTCTAAGATCACGCTGGATAGTGCTAACAACATTGATATTGCTGATCTTGCTTGTTATTAATAATTAACAATACAAATATTTTTTAAAGAGTTATTTTGTGATGGTCTAGGAATACAAAGTTGTATGTTTGATATGTTTTTTCTAGACATATATGTATACAAAGCTCTGCTATTTCTCTTAAGGGTCTACTTATATGGGAATGTTGATTGAATATGGATGAGGACAGCTCTACCTATGTGGCTGCAGTCTCAAAATAATATCTCTCACACAATTACACGGAAATACTAGTTGGCTGCAACTGCAGTTTTCAAAGTTGTTAACCACAGTGTAATCCTGTATTAAATTACAGATTACATCACACCCACAGGGTTTAATTTAGTAAAACAATATGTGGATTTCACTGCGAAGATTTTCTTCTTTGCACCACAGACACAATGGAATGTGCATACTGCACAATAACTGACCCGTTTTTATGACTTTCCCCTTGAAACATTCAATGTCATTTTAACAAATCAAAGATTTATAGATATCTTTTTTAAAAGAGCAAAAATATCATTTAAGCTGCAGAAACCAATCAGGTTAATATGGTCTCTCTCTTCTCTCTCTCTCTCTCTCTCTCTCTCTCTCTCTCTCTCTCTCTCTCTCTCTCTCTCTTGTTTCATCTATGTGTGAATAGCCAGAAGGCTATTTGAATGTGTGTATACTGTGTATGTGTGTGTCTCTCTCTTTCTCTCTCTCTCTGCTTAAGTCTGTCTGTCTGTCTGTTCCTCCCCCCCCCCCCCCTCTCGCTCTCTCTCTCTTTCTTTTTATTTTTCTCTTGATTTCTTCTTCTCCCTGTTTGTGTTAAATGTCGCTTTCTCTCTCTCCTTCTCTCTCTCTCTCTCTCTCTCTCTCTCTCTCTCTCTCTCTTTCTCTCTCTCCCTCCCTCCCATCTTCTCTCTTAAAATACATATTTCATCAAGTTCTACATGTATGTTTGAATCCCATATCTTTATGTAGCAGTAGCACAAACAGAAAAGTCACAATTGCACACACTGCTCACATTGATTGCATTACTGTGGACTGTGACACCTGCTGCTTACTGTATCGGGGTCTTGGATACAGGAACCATTTACACAATTTCACACAATTTTGACCTGAAAAGGGGCTATCAGGTCTTTAATTCAATTTTGCACATATTTTCCAGAGAAAGACAGCCTCTTCAAAATAAATAACATTCAAACCTTCATATTCATAACTAGCATAAAAATGGTTCATATTTTCATAAATCCTGACTTCCTTTACATGCCTGTCTTTCGATTTTGTGTCTATAATGCATTCTTTTGATCTGTCAGGAACAAATTGGTGAATCACACTGCTTGCCCTTCAAAAGAATAAGAAAACAAGAAGAAAAAAGCGAGAAAGCAGAATGAAATCAAATCAGTGGCCTTCTTCCTGGATTTACTGGGAGCAGAAGTCAAAATGTAAAAATATCAACTCTGGATTACTCGTGCAGCCAGGCAACCGAGCTGCCATCATGTTGTGACATAAACCAAAGTCAAGGTTGACTTCTTTCCCCCTTTTTTGGGCCACGTGTTGAGCCAGCCTGCGGTCTTAATCACGTTTCGTACCTCGCACAAACAAGTGTGTGAGATGGTATTTACATCTTTCATAATCCACTCTATCTTTATCTGCCTACTTGTTTGGCTAAACATAGTATCATATATTAATATAGAAATGTGTTGAGACCTTAGTTGTAACACTGTATGTGTTTTACTCTCCCCTTCAGTCCTTTTACCAAATAAGTGTGTGAGATAGTCTTAACATCCATCATACCCCAATCTATCTTCATCTGCCTACTTCTTTTGCTACAATGTACATAGTATCACACATTAATACAGAAATGTGTTGAGACCTTTTGACAGTGCTCACAGTAGTATGAATGTGTGTTTTGATCTCCCCTTCTCCTGCAAATTTTTTCTTGTGCTTGTTATGCTTTTTTTTAATCATTGTGGGACAATGGGCATCTCATGAAACAACAAATGGGTCATACACTGGCAAACATATTGTAACTATTGTATAGAGAAACTATAAAGTGAACTCTTATCATTCTGCATAGAGTACATCTTTAAATGTGCTAAAAACTTATTAAGATAAAGCAGAACTAATCCATCCCTTCGTAAGTGTGGAAAGGATTTATTTCTTTAGACATTTGAATCATTGTAAAGAAATGTAAAAGTGGAGAAAATTAATAAGTACAAATCAGGAGCATTAATGTTAAAATGGATGAATCACCAACTTTCTTCATCTCTGGATATGATACTGAAATACAAGTAATGATGGTATTTATTATTATAAATATAAGGGTCCAATATTGTTACAATATTGTTCACCTGCTGTGTACATGATTAATGCACACGCACATTGCGTGTCCACAAAGTTAGAAAGAAACCTAGGGGAAAGTCCCGAAAAGATTTTTTGATTTTGATTGGCTCTCCATAAATAAAGCACTTCCTCCATTTGCCTAAGATGTGGCCACTGGGAATGGTCAAAGCCTAATTTGCAACAGGAATTGGAAGACCAATATAGCCTCTCCTAGGCACAACCTAACTTGGATAGTTGGAGGAGAAAAAGATATTTGGTGGAATACCACCCTAAACCTCGGCCCAATTTACTGATGGGCTCTTGTATGTTTGGTGTCATAATGATATTAAATTTCTTTTGTGGTGTACCAGATTTATTGCATGCAAGTAGCATGAATAAACTGGTAAACTACTCAAGGGCATCCAAAAACCCTTTTTTGACACAAGTACCAAATAATGGAACTTGTGATGCGACAAAAAATATTGCTTCACTTTACCACGTTAGTACTCTCCAAACTAGATAGACTGTAAGTGATGCTACATGAACTGTAAATATAAAGTCAATTGTTACACTTGATATAAGAAACCAGATAAATACCAGTATGATGTGGGAATTGACATCCATAATGACTCCATCAACAAATGATGAAAATTGAATGGGTTTATCACCAAGGAATTTCCTGTATTATTTCCATGATGGAACAGGTACATGTAGCCAATTCTCCCTATCACATATGGCTCTTGGAATCTGATCACCTGTGGCGCTCTAATTTTGTGGCGTTCTTGGGATGTAAAGTTCCGGTTCTGAATGCATGCTTTCTTTCTGTATGCTTTCTGCACATCAAACTACAAAGTCGTACTATATATCGTGTGAAATTTAGTTATAATCTCTCAAATAATAAAGTCATTTTCCAATCTATAACTTTTCATTTGATATCTAAAACTGGTCATCATATCGATCCATGTTTGTTCGTGTAAGAAGAGGTATTGTGAGTTTTACGTGGCTCAAATTGATGAGTTGTGTGCATTTTAAATGTTCTTAAACTATACCAGAATCTGGCGCGCCGCAAAAAAAATGAAGGAATACGTCACAAAAGCAATCGATCAGATATTGGTTTCGCGAAGTGATATTGGCTATATGCAATAGAAAGAATTAGGTCTGTCCTGTAGGGACAGGGCGGGATGGGAAGATTTAAGTGGCACATCCCTACACTGAAGAAGTCACAACCCACTCTTTCTTTCTATCATTTCTATCCTAGGCTCTGGGTGACAGCAGGTCCCATGGGGGGGGGGGGGGGGGGTTTAATTACTAATAGAGCCATGTGCACATACCATCCACACGTGTTGTTGTGGTGGTGGTGCGTATGCCTGCATCTGTGAGTGTGTGTATGTGTATGAAGCATCAAGTCAATAACAAACACATTTTTAACCATGCAGGATGAAAACAATGTGGTTGTATTGACACTTAGCACACACACCAGACACATCCAAGTGGTTAAGCCATGGAGGATGAAAAACATTTTTGTTGTAGTGATGCAAGTCACACACACACACACATCTCCACACAAATCTAAGCATTTTAGCCACGCAGGGTGAAAAAACAAACATTGGCAGCCCTCAAAAGAATCATCCAGTTATAATAGATTGTGCCACCATAATACTGCCATAATGTGCGGAAATATAATCAGAGGGAATATGACAAAGAAAACATTCAGGAGTTTTACTCAAAATAGAACCAGGTAAATAGAATGAATCAAGATTCAGTGATGGTAAGAGTACATGTCAAGAAATTGTCAGGTGAAAACTACATTACAGTTATCAATTAACCTTTAAATTCTGATACATTGTACAGTATATTTAATAACTAACAGTTTTTAGTCAAAGTTACAACTTGAATTAAGCTGTTAACAATGTGCTAATAATTTCTGTATCATTATTCACTATGGACTGTTTGCTTGATCTACAATACATTTAAGTTCTTTTCATGCATTTGATGTACATGTAGCTTCCTTACCTCATTAACAAATAAAATAGTTTTTATTAATCTATCATGAAATTTAAACCATACAAAGTTCACACAACTTTATCTATTCAGTAAATATGTCACCTATCAACCATATCAAACCTGAGTCATATGGATAAATAGTCTCCTTATTTGATATATTCAATTTTAAGAACTTTTTCTATTTCCTCCCCAAACTACCTCTAACAATGAAAAGCAACTTTAATTGCACTTTTACTGTATTTGTCTTCAAGGGTTCCAATCTCATTAGGAAAATAAATCTGAAATACCATTCGAAGCTGATTCACACATAAGGTAAAAAATATTGGCACCCAAAAGAGTCCCTCATTGAATCATCACATTTCACATCATGAACATGAATTTAGAAACATACCGTCTCCTGGCCAAGCAACGCGACAAGCTCCTATTAATACTGGATGATGCCTATAGCAGTGTGAAAGCCGATACTCACCGACGACGAAAGCATTGCACAAGGGACTTATACTGAAAACAATTGTCTCAGATGGAACAACACGATAACCATCAGCAAAACAACAAGCTAAAGATACCCTGATGATAGAAGAAGAGTAATCCTCTTTAACACAAAGGGAGAAATCGACTTACCAACGTAACCACTCCAATCACAAAATGCTCACAGACGCCAGCACTCGGCAAAAAAAATTATTACGGACCACGAGTCCCAGTTTAAGAAAACAAAGTGAGTCAACAACTCCACATGGTATTTGACAGATATTCCCTCGCAAACTTTGCTCGCGCGACTCGACTCAACTCAGCCACGAAGAGGGGGGAGTGTTTTTTGCTCTACGGCCAGCCAACATTTTTTTTCCGGAGTGCTCTGCGGCGGCAGAAAGGGTTTGGGCTTTGGGTTTGGGAGCGTTATGTCATGAATGCTGAGTCACATCCTACACTGTGAGGCAGCTGCTATTACTAGGAATAAATTCCATTTACTCAGGTTTATTAATGAACGTTTCTTTCCATTTTAACTCTGCATCTTTCTTTCTATTTCTTCCTTTCTTTCTCACTTTTACTATTTTTCTCTCTCTTTCTTTCTCTCTCTGTAACTTTCACTCTCTCTCACACCTCTTGCTCTGAAACTTTCACTCTCTCTCTCTCTCTTTGTCATTTTCTCTCATTTTCTTCTGCAGAACTGCATCGGACTCGCACCTCGCCGGTCCGTCCCACAGCATGGAGCTGACGCTACGTGAAGATGCAAAAATAATCCTCTAAAAAATAAGTGCAAACGTATGTGAAGGAGTAGTTTTATATATTTACATGCAACTTACACTGTTCATTCATAATAATGTATACTGTATGAAGTTGCAGTAACACGATATTATCTTCTTGTTATTTAATGGGAGTATGTGTTCGGCAAACTGATAGATGGTTCGATAATTTTCTGCCGTTTGGGAAGCGGATCGATGGCTATAAACTCTTTCTCAAAGGAGCTGGCCGCACAGTACGATACGGGTTAGACCGGGGTTATCGGCCCATTCCCATTAAAAAAAAATACTTGGAGCAAATCTATGTCTTTTGTGATTTTGTCTGTTGTTAAGTCTTTTCTTCCACATGCCTTGACACAGAGTTTGCACTTTTCGAGTATTTTGTTTGTGTGTTTTGGAAAAGGAAGAAATCTTACACCTTGCATTTCGGACCGTGCCGCACTGCATACCGAGAGTCCCGTGCATGTCCCATGCCAGCAGCAGTGCTTCACCCCAATATCGTCCATTATTACCAAACTTTCTTCTAAAAAAATAAACTTTCCCCTGAGAAACTGAACTCCTGATAATCTTGCTAACTGTTATATGCCAGCTGTGTAAATCTGACAGATGTATTGTCCACGAGGTCTGAATTAGTTCGAAGAGAAAAGTTAATTGAGTACACTGTATTCGCCACTCATGCATTGTGTGCGGTGCAGACGACAGGCAACGGTTGTTTTTCCAAGGTTGCGGCCGTGTGCAAAAATAAAGGTCTTGTGCATGGGATATACAAAACGAAAACGGTCTCTTGCTCCCATTGAACACATGCACCCAGGAGCAGACCATAGCTCCTGGCAGTCTCTGGTCTCTAGGCTATAGGTTTCGGATACCCCTGCCTAAATCGATAGGGTGTCTTCATTAACCCGATGTGGGCGAAATAGCGAGCTTGTTCGGATCGGGTTAGCTAACCAGATCACGAAATAGCTAGCTATTTGCATCTTCATTAGCCAGAGCAGGCAAAATAGCGAGCTATTTGGTCGAGAAAAGTTCCCAAGAAATCTTGGGTTAGATGGAGCTAGCTCGAGCTAGTTCGCGAAAGAGCTCGAGCAAGCTCGGAGCGTCTCTATTAGCCGAAAATTTTCCGACCCCGGCACGCATCAGCGCGCACGAGGCATTGTTTACGTTAGGTTTTTATACGTGCGTGAATGCGAGCTCACAACCGAAGCCACTCGGTCAAGGCCTATTCCCGTCGCACACTACGCATGTGCAAACATCGGGATAATTTATACATCCCGAGTTTCGAGCTTACGTATCCCGAGTTTCGAGCTAATGAAGACGCGATTGCAACTTCAGGCTAGTTCCCCGGATCAGCAAAATAGCTCGCTAATTCGTCTGATCGGGCTAATGAAGACGCACCTATTGGGAGGGAAGTTGCATAATTTTCCACGTGGGTTTTCTTTAATTGACCTACAAAGGGACAACATGTCTTTAAAACTCGCACCATTGAATGTCTTACTGCGCACAGACTGTAGTCACAAATAGCATCTGTGATTGCCATGCTTCAGGGAGAAAAGGAAGCTTTTAATTAGTGCTGGACAGAGCTAGCTGACACTAATGCTATTGTAACTCATAATAGTCAGAGTACCTCATGATGTTCAGGACAGGCTCACAGTCTTGCAGACATTTGAAGTTAATAACTATCCAGGGTGAATACAAATGTGTTGGGTGGGTCTTTTTATGACATAGTCACATGTCATACTGTCATTATAAGGTAAGTCAACAATTAGGAAAGAGTTGTATCATACCAAAGGCTATTTTCATCTCTAAATGGCAGAAATTTTGCTCATTCTCTGCTTTATGTTCCCCACTTCTATAATTTGATTCAATATGATATTCATTTTGCATTTATTTCATTTGGCACTTCATCACAACTCATATTATAATGACGAGAAGAATGTATATGATCAATGTTCTTTCACTGTTTATTCATAGATCTCTTCTTTGCATGGAAAATAACTGCCCCCATCATGAACATACCACTGTGGCTTGCTTTCTGATCAACATAGACAATCACTATGGAAGGGACGCACAAACAATTGTTTCGTTTGATAAAATATCACAATAGTTTTTAGAGTTGCATGATGTCCCCATTACAACAATACTTCATAGCTACAAGAAGAACATTTGAAGCATCTTTACTGAACCTGTATGATGTCCCTATCACAATTTTTTTTTTTTTTCGTTTGATAAAATATCACAACAGTTTTAAGAGTTGCATGATGTCCCCATTACAACAATACTTTATTTCTACAAGAAATACATTTGAAGTATCTTCAGTGAAGCTGATGCTTGGTGTTTTGGTTGCCAATTTCCATGATAAGCCCAGTGTGGTCGAGACAGCGGGTCCAACTATTAGACATCAAGGCTGAGATGGAAAGGATTCCCATACTAGTATGCCCAGACCAAAGGGAATGACCCCTACATGTATTACATGACTTCCACCATGTATTACAGAGTGCTTGAATCATGGGGGAAATCTCAAGGAAGTTAAAGCCAAAATCCTTCAAGGAGGGGGGGGGGTGGACTTCCACGTCTCCCCCCCCCCCCTTTCTTATCTTATTTTACTGAAAATGAGCCAGGAATATGACGTACAGTATTTACTCTGCCTTTCCGCCGGGGTTTATGAGTTGCCATATCTCCATGGCGACATAATGAGATTAACCCACAGCATGTTCAGTGATACTTCCTTCATATTTCTTATACATTTTGAAAGGAAAATATTCTATAATTATTGCAATAGAGGTTTTCAGTACAAAATATGATCAACTTTGTGGTTTTAGGATTGCATTTGTATCAATCTTAAATATTCATGCATTAGGGTCTGACTCTATCAATAAGCTTTCAATAAGGCGGCGTCCTTCCTTGCTGCTACTCACTCACTTTTAATCTATTTATATATGTGTATTTGTTGTAATTGTTTTATTTCTATCCAGTGAGTAAAATAAATAAACTTGAACTTGAAATTTGTTAGTTTGTCATCTTGTGTTGCAGTAACAAGTTGCATTGTTTATTGATTGACATTAGGTCACAGAATGTTTGTGCAACACTTTACATGTTCTTTCTTGCATTACGGGTCTCAATCACCCTCAGCCCCCCATTCAATATTTTCACTGCTCTTATTACAAAGTCTTTCAATAATCAAAGGGTAGTTGTGTCAAACCCAGCTTGATCAAAAGGCAGTCACTAAGCTAGGCTTGTCTGTTGCAAAAGAATTGGCTAATCCTCGGTGTGATATGACAACACACACAAGTTAACAAACTCAATCCCATGCTTCCTTAAGACACAAACAACTCCCACTTGGTGCGGCCAATCATGTTTGTTTGCCCAACATATCCCTTCTAATTTCCTGGCTTCCTTCGTTCACACTGCCCACCACTTTCTCCCTCTCTCTGAGACCCCATGGAGAGGGCAGGATGTCAGCAGGACTGTCCTAACAGAGTTACCTCCCTATTACGATCACTTCTGGTGATTTAATCTACCGAAATTATTTAATTCATCCTCAATTTTGTGGCAATAAACCAATAGGCCGTTTTTCAGAACTGTCCAGTAATCTTAAAGCAAGAAAACTGTGGCGGTGCTGTGGTATAGCGGTAATTAAATGTGAATGAAGAACTCAAGGTCCTAGGTGCAGATCCCCCCCCCCCCCCCCCCCAGGCGCTTGAGACATGTAAGTCCTCAGGCAAGATACTTCATTCACATTGCTGCTCTCCACCCAAAAGTATTTTTCAGTACTTGCTTTGAAGACCTAAAGCAAGCAAAGTGGAAGCATCATGGTAATGTGGTCATGAAATCTGAAAGATGATATCAAGGTCCCAGGTTCATTTTCACAAATCAATCACTTTTGTCATTCTTGGTTAAATGTACTCAAATCAGTGGCTCTAAGTTTTCTGCTTTTATTGTCTTAACAAACTTTTCATTGAAGTGATCTAACCCTTTAATCTTTCATCTTTCATCTTTAATCTGTCTGTTGTTATCCGTCTTGTAGTTAATTGTCATCAGTTTCTTCAAAATAATAAGTGTGTTGTGTTCAAAGCCTATACTGAATATCTCATCTTTTTAGCACAGTCACTCTCATTCACAAATATAACTTTAAAATTTCCAAAGAGGGCAGTATTTGTAAAACAGTTATTTGATTCATTGAATCAGTGCCAAATAACTGAGAGGCTTGGAATGACGTGAACACAGACTGGATTTATTTACACGTTCACAGGTTTCTTTCAGTGAGTAGAAGTATCCTGGCTGAACCCTCTGAATATTTTTCACAGGGATAATCTTATAAAATAATACAATTATAATAACAACAAATTTGAATTACATATAAGTTAAAGTATGGGAAATACATGTACAGTACATGCATTGGAAATTCAGATCATTTGATGGTATGATAGGGTACAATCCACCCTCAAATTAGCAACTTTTCTGATATCATGCATGTGTATGAAAAAGAAAAGGTTCTAAGGCTATGTGTAACTTATACGAAAACATCAATTTGATATTCTGGCAGATTTAATGGGCCATTTTGGTTTTAAAGTATGGCCAGAAGTAAAATGAAAGCTCAGTAAAGCACTCCCTCCCCAACAAAATTGTTAGCTGCAGTCCATTCAAAAAGAATAAAATTGACATCTCCCATTTCAAGTTATTAAATACACTAAAAAGACATTAAGCAAGTAGCACAGCATGTCATTCAATCCAAGTCTTTCATGAAGCTTAAACAGCTCCCTCTTTTAAGAAGGGTGGAATGGGACATACTCATAGACTTTGCGTCGCACTGTTACCACATTTGATACTATAAATCCCACTTTAACTTCAATAGGGTATAATGCATTTCTGGTACATGGATCAGGTTATCCATTTCATGAAATCAGGCTCAAAGAATAGCCCCAAAAACTAATGTGTAATGCTTTCCCTGGTAGAAGTGTATTGTTTAAATTTGTATTAATGGAACATTGGTTATTGCCATTTCAATTGCTGATATAACAATTATGAACCTTAAGTATTACACATACTCGATGAAAATACAATGCAGGTACCTTGATATACATTTTCCTTTCAAATTATAAACAAGCTTGTAAAACTATGCTATGAATGTTAATCATCCTTATTTTTAATGAGTACTGGAAACTGAAATTGGCAAGAAAATGGAGATTTTTGTTATTGGCCATTAACAACTTTTGGTATCACACAGAAATGTGGACAGAGTCGAGCACTTGAACTGGCACACAATTTATTCTCTATCTCTTATCAAATCAACACTTTGCTCATGACTTGATTTGTAAGACCAAAATACAATCCCAAACAGCACACACCCAATCTAACACATCTCACAATAAACAGACCTCGTCTTATCTCTGTCTCGTTCCCTCAATCAAATCAGAAAGTTAGCAAGATTGAGATTAAAAGAAAACTGTATTATGTTAATTTACAATGTGTCCAATAACATTGTGTTAAGAAAATTAACTTGAACAATGATCTAGATGCAGCTGTTTCAGTACAACTAAAGACACAATGCTATGGCAGTGCTATTAAATCAGTCCACAAAAAGGACATGTTGGCATGGACCTGTCAACACCCTCAACACCCCAAATGCAATTTTAAAATATCCTCACATTATTTGCACATTGGACGTTACAGTACATTATATGTAGTCCAAAGAGGAAAGCCGTTTTTCAGGTCAAAAATACAATTTTGTAAGAACCATGTTTAATGGAAGAAAATATTGTAGAAGAACTTCCCTCCCAAAACTAAGTCTTCATGTACCACACATCTATCTATTCACAAATAATCAATATATTCCTAAGCCTTCAAAATGTGTCAGTATCATTTTCTCCTCCTTCTCCTCCTCCTCCTTCTTCTCCATCTTCTCCTTCTCCTCCTTCTCCTCTTGGTATTCTATCTCTCTTTCTTTTTCAATCTCTTTCTCTGTCTTTTTATCCTTCATTTCCGGAAATGTGTTACCTTTCCTTCTCTCTTTCTTAACCTGTTTCTCATTCTTCCATGTCAACTTTTGGGGGAAAGAGTTTATTCTGCCTTTATCACCTGTTTAAGAACCATGACTCAAGTGGGAGTCAATTCTAAAAATTAAATAAACTTGGGACTCCTAAAATGTCATTCACTCAACCTCTCTTAATCAGAAAGAATGAGGCACCATTACTAACTGTTTAGCGTGTTTCATCCCAATTCCAAAACAGCCAAACTGAAAATCACAATGTATTTCCTCTAGGACCTCTTCCCTTCATAAAACACACATCACAAAAAGACCACTTTGAAGTATAAGCCAATTCAAACACAATATATCAATCTATCTGTCATATTCAATTTCAAACTATTGTTATTTCAGTGGTGTTTTTTTTATATGGAAGCAATTACAAAATAAAACAATTTCAATTTTAGCTTGGCCTTTCATGAATCAAGAAATACACAAACAATGTGTTATGGTATTCAATAAGATCAAAAATCCTGTTAATGAAACAGCTGATCGTGGTGTCTACTTCCAGAATAGAAAGATGGCCAGTGATGCTTTGCGAAAAAAACAATGGTGTAAGCAGTAAATAGAGAGTCTATTCATCAAGCCAATAATGTAAATTCTCCTGCTTTAATTGCACTGTTCTCCCTTAGACCCACACAGTATGTACAAATGTGTGTGTGTGTGTGTGTGTGTGTGTGTGTGTGTGTGTGTGTGTGGGTGGGGGGGGGGGGGAATGAAGGAGGGGGCCAGCATTACTATAGGAAGGGGGAAGGGATGTGAGGTCATGGTCAAAACCAAATGTGATCTGATAATCTCTTGGTGTTGAGAAAAATGCAAATGATCTTAAGGGATACTAGCTTGGCTTCCAGGCTGTTGAGTATTGTGTCTCCTTCTATCAAAGAAATGGCACCAGTCACACCTTCCTTGATCTACGCTAGTGCTGAAGGTAGTCAAAAGATGGGTTTAGCTTCACGATAAGGGCTGCACATTCAAATAATAGCGGTTTAAATTAGTGACCTCGAAAGAGACATTTTTGTTATTTTGTGAGGGCTAAATTGCCCTGATAATTTTTCACTGAATTCTAAATTATACACAATGCATGTGCACACTATAGATTAGAGAGGACCATGAATGTACATGTACTGTTTACATGATACGGAAGAAGAGGGGGGGGGGATGTTTTTTGCATTGCAGGGGGCTAAGTCCCCTCTGTCACTTGCCTGCCCTTCTGCTGACGTGAAACATGAATGACTCATGATCCAAGTGTCTTGAGGGTGTAGGGAGGCTGTTGTGAAGGAAAGCGGTGTTTGGGTGTGTTGATGACTGTACAATTAGTACACATCAAGTCATCCCTAGTTGGCAGGTTATTTTCTGCTCTCTGCGGTCCAGCAGTGGTAAGTGGAAACCGCCACCCAAGCACATTACACAGGGGCTCACAGAGATGTAACCCCTTCAATGCATTAAAGAGCCCCTGTTAATAGCAAAAGTGCCCCTGGACTGCTTCACCAAACAAGCTACTATGTGCTAAAAAAACAACTTATGGCACTTTTTAAAAATGATATCAACTCAATTACAACTTAAATCAAGCTGAAATTGACAACATCTGACAAAGCAACTTTATGCATGAATGGGCACCTGTTCTTGTGCTAAATCAGATTCCTGATGATTTTGATTCCCATCAGCTAAAGCGGAAATTTAACATTATTTTGCTAACAAGCAACTGAATACTTAAGTTCATGATTGTCAAATTTGATTGGAATTGTTGGAAATTTACTCCCACTATGTTAAAACAGGAACAAATTGAGGTAAATCTAATAAGGCACGAGAACAGGTAACCAGTCATGTGTTAAGTCGTTGTAGCTTACGGACAGCTTAGTGAAACACCCCACTGTTAGTTTTCCCCCTCAATACGCTATAATGTATTTCAGGGTTCAGGATGTTTGGTTCATGACTTTAGGCTGAAGGAGAAGCCCACAAATAAAACAGTACAAAGAATTTAAATTTCGAATTTTATCAAATTAATTAGCAATTATTATCATTACTTATTGATATCTTATTTTTATTTCTTTTGAGGGGGGTTGGGTGGGTGGGGCTCTGCATAATAGATGCAACCATTATCAGCATCATGCTATCATACCTTGTTTACCCATGAGTAAGTTTCTGACTAATAATAACTAATAATAATGATGATAATTAATTAAGTTCTAATGGGACTGACACATTTTGCTCAACCACTCCCTCCTTTCCATAAAGCCAGCGGGACTTCAGTGTAAAATAGTGCTAACTGAGAAAGATTTATCTATTAATCTGCACTTCACAGGAGATATTTAGAAACATATCATCAAACCATCTCGAAATCACTTACATACATGTATCAAACAACATGAACAAAATATGGACTTATACAGGACTATGCTCACTAAGAAAGGGACTCATTGTAAATTCAGCCATTGGAGAGTCTATCTTCTTTTTCTTGATTTCAAAAATAAAATTGTACCACAAAGTTACACACTGACAACATTCATGCGCATAAGTTTGAATTACTCGTAAATGATCCAGTAATCCTGTTGTAAGGGTGTTACTGGTTGCCAAGAAAGTGACAATTGACAGTTGAGTCATCGCAGAGTCTCGACTCAAGCCCATTAACCTGACAATGAGCATTTACATGGGTACACAATATGAGTGAGGGTACATGTAATTCTGGAATAGTGGAACACTTGCGGGACATATAAAAAATTACTTGAGGCTATATTTCAAGCATAATGTCATGAAAGAAATGTACTGAAGCCCGCTGCGCATTATACACTATATGATAAATATTTCACAGGGGTTGTTTGGTTATTGACAGAGATCTCTATTTTCATACACATTAGGGTCTATGCCCCAGTGTATTTCTGTGGACTACAGGCTGCCAAGTTGCCCTTCTCCTTCCCTGGCAGTTTTTGTGCATGCATCCAAGCCATGCTTCTGAGTTCTGCTACATGCTGTTTTGTACTGAAATGCTGAATAAGAAAATAAATAATAATAATGGGGGCTGTACGCATAGAAAGTAGCAATTGATTGTGCTAGCTTTTTGCTTGAATCAGTAAGCATACCCCTCATTAAGCCAGTGTCTCAACTCTCCATACCACATCTAACACCACCCCATGATGTGTTACGCAGCCAGCCAGATTTGGATTTTGTTTGTAGTCAAGTCCACTTTAGGTCTAGTGTACGAGAGTATGATACCAGAATCGGACATGACTGGGCAGAAAATCTGGTTGTCGCTGTGTGGTGCATTATGGGACAGGCGGGGACAGCTATCCCCTATATGGAGAATTGAGGTTGTGCCGACAGACTAGAGAGAATACAAGAAAACAGAAAGTATGAGAGGAGAGGTAGAAGAACAAACGGAAGAAAAAAAGGAGAATGAGATTTTAAGAATAACTTACCCAGTCTTCTTCCTCCATGCCGGAACTATCCAGCTGCTCCCTGGATGAATAGTAGACGGCTTTCCTCTTCTCCTTCTTGATGAAGGATTTGAAGGAGAATGGGTTCTTGCCATCTTTACCAGGCTCTTCTGTGGGGGACTCTGGAGGGCAAAAATAGAGAACGGAAAACTTTAATAATCTTTGATTGTATCTGTGGAGATTCTGAATAAATGATATGATGGAAAAGTCACATTCTTCGTACTATTTTTAATTCATGTTGAGGATTCTGCAAATGACCGGATCTAGCAAGGTCAAACAACCTTAGCACATCTACCTGTTGTCATTTCTGCACATGACAGAATAGTAAAGTCATACAATTTTTAATAGCACTTATGATGTAACTATTAACTCTTTGTGCGTTCACCTGTGAACCCCTGTGCGTTGCATTAATTTGAGTGTGCGCATATTCCAATGAACTCTTGTCGGAGTAGTAGCTTTCAAGGGCTATAAGATTGTCATGAGGAAAAATAGGGTACATATAAAATATAGAGAATTTCATGGGCTTTCCACTCATATGTATTTTGTCTGGCAGTTGAGGAGCTGCTGTATCACAGGGCTTTACTTGTGCAGAACATTTGAAAAAAAATGTCAATGTTTTCAGTAGTGCTAATGTAAATGATATGTTGGACTCTTCATTTGCTGTAAATTGCAGGGAAATTATTACAGTTATTTTGCTAAGACCATGACCTTTTTATTGATATCAAAATCAATAAGTTTTGAAAAGAAGAAAGTTCGATGCGGGAAGTGCATAGAAAAGCCTGTATGGCCAAGAATTTGGCTTGATTAGGACTCTAGGAGCTCTTTGTGTTGTAATACAAAGAGATCGCCTACAATGCGTACATGTACACGCACCCACTAAGGCCATGACCTTTCTATTGATATCAAAATCAATAAGTTTTGAAAAGAAGAAAGTTCGATACAGGATGTGCATAGAAAAGCCTGTATGGCCAAGAATTTGGCTTGGTTAGGACTCTAGGTGTTGTAGTACAAAGAGATCGCCTACAATGCGTACATGTACACACACGCACATAATCACAGTACAATAACAAGGAACTTGTATGATTTTCTTCTGTACTGTTATAGCCTAACATATTTACACATCATTTGTTGTTGTTTTCCATATACATGCAATCCATAATAACCCAGACTTGTGTACAGGAGAATACATTGTCAAAAAGGAAGTGCTTGTGTGTATGATGACAAGATGGAAAAATACCGCAACAAAATGATCAAAATTCTCCGGAATCTTCTATGTAACCCTATGCTGCAACCCGAACGAGCGGAAAGCCTATTACAGTGACGATCGCGAGCAATAGTACCGAACAGTGGTACGGTTTGCAGTACACACATATTTCCATTTCCATTCACCTATGTGTGTTCTGTGCAAAATTGCGAACGAAACGTGTCCATGGTTGTACATTGATGCGAACGAAACGTACAAAGAGTTAAGGATCTGTTCAGCAAATGAAAGGATAGCAATGCCAACTTTACCTGAATGATTTCACTAGGATGTGCATCAAATGAAAGTACATGTAGGTGCAGATGACAATACGTTCGTAAAAATTAGTTTATTTCAATAAAGGTATAAAAATGTCTCATTTTGTGATATCTAATTCTAGAAGGCTAGCCAATTTCATACATCATATTTTTTTTGTTATTTTTTTAAAGTTTATTGGACAGGATTGTCAGCCCAGCTACAACACTACACCTTTTGTAACATGAATACAATGACCAATGGCAAACTTGTGTGCAGAACAAATGCACGGTGCATGCAATCGCATGTTGCTCAATGCTTAAGACTGTTGATTAATAAAAAAAAATGATATTTGGGAAAAAGTTAAAATATAGGAATGTGGTAATCTAAATCTCATGACATTATTGTGCTTGGAATCTTAAACATGTCTCTTGGAGCACTCTGAGTGACTTTGTATACATTAATAATATAACATTAATGTTGATTGCATGCAATGTTGTACTAGTATACACTGTACGCAAACTCCAGCCTATCTAGTCAACACGCAACAATCAAAACAATTAAAATCAGACTCAATTACTGTACACACAAACAATTTGATCACCCAGGATTCTGCTGCACATGAAATGAATACGGACAAGCTTGGATACTGTCACCTGATAACCAGGAGATTACATTGCCAATACTTGCACAGCTCAGTAGGATTGTGTTCCTATACTTCTTGTGTTGACAGAGAGTTAAAGGTTGAACACTCTGTCATGTACAGTATATAACTGCAGGGAATAATTTTCCTGGTGTAGCGATGCAATTTGCTTCATGTTTTGGTCAGATTGCTCCAGAGTCACAGATGTGTACAATAAAAGTCATTGGTAATTGGTCTGCACACTAATTTCTCCCACATACAAGAAGTCTGTTAATTGGAATTGCTCAACAAATTGTAAGTCCTAAATTATTCCCTGAAATGCATTGATCTGTAGGGCATTTCATGAAAGTTGTCAGCACTGACGAAATAGTCAGTGCTGACAATTTCAGCAAAATCCTCAGTTTTGATTGGCTGAGAGGCACTAGCCTCTGACTGTTACTATGGTAACTGTCGGAGAAAGACAACTTGTCAGAGCTGACAACATTCATGAAATGCCCCCCAGAACATTACTGAAATATTTGACTTTTACAAACACATAATGAAAAAAACAAACATACGAAACACAAGATAAACACACATGTCCATGTTCAGTGTACAATGTAAGCTACTGCTTTAAATTTTTCACAGTGTAAAACACTGGCTTCCAGGCATTTTGGACTAGTTTGTAATCTAAACGTGACAATGAACAGATCTTGCTGCAGTGCTCAGACTACTAAAATGTAACTCTTCTTCTTCTCTGACTCATTCTGGAGAGGAGAATTGGTCTTGTTATTGTACAAAGTAGCTATCTGACATTCTGACATTCTGTCCTTCCACTGTGCATGAAAACATTTCTGGTGACCACCCTGCTTGGTAATACCAGATCTGAATGTTTGTACTTTCTTTAGTTTGGATAAGTATACCAATGTACACTACAGCTCAAAGGAATTGGCATAGGGAAAGGGAAAGGGAAGAAAGGGAAGGGGCTGCAGTTTTAAACCATGGTATATTTTGTCCACTTTAGCATGTCACACTATGCTTTAGCCTAAAAAGCATCATGTTTCATGCTGAACTGGACAAATTATACTGCAGTTTAAAACAGCGGCTCCTTCCCTTTCTACCCTTTCCCTATGCCAATTCCTTTGAGCTGCAGTGTATACACAATTATAAACTTTTTGGACAGTGTCTCTGGATATCAAAACCTCAAGCTAATAGTACTGGTTTATTATTCAAAACTTTGTACATAATTTAACCACAGCATGCATTTGTGCTCATGCTTATCATAATGAAATGTCTATAGCACACAAAATCATGTCGATCAGTACATATTGTAGCACGTGAAACTGCAAAGAGAAACAAATTTGAAAAGAAGAATGTGGTAGCTCACCAATGTATCTTAAGCTGGAGCAACATCTCTTGCATGGTGACAGAAAACTAAACATGATACCAATTACCGACCTCTGTCCAACTGAATCAATCAACAACCATATAAACCGAACTGTACAGAGTCTGCTGAGCAATTTGCATCACATGAAACTAGCGATAAGTACAAAACCAGGACTGACATTTTTTGTGGGAGTGCCGCACTCCAAGCTCCAAAAAGATCAACAGCGGTTTGGCAATGTTAGGAAGATTCATCCAATAATCAAGGCATATTTCCTTGAAGATTGCTACTACATGTAGTACAAACTCGCTAGCAATATCAAGTTCAACCATACGACATTGCATTTTGTCCCAGAGACAAGCCGGGACCTTGGGAGATTTCTCAGCAAAGGGTGGGATTTAGACTTGTTCTTGAGAACTGACGCATGCCTTTTCAAGGAGAGAACTTGGGGATTTGCACAGCTGCAGATTACATGGTTAAAATATGTAATTTTCTCTTTCAAAATCAAAGTTTTTGGGCATCAACTCTTTATGTACCATTAATGCACTTCTGCACATGTAATACCACATAAATCCCATTGAGCAGCACTGAGTCCAGCAGTGGAAGAGTTACTCTTATAGCTTGTTACATTACGTGACACAATGAATGAAATAATAAAATGCTTCATCCATTACAAACTGAGAGATTATTCTGACATTGAATACACCTCGGCAGCAAACTTGCACCAAACAGCTTTAGAAATTTCTGTGATTCATTACATGACAGTTGTTGTTGGTTGGTGATTTAAGATGTATTTCTCAATCACATTCTATTACGTACACGTCGGCTATGATATTGTGTGTCAAGCAGCTTTAGAAATTTCTGTGATTCATTACATTACAGTTGTTGTTGGTTGGTGATTTGAGATGTATTTCTCAATCACATTCTATTATGTACACGTCGGCTATGATATTGTGTATCATACAGTACACAGGTGCGCAAAATTTTACACTTTTCGGTACCCTTTTTGATATACTTGGGTGATGTAGGAAGATGCATTGATATAAATTTCAGAATTTCATCATGTCACGAAGATCAGACCTTCATTGCAGTATCAAAATAAATCCATGAATTTGTGGGGGGTTTTACAAAAAAATGTATCCCATTTTTTACGACATGGCAAATATGTCAGTGTAAATTGTAATTGTGTCTGGTCAGTATGGTACACTCTCTTTTAGGGAGGCCCCTTGCAAGTCCAGACACAGTAGTTCGAGGAAGTTCATTTCAAAGTGTTCTCTTGTGATTAACCAAAATATAATGACAATTGATTCTGTGACTGAGCCAAAATGTGTTTTTACGGCTCTGCCTCCCCAATTAATTACACCATAAAGTGGCCCTTTCTATCACTACATACATAGTAGTGGTTGTACACATTTTCAATACAAGCTAGGCATGCAAGCAGCACCGGAGATTGGCTGATTTAGGGCTGTGAGTCTTGCAATGTTGCGTATAATTTCAACACGCATTTCAATGGGTGCACTATCGGTACAATCAAGATAAAATGTCCAGAATACAAATTATCGCATGCATGGGACTGACGTGTCCAAATTCATGCAGATTTTTACCTGCGACTTTGAGTTTACTTCTCCTTATTATGTTAGGGTCATAAAGGGAATGCCTCTCGACGTGAATCCTGTTTTCATCTCCTTCGCCATCACTCTCGTCGAAAATACTCTGCGACGATCGTTTACGGCTGGGCACATACAACATATTGTCGATGTCATCAATATCGTCGATGTGTATGAAATCCTCCTCCCGAAGTCCGTTCGGTATTCCGTACCCATTTTTCTGTTAGAAAGAAACAACAAAATGGTGATATATATAACATGATTTCACCTGATTCATCACTACTACTGCAAAATTCATCTTCTGCAATCACTGGACTTGGTAGCGTTGGTTTCGGTGGTGCAGGGGTAAAACTTTTAAAAGAAAATGGGTTGGGTTCGTCGTCCGAAAGCTGACTTTCCAGGTCCAGAAAGGTAGCCATGATTGTTGTTGTGATAGCACGGTCAAGGGTCAAAGTACGCACGTGCTTATTATGCAAATTAGCTAACTTTGAACCAATAGGAATATCGCTGAAGTCAAAGTTCTTAAAGTTTCCCTTGCTCTAGCTCTGTGAAAAAGATATCCCATTTAACCACGATGTACTACAAAAAATTGCTACAAATAGTAGTTGTACTAGTGAGTCTGAATGAGTTTGAAATTAAGGGGGGCGGGTACATTTTAATTTATTTATGATTCATAATGGCCTATATTTATTTTGATGACATCTTTTCATGAAATATTGTTAATCCAGAAGTAATCTCTTTAAATCTGTTGTATGGAAATACGCCAAGAACTTTGTGCGTGAGTAAGTGTGTAGTTTGTGTGTGTGTATGTGTGTGTGTGTTGTGTTTGTGTGTGTTTGTGTGTGTGTGTGTGCATGTGTGTGTGTGTGTGTGTGTGTGTGTGTGTGTGTGTGTTTCATTGTGTATGTATCTGTGAGTATTTCACTTTCTACTGCTAGTATTAATATTACACAGTATTATCGCCAAAACTCAACTTTTTACAGCCTGAATGTAAACAAAGGGAAAAATCATGATATTTTAACATGTTTGGGCCATATTTGCTTCCTTCTTTTTTTATATATCTTATACGTTCCTCCATCAAAAAACATAAAAAGAGCAATTCATGGAATTATACAACACACAAAATCATGGGAGTGCACCTCGTAGGTGACGTCACAAATTTAAAATTTTAAGAGATCATAACTTTCTTACCCTTTGTTCTAAACCTTGTTTCGTTCATGTTTCTGCTTTCATTAAAACTAACTTAACTCCAGGATGGACTATCCCTTTAAACAATAGTTATTACCAATGCTTAGGGTAAACCGGTGCGTTCTACAGGGAGGTTTCAGAACTGGAGACAACACCAAGAGTAATTTATTCCATCACCAGTCGCGTTCATTGATATCACATCGATCACCATAGGCATTTTGTGTAACCGGCTTCAGCGACCACCTGTCTGTAAATACCACATTCGTTATCTCCTTTGAGCCGTCCTTAAACGTACATGTTTCACCGTTTACTTTTACATGAGAAGGTAATTCTTCGTGAAAGACAATAATGTGGGCAGATGTACTGGCAGTAAAATGCAAATAAAAAAATCAGCAAATATGCTTTGCGTCAGGCAGAGTTTATCGCAATGAAAATATTACGTTACCTATAGTAACCCCAAAAGCTTGTTCGAGGTTTGTCCGAATAACAACAACTAGATGCCATTGAAACCGTATCGCTATAAACAGGTGATTGTAATTCCGCGTTACTACACACTCAAGGGAAAAAAACGAAAGTGGAGTGTTTTTTTTCACGCTTTACATTTCAAACTAGGTGTTAAAATACTTTTGATTGATGCTTTTGAAATAAAAGTTTAAAATAAATTACAACTGAATATTTCAATACATGTGTCACATACATTGTACATTTTAGTTATAGACAAGTTTGCTTTTTCACAACAGCACTGCCTGACATTGGAATTTTTCTCCCAAACACAACCCCTCTTGAAAACAAAACTGGTTGTATTCATAAAAAGCGCATTGCATTCCTCTCCTCGTAGCTTGTAATATACACACGCTCACACACACACACACACACACACACACACACACACACACACACACACACACACACACACACACATACACACACACACACACACACATACTGCTCCTTTGTCCGTTAACTGACTTTCCTCTTCCTCATTCTTCTTTATTTTGATCTCTCATTTTACATATCCATATCATATCCTGTATCTACGTATCTGTTTTACCAGGGCAGTTCTATCAAAGAATCCTGGATGATAAACGGTCAAGAATGAGGCAACACAAACATCAAACTAAACCAACAATAACATTTTCTGACGTCAGAGGCTTCATTAAAATCCTAATGTGTCACTCCATTCACGTCTGTATAAATTCAAGACGTCCCACGCCTATCTCCTTAATCTAATCACCACCAACACCCTAACCGCTCTGCCTCTCTTTATCTGTTTAGTCTCGATGACACCTTCATGACGTCACCTGCTGTCATTAGGCAGCGGAGTGTACATTGCACGGTGCAGTCTATTTTGGGAGCGCTGACTGGCATGATTTTAACACCCCTGCTGTTCGCTACTCGTTTCCGTTATAAACCTAGTAACGACATGACATATCTCCAAAGCTCTTTACAACATGTTTAGAACACATCTTCAAAGACATCCATTGGGCAGATAAAGGTATCAATGTGAATGGGGAGAAACTCAATCACCTCCGTTTTGCAGATGATATCGTCATCATAACTAACAACGTGAAAAGTATGTTACAGGAGTTAGACATAGCAAGCAGGAGAAGAGGACTGAAAATGAATATGAAGAATATCAAAGTAATGGCAGATTCATCAGTTGAACACAAACCAGTCATCATTAATGGAACACAGTTGGAACGTGTATCTGAATACATCTACCTGGGTCAACGATTCATGATAATAAAATAAGGAGGATGATCAGGTTGGCAAACATTTGGGAGATATAGCCACTTCATGAAGGGTAATCTGCCATTGTGTTTGAAAAAGAAAGTGTATGACCAGTGCATTCTCCCGTCAATGACATATGCATCAGAAACATGGTCCTTAACAACTAAAATAGAGAGAAAGATAGCAGCCGCACAACATAACATGGAGCGAAGTAAGCGAAACATCACTTACAAAGATCCCAAAACCAATAAATGGATAAGGGAGCAGACAAAGATCAGGGACATAATGAAAGTAATCAAACAACTTAAATGGAAATGGGCTGGCCATGTCACCAGAAGGAGAGATGGAAGATGATGCACGCAAATTACTGAATGGACACCTCTTGACGAAGAAGAAACAGAGGCAGACAAAGAAAGAGATGGAGACATGAGATACAGCAATTCTGGCATGATACCAACCGGTATAAATATGCGAGGGAAAGAGAGAAGTGGAGAGACAATGATGAGGCCTTCATCCAGCAGTGGATCGACAATGGCTGAAGAATGAAGAATGGCTGAAGAAACTAGTTAACCCAATAACATGACTATAATTAAATTATGGCACTTGGTTATTTTGCGAACCCAAACAAAAGCGATGATAAGTAAAAAAAAATAAGATGCTATTTACTCCATCTACTATTGCTGCTACTTCTTCTACTACTACTTCCACTACCACTACTTCTACAACAACAACAACCACTACTACTTCCACTACCACTACTACTACTACCACTACTATATAATACAAACACATACAAACATACACGCACACATGTACACATGTACTAAACCAACACACGCTGCATTGCCAATTATCACATTTATCTTCAACTTCGATCAAATACATAAGAATTTGTGTAAGTCATGCTCACATTTTGACTGTGAATTCATCAGGTGCCAAAAATAATGCTACTGAAGATGAATCGGATTGGCATGGACTGACACGGCGAACAATAGAACAATGCTCCTGCAATTAGTTGATAAATTAGTGTATCAAATAATTGTACCTCTTTCTCCATCCTACACCCCACCTCGCATTGCTAACTATATAGAGTACATGTTATCGGTTATCGACAAAATAGCTGAAGAGCGAGGTACATTAACACACCACCTTAGGAAGTGAGAAAACTTTCATATATAAGGACGGCGAGACGAATACATCTATTGTTTTGGTTAAAAAAATACAAAATGCTGGATCGGTTTCGACTACACTACTCTTGCATACATCCTACATACTTTGTTTGTTTGTTTTTGTGTGTGTGTGTGTGTGTGTGTGTGTGTGTGTGTGTGTGTGTGTGTGTGTGTGTGTGTGAGGGTGCGTGTTTGTGTGCTGCGTGTGAAAAAAAAAAGTGTGAGTGTGCGTATGTGTGTGTGAGTTTGGAAGTGTTCAACGGGGGAGGGGATGGGAGAATAAAAGGATAAAACTTTCCTCTCAAGATTCTTGATTGTATCAGTAATGTTTTGTTTTGTTTGTTTGTTTGTTTTTGTTTTGTAAACAATATATGAAAATGTACTTTTTTCTTTTTTTATTACTATTGCAATTTATATTTAATAAAAAATATCAATGTACAGTGTATCAAGTTCAATTCAGAATGATTTGTTTAATTCATTTGAGAGAAAATAATAAAAGATATCTGAAATAATTGTGTTTGCAAATACAAGGGTCCTGTGTAATATTTCTCTGCCAGACTCCATACTGCCCTCTGGGAATGACGTGTACCAGTGCAAAAGTTATACACATAACTCCCATATAGAAGCCCAGACAAAAGGTCAAATTTGGCATGATAAACTTCTAACATACGTTGAAATTTCAACACAGAGGTTCAACTTTTAAATTACTGTACTTTGGATTTGTTCTGAGATTGACATTCAGCTCAAATTACGAGTAATATAATTCCTAGTAAGTAAAACACGCTTTTAAAAAGAGAATCATTGTGAAAGAAAAAGTATCCGAGGATGAAAAGCATAATAAGACCATGCCCCCATCTTATAGATAATTGTGATTGATTGCGACTAGACCTGTCATTTATATCAATCGTAACTCTGTCTATTAGAAATGTGGAATTGGACTTGCAATCGTTTCAGATTAATCTTTTCAGATTAAACTCTTTATACGTCATTGCCCCAATTTGACTCAAAGACGATTGAAAGGTTGATGTTAAGTGACGTCGTATTCCACTGTGACGTCGTATTCCACCCAACTCAGGTGGAGAATCGGCCATGTCGGTTAAACATGAAGACATAGTGCTCCATTCATTATTCGAATTTAAATAATACTAATTCTCTATGGTTAGTTTGTTTACCTGTGCTTGATATCTCTTCCAGTGTTGTCTAAGAATAGCCCGCTTAAGTGACGTATCAACAGCATATGGTGATTCCATGGCAAAGGAACAACACAGTCTGCAGATCTCACAATTTCCTTTTTGTAATTCCTATTCGTATCTCCGAGATAAACATACATATGTTTCCAAGCTAAATCACGAGAGTCACAAATAAACAGCAACAGGTTGCTTTTCGCCGAATCAACTTGATGTGATCGCGAGACTCACCTAAATCTTTTCACGCGCTCGATCGGAAGGTCTACGTCGTTATTTTACACATGTTTGAATCGCGATGTGTTCTCGGATTTCAATGAGAGACACGATTTGGATGCGTAACAGTACTAAGAAAACAATCGAAATGCCATAATTACTGCGGAAAAGTACTAATTGAATGAGACGCGTTTAACGACTGTGTGTGCCAAGATCTCGTGTTCGTGCCTTCTGTGAGGTGGATCGCTTGTGCATATTGATGCATTGAAAATTGTTCGGCGCTGATTGAAAACGCCAGCCATTGTGGGCCTAAATTCAATCGTAAAATTCTACAAATTTTAAGTAAACATCGATGAATCAGAAGTTGTATGCTGTCGTGGAAAGGAGGGATCGTAAAAGGAACGTAAAAATGAGGCGGAGGATAGTGAGAGGGGGTTGAGGTGGAGAGGGAGAAATAAGGAGAGAGGGAGAGAGAGAGAGAGAGAGAGAGAGAGAGAGAGAGAGAGAGAGAGAGAGAGAGAGAGAGGGAGAGAGGGAGAGGAGAAAGAGAGAGAGAGAGTGAAAGAAAGAAAGGAAGAGAGGGGGAAAAGAGAGAGAGAGGCAAAGAGTAAAAGGGAGTCGGGATGGAGGGAGAAAGGGGGGAGTAAAAGAAAAAGGAGGAGGAGGAGGAGGAACGGAGGAGGACGTTGTCGGGAAAGTTGGAAACGAAATATAAAACTAAACAAAGGACTTGAAAATTGGGGGTTTGGGTACAAGAAAGAGGAGAGACATGATACTCGTAGAAATTATAATCTGATAATAGATAACAGATAACAAGGTTGGCAAAAGGAGAGGTAACACAAGAGGCATGTGAGGTATTAAAACACATCTGTTATTGAATCTGCATAATGGTTATAGCTACATATTCATCCTATCCATTATCCATATCACGTCGAGACGCCCGTTCATTGCAAAACGCACAAGTTCTGATCAAAAAGCCCACAATCACGAGGTCTACATTTTAAATCAAATCAACATTTTTATAGGTTTTAAATGGAAAATATCCGACGGGGAAACGATGAGTGTTACCCGTCCGAGGTAGGTAACGGCTACAATCAGAGCTAGTATGGACGAGAGCCAAGAACGAGGCAGGGAAGAAGCACATTATGTCATTCTGGCCTGTCTGTTTATGATGGAAAGAGCAGGAGAAAAGAGGGGAAGATCGGAAGAAGTATGTCGCAACGTCGCGTCGCCTCCGGAATTGTCATAGGGGGTAGTAATAAATGAATTATAGTATACATCACTGTCCTATCAAGACCATCACGACATCTCCTTTCGCTATGGACAATTCCATGGCACAAATTGTAATGACCATTAGTGTGCAGTTGCTTGATACGTTAGTGTCCAGATAGTTACAAGTGTATTGCAAAGGATTATAAATAGACGGAATGGGGGATAAGGGGGGGGGGGTACAAGGTGAGGGGCGGTTGTGGGTTGGGAGGGGGTTGGGGAGCTAGGAGTGAGAACAGACTATAGTATAAGTGCTTGCGACAGTCATGCAATATTACGATATCATGTTTTACTTTCGAATTATTTTTGAGCGACATCGAAGCCGTGGATTCTGAATTAGTCACGTCACTGTATGTGTCAACAGATATCTCAATTATATTTCCCTGTACGTAGGTGCATGTCTTCATTTTTTGGTAAAAGTATTATTTGAAGGAAAGTCTATAAGTACTTAAATCCACGATGAACACATCAGATTAATTACCGAATGGGGAGTATTTGCATATTTAGGTCTTCAGAGTTACTTTACACGAAAACAACGTATCTGACATGTGATTGAAATATTTGTGACACGTTTTATGACGTACTGTAGATTTCTTTTTAATTGTTGTTCTTAAAAGAACAACTGCTCTGTTGTTTTTTTTCTTCAAATATCATGTGATATGACAATTTATATTGAGTGATATCATTCCCGTAGCATTCTGCTAGAGGATTGGAAGATGGATGAAAGATGAATTCCTTGTGAGCCACGTGAGACTTTATTCACAAGTATACAAATCCCATAGAGCAGCAGTTTATTAGGCACAAAAAAAAAAAAGAAACAAAAAAGAAAGAAAGGGAAGCGAGAGGCGGGAGGAAGGAATGGCGAGGATTAATTGTGTTTCCTGGCATTCAAAATAATATTTTGATAACTTTTGAAGCTGTGTCATGTAATACGATATCGATTACATTGTAGGCATTTTCTTATTAGCTGCTTATTAATTGAATGCGATTTATGTGTGTCTATTTAGAGCGTACCACACCATTTATGACACACATTAGCCTTATTCAAGGTCTAACGTAATTTTCTACTAATACCATCACTCATTTTTCATACAAGTATCGTCTTGTTGTATCTCAATATACTTGTTATCATTGTGGATGTTGAATACTTTATGTGTGTGTTTGTTTTAATGAGTGAAAATCAATGAACTTGAACCTAAATGAATTCGATTACAACCGTTAACTGACCAATGGAATTGAACAGTAAATTGTTTCGTACTGCATATACTTGCTAACTAAACCAATATGTTCCAAATTTGCTGAGGTCATCAGGAAGCACTTAGTTATTAGCAAGACTAATATCCCACAGATTGAGGTTATTGATTCCATGCATGTAAATAAAGATATAATTTTCCGCATTAATCCTAATTGTAGGACAATCAAGCAACCTGTTAAGTTTGACTTGTACCTTTGAACTTGTTACATTATATGATTCTTTAAACATCTTACCTGAAGTATTGTTTATCATGTGTATGTTTTATGAAGAGATTGTTATGATCGACATGGGTAGCACGTCAATATGTTTTCTTGTTGTTTTCCATTTTCAAGTATATCTTAATTATTACTTTTACATTGTATTTACATTTGTTATTGTGTCCCCCCCCCCCTTTTCCGAATTAGTGGGGGGGGGGGGCGTCCCCCCCCCCCGTCTCAACAACCCCCCCCCCCCCCCCCTCCCCGGGATTTCCGCCCATGGACAGAGGTGAATAACAATTTCAAATCTAAATCTAAAATCTTATTCAGCTCACCTGTATGGACGCCGGAGCAGTCATGCGCCGCAGTTTCTTGGTGACTCTCTGCATGGTGATGGTGGTAATGGTGGAAGGCCCTAGCGTCTTGACCTGGGGCTGGTATAATCCAAGAAAGTACAATCCAGTATATGAGGTATAACAACCGCTTGTACTCCTCGATCCTAGCTAAACTCCAATCAGAACTGGTAACGATCTCTTCAAGCATGAAGTCATACAGTATTTAGCGTGACCGATGTCGAGTTGGTGTGGTGTGGCTCACACGGTATTATATCATTCAAAGTAAATACCAGTTTTTCCCTGGGAAATGGCTGTACATCCGCAAATCTTTTTTTAATTGATGTTCTTTATCTAGATGAAGTCAAATAAAAGTTATTTTTAACTATACAATGACGAGTATCCGTTTTTGGCAGGTTACCTAATCAGCTGTTCCATACTCTCGCACAAACCACCACTTTTGGTCATTGACCGTTGTTAGGTTATTTGGCACCCACACAACTTCTTCCAGTAGCTGTTTGTCACTTTGTTGTTGATTTTAATTCACCCTATGACAACAGCGACAAACTAATTTCCTTGAACTCCGTTGACGTCTTCCATTGGTATTATAGAGTTCACTGATGGTAACTAGTGTAATTGGTTTGATTAGTGGGTTTGCAGTACCTCTGGCTGGCAGAAAATCAACATGGACAGGAGCAGGAATGTCGCGACATCGGCGCATGAAATCACACACTGTAAAAATACGCGGAGGCCGTTCCACGTGGTGAGTTCGGCGCCAAAGGTGAAGGGATCTTCACTGCCCAGCGGATATTCAGTGATTACTGTCCATTGACGCACTTAGGCATCCGCAGCTGAAGCTCGTATAACGGCGACCAAGACAAGTGAATTAAACACTTCCGGGTCATTACGGTGACTCCAAGATCCCTCGAGACACAAAGAAGCGTCGCGGTAGTAGCCCAAAGACGACTTGAACCCCAACTTTTAAGATTCTTCGCGGCACTGGACGAATGATTCGAGCCAAGAATACAAGTCCTCTCTGTACGCTTGCAGGAGTTTTGAGAGCCGCACGATGTACAGTGGACTAACATAAACTCAAGGATGAAACCGCTACTCAAACGTACGTGGTCACGTACACTATGCAAGTCGCTTATGACGATACCGTTAGGATGGACCGTAATCAATGGAGGTGTATCCTTGTTGTCTCCGCGAGTGAATCATGGGCGCAGCTGACAGCTAGACTAAGTAGCAACGGATATTCCTCATAGTCGTGTCTCGACTATAATGTGAACAGGAGGAGTGTGCCGGGGAAGTGCCCATATATCATGATCACTGGACTATCGGGAGAGCTCGGGGCTGTCTATATGATCCGGAGCTGAGTGAAGTCGTGTCCATCTGATATCGGCTCACATAATGAGGGGTTGGGTTCTTGTGAAGTCACGAAGAAGATCCTTGTTAACCCAGACTGGGTGCTAGTGTAGTATCTATGTGGGAGAGAACGAAACAATTTCTGTTATTGCAAGGAGGTGGTTATTGCGATTAGACTATAAACATTGAGTCATTTTACACGTCATCGATCTTAATCACTCTTTACCAATATTGTTGTCATCATCAGCACGCGTCACCATCATTATGATAATATTAACAATCGCCATCATCATCACCATCACCATCATCATCATCATCACCATCATCACCATCATCATAATCATCATCATCATTATCATTATTATTATCATTATTATTACGTAATCATCATCTTAATATTTTCAGTAGCAATAAATTCAACCCCATTTCCATGATAACTCTCTTCGTCATTATTATCGCAAGCCTAAAGGATTGAATTGTTTCTATATGCTAACACCTCTCTCCTCACCCACCTCCGCCTCCCCCATGCTGCCACGTGTTTGGCAAGACAATGAAACAAGTATGAGGATATGCCTTTATTTCTTGCTCATTTGTCGAAAAAAGGGCAAATGTTGCCGAGGAGATGCCGCGTTTTGATCAGGAGATTTCAAGTTTTGCCGAGGAGATGCCAAGTTTTGCCGACAAGCATTGCCAAGCGGACAAAACTTCATACCGGCATGATTCCGCCCACCTACCTGGTTAAAGACCGAACTCACTCTTACTCAGCATTGCTGAGACGTATTCATAACATATACTCTAAAGGTCGATTGCGTCTACCGTTGTATGGGCCACCGCATACGGAACGATCCGATCAGACGTACGGCACTACGACTAGCTGAATCGCAGGACCCGGTCATTGGATATGTGTAAGAAGGTGACGTCACCTTTTCCAGTCGTAGACCGGACCGCACGATTGCAGAATCGTGGCAAAATCATGTCGTCTTCGGTGGCTTTGCCATTCCCCACGGGTGACATGTGGCAATATGGACGAATCTGGTCTGTTTGAACATGCACAAATATATGCATCTGTTGCGCAGATTATCAAGCAAGATCGCGTGATAATCCTATCACTGTTCTAATTGAGCCGTCAAAGAGTGAATCATTATAGATTCGGGTTTGTTTTTTTTGGATGACGTAATGGTCGCTGTCAGTCAGTAGTGATACGACATGGCAGCTCTGTTTACCAGTCTGGGATAAAGCTACACGGTGGATCCTGGAAAAAGTGTGATGATCAGATGAAACCATAGTTATATTCATAATCTTCGTGATCATAATCATCAAATAAGGAAACAAGTCAAATGTGTTTTATATATATATATCAATACGAATCCAGCATATATGTGTCTTATCCACAGTTTAATCATGATGGAATCGTATCCATCATGATTTAGACAGAAAATGTCATGTTTTCTCGAGGTGATTTTGCTCACTCTGGCAATGATGCAGCTCTGAAAATGTATGAGCTCATAATAAAGGCCTTGAACCCTCTGGCTCTGTACAAAGATTGAAGATGAAAGTAGAAAGATGATTTCGCGAAGGTCTCGTCTAGTTCCACTTTTGCTAAAACTTTTCAGGATTCTAGATAATTTTTCGAACAAGTCATTTATATAAGAACTTCAACAGCAACAAACAACAAATTTGTAGCTTCAACATGTTAGAACAAAAAAAAACTTTACCGCGACAGAGAGGGTGGTAATGTGAGTGGTTATACTCCGGGAACTAAGGAAATATTCAATTTAAATTTAGTGCAAGATATATGATTCCACTGTGTGTTTGTATTTCAATGCGGCTGGAAATTACATTTTGATAGCACAATGAACATGGGGTTGGCTTCAAAAAATACAACTCTCCAGAAAGTGCATGAGCTCACTGAATGAAACGTCTTTCATCACCCGCCTATTTTTGCACAAAAGTAGATTAAATTGCAATCAGATTGAATTCATATCTAATAATCTCCGGTAATTTCATGGAACATTCGTTGTGAGTCCGAATCAATTGTTTACGTCACTGACTTCATGACAAACGTTTGAGTGTCTCGTTGCTTCCGTGACAGAAAAAAATCCGTTTTGTCTCCGTCTCCTTTCCTTCCAACCTTCTATTATTTTTGTTGTATTGCTATCAATGTGTAATACATTAACCTAAATGCCAACAAGCTCATACGTTTTAGAATATGCCACCTGGTTGTATTCTTTCGGGATATTTCAACCACTTATGGGGTCAAAAAGAAACGGAGAACAATAATTGAAGAGATTACTTTCAATTGATTTTTCACCACATATATGTTGTGCTGTTTATTGACAACGTTTTCAGCCCAACGTTTTAATCAAAATTCAAATGAACGCTCTCATTTAAAGGGTCCCTGCAATCAAAATGCATGTTGACTTATGTTGATTCAACTTAATATGTATATCACAAAATCAGTAACGGCTTAATGGAAATATGTGTCCTTTATTTTAAAATAATTTTTCTATATTTTTTCTCAGCACTGATAAGCCCCGCCTCCAAAAATATCCTCCAACTCAAGATTCTTGTTGTGACATCATCACAGGTATAAATTAGCAAGATAATAGACATAATTTATGCACAAACTTAACATTGCAATGACTACCTGCAAGTGTTTATAATGTCATCGCACGTTTATACAATGTATTTTCCCCCTTGGCATAGCTAGCACATTTCTGACATAAGGAAACGATTATTCCCAAATGAAAGGTTGTTAGGTTATATTGTGTGAAGACATGTGATGCTCTTGTGGGCAGGTGGGGGTAGTCATTGCAATGTGTAATTTGTGCATAATTCTGTCTATTATCCTGCTAATTGTTAACTTTGATGACGTCACAACAAGAATCTTGAGTTGGAGGAAATTTTTGGAGGCGGGGCTTATCAGTGCTGAGAAAAATATAGAAAAAATTATTTTTAAATATAGGACACATAATTCCATTGAACAGTTAGTGATTTTGTTAAATACGTGTTAAGTTGCATCAACAGACATCAACATACATTTTGATTACAGGGGACCTTTAACATATATATGTCACGTAAGAAGGCGTTGTAAGTTCCCTCGCGAAGATCTCACACGTTTATTTGAAAATATATATATCGAAATACCAAACTAGAACTACAATGTTTCCGCGCCAGACTTAGTAATATACACTTTAAGGTTTAAATTCTTTAACATATTTAATGAAACCTTAAAACTTTATGAATTTAAGGTTTAAGTTCTTAAACTCAAGATTTGAGTTCCAACCTACACGTTTCAGGCCGAACTTTCTGTGACGTATTATGACAACAATGTGTGATCATGATTCACATCCTGCTGCGCACAACAAACTTGGAGATCATATCTCGCTATCGCCCTCCAAGTGATCCTTGTTTGTTAAGGAGGCAAGCTTATCAACTGTGGGCATTATTAAATGTTAATTGTCATGATCTCCGCTTTGGAGAAAATGTTCGCTTCGAAGGAGAAGTTTCTTGCAGACTACACGAAGGACTTTCGAGATATCTTCTAAGACGTGTCAGGGAGAAGAGTTTATCTCATGTCAAAGTGGAATGTATGAATGTAGCATAATCGTGATTATAATCTTCATTTGTGAAGGAGTGGGGAAGAAATATATTTTAGAAAGTCAGGACTGGTGGGATTCTACTTTTCTTTAATAAGAATCAAAGATTCAATTGATGCGAGTGAAAGCGCAGTTTTTTTTAATTGTGTCGTCAAACTACGTGACTAATGAATGCAGCACTTTATAGCGTGATGATGGAAACTTAAGGAACGACGCTCGTATAATCCAGGGTGAGGGGAAGAGGGGGAATGACAAACGGATGAAGGGAGGGGTGGATTAATAGATTAATGGATGGATAGATGGCATTAGCCCAACACAAGGTATACCCTTTTTTGCTAATGCCTTCACTCAATTCTAATATGTTCATTGTCATTTTGCTTATTTTTTTTATTGTTCATAGTGTTACTAAATATCGTTTCTTATTGACTTTAGAATAAGTCAAAATAAATGAGGTGAACTGAACTTGGCGGATGGATGGATGGGTGGATGGAAGATTGGGGGGGTGGATGGATGGATGGATGGATGGATGGATGGATGGAAGGATGCATGGATGGACGGATGGATGGATGGAAGGGTGAATGGATAGATGGATGGATTGAAGGCTGGGTGCATGATTGGATGGATGGATAGATGGATGGAAGGCTGCATGCATTGAAGGGATACATCAAGGTCGCAATCTTAATTTGACTGAGCATAACGGTCTTAAACAACACTACTTTTCATGAGGTTGTGATACGGATCCGTCCGCTTCCGGGGACAAGAAACAACCTCCCCGAATTAACCAGCTAGTGATTGGGAGACGCAGTTGGTACCATGAGGGAGAGGAAACGGGTTCAAATTGGTTCGACGAAAAGTGGTCCTTCCCCCCTCTCAAAATAGCTCCGGGAAATGCTACCCGTCACTTCTTTCAGGTTTGGTTAAAATAAAGTCATGTACCTTTGAGAAAAAGTAAATAATAAATGGAATTTGCCACCTGGGGCCATTTGGGGCGCCACCCCACCCCGCCCCTTGCCACTTGCGTACCACTATTTTAAAGGGCCCCTGTCATCAAAATGCATGTTGACTTATGTTGATGCAACATAACATGTACATAACAAAATCACTAACTGTTCAATGGAAATATGTGTCCTATATTTTAAAATAATTTTTCTATATTTTTTACAGCACTGATAAGCCCCGCCTCCAAAATATCCTCCAACTCAAGATTCCCCCTGTGACATCATCAAAGGTAGAAATTAGCAGGATAATAAGCAGAATTTATGCACAAACTAAACATTGCAATGATTTCCTCCACCTGCCCACAAGATCATCACATGTCTTCACACAATACCATCTAACAACCTTTCATGTGGGAATAATCGTTTCCTTATGCCAGAAATGTGCTAGCTATGTGATGCTATTATAAGCACTTGCAGGTAGTCATTGCAATGTTTAGTTTGTGCATAAATTATGTCTATAATCCTGCTAATTTCTACCTTTGATGATGTCACAAGGGGAATCTTGAGTTGGAGGATATTTTGGAGGCGGGGCTTGTCAGTGCTGAGAAAAAATATAGAAAAATTAATTTAAAATATAGGAGACATATTTCCATTGAACAGTTAGTGATTTTGTTATATACATATTAAGTTGCATCAACAGAAGTCAACACATATTTTGATGACAGGGGCCCTTTAAGAACTTAAGGTCCCTATTACCCATGGATCATTCCTATAAAGTTTGGTTAAAATCCAGTTATCTATTCTTCTAAAAAAGGGTCACAAATAAGAGGAAGTTGCCCCATGGGGGCATTTTTTGTTGAGGGGGGGGGGGCTACCCCTCCCCGCTCCTTGCCATTTGTGCCCCCCCCCCCATTCTAACAACTTAAGGTCCCTAATACCTAAGGATGGTTCCAGTTATTTATTCTAGAGAAAAAGTATTAGAGAAATAAACGAAAGTTCCCCCTTGGGGCGTTTTGGGATCTATCCCTCCCCCTTTCACAGCCCCTTGCAACTTGTGTCCCCAATAGAACAGTTAATGGTCCCTATTACCTCAGGATGATTCCTATCAAGTTTGGTTAAAATCCAGTTATTTGAGAAAATGTACAAAAATCCCCCCAGGGGCGATTGGGGGCTATCCTCCGGCCCCCTTACCAATTATGACCACACATTTGAACAAGGTAAGGTACCTATTGCCTCAGGATGATTCCTATCATGTTTTTTTTTCAAGTCCGGCCGTGCGTTTTCGAAAAGCAGTATAAATAACATATAAAGGCCCCTGGGGCAATTTGGGGCTGCCCCAGGTGCCCCTGAAAATATTTTTTGAGATGCCTCTATATCTAATATTGTTCCAAATATGATTTTGAACATGTGTTCCAAATTTGGTGCTTTTACACAAAAGTGCACAATTATTCACCTTATTTACCCCACTATAGCGCGCAAACCCGCTTATGGAGTTTGTTTGTTGCTTGTGTCCATCATAGGCCGCTTGTGTCCACATTTTCTTCCATATTACCGTTTGTTTCTTGTTTTCATCATCATGCGAATGTTTGGTAAAGAGATGCATGGGTTTTTGGATACTCCTGGATGCAATATGGGGCAATTGCTCATTTCATTCGGGTTACTAACATATCTGTGTTTTTTTTTAGGCTTTCTATGTACGTTGATCCGCCAACCCCTTTAAATTTCCCGCCATCTGCCATCTTAAGGATCGTTTCTGACCCGCCTGTTTCAATCAAGGAAACTGGTCACGTGTGACCATGGACCTAGCATGGATCAGGGAGGTGTTACGAAGGAGTAGAAACTCGAGCATAATATATGCAAACATCTGTATGGGTTCTAAAGCGTGCTCATGAATGTCAAAAGAATTCCATAATCATGACAATGCTTTGATGTTCCATGTGCCGAGCCGACATTTAGCTGATTTTAAAATTTCTGAAATTTCTTTAATTTCCCATTTATCTGTAGACGTTTTGTTTTTGACAAATTTGTTTGCAAACTTTAAGGAAGTTAACGGCAGATAATGACAGATCCTTTACTCTGCTTTTGTTTCGAAAAGTATTGAGGAATCATTAAAAATCGGACATAAAAGCTATTTGTATCACTTACAAAATTGATCAATTTCTTCACTTTCCGACAACTTGTGCATTTGGGGAATTCAACCACTCTCAAAATGATATATTAAGCTGTGTATTATCATTAACGGCGTTTGTGTGTGTTTGCGTGAAACAGAGATATTTCACTTGAAAAACTTGTTTATTTGCGTTTGCTGATACCTGTTATGCTCATGGAAGTATTAATGCCATTAACAGAACGGGACAAGCGAAATGAGACTGTACATTTCTTTTGTTCTCGCCGTTGCCACACAATCATGTTCATAATTGTTCAAACACCTGAACAGCACCTGTTGAGAACACATAACTTTTCAGCGGCTTGGCACATGGGTTCAAAGGAAGAAAATTGCTTCATATCCTTCCATAACACATCCCTGGATCATGGACCTATCATGGATGGACTGCGCTCGGATAGACTTCCTTTGATCTATGAGGTCCGCCGCCTCATAACAATTCAAGACATTCAGGTGTTTTAAACAATTAGCTGTATTTCTAATTAGGTAGTGCCTTCCTCTGAATAATAAAAGACAATCTGTTTTGAGAAGCATGTCAACCGTTCAGCCTTCGCTGGGAGCTCGTAGCTGATCTATTTACACACACTGTGAATTAGTTTTGGGGTGAGCGAAGGGGAATTTTGAAAAAACTTGTAGAAAGAATTTGGTCCGTAACTTTTCCGGACACCTCCGCACACGAAATTGAGATTGTTTCCATGAAAGATTAAACACTCAATAAACAATTTACAAGATATTTTTAAGGAAATATGATTCGGAAATGTGCGATATGGAGGCATTTCTCTGGCATGTTTTCTACAGTATTCTCCTTTTATCACAAAAACGAAGCAACAATATAATCTGAAATTCACAGAATCGTATCTTTATAAGATGTAATACTACTGCACATGCACTTCAGTTCATGAAGTGGTTCTGAAATCTTCTGCGCATACAGAATATATATTCCTCAAAATGCATCCTACATTTTGTCATGCTTGTTTGGCGGCGGATCTCCCTCGATCAAAGAGCCAAACGCGTCAAATATTCCATTGTGATATCAATGCACGCGACTGCTGTAGGAATAAATTACACTTTGTGCTGACTCCATTCCTTACACCTCTCTGCCTGGATATACTTCCTTCGATCTGTGATGACCGCCGCCTCATAAAAATTCAAGACATTCAGGTGTTTCAAACAATTAAGCAAGAGTATTTCTAATTAGGTAGTGCTTCCTCTGAATAACAAAAGAAAACAAGTAGGATGAAGGTGGGTAAATGATACGCGTGATTATGTAATAAAGAATGTTCAATAAAAGAGCCAGATGTGAGGATGGAATGAATGAGCGCATCTGAATAGGAAAGGGTTTAAGGTGAGAATAAGGGTTTTAACCGATAAGATGAATACGAACATAAGAATATCAAGTTCAAGTTCAAGTTCAAGTTTATTCAAACCAATCAAGAAAACAACATTTTAACAATTAATTGACAAAGAAAGAACATGATAGGTTTGGGACCCCGGAGAAAGCAGAGCTTGTGATAGGGGCCCCTTACAAGGTACAGTATAGACACACACACAAAAAAATATATATATATAACGAATGGAATATTTTGAAATTGAATTGAATACAAACTGAACTGAATTCCAAACAGAACTGAACCAAGGCAAATGGCTTTGTAGAGAATGCCATGCAGTCTACACTTCTCAACAAAGTGACATTCCTTGACTTAAAGATGTCTTACTTTCAGTTTGATTCAAGATGCAACTTATTTCAAAAGTGTCCAAAGTTGTATTTAACAGCCAGCATAACTGATGTACTCCTAGCTCTCTTTCCCTCCCCCACTCTCATCCCTTTTTGATTCCCCCTTTTGAAAAAGGGGGAATCAAGCAATGTCATGACGTGTTTTGTCAAGCCTTTTCACCAAGTCATTTACATTCAGGAATTCGTAATGAGTGGTCGCTCGGATCGGGGTTTATATGAAATGAAGACAACCATGCCTACTATGTATCACACCTGTCAATCAGCGGGTAATTGCCATCAGATCTATTAATAATGCATGAAGCTATTGGCAGAAAATAATTTGTGGGCTGACATGTGTGCGGCACAAAGCCCATTGTTGTGTTCTGAATACACCGTTTTCGTAATGTAATTCACAACTTTCCCCCTAACTGCGTAGTAACGCGTTATTGCAGTCACCTGTATCTGGTCATTCAGATTCAATGGATGGAATGCACTTTGAATCTATTAGTTAGTGCTTAAGCGTAGTAACGTTTTGTTTGAACGACGTGAATAAAATTTGCATACATAAAGAAAATGGTCTATTAACTATCTGATACACACAGATTTAAAGCCCCAATTTTGTCCTAAAGTGAAAATATCATTAAATATTCACATGATTACTTCAAGGAAAGTAATTGATGAAATTTCACAAAACCTGTTTCTCAAAAAGTTGCATTTACAGTCTACATTGTAAAGTGTAAAAGATCAAGAGGAGGGAGTTGAGAAGGGGAAAATGAGAAGAGGGAAGTTACAGGGAGGAGTATGAAGCTTAACTAGGATTCAAATAAAGTAGAAGGAAACTGAGAGAAAGAAAATGGGAGCGAGAGAGAAAAATAAAAGTGAAGGCTGTTGAAAGAGAGTAAGCTACAGAGGAACTCTCGACAGTCGAGACTGGCACTGTATTGTAAAGTGTAAAAGATCAAGAGAAGGGAGTTGAGTGGGGGAAAATGAGAAGAGGGAAGGTACAGGGAGGAGGTACTGGCACGACAGCCGAGACTGGCACGACAGCCGAGACTGGCACGACAGCGGCCGAGACTGGCACGACAGCGGCCGAGACTGGCACGACAGCGGCCGAGACTGGCACGACAGCGGCCGAGACTGGCACGACAGCGGCCGAGACTGGCACGACAGCGGCCGAGACTGGCACGACAGCGGCCGAGACTGGCACGACAGCCGAGACTGGCACGACTGGGAGAAAGTTTTAGTCTCCACCCTCTACCGGCCTTTTCGTGAGCAGAACGACCGTCCACTATGACGTCCAGAATGCAAGTGACTCCACAAGAAAGCGTAACAAAAACCCACACTAACCTCAATACATTTCTTGACCACGTTTCTTTTAAAATGCCAGTCAAGAATCCTACTGTAGGGTGGTTATTTGTTCTTTTGAAGTATCTTTTGTTTAGTTTATCTTTAGTCGTTTTTGGTATTTAGTTCAATGAAGTTGGTATTTAGCTCAGTTGTGTTTGGAATTATGTTCGTATTAATCTTATCAGTCATTATCCTACTTCTCTGATCACCTTTATTCCTTTCCTATTCAGATGTGCTTATTCATTCCATCCTCACACCTGGCTCTTTTGTTGAACATTCTTGATTACATAACTGCATAATCACTCAGATCATTTACCCATCATCATCCTTTTTGCTTTCATTGGTTGATTTGTTTAATAGGGTTACTACATTTTGTTGGCCTGCTCCATTCCTTTTATTTATATTGGGTTTTTTTTTACTTCATTTGAATATGCAAATGTACTTTATGTTAATTATGTTCATGTGAGAAAATCTTGCTGTGAGCAAAGAGCCCCAGAATAAATAATTGCACCCCAGGCATGTCAGGACTTCAAGTCTGCAAGACCTATTTTTGTGTTCCATCATGTAGTTCAAATGAATGTAAAACTATATACGGCCAAAAATCTTGTAATCTACTGCTAACTGGGCAAGAAATGGTACGCACATTACACGTAGAAATAGTAATAACAGCGTGATCCATCCTGTAAATGAATGCAAAACGAGTCGGACAAAAATCTTGGAACAAGATGGATTTGAACATGCAATCTTCTGTACAGGGCATTCCATTCATTTACAGGATGGGGTATTGCAATTACTTTAAAAAGCCCTTTCACTCAAACGTATGGAAATAGTTATACATGTAGTCATGTGGTCAAGGTGGCTGTTTAGGCCATTTCGTAATTACACCATGGTCGGACAATGCACTGAATAAATACTACTAGACTGCTGACTGGGATTTTTTCATGAAGCTGTGTTGGATGATGGATGTAAAGACAATTTACAGTGTGCCTGGAATAACAATATAGTTATAGGGGGACAAGGTTGGGACAGAGGTGGAACCAGGTATGAACGAGGATATCTAGATAAATGGGAATGAATGGTGGAAGCAGCAAGAGCCTTCAGATGAGGACGTCAAAGAAAAGGCGACAGAGGGAGAAAACAAATCCGATGAGAGATGAGGGAAGATAATGAAAATAAAGAAAACGCGTCAAATGAGAGAGAGGGGGTGGGTTGGGGACATGTGGGGAGTAGAAAGTGTAGTAAAAAGAGGAGAGGAGGAGAGAGAATTAAGGAAAATGGAGAGAGAAGAGAGATAGAGAGGGAAAAGAGGGAGATATATATATATAGAGAGAGAGAGAGACAGACAGACAGACAGAGACAGAGACAGACAGACAGACAGAGAGAAAGAGAGAGAGAGAGAGAGAGAGAGAGAGAGAGAGAGAGAAGAGAAGAGAAGAGAGAAAGGGGGAATGGGAGAAGTGAAATTGTTTTTAAATATACATACACACCTGTACATCTATTATACCCAGGGGGCAATACAGGTTTACCTTACGTGGACTGTTCTAAAAGGTTGATTGGTATAATGTGTTTGGGAGACCTGTCTGCATATTTTCTAGGTGGACTTCTTTTGCATTATGCTCCTGGAAAGAAATGGCAACAACGATCGAGCTAGCCCTCTGTAGGATTCACTCTTGAGTCCCCGACTGCTTCTAGAATGCATTAGCGACTATCTAATCTACATTTTGGAGTCCCCAAACGATGTTTTCATTCTAACTCACAATTAAACCAGGGATGTGTTATGAAAGGATATGAAACAACTTTCTTTCTTCGAACCCATGCATGTGCTTTTCAGGTGTTTTAATAATAGCGAACAGGATTGCGTAGCAACGGTTTCTCAAATAGAACAAAAAAAAATGTAGAGTCTTATTTCGCTTGTCCAGTTCTGTTGGATTGCATCAATACTTTTGTGAGGAAAAGAGATATCAGCGAACAAAATTAAACAGTTTTTCCTACTGAAATATCTTAGTTGCACGCAAATGCACGCCAACTCTGTTAATGAAAATAAACAGCTTAAGATATAATTTTGATAATCATTGAATCCCACATTTGCGGAAATCTGCGGAAAGTGAAGAAATGTGTTAATTGTATAAGTAAGAATGTTATCTTATATCTCCGTTTGTGCATCATTCAACAATCATCTAGAAAAAAAACGAGTACAGGATCTTTAGTGGTGTTGCCCGTAACTTTCTTGAAAATTGTACAAAAGTGTGATAAGAAACATAGCTTCCAGAGAGAAAACAGTGAATTAAAGATGTTGCTTTCCAAGTTGACAGCAGCTAAATGTCGGTGGCGCGCATGGGACATCAAAGCATTGTAGTGATTGTGGAATGCTTTTGACATTCATTAGCACGCTATATCCATACAGATGTTTGAATTATTATGCTCGAGTTGTCCCTCCTTCCTAACACATCCCTGATTAATCCAAGTTTCTGGCAGTATTAAATGGCCACATGACATGCATGTGTAGTGTTGTCAATTCCAAAGCCAGTTCACAGAAATTGGTATATTGGTTATTAAACGGTTTCTTTAACCCTCTGGATACCCTCTATTGATAAACACAGTGTATCGCCCCTGGACCCGAGAGACCTAGGACTGTCCCATAGAGAAGACACGAGGCTGGTTATCTCGCTCCAAGGGGGAAGTCACAAGGCGGGGCGAGCTACTGGCAGGGATTCAACCAGAGGCTAACGGAATGCGCATGACCGGGGAAGGGGGATGAGGGGGCGGGGGGGGGGGGGCGTTGGAGGGAGGGTTGTACAAAATCAAAACATACATCAGATCGATGTAGAATGGAGGGGGGGGGGGGCACACCGAGTTACTGCCCTGGCAGGGATTAACCTGAGGCTAATTGAATGCGCGTGACCGGGGGAAGGGGGAGGGGTTGGGGTGGGGGAGGAGTACGTGAGTTAGAACACCGGTACCAAAAATAAATCGAAGTGAAAAGCGGGGGGGGGGGGGGAGGATTTTCCCTCAGGCTGACGGAATGCGCATGACTGGAGGAAGGGGAAGGGAGGGGGAAGTGGGGAAAGTGTGCGCCAGGATAAGGGGTGGGGGGGGGGGGGGGGGCGAACTACTGGCAGAGCTTCAACGCGCGTGGCAGGGGAAGGGGGAGTCTAGGTGTGTGTGTGTGGGGGGGGGGGGGGGGCGGGTACTTATTCCGGTACCAAAAATAAGTTCAAAGTAAAATTGGGACAGGGAAGTGGGCAGGTACTGTGTGATTATAGAGCGGTCCGGGCGTGAGTCACCCGGGTTGTCTAATCCAGAAGATTTCGGCTCGACCTGGGTTGCCCTGGGAGACCAGAGAGAAGGAGAGGGAGATAGGAGCTATGTCAAGGTGTGCGAAACCACCTCCAGAAATTTCTTCTTCTTTCAAATTAAGATGGATGTGATATCGTTATGAAGGGATGAATAGGACGAACCATAGACATGGATGTGAATCATCCATATAGCTCCTGTACTATGAAAATGAATATGAATATGATTACGATTACATTTATGGTTATAAACACGAAGAAGCATGTATGGATATGAATGAAATACGTTCATGATTATGAATATGTATACAACTATGGATATGTATATTAATATGAATATGAGTTAGTATTTGTATGTGTGTGAATATATAATATATATTTAAATATGTGTCTCTGTTTCTGTGGATGTGAGTGTACATATGTATGGTTATGCGAGTCCATGTATGTCTATTTGAGTGCATTTGCAAAAATAAGTAGATACGCAAGCCCACATGTCATTCATCGGTCTAAAACCACACAGAGTTGAATAGTGCAGATGACGACATCAAAGGGAAGCTATGAAAACGAGGGGTAGTCCCCCATATTATTCACGATCTCTAAAGGTTAAAAAACAACAACAACGCCAATGCCCGTATTCAGAACAGAGATGTAACGTAAGCAGTGTACATAACCTGGATTAACTTTATGGGACGCAACATAAAACAACAAGAAACATTGTTATTGATTCAATGTCATTGGGTTTGTCCTCGGAATCTCTGTGGTATATTGAGTTTTTCCACATGATAATTACAGCGAAAACTTGAAATCACACACTGTTGTGAACGTGGTCATGCTGTGAGTAAAATAAAATATTGAAGGTATACATAACGTATTTTCGATGAAATCAATGTGTCTTTCTAAATTTCACAAAATTTCTCGAGGAAGTGAAGCCGCCCCCATCATTCAAACTGCCCTGGGAACGCCCCCATCTAAAATGTCAGCCCTGCAGGGAAGCAGGTACGTAGGAGATAAACACAAACGGCGCGCTGAGGGAAAGGTGTAGGGTACTAAGGGAAGGATACAGGGGGAGCTTGGATTAGTTAATCTACGAGTACCGAGTAGGCCTACCTGCCTGACCCTATAATCATAACCCCTTACCCTGAGGGCTTCACCTTAAGTGTATGTGTAGGATGGGGGAAAACTTCC
>OZ022581.1:20007196-20032196 GCA_963669155.1 Arbacia lixula
AGTGTATAGTGCGTGTGCAGCGTGTGTGCCTTGCATTACATGTGACTGAGCTAGCTGCTCGCTTTGTATGTATGATACATGTTACACGAACCGATTATGTGCACAGTGCACACGCCAGATGCAGCGCACTAGAATAATTCTTTTGATGCAATTCAGCATAATTCTACCATAATTTTGGGGAATTGTTGACACCCAAAATCTAGCATAATTTAGAAATCAATTTTGTTGTAGAATTTAGAAACACAAGCCTTCAAAGGGGACCTTTGCTATACACACGTTGTCTTTGCCATTTAGCTTTACTTATTAAGTCATAATGATGAAAATAATAGTAAAATAATAATGATAACAATTATAATGATAATTATCATGATGATGATATTAATCCTCATCATCATTGTAATCGTGTTTGTTGGTATTAGCCGCATTCACACGGTGAAAGCCAATTCAGACGGTAAAATAGAGAAAATCTTACAAGTATTTTGTGGTTATCTTGTGGTTTGTCTTCACTTAGCAAAATAGCATAACTTTTCATCAAAGAGGTTTTGGGTGAAATAATTTGGCAGGATTGTTTCTCACCTTGTTGACCAACTTTTCAAAAAGTCACAAGGGTAATTTGGGGTTTCTGTCATATGAATTTTTGATGAATTCCATTTCTGGTGCATAACTTATGTCCTTTCATTTTTTATCATCCATCTCTTGATGCACCTACACCTATCCCGACATTTAACCCATTTAACCCGTTTAAAAAATACTCCTCCCTCTGGAGTTTGAAACTTTTAAAATCCCTTTATTTTTGTCAAAAAATACAACTGGATATTTTGACAAAGATGTAGCATGACCTATTATGTAAACATTGGAAGTCATTTCCGTGTCATGATTGAGTGAATACACTTTAAAAATCGCAGAAAATAAAGAAATGCCAAAATGAACTGTTAAAACGGCATAAACAATTACCCTTGTGACTTTTGAAAAATTTACATTTTTTGCCTTTAAAATTTGCCCACTCATGCATGACTAATTGGATTAATGTCATTTTCACACAGAGGTTAGTCCGCTAAGCAGGAGGCCTTGTCTTCCTAAACTTTTTAATGGAAAAAATATACTTGAGTGTGTCCCTTACATAGCGTCCCTTTCACAGCGTGAATTGATTTTTGGATTCTAGCATGGCTCATAATAATAAGTTGAAAACATCAAAGATCTCTTCCTGTTCAAGCATAATGAGAAAGAAGAACATGATGGCGAACAGCCGTCTACCTCAAGCCAAATGGTACCCAAACTACCCCTGGTTCCATTACGAACCCTCCCTGCAAAATATGTGTCAGTCCATTCAGTACTCGTATGCCACGGTGTGTAGATCTCGTCGAAACTGTGACTGTCCATTTTAAGGCGTAGTACAATGTGTGTGTGTGTGTGTGTGTGTGTGTGTGTGTGTGTGTGTGTGTGTGTGTGTGTGTGTGTGTGTGTGTGTGTGTGTGTGTGTGTGTGTGTGTGTGTGTGTGTGTGTGTGTGTGTGTGTGTGTGTGAGTATGTGTGTGTGTGCGTGCCCGCTTGTGTGTGTTATTTTACCTCATTAAGTATGCATCAGATTGCACGATTTCAAGTTCAAAATTGCAAAAGCTCCCTACCGTGGGAGGGGGGGCACTCACATACATTGGTGGTACCCCTCCCACAGCCTCCCCCCGGCTCGGTCGCTTCGCTCCCTCGCTCGGGCGCTTTCGCGCCCTCTCGAGCGTTGGCGGCCCAGTCATCCCCCCTAGGTGTACGAACCTGTCTACGCCACTGCTGAAGTGTGTATGTGATAGATCAACATATAGCCCGTAAATACTGCGTTGGGCAGTTGCTCTTGCGGGCAGGTGGATGTAGTCATTGCAATGTTTAATTTGTGCATAAATTCTGCTTATCAACCTGCTAATTTCTACCTTTGATGATGTCACAGGGGGAATCTTGAGTTGGAGGATATTTTGGAGGTGGGGCTTATCAGAGCTGAGAAAAAACAAAGAAAAATTATTTTAAAATATGGGACACATATTTCCTTTGAACACTTAGTGATTTTGTTATGTACATATAAAGTTGCATCAACAGAAGTCAACATATATTTTGATGACAGGGGCCCTTTAAACTATAATCCTAATCTCAATATCAACCGTAACCCTGAGATATTAGCTGGAGCACGCACATAAGCCCGAAATGGAAATATTCCGAAATGATAATGTGGTCAAAAATACTCATTTTGTCCCAGTCTCGTTTACAATTACGCAATATACCATTTGCGTTACATTATGCGAATGTTATTCACGTTGTTCTAACAATAAAGTTACTAATGGTAGCCCTAAAGCTTGTCCGAGGTTTGTCCTTGTAGCAACCACTGTCTGATATATACAGAGTGCGTTCCACCTTCTTGCAACTGAACAACAACAAACAACAACAGGTGAATACAATGACTCGCTACTACACAGTTAGGGTGAAAGTCGTGAATACATTACGAAAATGGTCTATTATAAAATTATGACCATGATAACGTGATCACGAAATTAAAACAGAATGGGACCTGGAACAATAACACAGTTGCTGCCGGAATCCGGTGTGAAAGGACACTCGGTCAGTAGTGTTCTCGTGCTTTTCGCTTTCATTGTAACAAGAATAAACTATTTTAAAACGAAAGTCAACGTAACCAATATAATAGAACAATAAATCATTCTACATCGCGTAACAGGTTTGTCCTGAATACGGAAATCGGATCAATAAACTACACAAGATTGGTATTAAGAAGTGTCACGTCAAGGGATGATGGGAAGGTGTTAAGAAGATGCTGACTACGCAAGTCAGACACACTAATCCCATACATTAATGGGATAGTTACCCTGAAATTTAGTTGGTTTCAATAAAGGTAGACACATAAAAGAAACATATTAGTGAAGGTTCTTATGATGTCACGTGTGAGGTGCTCTCCCATAATTATATTGTTTTAAAGTGTTTTTGGGGGAAACGTGCATTTACTCCAAAAGATATGCATCCTTTAAATACCAGTGCATTTCATACATCATGAGCAATACGCTTTTACACACATCCCTTTATGAAAACACATAATTCCGTCGTCAAAACAGACAAACAGGAATTTATGTAATTATTCTGCACACAACATATGTAAGAAGACTAATCACATACAGCAACAATGCATCTGGTACACAAAGGGTCAAGCACTTTCAATCAAGCAAGTGTCAGGTGATTGGAACGAACGGCTAAAACAATACAAAGTTGCTTGTACAATCACTGACAATAGGGCATTAAGCACAAAATCTGCCCATCGCATAATTCATTGTCAATGGTCAATCTTGGCTTCCAATACGTCAAGCTGCCAAAACAAACGTGTTTGCACACAGCTTCAAGTTTCTTTCACGTCGAATTGTTTATACACTATTCTGTTGATGCATGTTAAAGGGAATATACTGTACTGGGGAGACAAAAAAAGCCTTCAAAAGGTGATCGTGAGCAATCTTCTTGCCAATAGTTTTACATTCATGTATCGTCCATTTTAGAAACTTGCTGAAAGTTATTTTCCCTTAAATTATTCACATTTGAAGTAATTAGTCAAAATTTGTGAAATCCTCAAAATATTCGGGCCGAACATTTTGAGGATTTTTTATTTCATCACTAATCACTCCTAATCTCCCCAGTACAGTATATGCCCTTTAAGTATGTACATCACAAAGTCACTAGCTGTTTGATGTCAGTATGCTTCATATATTTTTTGAATAATGTCAAGCCCCTTCAAGGCCCCGTCCCCAAACAATTATCCAGAGCAAGATGCCTCATGTGACGTCATCAAAGTTAGAAATAAGCTGAAAAGTAGACCAGTTTCTGTGCATAACTATTTACTACCCACAATTATTGCTCATAAAGTAACCCCATTTTTGGTATACAATGCAAACTTATGTTCTTCTTTGTCCATTAAACGCAATCGACTGTTTTCATGGTTTTATCCGCGTGTAAAAGTAGGATAGACCTTTACAAAAGTCATGAAACTCGCTGTATACACGGATGATACTATGTGTACACGCTCACGCTCAAAGCTTCGCAAACCTTTTCAGGAAAAGTGAAAAAAGGGCTTTATTTACGTTTGATACACCCAGCTTAGTAACGACCATACCTTATACCGTATTACACATGTCAGTGTGTGATGCGTTGGCCAGCGGGTATTAGCGAGCTTTCGTTTTGAGGACGGACGGGCTCCAGTACGGTAATCCGACACCAAGATCGATCTGCGCATGTGCCACCGCCCGCACTGGAATCCGCGCGGGGAATCGAGAACGTGAATTCTGAGATTTCTCGTCCTCGACGAGTAGAGGACAGCAGCCAATCAGCGCCCGTACAGATGATGTCATTGCAAATCGCACGTGCGCCCGGGTCGGGGGGTGTCAGGGGGTCAGATGACGTCCCACGCACCGCCGTTCTCGTTCTCTGTCTTATTTTGCGAAAGCGCCTGTGACTCCCGCGGACGGACGGCTTAACAGATTGCTCTTTTCCGTCCGCGGGGCTATAACGAAAGCTCCCTATTGCTCGCATCCCAACGCATGCACTGCGGTGCACCGGGACGGACTCGAACCCATGATCTCTCTGGTATATATACACAGAATTTGACCAACTCGGTTTCAAAAGACCAGTTAGTTATTACACCATGGTCGGACATTCCACTGAAGAAACACTACTAGACTACTGACTGGGATTCAATAAATACTATTTAGAAAAAAGTAAAACTTTCGGTAACACCATGTGGTTGTATTCTTTCGGATAATTGGCCCACTTATGGGGTGAAGAAAGGAAAGGAAAGTGAAAAGTGAAAAAAAGAGAGGTGATTTTTTTTTTATATTTTATAATACTTACACAAGACTATTCTTAGCTTTAGTTTTCGGTGTTTTAAACCGAAAATAAATGGGATGGAATGGAGGTAGAAGAAGAGGGTGGGTGTTGATGAGAGTTATGAACGAGTCACAAAGTAGTGATAAAGAGAAAAGAAAGAAAAGAAAATGAAAAAAAGTATAAAAAAAAAGAATTTTTCGTCAGTTCTGCGACTAACTATAGGTGACTGGGATTTGTTTCCATGAAACTGTCTTGGATGATGGATGTAAAGGCATTTTAAAGTGTGGCCGGAACAACAATAGAAACAGATGCACATGGTGGAATGTTCTTTCACTACCTTCTCAGAGTTGGATAGCTGTTGCCATATTTGCATGATAATAAATTGAAATGTGGTCGACTATCTAATGAATTCCCATTTTACTCTGTGAGTAGTGAAATTGATCGTAGGTGATTTTCTACCAGCAATAATCTGCTCATGCGCTAATAGCAAAATGGGCTTGTATAGGTGAAGCATCCCTGGGTGAAGCATGTAACGTGTAAATATATAAAAGTGTAATGTCTGGATAGACAATGGTAGAATCAGTTCATGTTCCCCTTTCATGAAATCCGCTTCCGACGTATCCGTGTGTAACCACCTATCCGCAAAATAAACGCAACATTTGCGGCAATTTTGCAGATGCATTTCTGATATGAACAGGAACCACTCAAATACATGTAATGCATTATTTGCATCCTCTTTGTTCCGCTTATTTTTCGGATCGAGACCTAGATACTGCAATGTCTTATAAGCTACGTCCGCAAAAGAGCCGTAAGTGTTGCGCATCGTACATTGCGCTCTGGCATGTCTGGCATGTGATTCTGTAATCGCACCGCTTGTATGGCTTAGCGGAACATGTCACCATCGCGTGTTTGCCCTAGCTAGGGGTGTCGGGAGAGTGTCCAAAACACCGCAATATCAGGGCTTCTTCGGTGTATATGAACGGTGTTTTTAGAGGCTCCCTGGAAGCTTTCTCACCGGCATGCATTGGTAATAATAGCGGTATTATCATGATTATGGTATATGAATGGGGCTTATGAGTTACTATGATCATGGCGTGTGATGATTATAAACAGTTTGGCTTGATTCGCCTTATAACATCTAAATTAATTTATTTACCTGATTGTCAACATCATATCAACATAGCACTGTGGTAGGTCAATGGTATCATAGAAATATCTCCATGTTCATATATCTACATCTTATAAGAAGTAACAATGAACGCATATCGACCTTTTTTTACATGCCCTTGTCATTTGGTCAGGGAGTTTTGAGTATGGAATACAAGTGCGAATGTATCTGTACCAAACCAAACATATACTTTCGAGGAAGTACCACAACTAAAAAAGGATGTATCGGCCTCCCCATACATCCCTGTCCAAACAAGTCCAAATGTGTTTGCCGACAAACAGGCAGTGAGAACGATCCCACTAGTGACGTCATTTTGGAGACAAAGCACACGTGAGTGTATAGATCACGCGCCCAAGAACTCGGGTAATAAAACGGATATCCAGGTACGTATACTTCAAAACCTCGCCGGCCGATTAACTCTTAGTGTGTCATATAAACCTATTATCGATAGGTTTCGTGTGCATTGCTGATGAAAAATACCCACGTGGCACTTAAAGCAATCTGGGTGTAGTAAGTTGATCATTCGCGTTTTCTTCTCCGACTTTCCCCAATTGATTTTTCTTAAAATGCTATTTTCATTTAATTTCGATCAGTATTGTTCCACAGCCTGGTTATACGCGCCTGTATATAGGGACATCCGCAGAATAGAAGGTAATTGGCGACTTACATGTTTTGAGTAGAGCAATTGAGTTTGCGCATGCAGACTACGTCGAAGCATAGGGGAAATGAGCCGCCGTTCAAATGTATATACCCTATCGCGTTACCTTCCCACATATTCTTGAATTTGTCAATATAATAATGATGATAATAATAATAATAATAATAATAATAATAATAATAATAATAACAATAATAACAAAAATAATAATAAAAAATTCTTAGAGACGCGTAATACCATTCGAATAGTCTTTATGCGTGTGAAAGTAAAATTGATTGTGTGAGAAATTGAAAATAACTAATGATTATCAAACTGATGCGTCTTTAGTGTTGATTTGAATTGATCGAAGTCTGTCAATGATCTAATGCCTTGGGGAGGTTATTCCATAATTTTGGTGCCGCATTTACAAAAGCTCTATCACCGAATTGATTTCACATGAATTTCAGAGAGAAGATTTTTTTTATTGAGTATGAAGATTACGACTAGGCTGGTATCGTTTGATACCAGCGTTTATACAATTATGCTATTAAGTTACATCCTTGGACTGGATTTTTCACTTAAATAAATGACATCTTGGTGTCATATCTTGTATCATAATACAGTATGTTCTTGCACACTGTTTCTTGTATACTATATATCTGTGCTATATAGTATTTCTCGGCTTGCCTATATTCTTGAGTTTTGCGATATGCAATTATGCTATAATGTTACATTGAAATTGGGCTGGAATTTTTACCAAATGGTATGTAAAAACCTTGTACTGTATGTGTATAATGCTAGGTTCACACTGCCGATCAGATCAAGTCGATCAAGTTCGATCAAGCCCGATCACCCATTTTACCCCGACCAATCCCGACTAAATGATTGATCGTCTTTCAACACGATCCCTTCCGGACCGCTATTCGATCGTTTACGACCTACACCCGATCATTTACGATTCCTCTAGTTCATCTCCTCGACCAGCACATCGATCTCCACTCGAACATACCGATCTCTTCTCAATCAATACACGATCGATACATGGTAAGTACTCGATCTGTACTAGACCGCGTAGACCAACTCGACGTCTACACGATTTCTACACGATTTTAATTCGAGCAGATCGGCATATTCGCACAGTGAGCGAAGAATTGGTTGGCGACAGCTATTCATTTCGTTGTAGGCGACAGAGCTACGTAGATGTTTTTGCACATTGACGTAGGGTGTGTATATGGGGGGGGGGGGGTGCCTTTGATATTGCTCCCCTTGAACGTTTGTAAGATGTACATACCACGAACTCATCATCGACAAGTCGTGTCTGATTTTGGAGTATGAAATTTGGAACAAAGTTGAGAGATTTTCATGAAAAAAGGAAATCAACCATATTGACAGACGCTCTTAAAATATTTGCAAGACTCGGGAAATTCTTACCCCTGCCCCGCCCCCTCCACAATTGTCCATGCTGTAGGCTATATAGAGCCACTATTCATACTAAAAAGGGCGCAAGTTCAGTTCCATACGATCATTTGTATGAACTCTTATTTCGTAATTATCAATGTTATTACACTTATTATGTAACCGTTATGGGCAATCGTACTTGCAGTAACTGTAGTAAAATTTGTAGTAGACATCATAGTTGTATAGTAGTAGTAGTAGTAGTAGTAGTAGTAGTAGTAGTAGTAGTAGTAGTAGTAGTAGTAGTAGTAGTAGTAGTAGTAGTAGTCCCAGGACGAAAAACTAGTAGAAACCAGTAGAGAAAAACGATTGGAATTTCTACTGGTTTCTACTGGAAATTTTCTACTGGTTTGAATATGGAAAGTGAAATGATTTCCAGTAGAATACCTACTGGGACCATAAGGAGACCTGTAGGAATCAAAATTAAAATATTGATGTAATACATGTATTGATTTAAAAGTATAATAGGTTAATCCAAGTTTCCAAAGTAAGGCACATATTGTTTTAGACTAACTCTATCCTATCCTATACTTATCCCTATCCTATATCTATCCTAATTCCTCTCATTTTTTTTCACGCACTTTCATATATATAGTAGTACGGTTATTAGGCACATAACATATTGGTTACTACAATCTTAAGAAAAGCATTTTTTGTTGTTATCATTCTTGTCTTCACTTAAGTAGGTGGCATTCACTATTCTATTTTTAAACTTGAAATCATTAATTTGTAAGATTCCTTTTATCTGGTTATGTGGAGGTTATCCATATAAAAGTACAAAATTATGACTCATGAATACATTCATGAATATTCATGAGCATCTCTATTTCTATTGGGTTTTTTTGGTTTCTACTGGTCTCCAATACCAGTAGAATTCACTGGTCTCTAATGGTTTCTACTGGATTGACTTTGTATTTTTCACACTCCTTTTCAAACCATTAGATCTTACTGGTTTCTATTGGTTTCTACTGGTCTCCAATACCAATAGAATTCACTGACCCAATCTCTAATGGTTTCTACTGGTTTGACTTTGTATTTTTCACACTCCATTTGAAACTATTAGATCTCACTGGTTGATATTGGTTTCTATTGTTTTGACTTTGATTTTTCCACACTCCTTTTTTTCAAACCATTAGATTTCACTGGTTTCTGCTGGTCTTCAATACCATTAAACTTTACTTTTTCTACTGGTTTCTACTGGTTTGATTTTGCAGTTCTTCATCAGACCAGTAGACTCTACTGGTTTATGAAAAACCAGTAGAAACCATTAGGCGCTCTCTACTGGTTTCTATAGGAATTTCGACATGGGGTAGTAGTAGGAGTAGTAGGGGAGAGCGAGGTAAATAGGGACATAAAATTTCAAACTTCTGTATTAGCACAACGAGTAGTCCCATCATCAAATAGACATCGTATCATGAACCTGTGCGGTATTCCCTCATTATGGCATAGATAATGGCAAAAAGATGCAAGTTATTTAAAAAAAAAGTACTGTCATAGATGTCCCCTATTCCCCGACCAAAAGTGGGGAATTACGGACATGTGATGACGTAAATACGGACCGAGAATAAGGTTTACTGTGTCGAGCCTTGCCTTATTAAGCTACCTCCTCCCAACGCTTAAGCAATCAAAGCAGACACTAACTATTCTCTTATCTTGCCTTCAGTGAAGTTTCTTAGTCCAAACTTATGCATTGAGAAGCGTACTAATTATGTACAATAGGTTTATTATTTCACCTGGATATTATTGATCCATTTGTACAAGTTTAGATTGCCCCTGTCATCAAAATATATGTTGACTTCTGTTGATGCAACTTAATGTATATAACAAAATCACTAACTGTTCAATGGAAATATGTGTCCTATATTTTAAAATAATTTTTCTCTATTTTTTCTCAGCACTGACAAGCCCCGCCTCCAAAATATCCTCAAACTCAAGATTCCCCCTGTGACATCACCAAAGGTAGAAATTAGCAGGATAATAGACATAATGTATGCACAAACTAAACATTGCAATGACTATTTGTGCTTATAATAGCATCACATACATGACATAGCAAGCACATTTCTGACATAACTGCATAAGGAAACGATTATTCCCAAATGAAAGGTTGTTAGATGGTATTGTGTGAAGACATGTGATGATCTTGTGGGCAGGTGGAGGTAGTCATTACAATGTTAGTTTGTGCATAAATTCTGCTTATTATCCTGCTAATTTCTACCTTTGATGATGTCACAGGGTAATCTTGAGTTGGAGGATATTTTGGAGGCGGGGCTTATCAGTGCTGAGAAAAAATAAGGAAAAATCATTTCAAAATATAGGACACATATTTCCACTGAACAGACGTGTGCTCGACGAGTTGCGTTTGGATCGATCGACTGCGGTCGAAAAGTACTCGGGATGTGATCGAGTGTGGTCTGGTGTCGGTCGAAACGTAATCGAGTTCAGTCGAGTAGAGATCGCTAGCAGTCGTGTAGCGTTGGCGCAACAGTCGAGAAACAGTCGCAACAGTCGAGAAAAGGACGATTCCTGGATCGAAATGATCGGGAACCAATCGTGTAGTATTCGAGCATAAATCGAGATGATCGGGAACTAAGTGGTTGGAAAATTCCATCCCGACCGAACAAGATTTCTATACGACCGTTTCACGATCAACTCGACCTCTTCTCGATCGCTACCCGAACTGTTGGCGCTCGGGCTTCCTACTCGATAATTTTTGACTGTCAAAAATTATCGAGAAGGAAGCAGGAGCGATGCCGATCAAGGTAGACTAACCCCGAATACCCTTGCCGAGCGAACGCGATCAGGCCAAAATAGCTTGATCGGGATTGATCGAGTTGATCTGATCGGCAGTGTGAACCTAGCATAAGGGCTTGTACATTTAGATTTTAGGTTTGAGTTTTTTCATATGTTGACATGTTTACCATGTGCTATTTCATATAATATTTATTCACCGTGCACTATCGTGATTATGTTTACCATTTACTATTTTGATATGTTAATCATGTACTGTTATAATGTACTTTTTGATCTGTCTGTGTCCCTATGTAAAGCAAGTACATTACTGACGAGGCCGCCCTGAATAGATAAAACTGGAAACAAATAAATGTTTAACTCTCTCATTGCCATTAGTATGAAAATGTGCAGTAAGCCAATGGGGTTTACACGGCTTGGTAATGTAAAGGTTAAAATATAAAAGTCAAGGGATTTCACCTTGACACGTACGCAAGTACATATGCTTTAGAACAAGATCAACCAAGTGAAGAGCAAGCTGCTAACAGACTAGCCGTTTAACAAGACCTCTAGCGTCTAATTTCACCAAACGTCTCATGAAGAAGACCAACAGGCTGTGGATTGCATTAACCCTCAGGGACCAGCAAGTGGGGAGAAGGCGTAGTCTTAGTTACCACACATAGCTGTTAACAGACCCGGTTGTATCCATGTACTCCACAGCCCAGAAACTAGGCGAATAGAGGAGCGGACGTGTTGTGCATTTGGACATAAGACGACTTGTAAAAGGCTACTGTCAGACGTAAAAACGTAAACAAACCTCGAAGTTCGTATGTTCTCAGCCGATCTGCCTTGCTCGCTTTCTGCTTGTACGCACAATTGTGAGACCAATGAGAAGCTCATGTATGCAACGAGCAAGCGTGACAACACTAACCGATTGTAATCTCTTTACACAACTTCTGTATAAGCAGATACGTGGTTATGCGTAGACAAAGTCAACATGTAAGTTCACTCCGGTCACCGGCTATCGAACGTATAGTGTATATACCTCATATGGTACGATATAGAATCTTTGAATGGTATTACATGATGTGTATGACTATGATATACAAGTTTAAGTAATTTGTTTGAAATGTTTTTACAATTGTTACTTTGTCAACTGTATTGTATGAATTTAATTTGAGAGAAAACAATAAACATCTTTTTAAAAAAAAAAAAGACGGCGCGATTCTTCAAAGTCAACGATCCGGCAGGAAATATTTTTTTTAACACCACCGGTTTTCTTGAGTTTTATCGCAATTATTATGGCAGAACTGTAGTGTAAAAAAAAATGCGCGTACCGTCAAATTGCCGTCTGCTCTGACGTTTCAGAGCTGTGTCATAAGTGATTGGCCCGGTTAAATCACATAGTTTGTTTCCCTCCAGCACTATCTCTTTATGTGTGTTGCTATCCACAGTAACACGATATTCTCTGTATTGTCAGCGCAACAGGGTCAAAAATATAGGATAACTACATAGTTTACGTGCGTGTCCGCTGAATATCAAAACAATAGATGTGGAATACATCTCGGTTTATAAGGTCACATCTAACGGCTCACTATCGTATGAGCAAAACCGTCGGCGGTAGGTACGGTACTGTAAACGACGAACATAACACGGGTTGCCAACGAGCGAGCAGGTCGCAGATGCTTGGCGCTCGCTGTTCGGGAAGGTACCAACACGTCGTCTGCTAGCGTTTTGTATGTGTTGCCTTCAATGTGTAGAATTTGGTTGGTGAGGATAAATGAAGTGTACGTCAGGATGAGAAAACAAGGATTAGTTATAGGAACCTGAATCGGATAATCGGTGACGAATACAGTGACCGGGGAATCGCTTTGTAGGGACATTTTAATTTCACCTTCATCGTCGAGATCGGGCGGTTGTTCCTCCGTTATGTCGATGTCGATCCACGCACCAGGACCCGATGTCTGCATCAAGAACTTGTCTAACACATCGCCGTTAGGGGCGGGTCAATGTGACATCAACATATCACCATTAACCCCGACGACTGCTAAAACGAACGATGGCGGTGACGGACTACAATCAGGAAATCGTAGTCCCCCCGAGGAAACACCAGCTCCGTCGTATCTCCATACCCGACGTCGGTCGAGGTCATGCCTGGAGCTCGGCCATGACGTGGGCTTACTCTACGAGCAAAACTGCTCTTGGGGTGCCGCTCGACTCGGAAAGGATGACTTGACTTTATCTACGAAGAGCCTCTCGCGCTCGAAGTCGAGCAGGAACCCGGTCGCGTGTACATGGCGATCGAAGGCTCCTTCATTCCGGCATCTACTATTTGGCAACTTAAGCCATCACGATCCTGATGGTATGAGCAATATCCCAACATCTCACTCGCCTTTCTTTCCTCCTGATCGATCGACATCATCGACGTCGCTAGCCTTAAAGTCGATGTCAACCAGCGTACCTCGCCCCACAGGGAAACCGTCTACCGCTTTGGTAAACGACGGACCCGCATTGCAGCCCTCATCATCGTCTTCGTCGTGCTCTTCCTCATCCCCACTGCCTTCTAAATGTTTGCTGTCATCGCCGCCATCGTCGTCGACACCACCCCGGTCATCGTCGCGGCGGTGGGAAACATGGCTGCTACTATTGTGGTGTCACTTGAGCCAGATCCTGGCGGGTGGACTGCTGAAGAGCCTGGCCGTCTTCCTTGACGACATCCTGCAGGAGTTCGACTCCAGCGTCGCTTTCATGGGCTGGATGTTCAGCCTCGAGGCCTTCTTTTTCGGTGTAACGTGTGAGTAGCCCTTGCCGCGGTATCTAACTGCAGATGTTTTGTAAATAGATTAAATATGAAATAAGCTTAAGTAGCCAGGGTGCAGAATAAGTTAAAAAGCTATTCAAGCGTTCAGCTATTTATGCTATTTACAAAGCGAGCTATGTAAATACATGAACTCGTTAATTGTTTGAACGTATGGACAAGGTCCAGAGATAGAATATTAGTCTAAACCAAAATAAAAAGAAATAGATCGAGGACACCAAAAGAATAATCTCCAAATACTATATTGTAGCTTTATTAGAATGTCACGAATGGGAAATCCTGAGAGAATTGAAGGAAATGAAAAGCAACTTATTCATCTCCATTGACTTGCGTGTTTGTTGTGCAATTTCCCGGATGATTACAAGGCACACATTGCGTTAATATAACGAGATATGTATTCATACAATGTATGTAAATATATTAATATGTGTGGGTGAAGCTATCTGTTATACTTTTATGCTATACCAATATAGCCAGGGAAATGAATGTAGATAGATATAATAACAATAGAGTGAGCGTGATATAAAGTTGTAACTGACAAGCTACATAAATATAAGGATAACTTTTCATAAATGATTCGACACCTCTATTCGTCTACCAAAGTTATAAGACATTGCAGGAATCGTAATAACGGCATATAATGTAAGGTCAGCTTGTGAAATACGACATTTCACTCTTAAATTCAAGTAACACAGTTCTCTGGATCATGAAATTTCAAGTCGAAAGTCCGTCTTTCGTGCATCGAAGCACGAAATTTAAAACGTGTCATGTCTGTCCATTCACCAAGCACCGACACTATGCGTGATGTTCTACAAGGAAATACAATGACAACACTATAGATCAGTAAACGCACCCCCCCCCCTGCCTCTCTCCCCCCCCCCCCCCCCTCTCTCTCTCTCTCTCTCTCTCTCTCTCTCTCTCTCTCTCTCTCTCTCTCTCTCTCTCTCTCTCTCGATATATATGTATATATATGTATATACACACGTATATATATATATACATATATATATATAAAACATGTATGTATCAAAACACTTTAAATCAGTTATTCCGAAGCATTTCTCATACCTAACTTTTGCTGTGTTTTTGATGTTTGTTTTGATTGATATTGCCATATATGTTTGCTTATACAGTGCATTTGTTCATGTTTATACTTCAGAAACTTCAGGACATGAAGAAGGCCTAACAGCCGAAAGCTCTGAATAAACTTGCAAGTTTCAGCTATGTCCCAGCTCCTATACTCTCTCTCTCTCTCTCTCTCTCTCTCTCTCTTCATTTACACTTTAATATTTTGAAGCAACCGCTTGTCATGTCGAAGTTGAGAACTATCGCACTTTTATCTATCTCTCTCTCTCTCCCTTTCTCTCTCTCCATATATATCTGTATATATTTATCAAATCATGACAAGTGGTTGCTCCAGAGTATATAAGTGAAAATGAAGAAAGAGAGTCTAGGAGATAGGGCGTCGCTGGACCTTCCAAGTTTATTCAAAGCTTTCGGCTGTTTGGCCTTCTTCAGTTAAGTTTCTTGCTCGGCGGTGGGTTGTCTATGGGTTTACCTCTCGCCCACTCTCTTTCTCAACCCCCCCCCCCCCCCCCCACTCCCCCCCCCTCTCTCTCTCTCTCTCTCTCTCTCTCTCTCTCTCTGTTTCTTTGTTTCTCTCTCTCTTACTTTCTTGGGGATGGGTGCATTGAGGGCATTCTTTGCAGACAATCAACTAGGCTGCTAGTCATTTTGTCTCGGCGACTTCCTCGATGTAAGTTTAGAAAGGGGAAGGGAACTTTGCTCTTCAAAATCATGTATAGCGTACTTGGCATACATTCTCTTAAAACATTGGATGTTTCAACTCATGAACTATCAGATTTACAGAGACGTCGGATGCGAATTCACACTTGAAACTATTTTGTAGTTGATTTCTCAGACGTAGGTTTTTGTAAAAAAGCAAAGTAATGTAAGTTATATTATAGCTAACAATGATACCCTCCTTCCTTCTTTCATGTACATCTTCTTGCATTATGAGAACTCCCTGTTAATCAGGTTTTAGTAAGAACGTTGTCTTTATATAGCGTATGCCAAACTGACACGAATGAATAGCCGACATCGCCCCCCTCCGCCCCCCCCCCCCTCCCCACCCCCCCCCCCCCCCATCACCACACATTACGGTTCGTGAAACTATGACTGTTATTGTTAAAGACAGCCCGTCCCTTTTTCAGATCACCACAAAACCATCGAAACATTGGCAAAACATATAGAGAAGTGTTAGCAAGCTGTATATTTATGATTTGAAACTGATACGTAGTGTAAAATTCAAATGATGCGCGTAAACAACGTCTGATTAATAGTCGTTATCTCAGGCTCTTAGCAGTTTGTGTTGAAATATCTGCTTTATTGATTAATCTGTTTATTAAATTATAAAACGCATTATGAAAAAAATTGTTCTATAGAAGGAATCATCTCCAAAGTTTTGGAATTACTCATAAAATTAGGATTTCACACATGTGTAATGACCACATAGATACTGTAACAAAGACTAATACTTTTTTCGTAGTACGAAAAAAGTCGGTTTGAAATTGAACGGCTGAAATTTTTACATATACAGAAAGCTTCAACATGCTATATTCATAGAAATGGTCTTGAATCACACTTTCTTCAATTTACGATCGTGATAGACGATTTCAAATTTTGTGCTTGCAAAAGGGACGGACGATCTTTAAAGACAGCCCGTCCCTTTTTCAGATCACCACAAAACCATCGAAACATTGGCAAAACATATAGAGAAGTGTTAGCAAGTTGTATATTCATAATTTGAAACTGATATGTAGTGTAAAATTCAAATAATGCTCGTAAACAACGTCTGATTAATAGTCTTTACCTCAGGCTCTTAGCAGTTTGTGTCGAAATATCTGCTTTATTGATTAATCTGTTTATTAAATTATAAAACGCATTATGAAAAAAAAAATTGTTCTATAGAAAGAATCATCTCCAAAGTTTGGTAATTACACAATTAGGATTTCACACATGCATAATAACCACATAGAGACTGTAACAAAGACTAATACTTTTTTCGTAGTACGAAAAAAGTCGGTTTGAAATTTAACGGCTGAAATGTTTACCTATACAGAAAGCTTTAACATGCTATATTCTTAGAAATGATCTTGAATCACACTTTCTTCAATTTACGATCGTGATAGACGATTTCAAATTTTAAGCTTGCAAAAGGGACGGGCAATCTTTAAGGTATATAATATCGGTGATCAATGTCAAGTTTTATGACTTAAACCAAAAACAATCTACCCAACCTTTAAGGGACACAGTAGCAACAGTTATAAAAAAAAAATGGCATGGAAGTGCTTATAGACTAACAATAACATGTGTGAAAATTCGCAGTTATAGCTTCACGAAGCACTGAGACCCTGGGCAAGAAAATTGAGGAACTTAGCCTATTGACGTTTGAAACACGCCGTTCCGTGGCGACCCATAGTTTACATTCATACACTGTATCGTACTGGTCAATGCATCACAAAAAAATCCGCTATAACGTCACCCATTATGAACTTATTTTTTCATTCCAGTTGATATTTTCATGTATGAATACTATCTGCCTTGCCTGTTTTCTGCTCATGAGCGCAATCTGTACACACAATTGCGGGGCAATAATAACAACGGCAAACTCATATATTGATGTATGAAGCGAGCAAGTTTCGTGCTTCAATTTGAAAAGAGGCACACTGAATGTCATGCGCAGGAGGCGAACCGTCATACATAGCTTGCGTGTCACATCAAACATGTATTCTTGGAAATGATTAGGTAAATCACCCTTTTGCATTTTCCTAGCAATCAACGATATGACAATATCAATCAAATATTTAACCGTGACCTAAAATTCCCAGCGGTCAATGGAATGTGGCTGTTGTTATTTTGAAGATAAGCTTGCTTTGGCGAGTCGAGCCAACCAAAACGTATGTAAATATTCAAACTGCCATTATGCGATGCGTCGCTGTCTTTGTATGTAGAATAGTCAGACGGTATCATAATAGTACATATATGCTTAATTGATCTCTGTGCTGTATCGTTTGCATTCTTTATATTTCAGTGAGGTTACAAAAATATGTTTCCAGCACGATTAACCCTTTGTGCGCCAAGTAATTGCCATAGGGATTTGTGTGCTTGTATGATGAAAAATAAGCAATTGGCTGGGAAAATATCAAACATCAGATACAACGTCGTATTCGACCGCTAGAACTGAGATGAAATGAACGAGGTTTTTTTATTATTGACGCAATGATATTCATTGCGCAATAAATGATAATTGCTTGCGTGCTCACACAGTGGAAGCCAAAGACCTTATAGCGCTGCGAAGTAGCGGAAGACCAATCACTCTCCGAAAAAGCCATAGTACGACATGGGCGTCATTTGAGGAAGCAAGTTCCCAGATAAAGTTTGAAGTTTAAAACTTGAAGTTTATTTTTTATTTTTGTTTACCACTTTAGAGGTACAAGAAATACACAATAAATTGTTAAATCATATTTATAATATACACATATGCTTTCTTTAAGTAAAAGAGGAAAAGAGAAAAGAAAACAGGATGCAAGCAAATATCAACGCGATCATCCTACGCTAAGTAGTCTGTTTTGTTTACTAAGTATAGCTCTGGATGTGTGAAAGCAAAAGGGGAAAAATAAAAAAATAAGTGTGTGTTGGGAGATCAGTGTAGACATGGTAGCATATATCTTTAGAAATATTCCTGGATTCACCTATCAATTTTTGGTTATTTTGTAAAAAAAAAAAAAAAAAAAAAAAAAAAAAATAGTATACGCGTAGTGCATGCGGTTATGCAGACAGCGCGCTGCTCCGCTTCCTCGAATGGCGGCGGTTTTGCCCCATGGCGTACTATGCTTTTTTGTGTGCAAATACGAGAGAGTGGTTGGTCTTGCGCTGCTTCGCAGCGCTCTATGGTCTTTTGGTGGAAACAACGAGCTTTCAACTATTTTGTTGCATTTTTATTGCGTGGTGCATGTATTATACAGGGTTGTCAATGAGGGGCGCTGACTGGAGCATGGAGAGGGGGCGGGCACCTAGGGGGTAGTCGAGTGCACAACATGACAAGCGAGTGTAAATATAAACCCCTCAAAAAAGTTCTGCAACTCAGGTTTGAGGGGTTACATATCTTTGGTTGCTTCATTCCCGTACATAAATGTGGAATTATAAGACAGCTTGACTATTTATCTTTACAATGATGAATCGTTTGTAATGCTTACGCAATCATGTAATGCGCAGACCTTCTGAATATGTAGAAATGTCAAAAATGAAATGTTGCAAAATTTGTTTTTCCCGTTTGTTTTGTACATGAAATTAGTTAGAACAGTGTTGATGCAACGATGCATGGACGTTCTTAGTATCTATTCAAAACACAATCATTGTATCTTCAACAGAAATGGACCCTTCACAGTTGAAAACAATGCATTTTGCAACATTTCATTAATGACTTTTCCCTATATTCTGAAATACTGCACATTCTATGAGTGTATAATCATAGCAAATGGCATACCAATGTGAAGAGGAAGAATCAAGCTTTCTAATGGTTTCCCAGTCGTCACGTACGATAATCAAGCAATAAGCAATATACCACCACTCAAACTTGAGTTGCAGAACTTTTTTGACGGGCTTATATTCGTCAGGCTAATCCGATACCGACTTTTTATTCATTTGCTCTTATTAACAGCATTTATTTCCTGATCACAGAAAATATAAACAATCAGACGACTGTGCGGCCAACAATGCTTAACAATTGCTCTCGGTATAATATATACGTTGTATAGAACGAAACTAATCTGGGGGAATATAAACTCTATACGCATGAGGAATATTGTATAGCTGTGTAGAGCTTCGTAAACATTGTTATTGTTCTGGTTTCTGTGAATTAAAAACAACCCTCAGCTCATACATGTTCTGATAAAGGTTTTCTAATTATCTTAAACATTTTGATTAAACGGGATATTGGCAATTACAAGGAAGGAAATGGAGACACGATCAGGGAGGCACGCGTATGCAAATTTGGCCTTATTGACTTTTTTTTTATGAAGCCAAAGATGATAACATTCTCTTTCGTTTTTCAATGCTCTCTCTCTCTCTCTCTCTATCTCTTTCTCTTTCTCTCCCTCTCTCTCTCTCTCTCTATCTCCCTCGCGCTCTCTCTCTCTATTTCTCCCTCTCTTTCCCCGTCTTTTCCACTCTCTTTCATGAACCTCTTTTTATATTTCTATATATCTATTCATTTCCCACCCACTATCCCTTGTTCTTGCCCTCCTCCCCCCTCCCCTCTTTCTCTCCATCTTGGTATACATAAGGTCCTTCGTTTGAGCCAGTAGCACGCGACACTAGTAAAATGAAAGAACAACTAATCACGTTTTAACGAGTAAATGCACTCGTGGTAACATAAATCTGTTTGCGGATGTGTTATGAGCAGGGAAGTTTCTCTGCCAGTACCCGACAAAAAAAAATGACAAATCACACACTCGCCAGCAAACACGAATTAATCCTTTAAGTGCCATTGGGCAGCCTAGGTACTAGGCTGTGAGGTGCATGGAGACAACGCAGTCTGTTCACAACTATGTCTGGTAACACAGACTATGCCCCAATCCCATCCTCAAAGAAGCCAGAGGAGCTATGACGTCATTCGGGCGTAGTCTGTGTTACCAGACATAGTTGTAAACAGACGAGGTTGAGTCCATGCACCTCACAGCCTTGTCCCTCGGCTAGTCATTGAGGCATTTTGTGCACTGGTATTGCACATCATTACCATAGGGCAGTATGAGGTTTGACTGAGAAGGCGTTAAAGGAGACTAAGAATACTACTCGAACTTATGTAAGCAATCACGGAATATTAGGCTCTTTGCGTTTGCCAGCGATCTCATTAAAGCTCATTAACTGCGACATCACTCTCATATATAAGGTCTTGAGTGGAGATACCTACTCATTTATGATTTCGTGTTGAAATTAACCCGACATCCTGTCTGCCATATTGATTGTCCTTCCGAACGGCCTTAAGATGCAATATGCCACTTTATTAATACTGATTAAGAAAAATATTGCCAGTGCTCGACAAAAGTCGACAAATTACGCACTCGCCAGCAAACACACGAGAAAACTAGTTAATACGTCTGATCACTATATAAGATACGGCTATGCCTTTGGAACATCTATGTAGCGCGTATAATTGTTGACACTGACGACCACAGGAACAAATAGTACGCCGCAATAAACACAGAACAATCTCTCATATATTGGCAGTTTACATGATATGAGTACTTGTGCAATAAATAGAGAGTACACGCACTTGACATGAGAGCACTGTCCCGGTACAGGGCAACTAATTAGAAAGAAGCAACCAATCAGTGATGGTGTGATAGCAACGATCTGCTTTTCTATGGTATTTATGTGTAATATTTGTGCCGAAATGCATCAACGGTGCATAAAGCGTTAAAGAGCAGAGAAAGATGGTGAGAGAGGGGGGGAATAATAATAATAAACCATGTTTATATAGCGCATAACACATATACATAAGAAAGTCTCTATGCGCTTCAAGGAGCAAAGAAAAAGAGAAATGAGGTTACTGAGTTCCTTAAATCATTTTGCCATTTGAAATAAGTGTGTTTTAAGAGCAGACTTAAACCTATCTAGGGTGTTAATATTCCTAAGACTGTCAGGGAGGCTATTCCATAAAACTGGAGCAGCATGGGCAAATGAGCGTTCACCATATGTTCGTGTAATTATAGGAGGAACAATAAACAAATTCTTTTTACATGATCGAAGATTTCGTGTTGGTTTGTATACAGTGAGTAAGTCATTTAGATAAGCAGGAGCTAATCCATGAAAACATTCATAGGCTAATAACAATATCTTGAACTTAATGCGAGACTGGACTGGTAACCAATGTAAATTACGTAAGACAGGGGATATTGAAGCATGTTTCCTCGTACGTGTAACAAGTCGCGCTGCTGAATTTTGTATAGTTTGTAGTCTTTGAATTTGGCGAAGTGGTAATTGAAAAAGGAGACTATTGCAGAAGTCAAAATGACACTTAACAAATGCGTGAACCAAACGTTCAGTTGTACTTCTATCAATAAAATCACGGATTTTACCAATTTTGTAGAGTGCAAACGAAGCTGAACGGCATTTTTGTGTGATGAAATTGTCAAATGTAAGCTTATTGTCGAAAATTACCCCAAGATTTCTACATGTCTTGGTAGCTTTAATTTGCTTTCCGGCTAGATCCAAGTGAATTACTGGAGTCGCATTTCTAAAACGGGATGAAACATGAAGGAACTCTGTCTTACTGCAATTTAACTTGAGACAGTTTTGGTGAGACCATTCTTTGATTGCTTGAACACAGTTTGCTATCTGAGAAGAAACATTTTCAAGCCGTGACTGTTTGAATGTAATATACAACTGAGTGTCATCAGCATAAAACATCTTGAAAATGTTATGTCTTTCAATCAAAGATTCTAGAGGAGAGGTGTATAATGTAAACAGGACTGGACCCAATACAGATCCTTGCGGTACTCCTTTGGTGAGTACATGTCCTGAAGACCGATCATTTCCAATGACTACATTATGAGTACGTCCTGATAAGTATGACTGCATCCAATTAAGTGCTTCACCACATATTCCAAATCTTAGTGATAAGCGTTTAAGCAATATATCGTGATCAATGGTATCAAAAGCTGAGGAAAAATCAAGCAAGATAAGCATAACCTCCTCGCCCCTATCAAGTGACAACAGAATGTCATTTGTAACTCTCAAGAGAGCAGTCTCAACACTATGAAATGACCTGTATCCTGACTGAAACTTTGCATGTAGATCAGATTTACCTAGATATTCTTGTAGCTGATGTGCTGCCATCTTCTCTAGAATCTTAGCAAAGAATTTAAGGTTTGCTATTGGGCGGTAATTCTTCAGATTGTCACTATCACAAGACGAGCCTTTCAGTTTTGGAATGATATTGGCACATTTGAACTTATCAGGAAATCTACCATTTCTAAAAGAATCATTTATAATGTTCGTCATAATGGGTACCAATTCAGGAAGAAACTTTTTCATAAATGAGGTGGGAATAGGATCAAGATCACAGGTTGTTGAGGAAGACTCCTTGATTACATTAAAAACTTCATTTATAGAAACAGGATTAAATCTTTCAAATGAGAAGCCCGTTTGATCTTCAACAAGAACATTGTGAGTTAATGATGACCGTAGCTCCTGGGTGATAACTTCTACTTTCTCTGCAAAATAATTCTGGAAACGTTGTGGAAGGGACAGTTCAGAGTCATTATTTGTTGGCAGTGTACTAGAAGAGCATGGTCGTAGAAGCTGGTCGACTTTCCTGAACAATTCGCGGGAACTACATTCTTTCAGTTGGTCCTTGTGATAACGTTTCCTTGCAAACGTGAGTTGGTTATTATAATCATGACAGGCTCTTTTGAAATTCTGACGGTCGATTTCCAGCCCATGATTGGAGAAAGCCCTACGTTCAAGAGCTCGAAGTTCTTGCTTGCTACGGCGAAGTTCATCAGAAAACCAAGGAGAGTCTGGACGACATCTTACTGTCCGCGTTACTTCTGGAGCATGTTGGTCAAGAAGCGCAGATAAAACAGACTCATACTGATCAATACGAGCATTTATATCATCACATGGCAACAAAAACAATTCAGATCGTGTAATGTCTTGTCGAAACTCTTCAACGTCAATCGCATGTATTTTCCTTGTTTTAATCTGTAACTTCATTGGCTCAGGTTTAGTGATGTTCAAGGAGCATTTAATAGCTACATGATCGGATGGAAGGTAACTGGTTGAGCTGACGTCACTGACAAAGCTATCAGTTCCACGTGTTAAAATAAGGTCGAGAGTATGTCCGTCCTTATGTGTAGGAAAACATATATGCTGTTGAAGGTTAAGTGCAGTTATCAAGTTCAAGAAACGAGTCGAGTTTACATCATTACTTATGTTGACATGGAAGTTAAAATCCCCTACTATCATCAACCGATGTGAAGTCAATACCAACTGCTCTAAGAGGGTTGAAAATTCTCGAAAGAATGTCTGCTCTGTTGCTTCTCCTGTAGCTGTTCGCTGTGGCCTGTAGATTACAATCAGACGAATAGGAGCATGTCGATGGGATGTCAAATGTAGATCCATATGTTCAAAGGAAATAAATTCTGAAATGAGAGTTGTATGATTTTACTTGGAATGTCTTATTTATACATATGCCGACACCACCTCCCACGCGTCCCAGACGCGGCTTGTGATGCCAATCATAGTTCTTGAGGACCAATGATAGTTGGCCCATAGTGACGTTGTCGCGTTCATCGCCAGTAAACCAAGTCTCTGTTACAGCAGCAATGTCGATATGGTCACTGATGATGAGGTCACACAGCATGTGAGTCTTATTTTTCAAGGACCTGGCATTCCATAGAGCAAATCTAGTACAGTCCTTGTCAAGTATAGCAGAGGAAGACCGCTGTTCTTGCTGGTGTTGCTGGCGACGTCGACACCTTCCACCCTTTCTACTTCGCTTTGTTCGACAGCGAGGACGACATATTCCAAGATGATTAATAGTTGACCACAGAGTCGCCGGTATTCGAAACTTTTGAGAGGAGAGACTGTACAGTGTATTAATATCACATCTACCCTTGTTTGATAGATTGGAGCTACTTTCCCTAGTACCATTTTCAGTGTCATATGCATTAACAGTAGAAGGGCCTGGATTAGGGTGGATGTCTCCACATTCTATTAATTGTAATTGAAAGGTACATGAACATGAATCTGTGGGATAATATGGTACTCTTTTCCCAACATACTTTCCATTTACACATTGAAAGCACCTTTCATGTAAACTTGTGAACATATATGTATTGGTATACAGTTCAGATGCACTCGTATAGTCTACGTAAGTACATGAACAAGAAGAGAGCACAAGGACAAGACTTACAGTCACGGACAGCATATGAATGAAAGCCATTATGGCTAAGTGCTTAAGTCTGCTATGAGCAGATTGAACATTCAAGTAGAATCAAAGCATCAAAGAATGGTTTACAATAGCACCAACACATGAATAGGCCTTGAGATACAATAGGCCCTGAGGTACAATACACTACCCTTTGGCTACACATAACACAATAGAGACATTGGCTGTGTACAAGTGCATTACGCCAACATGGCTACAGATTTCTACTTACAGTCTGGAGAAATCCAAAATGAAGTTCAAGTTAATGCTGAAACAACACTCAATATTATCAGTTGAAACCAGTCCAGTAGAATCACTACCACATAATGATCAATCTAT